>CM052892.1:3005680-3048951 GCA_028534135.1 Potos flavus
CTCTCTGCCTGCGTCTCTGCCTACTTGTGATCTCTCTCACTCTCTGTCAAATAAATAAACAAATAAAATCTTAAATAAATAAATAAAAAATAAAAATGCAAGTTTGGGGGCACTGGGTGGCTCAGTGGGTTAAAGTCTCTGCCTTCAGCTCAGGTCATGATCTCAGGGTCCTGGGATCGAGCCCCGCATCAAGCTCTCTGCTCGGTGGGAAGCCTGCTTCCCCCTCTCTCTCTGCCTGCGTCTCTGCCTACTTGTGATCTCTCTCTCTCTCTGTCAAATAAATAAATAAAATCTTAAATAAATAAATAAAAAATAAAAATGCAAGTTTGATCACAAAAGTCTCCTGCTTAAAATGAGTTGATGATTCCTATGCTCAGGATTAAGACATACTCCTAGTCCTTGTGTAGTTTGTGACGGTTTGAGTCTGACCCCTGTGCCCCGGCACCTAGCCGCCTCGAAGCCCTCTACCCACCCTGCCTGCCTTCCTCCCTTCACTCAGCCTGTGGATGGGCCCCGCTGCTCTTTTTTGTTTGGCTCATACTTTCTCGTTTTATTTTTTTGCATCTTTATAGTCACTACTCGGGAGAGTCTTTAAGTCCCCAGGTCAGGGTCTGCTGCTGTGTCCTTCTGCAGCCTGCACCGTTGCCCACGTCACAGCGTGACTCCCGTTGAGCCGTGAGTACTGCTTGCTTGGCCTGGGGACAGGGACATGTGTGCCTGTTCACCGTTGTATTTCCAGTGGCCAGCAAGGCCCCGCAGAAGAAAATGAAGCAACAAGACACTTCAGTTAAATCGGTCGCTTAATTATCTTTGAAGTCAGTATTGTAATTTTTAATTGAATGTGTTTGAGGGGAGAAGGTAGGGACCTAGGTACGTTTTGGGTCCCACTTTTCTTTAGGTTTGGGGAGAGATGACTTTTAACCACTGTGTTTCCCGAGCACACAGCTGCTGAGATGTCTTTATTTGGTTTGTGCATTCCACTCACAGCTTGACTTGCTGAAGGATAATGCATATTAAGTTGTTTTTTTTCTTTTTAAACTAGTTTGAGGATACAAACAGAAGGCAAATTATCTTGATTATTTTGAGGCAGATATGAAAAGGGCAAAGAAAGCATACAGTGAAAGTTCTAGAGGTCCCTTATATTTAACCTAACACTTGCTGCTTCTAAAGCGTGGAAGCTTCCCTCCTCTCATCATTCTGGGGAGAGGCGGTGTAGCGTGGCCTTAAATGCATGAGCTCCGGGGGCAGATTTTCTGGGTTCAAGTCCTGCTTCTTCCCTTTACTGCTTGTGACCTTGCGCAACTTATTCCTGTTTCCCCATCTGTAAAATTAGGTTGGTAATAGTATCTCCCTCAGGGTTGTTGTGAAGATCAAAAGCCCAGTCTATGGGAGGATCAGAAGCATGGGGGTTAGCCGTCGCAGGAGCTCCCTCACTGCCAAAGATTCTCTAGTAACCCTGTGTTTTTGCCTTATTTCATCAAAGAGGGAACTCACACTCCTAAAAGATCAGTGACCTGCCTCAGCCGCCACGTGTAGGTGACCAAGAAGATTCATACATCATCCGATTCTCAGACCCCTTTGTTCTGTAGTCCGCCTTTGCTGTCTCAACAAGGTAGAATCTTGGGATAGAAACTTCCAGAGGTTTACTATTATGGAATCTATGTTGCCGAGCATTTATATAAATCACAAAAGTCGTTGTCAATAATCTATTTTAAAGATATAAATGGGTTGGCAAAGAGAATCTCTTACATGAATCATAACTCCCTAATTTACCTCTATTACTTTATATGTGCAGGTTTAAAAAAAATTTTTTTTCAATTTTTCGATGGTGGTGTCTTTAAATTTGAGTGGCTAAAAGTATAACTTAGCCCCAAACACCTTTAGGACCAGAGACGTGATCTCTGATCTTGATTATCACAGTACTCATCTGTGCTGTGGCTTCTGCTAGCACGGAGCAGGGACGGCAGGGACGGAGTTTATGCACTGGATCGGGGGGGAGGGTCGAACCGTATTATATTCCATGCCTGTTAGTTTTCCACTTTCTCCCACCCTGACTGGTGCTTGCCTTTTTTTGTTTGATAAAATATAAAAATATATTATATATTTATATAATATTATAAAATATAAAAAAGGCCCTTCACAAAAGCCAGGAGTTCTCAGTTTTGGGGGTGTGTCGCCCAGCCTCTGTCGGGTCCATGAATGTATGTAGGCACACCTTCCAGGAGAATAATCCTTAGCTTTCGTCAAGGTTCTTTCAGAGATCAGTACCTCCAACAAGTGTAAGAGCCACCACTATGGAGGAAGAGTATTGTTTGTTCTTTTATTTAACTTGTAAACAAAGTGTTTGATTAATAAAATATGTACACCCTTCTTACAGGGCAAGTTTTCTAGTCATTGAGTGTGTTATACTCTGTGTAAGTAATTATAGAATACTGAAGCTGAAACAATATAGTTGTAAAGTATGCCAAATCAACCTTCATTTGCAAAAACGCTCCCCTACCAGCTTAAGTGTAAAAAGCAACATCTTTCAACAAAAATCAGAAGGTCTAGGAGTATTGTTATTTTTATGCCACATCACCTCCAACTGTCCCTGACCTGAGCCGGACCGATCCTGCCAAGGCTGTGGCCCCAGAGCCTCAAGGGCAGGGCCTGCAGGCGGGTGTGTAAATGAGGGGCCTTCAGTCTTCATACCTCTGGCTTACTGTCTGATCCGAGAACTTGTTTCCGGAGTTGTGGTTCAGCCTCCGTGCCTCATGGCTTCACCCATTCCTTGTCCATCCTTCGAATGGTCCCTCCCCTCCACCCTTTCTTCTCTTTCCTGAAGTGTCCTTCCGGGCTGCACAAGTGCTTGCAGACACGGGCGGAGGCTCTCGTCAGTCCTTCTGTTGATGAAGGGGGACTGTTATCTGGGGCTTGGGGTGATGGGGGACAGAGGTAAGAGTTGTGGATACCTTCCTCTGAAAGAAAGGAGGAAAATGTTTTGGAACTGTGTTTGAAAGTTGGATTTTGAAGCTGAGCCACGTAGTATGATAGGCGGAGAGTCCAAAGGGCGTCCTGCGGAAGCTCGGAGAGGGTGACTCCCTAACGAAGGATCCAGAGAAACAGGATCCTTGATTAGGATTGTGTAGTGGTCCCGGTAACAGTTTCCCGTGTGTTCATTCCCCTGACTGATGGAAAAGAGTCGGCCTGCATAGAGTCTGCTTTATGGCACGCCCGTGTCCCGTGGGTATAGACGGAACCAGCAGCCAGAAAGCCCAAGATGCTGCTGTACAAATTTTCGGTCCATTCTTGTCACTTGTTCCTTTGGCCCAGCTTCTTCTGGCGGTGTCTTTCTGCTGGTGGCTATGTGTTTGCAGGTCTACAGGATTGTGTCCCTGCCGCTTCACCCTGTAGCGGGGACTCGCTAATTCTACCGCTCATCCCTGCACTTGGGAGCACATTTCTGCTACTCGGTTATGCTTTCACAGAAGAAATGGAAACCGAATTTTCATTAATTGGTTAATATTTTTTCTACCTCGAACAATCCCTCCCTCCCTGGCAGTGTAGGTCTGTAGACTGAATCCAGGCTCTGCAGTTTATTTACTGTGTGACCTTGGGCAGGCCCCTGGGTCTCTCTTGAGCTCAGTTTCCACATCTTTAAATGGGGATGATAATAGTTCTTACCTTCTTGGGTGATCAGCATTAGGTAAAGAACTTAGTTCAGAGCTCAGTAAATGTAAGCTCTCAGGAGCTTGCTAATGAAATATATTCGTGAAGATTGATACTAATCAGCTGGTACTAACCTGACCTTGTCCTAACCATTCCCACTGAGGAGGTTGGTAAGAGGGGGCATGAGGCCCAGTCACCCATCTCCGCAGACAGAGATCTTGAGCTGTGTTTTGGGCAAGGCATATTAATGGCTGCTCCCCTCCCCGGTCTTTGCTTTCCCGAGGATTTATTTCCAAGCGTGATGTGTAAATGGCCGTGGGTGTTCAGGCTGTAATGGATCTTGTGTTTAAGGCTTCCATTGTCACGGCTCAGCAGAGCCCTCTCTCCGCCCGCCCCTCAGATGGCTCGGCGCGTGACTGCACCTCCTCTGCCCCCGTCACCTGCCAGCTCCGATCTGGGGGCTGTGACACGCAGCCTTGGAGCGGTTGGCAGGTTGGCCTTAGGAGAAGCTAGGCACTGGAGCTTGCCAGTGCAATTTGTAATTGATTAATTTATTTAATCTAACTATCTTGTATCAACCTGAGAGGATAATTATGCACAAATTACTGTTTAAACTGGAAGCTTGTCTCCCTTTAACGAAGCCCCATGCTGGTCTATAGCTCTTCACTGAAGTCATTCTGAGGATGATTCTCTCTCCTCTTGCCCTCCCTGAGATACTAGCCTCTATCCGAAGTGAATACTCCAGTTTGAGTTAGAAGCTTTTAAGAGAGGGGAAGCACTTGTTTGGATTCTGATCCTGTAGGGCACGTCTCACTTGTGGAGAACTCTTCTTTTTTATCTTTGCGTGTGAGTTAATTTTATTTTCTCCAATGCCGTCCATCCACTGCTGTTGCTTCATTCTTTCAGATACGGCGGGATTTCCAGGATGGGGCCAGAGTGGGTTTATTAGTTCTTTTCAGGGGTGGGAAGGAGGTGTGGACGGGGAGGGATGGCACACACGCCAAATCCCTTCTGTTTTCCTGAATGTAACGTTTCATCGATTGTAAGATGCATCGTGATTTTATGTACCACCAAGGAAGACAAAACACAGCCATAGATAAATTTTCAGACACCATGATCGTAAGATGCATCGTGATTTCAGAAGGTTTTAGAATGGGTGAAATGTGCTATACTGATAATGGGTCTGGTTATAAAATCCTTAGCTTTTCACCAAAGTTGTAGAGATGTGCATTTGGAGGACGCAGACATTTTTGTCATACAGTGACCTTCACATGACCTTCCAGTTGCTAAAAATAGGATGTACTTTCCCTCTCTGTGCGTAGGGAGAGGGGACTAGAATCCCTATATAGTATGTGTCATATCACGTTTTTTATGTATGGCTCTCAAATGCTCACGTTCAACATATTTTCACTCAGCCTAATATAAAGATTTTACTTTTATAATTGGTGGCCAAGTCTCATGTAATTCTTAATGTTAAAAAAGATAAGATTGGTACTTTTGATTTTTTTTTTTTTTTCCCTTGCGCATAGAACATTCATTGTTTGTTTCACTCACGGGGAGCCTCAGTCATGACATCTCCATCAGGGTCGTCAAGGAGGGGCTGAGGAATTTGAAGGGGTGCATCCGTGATTCTGGCATCTCGAAGAAAGATAAACTTGGTTTTCTGCCTTCAGAGAGCTTATCAGTACTAAAGTCAGGGAGTCTTTTCATTTTGATTAGTAATGCTTGGGGTCACCTGCTAGAAAACCCCAGGTGTAGGCAGAATTTTCTTGTTGCTAGCTAATTTTGTAACTGGAAATTTAAGTTCTGGCTTTTCATTGGCTTTGATATATGCTCATATTTATCCTAGAGTAGTTGAAGTTTACCGAGGTCCCACCTAAATTATTCCTGATTCAGGCAGAAGGAAACTGGCCACAGATGCAAGAGAACATTTAACTGCCATACCGAGTATGACCCGTGGTCCGTGCAGCCCAGCTCTGTGTTCTGTCTTTAGAGGATGCTGAGCACTTTCATACCTTCTCTGGGGCTGTGCCTATGTGTGGTTCCCATAGAAATGATCGTCACAGCGTGCCATAGCCCAGACTCCCATCCATGATCTCACTTGGCCCTCCCAGTGACTTGTGCATTGGGCCAGTTGAACATGGCAGTCCCTGCTGGTTGGCTGACGACCCCAAGGCTCATCAGGAAGGCAGGCGCCTTCCCTGAAACCAGACAGCTTTGAAATGGCCACGGCCTGGGCTTTTCCCCTGACTCCTCCTTCTCTCCCTTTAGAGTTTGAGGAGATCCAAACAAACCACAACACTTTAAATAATCCTGCTTAATGAAGCTGGCTGAGGATCATCTCAAGTGATGCAGGCTTACTTTTGTTTTTGTCTAGGCTCCTTTAGTCGCAAGGAAGAGATTCATTTGAGTTCATATAAACAAAAGAGGGGCATTTATTGGATGTCTTATGGAACCAATGGGCAGGAAATAGAGCCAGGCCTTCCTAAGGGGCCAGCGCCAAAAACCAGAGCGATATCAGGAACCAGAGCAACTCCTCTGCCAGGAGGACTGACCCATGGTTCCTTGTCCCTGCTGCTTCACGTGTCTCCATCAGGCTTTCCAGTGCAGGCAGTGTAGACAGGTGCACTTGGCGTAGGGCAGCCTCACAGCCTCTGACTTTCCATCACCTCAGTGTCGGTGAACAGTGTGGGCCGGAGGAACAACCTTTCAGTTCCACTCTCCAAGAGGGAACCGGGAGTCCGCTGTTTTTTCTGGTCTAATGACTATGTCCATGGAGCTGGGCCACCCTTAGAGGGAGAGGTCCTGTGCGGCTGGTCCAGAGGCTGGTCCAGAGGCTGCCTCTGCAAGGTCGCGCCCTCAGGTCCCATCTCTACCTTCCCCTGCTTGACTCTGAAGGTTGGAAGGTTGCTTTTCTGAAGCAGCCCTTACCTACTTGGAAGTTGGGGATCCTTTCCCCATCGGTGCTCGCGTCGTTGCTGGGACAGGAGATGGCGTTCGCCAGCGCGTCTGCTGCAGGAGTTTGAGTTTCATTCTTCCTCTTCCCTGTCGTGAGCGCAGCACGAGGAACCCGTTTAGATGGAGGGGGATTAATTGAATCCCTCACAGGAGCGGGGTATGTTGTGGGACTAACGACGAGCTGCAGAAACGGCGAGCGTTGGTCCGCGCAGCGAGGTGTCCGTGATGCGGCACGACACAAACGGCGTGGGGTAGGTATTGCGGTGGAAACGGGAGCAAAGCTTCTGCCTTCTCGTGTGTAAGGGTGAAATCGCACCGTTAGCTCCACGGTAGTGCGACGTGATGCTGAAGCCCTCGGGCTCGGTCTCAGGCCCAGTCGAACTTTGCCTTGACCTCGACCACCTCCTCCCTCGGGGTCCTGGGGGCAAACCCCTTTGTGTCTCCTCATCTGCAAAATGGGTCTAACTGCAGCAGCTGCCTCACTGGGCTGTTGTTGGGGTTCAGTGAATGGATGGACCTAAGGCATTTAGAACGATGTCTGGCATATGATAAGGGCTCAATAAATAGCCATTTTTCTTCGCATTATTAATCATTACAATTGTGCCACGGTGGGTGGAGGTGGGACTGAGATGAGATGTTTGCATTCTCTGTAGATTTACCAGTCCTGGCTACTCTTGATTCCCGTGAATGGATGGATAATGGGGAGTCCTTTCTCCACTGACTTTAGTCCAAATGCTTCACCCTTCCTAATGTTCTGTCTCAGAAGCAGCTCGTCAGTGCTACAAGTGAGCGTAAGGCATCTTAATAGCAGATTTCATTTGTGGTTTGGAGGATGAGTTGACCCACATCTAAATCCTTCTTGATTTAATCATCTTTGCTGTCCTGTTTGATCCTGTAAATATTAATTTCGTCTGCTTGTATATGTGGTTTTCAATGGTCCCAAGGTTAATTACTATATTTTGTTTATAAAGGACTCATAGAAGGATAGGCACATACATGGTGGAGACCTTACAAAAGCTCAGTCCCAGTTGTGGCCCGCAAACTTACAGTGAGACTTGATGAACATCAGTAAGAAAATAATTTCCCGTTCCTTACAGATTTGGCTTACGACATTCCTGCTGGAGTCTTCTCTATTTCAAGAAATATTTAGGGCATAACGATTTTGTACTGTTTGCTATTTGTTGACAGAACTGAGGAATTCCTAATCTTGTCTCCTGAGAATGCTCAGGGGCAGTCTCAGCATGGTCATTTGGGAAGTGTTTCTTGAGGACCTACTGTGTGCAGGGCTGTGTGCTTGACTGTGTGGGGACCCTAGAGAAGACAGGGCCCTGCCTTCACGCGCTGCCAGCACAGCGAGAGGTGAGGCGGGACACGGATCCATGTGGCCCAGAGCAGAAAGTCGTAATCACCTGGCAGGCACAGAGGGCTCGGAAGGTCTTACAGAGGAGACCACCGTGGTGAGGACACCTTAAAGAAGACGAGTAGAGGGGGTGTCGACCTGCCCCAGAAAGATGTCTGTGCTTTTGACAGGCAGACACGGAGGGTTGGGGAGAGGACGAGAGTCTTCCATTCTAGGTAGAGAGGACAGTTTGAGCAAGTGTGAAAAAATTAAAATCATAAACCTGGACTTTCTAAACTTTCCAGTCTTAAAAAAAATTAGATTCCCATGCCACCTTCTGGATTTGTGTGTGTGTGTGTGTTTGTTGGCCATATTCTCATACCATTTTTACTTTTGATTACTTGGTATTTTTTTAAATAGATGAACTTTTTTCTTCATACATTTTCTTTAAAAAGGAAACTTTGTGACTTATTATTCATTATCTGTGTGTTTTCTTTTTTTAAAAAATATTTTTATTTATTTATTTGACAGAGAGATCACAAGTAGGTAGAGAGGCAGGCAGAGAGAGAGGGGGAATCAGGCTTCCCGCCGAGCAGAGAGCCCGATGTGGGGCTCGATCCCAGGACCCCGTGATCATGACCTGAGCCGAAGGCAGAGGCCCACTGAGCCACCCAGGCGCCCCATCTATGTGTTTTCTAATAGACATTATAATACATGGGTATTAAAGTGAAAAACCACGCTCACCTGGGAGCGACGCGGGAGTCACCTCGTGGGCACCAGTGATATACCTTTCACGCTTTGGTCGGCTCTGTGTTCGGCTAATGAGACTTGGCTCTTTTGTCTGGAACATAAGGTGTGTGAAGAGACCAGTAGGAGAAGCAGAGCAGTGATAGCAGGAATATCGTGCAGGAGTTACAAACCCGCATTCTGGAAGTTCGGCGTGGGTTCATTGCCTGCTTCTGTCACTTCCTAGCTGTGTGGTTTCAGGCATGCTGCCTAATGTCTCTGTGCCTCAGTTTTCACATGTAAATGGGGCTAGTAATAGTGCCTGGGTTATTGTGAGGGTTATCTATAAATTACTCCCTGTAGGGTTTGACACACAGTAAGCACTCACTACAGTGTCCGTGTCCGTGTCCGTGTGTGTGTGTGTGTGTGTGTGTGTATTTTCAGAGGTAAGCATTTTCTCCTAATATCTGCACACATCTCTCTCTCCTGCTGTCTCTCCCCGTCTTCTGCTGTCCCCCTTTCCCTCTGCCACCTCCCTCCTTCTCTCTCCCACACCCCCCTTCAGATCTTTGGTGCTTATCCTAAAGAAATTCGTACCTTGCTCCCCATTACTTTCTTTCCCCTTACCATGTTTTTCTTTATAGCCAAGCTAACAGGTTTCTGAGCAACCTTTTCATGGAATCATTAAGGGACATACTTACAAACCCTGAACAGAGCAGTAATTTCAGTTGACCTGGAATGTGGTGTGGGGAGCATCTCACTGCCCTTAGCTGGATTGGGCTTTGTTATAGATTTTTTTTTTCCTCTCTGTGTCTTTAAGTCTTGCCTTTGAAATGCTTCTTCTACAAAGAGTTACTAGGCTTTCTTCCTCATAGCCATCATATACTTCAAAAACACACATACTGCATCACTCTAAGATAGCCACGGTGCTGAATTAATCTTTTATTATTAAACCTCGAAATAGGGACTGTTTGCAGGTTAAATGTCGGGTCCTCTCCAGGATGTTTTGTTTTTGCTTGTGAGGCAGACAAATAGCTGACCTCTTGTAAAGGAAATGTAAAAGAATAAGATTGTCTTAAGGTGACTGCTTCTGGGAGCCACCAGATCTGGGTACTTGCCGACGCCGTCGTCTCCCTCCCCGCCCTCTCGGGGTGGCCCTCCATCTCTGCTCGTGAGAGTTGCGTGCAGGTTGCCCGTATCATGCAAAAGCTAATGGGTGGGCGGGATGAGAGTGGTCAGAAAGTGAGTGGCGGCCGTCTTACTTCTCCTGTTGCCCGCGTTCCCGTTGTTTTGTTCTGTCGTTGATCTTTTGTACGGTTGATCATAATTTGAATGTCTTTGTCATAGTTAAGACGGCAAGGGAAGGGGCCTGCTCTGACGCCTTAGTCTCCTCCGTTGGAACTCTACAGGTCGTGGTGTGGCATGTGACCTGCTCATATTCCGGCATCTAGAGCGGTACTCGCCAACAGAATCTTTTGCGGTGATGAATGCGTCTTATTTCTGGGTTATTCCATGTGGTAGCCATTAGTTACGTGTAACTATCGAGCACTTGAAATGTGGCTAGTCTAAATGAGGAACTGGCTTCTAAGCTTTATTAAATTTTAATTAAGTTTAAATTATAGGGGCACCTGGGTGACTCAGTTTGTTAAGTGTCTGCCTTTGGCTTAGATCATGATCTTGGGGTCCTGGGATCGGCCCTCATCAGGCTCCCTGCTCAGCGGGGGGAGTCTGCTTCTCCCTCTGCCTCTACCTGCTGCTCCTGTCGCTTGTGTGCTCTTGCGAGAATGTGCTCTCTGTCTCTCAAATAAATAGATAAAATCTTTACAAAAATTTTTTTAATTAAATAGTCACATGTGGCCCGTGGCCGCTACGGGCTTGGTGACGCAGATCCCAAGGCTGGAATTGGGTGACGCATTGGGTGATGCAGATCCTAAGGCTGGAAAGAACCTTGGGCTATATAGATCAGTACTGCCCCTTATTTATTTAACTGTACATTTTTCCAAGTCCTGATGTCTGGCTCAGGGATGTGGGCAGCAGGTAGGATAGGTCTTTGAAAAGTATTGGCTGTAATGATGGGATGGGAGAGAAAGCGGACCCTCAGCTGAATGAATCCGTCTGTGGCCAAGACAAGCCTTCTTTTCTCCCCAGTGTTGTCAGATTTTACAACAAAGTACATGTGGCATTTGGGTTAATCTTTCCAGAAATCCATGTACCAGCTAGCTGTAGTTCTAGTCCTTCCCTTCGCGCTCAAGAAAGCTTGCTGAAATGCAGATGAATGGCAGACGTGTTGCCGCGATAACCTTGAATCCGATCCAGTTTATCAGTAAATACTCGGCAGTCTCACGGACTGTAGCTGATGTTGGGAGCATGTTATTTGGGATGCACCTCACAACTGATTAGAAAGGCTACTGTCTTGACACTTGAGAAAGGATTCGCTACTTAGGGTATTTGCAGCAGTGTGTGTGTGTGTGTGTGTGTGTGGGTAATATTTATATATTTGTATGTGTGTGTTGAGCCTGGGGTCACCCGGACAAGTTCTGGCTGAGAAACATTAAGGCTGCTGCTTCAGTCTTTTCAGTCATTCATCTAGTATTATCGAGTGCCTACCATATGCTCAGATGCTGGAAATACAGTCATGAAAAAAAAAGTCTCAAGGTCATTGCTCTTACGGAGCTTACAGTCTGGCAGAGGAGACAAATAGAAATATATAAATAAAATCGGGCAGTAATAAGTGCTTTAGAGGGAAAATAGCGCAGGATGAAAGGCTGGAGAGATGGGCAGGGCTCCTTCAGATGGGGTGGGGGCAAGGCCTGTGAGGAGCAGAGGCTCACAGGCATTGGGGGCCAGCCTGCTGCTGTCTTGGGGTGGGGGGGAGCCTTCCCTCCAGAGGAAGCAGCAAGAAATCCAGCCTTGGAGACTTCCAAAGGCATTCTGCTACAGTTGTTGCTGTTAGTATCTTTCACTGTCAAAAAAGATATTCTACATCCATAGTTTATCTTGATTTCTTAGTGTTCTTTTCCCTACAAATATAGGATGGCCTGGACCCTGTCTCTTATGGTGACTTCCCATGTTGGACATTGTCAGCCAAATATGTCAGTGTCTCCAGTGGTGATCCTGCTGGCAGCTGCCCTCCAAGCCTGGCATTCAGAGCCTAGCCCACCCTGACTGCCTCTCCTCTCCCATCAGATGCATCTTCCTTTAGACAGTTCAACTTTCTGTCCTTGGAACATACCTTGTACTTTCCAGATTTCCCTTTTGCTGATGTTATGCCTCTTCCAAAACACCCTTTTCTCCCCTCTCCCTCCCAGGTCCTCCCCATCCCTGAAGGCCCACCTGCTCTCACTTCCTCTGGGATGTTTCCCATATCACCTGGTTGTGACCAGAACTCTTGTTTCCTGATTTGTAATTAAGTGCCATTTATATTACAAGTAATGCCCTAGTATTTGTTAAGTTGATAATATATATGATCAGCCCCATTCCACAGTCTAGGGAACGATTTATTTCTCCAATCTTGGGCTTGAACTCAAGGACTCTTTATGGTATTAGATTCAAGAAAAAGGAACGACTTTATTTTGGGATCATGCAAAATCTATATATCTTTGTGTGTGTGTGTGTGTGTGTGTGTACACAAATATATCTCCCAATTGTGGATTCTTTTAAAGAAATTTTACCTTTTTTTGTTCTTTTTGGATTGCCTCCATTTCTTTCTGGCACTGTTTTCCATTTGCTACTTTTACTGAGGATTGAGTGCGTGGTTAGGGTCACGTGGGGCTCTGGGAACCAGTGTTGCCGACAGTTGGCGGACCAGAGAGGACTCGTGGGGCTGCAGAGTGCCCAAAATGCTTTGTTTCTTTCTCAGCCCTTCCTGAGTGTAAGGGCCTCTCCCAGTCCAAGCACTCTGTGATGCCACGTGTGTTCCCAGTTAGGCCCACCCAGCACTCTGCTGGACCTTCAACCAGATCTTACCGATTTGTCACTGAGAACTGGGAGGAGCCAAGAAGCGTGGGCGGGTGACCTTCCGGCTCCTTGCATGATGCCTCCCCACACAGCAGTCTGGAATCACTAGCTTGCCGTTGCTCTTCTGCCTCCAGATGCAAGCACATGCGTACAGAATCTCAGGAATATTGAAGTTTTTCCTTGGTTTTTCCCACAGTCTGCAGAGCCTGATTTAGGGCCGCATCAGGATTAAGTAAGATTACCAGCATCTTCTCTCCATCTCTCTTGTGTATCTTGTATGAATGTGTCCTAATAACTATTGATATCAAGTTCATCCCTCAAGAAGCCAAGACCGACCTTTAGTGTCCTGCTGAGGTTGCAGTTTTATGATGTGTTTTTCTTGCAAGTAAAATCAATTGAGATAAATCTCGGTAACTTTTCCTGTGCAATGAGATGGTTAGGCCCTGCTGCCGTGGTAGGCTCCTCCCTCTATAGGGCACACTCCTGTGTCACCAGCAAGGTTGTTCCACCAAAATTGATTGATCAATCCACTACTCTTAAAGGTCGTGCTTAATCACATTTCAGGAAGATTGAAGAAGATACCCAATTGCCCAGGTGCCATAGTTGACTTTGTGCTCTCCTTCGGCCCTGTTTGCTTTCAGCAGCATAGCTCTAATTTACTAGGCGGCTACCCTAGTGCTTAAAGGGCAGAAACCCAGGGTGCATTTTTTATCCCGAAAATTAGTCACAGCTATTCTGCCGCGGCTTAGAAATGGTCTGTTTTGTTCACGGAAATCCTAACGTGCACGGATGACACCCCAGCGTGCTTCCAAAGCCCTGCTCTCTGCCGCATTCCGGGGGTGTCGGATGAAGGACAGGCGGTGGCCACAGAATGGGTCGGCTCCTCCGTGCGGTTGATGAGCCAGGCTGACGGGTCCAGAGGGCTTCTGCTGTTGGCCTTTCATGTGAAGCCCGGTACTGTAGAACAGATGGAGGGGAAGGGGCCTCCTTGACAGTTTGGGAGGGTGGGGACCTTTAAGTTACGGGGAATCAAAAGAACAGTTTAGTTATTAGTGGTGTTCTGTGTGACAGCTTGACGTTCTGTAATTGTCCGCAGAGAGCAAAGCTACTTTGGAATGGTGTTCTTGCAAATGTGTCATATTAAATTATTTTTTCCTAATAAGGAGGACTGGTCTGATTTGAATAGTTCTGCATAATTTCACATTATTTATTAACTGTCAGCAGGGGGAATGTTTTCCCTTGCCATAGTAGTTGACTGGAGGACTAGAGACAAGAGTGATTGAGAGTCTTGCATTCGGGAAACATTTTTTTTCATTCTTGAGAGGAAAATTTGGGTTGGAAAATCTATAACATGACTTAGCGTCTAGAGAGATAATGTTGAGAATGTTTGCAAGATAGGAACATTTTTGCACGTATGTGGGAAGCAGTTAATTATTGTTTTCAAAGTAATATGTGCTCATTATCCCAATCTGAAAAACAGAGAAACAGAAGAAAAACGTCATCTGTAGTCCTTCCACTTTGAGTTTAGTGCTGTTAGCACTTTAATATTCTTTCCTTCTAGTCTTTTATTCAAGGTAAATGTTTCTGTGTTTCACTTTGTTATGTTTATTTTTCAAATATGATAAAAACTACCCCATCCCATTTCCCATTATATCCTAAGAATTTTTTGATGATATTATGTGGCAATATTACTATATAGTATTTAGAAAACTTAAATTTCGAAAAATGTGTAATGTTCTACCATAGTTTCCCATACCATTTCCCTGTTAGGTTGGACATTTAGTTTACCACCGTTACAAATATTAGTGGAATAAACGTCTTTGTGCACAAGGTCTCATTTTTGTTTAGAAGAATTTTAGAAAGTTCTTAGAGGACATAAGGTGGCCCTTAGAGGATAGAGTCCCAGAAGTAGAATTATTGGATGAAAGGGTATAGATTTTTTTGTTCTTCAGGATTTGGACAAATTTTATTATAAAACCATAAATCATCAGTTGAACCACTACAAAGGTGCCAAGTGGTCTACAGGGGGTGTGTGTGTGTGTGTGTGTGTTCATTCATTCTTCTAAAAATTCATTTGGTTCTCTGTATCTTCTGTTTACTTGCTGAGACTTCCTGTTTTTCTATTCATTTCAAGAATGTTTGCCCTTTCTTGTTGGAGCATTTTTATAGTAGCCATTTAATGTCTTTGTCAGAAAATTCCAACGTCTCATATATACACAATAGAATATTACTCAGACATCAAAAAAATGAAATCTTGGCATTTGCAATGATGTGGGTGGACCTAGAGGGTATTATGCTAAGTGAAATAAGTCAATCAGAGAAAGACAAATTATATGATTTCACTCATATGTAGAGTTTAAGAAACAAAACAGACGAGCATAGGGGAAGGGAGGGAAAAATAAAACAAGAAGAAATCAGAGAGAGAGACAAACCATAAGAGACTCTTAATCATGGGAAGCAAGCTGAGGGTTGCTGGAGGGGAGTAGGTGGGGTGCTGGAGTAACTGGGTGATGGGTATTAAGGAAGGCACGTGATGTAATGAGCACTGGGTGTTATATGCAACTGATGAGGTAATGAACTCTACCTCTGAAACTAATAATACACTATATATTAATTAATTGAATTTAAGTAAATTCAAAAGGAAAATTCCAATATCTCTGTCATCTCGTAGTGGTATCTTTACATATGTGTATTGAGATTTTCCTTATCATTTATATGCCAAGTAATTTTGGATTGTATTTTAGACATTTTAATGGTATCTTAGGAGATTCTGTTTAAATTCTTCTGGGAATGTAGATTTTGTGGGGGGGAGGGAATATGGATATTTTTGTTTTAGGAGGCAGTTGACCCTGTTGGGTTTGGGTTGCAAGTTCAGATCCACCTTCTTTGGGTGGTGGTTTCAACGTTAGTTTTGTTTTCAAAGATTTCGTGTGGCTATTCCAATCTGTCTCATGTGTGTGTCACTCAGTATCTGTGACTTGGTGTTCATCTATCCCATAGTTGAGTTGTTAGAGCCTGTTTTATGCTCTGTAGGGTCAAATCCATGCTTGTATACCTTAGGGATGAAGACAGGAGTTCATAAAGAACTTTATGAGTTTGCTTCCCCAAGTACTTCTTTTTCTTCAATCTATCTTGTAATTTCTGATTCTATAGGTCTCTGCTTTCTGGTTCTTGGCCAAAAAACTGGGGTTTTATTTGCCCTTCTTTGCTATGTGCTTCTCCCTATTCCATTTGGGACAAAGTAATAGGAGGGTAGAGAGAATGAAAATCTCAAGATTTTAGGCCCTGTTAGCTGCTAATGCTGTTGTCACCACCGCTGCTGTGATGGCTGAGGGCCTGGGACATAAGAAAATGAAAAAAGGACAAAACCAACAGGTGATTTTGCGTACTTTCTCTGAACTAGGTGACCCTTTCCCACTCCTTGAGCAACAACTGGAGAACTTTTCCTGGAGTGTCTCCGTTTGCGCTGATGTAACTTCCAGTTTGGGGGCAGCATTGAATCCAGGCTGAGGATCCTGGTGGATAAACTCATCTCTGGCTCAGTGGTACTTCGAATTCTGGTCTTCTTCCTTAATTCACCTGTTGCTATTTGCTCCTCAAAAATCTCCAATAACTGCTCCCTACGTTCCATGTTTGATAGCTGCAGTCAGTGGAGAGGCAGGGAGGAAGGGGCTTGCTCTTTCTTACCCGGACCTGGAATGAGGGATGGGTTTTTTTTTTAAAGACCCTTGGTATGTATTACCAGATTGCTTTCCAAAATGACTATTTCAAAATGACAGTTTACAATCCGTAGCAATATTAGTTGGTCTATTTCAATGCACTGTCATGAACATTGGAAAAAATTGTCAAAATAAAACAATACTCCCATCTGTATTTAGTTGATACGTGAACCATAGCAGCTTACTGTGTTAGTTTGTTTCCTTAATTGGTATTGAGGTTGAACTTCCACCTTTATATTTATAACATAGATGTACTTCTTTTCTTCTCTTCATTTGTCACTTCTGATCCATTGCCTTTTAAGTTGCTAAATTTAGACATAGAAATTTATTTTTATCAGAATCAGGTTTGGTTGTAAATAACATGGTCCTCTCAAAATAATTCCAGGGCCGGCATGGGAGCTCCATATTGCCAGGGACCAAGGTTCCATTTATCTTGTTGCTCTGCTGTGCATGGCTTTCATTCCCAAGTTGCCCAGGACGGCTGCCAGAGCTCTGGCTGCCTCATTCTCATCCCTAGCAGCAACCTAGAAGAAAGAGTGAAGAAGAAGAGTGAGTGCAAAGGGCACTCATGAGTTTTAAGTTTTCCTGGAACCTGCCAGAACATTTTGCTTACATCTTATTGGCCAGAAATGAGGTACTTGACTGTACTAATAAGCTGCAAGGGTTGCCGAGAAGTGTAGTCTTTTGGTTGGATAGCATTGGGTCCTGTTTAAAAACTTGGCATTCTGTCACTGAGGAAGTAAAGGAGAATGGATATCGACAAGCAATTAGAAGTGGCTGCCACAGTATTGGTTTTCTTGGAATTATAAGATAATATCTGTTGTAAAACAAGCAAACAAACATAGAGGTCTAGAAAGTAAAAAATAAATAGTTGAGGTGGGATTCCCTCCTTCCCTGCTCCCTCCGTCACTCAGATAGAACTACTTAACAACTTGATGGATGGTCCTTTAGGAGCTTTGTGTGGATGAGTGCTTCTGTGAGATTACCAAAAACAGATGTGGGATCCTGCTAAACATACCACCTCACCATTGCCTTTTGTTCAGTAATTGAGTGATCATCCTCAGTACGGCGTCCTGGGGTTGTACTGTGGAGCGTGTGTACTCGGCTTCTCTTGGTAGACAGGTTGCCAGCTTATTTCACACTTAAATATGCTTCACGGAGCATTCTCGAACACACGTCTTGGCATACTTTATACAAATATTTTTCATTGTTGCTCTTTAAAACTATTAATATTAAGCCTTTTTTTGGTTTGCAGATCTCTTCCCAATTTGTTGTTTGCCTTAGATTTTGTTCTGTATGTTTTTTAACATACCAAATTTTTAAGTGTTTGTTTAGTCAAATCTGTTGGTCCTCTTCTTTTTGTCTTCTGTCCCTTTAAACTAAGAAAGTAGCTGTGAGATGTTCACATCTTTTCCCTGCCACGCTTGTCTGTGACTTTATGTCATACTTTTCACTCGACTCGATGTAAAATGAATTCTGTTGGATGGTGTGAGGTAATACTCCGAATCAAGCTTTTTTCCTGTCTTTAATGCCTTTCCACTGAATTAAAGAATTTTATTTTTGCCTTGTTAATGGCATGCTTCTTGTTAAATGAAAACCGACTGGAAGTGGAAAGAACGAAGTGAGGGTCTTCATTTGATTCCGTTCTACAGGTAATTTTCCAACTGTGGGACTTGTGGGTAAAGTAATTGTCCCCTGTTTTTGGTCATTTAAGCAGATACAGGACTGTCCTTCAGATATGAGGTCAGCAGATTCAACTGCAAAGCAGATAATTAGAAACAAAGTTAGCTTGCAGACTGAAAATTGTGGTGCAGTGGGCAGTCAGGCTGCCAGGAGCATGGGCAGGGAGAGGTGAAGCCTGTGTGGTCCTCCCCGTCCTCCTGTCGCCCCTTCCCCTTGGGACAGGCCTGGGTGCCCTCTCGCCTCCCCCTCCCCCTCCCCCTCCTGCTCGCTTCCCCCACTGGGCATTTCTCTTTTCTTTTTTTTTTTTTTTTTATTCGTCAGAGAGAGAGAGCACAAGCAGGCAGAGTGGCAGGCAGAGGCAGAGGGAGAAGCAGGCTCCCTGCCGAGCAAGGAGCCCGATGTGGGACTCGATCCCAGGACCCTGGGATCATGACCTGAGCCGAAGACAGCCGCTTAACCAACTGAGCCACCCAGGCGTCCCATCCCACTGGGCATTTCTGATGAAAGACTGAGAAAGGTGGTAGTGAGGAGTAAGAAGAAGGCGTTTTAGAAAGTGTTGACTGAGTACGTTCACAAGACGTCACACACTGTGCAGGGTGCTCTGCGTTGTTCCCGAACCTAGAAGCGACTCTGTAGCGAATGCACTGCTGTCCCTCTTTCACCAGGGACAGACTGAACCTGGGGGGTCCATGACCCACCCCAGGTCCTTAGGTTTCGCCCGATTCCAAACCTCAAACGGTGTTCACCTTTCCTTCTTCTCCTTCCGTCTGTGCCATCCACCCCTTGTCCTTCTCTCCCTTTTTCTTTTCCTTTCAGTAATCTCATGAATCACTTTAAAAATTGCGTTTTTAATTGTGAAAGTAACAGTTACTTATTGAAATTCGGAAAATATAGCAAATATGAGGAAGAAAATAACTCTCCCGATTGACACCCTCGACGCCAGTGGACGCGACTGCCACTTTCCTCGCTTGTTTCCTCGCTTGTTGTCAACACTGGGTGTCAGCCTGGGAAAAATGATGTCTGAGGGTCTTCATTTGCCTGTCGCTGCTTCATGTCTTGCCCCTTTCCGGTTGCATGGGTGGTCACTTGTTGTCCTTACCCGGGACACGTGCTCTGGCTGCCCTGCTGTCCAGTGTTGGACTC
This sequence comes from Potos flavus, assembly GCA_028534135.1. Classification (NCBI taxonomy): domain Eukaryota; kingdom Metazoa; phylum Chordata; class Mammalia; order Carnivora; family Procyonidae; genus Potos; species Potos flavus. Next base: position 3,024,854 of record CM052892.1, read on the forward strand.
TTGCCTGGAGAATCTTTGTCCTGACTTATAGAAATAAGTTTCTGACCATTGGAATTCCTTTTTATGTCCGTTAACTTTCATTCTAATGAAAGTCATTTCTTCCGGTTTACTCTTTTCCGATAGCATACGTTTTCATTTGCTCCCCACTGTGAGGGAATCAGAGGTTTTTTCCTTCTATTTTTAAAAAAATTATGAAGCATTTCATATATAAAAAATGAGTCTATTTGTATACGAAATAGGAATACAGGAAGTGTATAACTAATAGTAAAGTGCACACCTGTGTACCCACCCCTAGCTTAAGCAGCAGAGCAGGGGCACTTGTGAGCCCCTGCTCCCTAAACCCCTCTCCCCCAGTTCCTCCAGGATAGCCACCATCCAGGACTCTCAGTGGTGTGTGTATTATTTCCTGAAGGCGGACGTTTTTATTCTTTTTTTTTTTTTTTTCTTAACATGGTAGATGGGAAAATTGAGCCTCAGAAGGTTAAATGAGTTGCCCTGGGTCTGGCAGTAAAAATAACTGTGATACTAGCACCTGAATCTGGGGCTTCTCCTATGATTGTTATTTTTTCTTTCTCTTCTGAAACACTGTACTACCTCTCCACTTTCATGCTGGTGTGTTTTCCTTGTCCCCCCCGCAACCCCCCCCCCCGCCCCCCGCCTAAATTTGCGCAGATTTCTGCAGAGTAAATTCAGGCTGTTTGGAAGTAGTGCTTTTATTACTGAGAGTTTTATGTTTGCCTACCTCAGATGTTATTAGAAAACGTACCTTGCCCCTCCGGAAGTAAACTGGTGGTCTGTGGAATGTGTGTGTTGACCTCCCTAATTCGTTTCCGTATCTGGAGTCGGGCGGGGGGGGAGTGGGGGGGGTCACCTGACTCACGGGAGGACGAGCACGCCCTGTGTACAATGTCATGGCACCAAATAAATCCCCGTGTCTCGGAAGATACCTAGCTAGCCTTTCAGAAAATCAGATGCTGGGGATTTTCCACCGGACCTAGTCCAGTTTTGGTTAATTTTTACAATTCGCATCAACATTCGGATCACAGGTGTGCATTGCAGGTGGAGCCTACTAGCTCAGACCCGTGTAGCCGTAGCGCCAGCTGCCGCAGCCCGCTCGTGAATCAGAGTCCAGCTTTGGAAGGGCGTCGGCGAATCGGGGTTTTGCTTCAGGGACGCCTCAGAGCGAATGCGGATCGTGGCCACTAGACTCTGGGTACAGGAGGGGTGGGAACCGTGGGGCTCTTCCATCCCGAAGGCCGCTGGGCAGTGTGGTGCCCTGGTTCCTCGCGCAGTCTCTGGAGACACACACTCCTTGCCTTCCCACTCCTAGCTGTGTGAGCTTGGACAAGTGATCCCCCCCCCCCCCCCGATTCAGGTTTCTCTGCTGTAAAACGGGGACATTAGCACGCATACTCTTGGGCATCAGGAGTTTAAACAAGGTACAGAATGGGTATAGATGAGATGGTTTCAGTGCGGCCCACATCTCAGTGGCTGGCACACAGAATGCACCAGTAACTGTAGCTGCCAGTAGGGATTGCCAGTGTCCCCACCGTCACCATTTTGTAGAGCAAGACACGGAGGCCCAGACCTTATGGCCACTCAGAGGCTGAGCTGGGACAGGAACCCCGGTCTCCGAGCCCCCCACATGCAAGGCTCTTCCCACCCCACCCCCTGCCTTCTCCACACATCTCTCCGTCATTTACTTGTCACCTTCTCTGGCTCTCAGCAGTGCCGTTTCTTGCCTCCTCTCTTGAGCCGGCAGATCCTAACAACAGATGGTGCTGTTTTGAATTAAAACAATTTAACTCAAGATCCATCAACTGCCAACATCAAACACCCTTAAAAGAAGGAAAGAAACTCATTATCAAGAGTATTTAAGCAAAGTAGGTATTTAATCTATCTTAATCATTTGGATTCTCGAGAAGAAGAAAGTCAGTGGCAGCTGCCACCATAGGCCAGACCCCATGGATGTGCTTGCACATGATGGCTTCAGACAGAATTCTTCCCCTTTCTTCTTTGCCACGCAGGACTAATTTGGACTTCGGTCCTAAGTTTTGAAGCCACACTGAATATTTAAAAATTGTAAAACATAATTTTTTTTTGGGTCCGCAAATCCTGTGGCTGCACATTTTTCAGTAGCAGGGGTTAGCTCTCAACTAGAGCTTTGTAGCAGGGGTTAGCTCTCAACTAGAGCTTTGTCCGATGCATGTGAGCCCCGAAGGCCGGCTGATTGGTGTGGGGCTGTGCGGCAGGCCTGGACAGGAGGCTCCGGAGGCACTCTGTGGACACTGCATGCAGGGGCAGGACAGTCACTTCCGCACGGAGCCCAGGTCCCCAAGGTAGATGCGCGTGTGATGCCAGCCCGTGCATTTCGAACCTTATTCTTTCCAGAGCCTGGAGTCCACAGGATGGCTCCTTGCGGCCAGATCCCAGAGCTGACGGTGAAAGACAGTGGGCGTGAGAGCCGTGGAGGCATGCACACGCTGTAGCAGCGTCCATGCTCCTTAGCCCCCTTGAACCTGGGCTCCCCACTGCCTTGTGCTCCTTGCGGGCAGCTCCTCCCTTCCATCTCTGCGGCCGCTGGGTTAGGCCCTGATGGTGCCCATGAGCTGTTGACCGCCTTCTTTTGACCTGCTTTTGTTCTTTTGTTCTCTCCTTCTCTGCTCCCTTTTTCTACTTTACTTACTCATTTCTAGTCCTCCCTTTCATTTGCTGCTGCCCATGGTTTGGTCCTTGCGACTCATGCCGGCGGGCCAGCCGCGTTTCCTGGCCCCGCGGACAGATCGTGAGTGGCAGCCCCCGCATCCTGACCCTTCCCTCTTTGGAGGAAGGCTGCTGGCCCCCGCCGCTCCGTCTCAGCACGAGGTGAAGGGCTAAGGTAGGCATCCCTCCTCTCCGAGCTCAGCCAAACGGGGAGCGTAAAGGTGCCTCGGGCGCTGCCGGGGGAAGGGTCGAAGCTGGCGCGGGCGCGTGCGGGTGCCAGGGCATGTGCGTGCAGCCCGAACGGGGGAAGCAGCAGTCCGCTGAGCGGGTGTGACGCTTTGTCACTTTTAACACTTACTGGGACCCTCGTGCCCTTGATCCAGAGTCTAGCCCTGACTGGGCGTCGGTGAGCTCCGCCGTCTGTTCCCGTTAGGGCAGGGCTGAAAGGAAACTTGCTGCCTTGCTGTTTGTTTGCCGCAATCCCGCTTTTGCCCAACGTATGGATTTCAAACCCTATTTATAGCTTTCTCGTGATACTTGCGTGGGCGGGCTGCCGTCAGGTGACACCTCCTGCCAGAGCCCCGATGGCCAGCCCACCCTCCGCGTCTGGGGCTAGACGCGCGCTTGATTTCCCATTTTTTTGAGTCACCCGTCGCGCAGCCTCGTGCCGAGTTCCGTTTAAGCCATTCTCCCGTAGGGAAATAAAGCAAAAAGGTGACAGCACTTACTTTTTCATCTTTTAATAATTCATTTCCCCGCCGCAGGGAAGAGAAAGAGGCTCCGGCGGCTTGAAAGGCCCAGGTTTGTTTAGTGTCGATGGGCCCATGTGTGGGGACTGGCACTGAGCATGACAAGATGAAGTCTCACAAGTAATCAATTTGTATCTGACAGTGTTTTAAAAAGCGATGTGTAAGTGGTTGATACTGGTGTGGTAGTATGAGTGAAATTTATCATATAGTGTGTACGCGAGGGGCAATAGATGTTGTCTATTTTCTGTTTAGCAAAATGTCCTACTTTTTTATTGATACTTTTCCTCCTACTGTGGTGTTATGAAACAGAACAAGAAAAAAACTTGAAACCATGAAATTTCAGAGCTGGAGAGGCTAAAGAGGCCATAGAGGTCCCTCTTTTAAAAGGGAGGGACTGGGGCGCCTGGGTAGCTCAGTCGCTTGAGCATCTGCCTTCGGCTCAGGTCATGATGTCTGGGTCCTGGGATCGAGCCCTGCATCGGGCTCTCTGCTCAGTGGGGAGTCTGCTGCCCCTGTGCAAATAAATAAATAAAATCCTAAAAACAAAAGGGAGGGAGCTGTAGTCACAGAGGTGAAGGGTGTCTGTCCCCCTGAAAGCTCCTGGAGGCAGGACCCAGTCTTGTGCGTCTTTGTCTCCCCAGGCCCCACCCTGACATGGCATGTGGTGGTTGCTCGGGGAGTGCCTCCTGGCTCCTCTTCCTCGGCTGTCGTTCTCCCTGTGTGCTCCCTTGAAGTAGGGCTCTCCCTCCTAAAGTGTACGCGGTGTGGCCTTTGACATCAGATGGCCCGGACGTGAATTCAACTCCTTGTCCACTTCTGTGAGAGCCTGTCTCATTTTCTTCCATTGGTATGGCGGCACAGAGCCAGTATGAGGACCGCTGTGGCACTTGGTAATGACAACGGCCAGTGTTTACTGAGCACTTGCCACATGCCAGACACTTTGCTAGGTGCCGTGTGGGAATTAGCACATTTGATCCCCCAACAGCCCTGCGGTGTGCGTACAATGATTATTGTTTCCTTTGTAGAGGTGAGGAGGCTGGGGGCCGGGAGCTTACGTTCTACAACGAGGTGATGGGGAACTGGCCCCAGAGTTGTACCCTTCACCTGCCCCAGAGCTCTTCCGGCTCTCAGCAAAGCGCCTGACACAGTGCACGTGCTTGGTAAACGGCAGGTGCGATGATAAAGTGAAAACATTTGTACATCAAATCTGATCATCAAATCTGATCATTCTCAGCGTGTTCCTACTTTGCTTTCAAGCTTGGAAAGTTCTTCCCCATCTAGAAATGGTTAACCATTTATTCCATGGGGCGTTACTTTGTTCTGTGGCATTCCTTGCAATTTAGAAATCCAAGTTGAAAGCATAAGGACCAGAAGAATACCACTTAGTTAGATCTGAAGCCATTGTTAAACCGTGTTCTTGGTCTGGGCCTGCCATGGCCTTGTTGGCTGTCCCTGCTTCTGCAGTTCATTCTCGACCAGCAGTCAGAGTCCTTTAGCAAGGAAGGTCAGGCGATGTTACTTCTCTGCTTAACGCCGTGCAGTCGTTCCCATCTCACCCAGAGTAAGAGCCCGTGTGCTTGTGGCGCCGTCAGCACCAGCCGTGCTCTGCCCGCCACCCCACCTCACTGCTGCTCCTCTCCTCTTTGTTCTCCCGGCTCCAGCCACAGCCTCCTTGCTGATTCTAAACCATGTGGGGTGTGCTCCCAGCTCACCTCAGGGCCTCGGAGCCGGCCGTTCTCCCTCCAGATAGCCCAGGATCCAGATCCTCATTCTCAGATCTCTGCTCAACACTTATCCTCTCAAGCGCCACGTGGACCATTTGCAGCACCTCCCCCGGCCCCCCACTGTGCACATTTTAAACACGAACACGTTTCATCTTCTGACATATATATATATTTTAGGTATGTAGAAAAAGAGCTTCTTGTTTGCATGGCTTCCTCTACTAGGAGGTGTTCTTTGTGTATTTCATGGATGTTTCCCAAGTGCTTAGACAATGCCCGGCACATTGTAGGGAGTAGCCCATAAGTAGTTGTTGAATGAAGGAATGAATGACTGAATGAAAGAAGAATAAAAGCATAGCTTTGGTGAAGCCACTTTCCTCTTTGGGCCTTTGTTTTTTCTTTTAAATCAAATAGCAGTTTGTACTGGATGAGCCGGCATATTCTCCCAACTGTAACTGCTATTGATTCTTTGCATTTTATTTGCGTTGATGGGGCCCTCATCGGTCTTCACCCCGCCCAGGGTGTTGTGTTTGTGGGGCAGGCAGGATTTAGCTAGTGTTGAGGAGGCGGGTGGCAGGTCTTTGCCGGCTCTGGAAATCTTCATTCTCATCTCATTTCCAGTAAGGGAACACGCTCTGTGTCAGCTGTGTGCATAGGAAGCACGCCACTTCTGCTCAGACTGCAACTGCTGGGAGGGGGGATGGGAGGCGCTCTGCCTCTTCTGCCTTTTTTCATTTCGTGATGTTCCCCAGAGACTCTTTGCCGGGCCGTTCTCACCTCCCCACACCGGTATGGCAGCTCCAGCTTGCTCTCAGCGCCACCAAAGCCAGCGCGAGCCCCTGGTTGCCGTCGCTGTGTTTGCATATTACACAGCCATCTGTTCTCTGTGCCAGCCAAGCTTGAGATTTTGAAATAGGAGTTACCAACCACTCCGTGGATTTCAGTTGCTTGCTGTTTGTTTTGTATGCCAATAACTAGGCTTTCAACTGCTAGAGCCATTGTTTTAAAAGCCTAGCTTACTTGTGTTTCGTGCAGGCGCCTTGGGCTGAGCGAGGTAGTATCTAGGTACCTAAGTGAACCGTGAGCTTGAAGAGCTCCTCGCCCAGCTGCGACTGCTCGTGCTCTCATTCCAGCAGGTGACGCTGAATCAAAAAGGCATTTCAGAAGGTTACCGGTATATGGTGACCTAGTGAGCCTATAAATTAAGATCGCACTTACTTTGAATTTGCTTACGTGCATTATAACTTAAGCTGACCATTTTCCGCGGTAAGTGGAGTACTGTGTATGACGGTAAGGGGCGTGCTTGTGACCAGGCAGGGTCTGTTATTACTACTAGCCTTTGTAGAGTGCTAAACCTGTTCCTGGCGCTGTGATGAAACATTTCGCACACGCTCCCTTCTTTCACTTTCTTTAACATGCCAGGCTCCCTTGCCTCTGCTTTTTCACATGCTCTTCCTTCTGCTGGAAATGTCCTTCTGGCGTAGGCTTTTAGCACCTGTGCCTTTCCTTTGAGGCATTTGTCGCAAAGGTCATTCACTTGTAGTTTAGGGGGTTATCCATTTAAAGTCTGTCTGTGCTTCCAGGCTGTAAGCGCCACGAGGTTGTCCCTGGCACCTGGCTCTGGAGCTGGGAATAGAGTCGCTGCGGTTTCTGCGGTGCTTGATGTGCTCGAGTTTGCACCGACAGCCCTGTGAAGCGGGTGCGTGTTATTTGTGTCCGACAGACGAGCAGGCGGGGGTGAAGAGGGGAAGCGCTGGCCCCACACCACCCAGGCGGTCAGTGGCAGAGCCAGGATTCAAACCCAGAATCCCTTCCGAGTGCTGTCTCAGTAAGCAGGGGATGCCGGCTGGGGCACGCGGTAATGACTGGTACACTTAAAACACAGCAACACAGAAACCGAAGGACCTGCGTTCTCAGTGCGCCCAAATGCTTAGGAGAATGAAGTGCTCCTATTTATTAAATGTTAGAGAATATTTTTGCTCTGCAGCTCTTTTCAGATGTTTCCAAAATATCTCTTTTTCTGCTTTAAACAATTCAGCACATGAATGTAACTTTGTGCCCCCTGCCCCCAGCCCCCCTTTGAGGAGCCTGTAGGTCTTTGAGAGCCATCACGCAGGACGTCAGCCCACGCTGGGTTGGACTGGGAGGGTGGGGTGCACAGCCCCTGACCGAGGACCCACGTTGGAGCTTGCTTTATTGCCTCTCTGGCTGGGTCAGGGGACAGTATGCTAGCTGAGTTCTGCTAACTGAAGCTTTGGCCTGGTTGTTGCCCACACACGAAGAGAAGGCTTCCGCCCCCGCCCCCATTCCGCCTTTTCGGGAACCAGCGCGGACGCCTGCTCCCCCCTGGGAGGGGCTCTAGTGCTCTGGGTGTCGCAGAGCTCCCCTGGTGAGCTTTGGCCATGATCTTAACACTTCTCTTAAACTTTTCATTTTAAAAATACTTCCAGCTTCCAGAAAAGTGACAAGAATAGTACACTGAACTCTGTACTTTGTGCCTAGATGCCCCACCCGTGCTCCACAGTTGGTGTTGTACATACTAGCCGTCTTCAAGGTGCCGGAGCCCTGGAGGCTAGGTAGGCCGCATCCTGACCCTTTATTCCCGAGGACAGAGGCATCCGCACCCACAGCCACGGTACGGTTACCGCAGGTGCTCTTCTGAAAGGCCACTGTTCCATCCTTGTTACCCTCAACACTTTCTTTTTTGAACCACTGGCTGGAGGCTACTTTATGGGTGTACCATGACCGGTTCTCCAGAGAGGGAATTTAGGTAGTTTTTGGTTTATTTTGGCTTATTGTTACAAACAGTGCTACACCAAATACCCTGGTATGTAAGTATTTGCCCAGATATATGGTTAGTTTTTAGAGTAAGAATTGCTGGGGCGCCTGGGTGGCTCAGTTGGCTGGACGTCTGCTTTCGGCTCGGGTCACCATCCTGGCATCGTGGGATCGAGTCCCGCGTCGGGCTCCCTGCTTGGTGGGAAACCTGCTTCTCCCTCTCCCACCCCCCCCCCCCACTTTGCGCTCTCTCTCTGTCAAATAAATAAATAAATCTTAAAAAAAAAAAAAACATTGCTGGCGCAGGAGCAGCTGCATTTACCACTTTGGCAGATACTGTGCCCTTGCCTTCAGGGTGGTTGTGCCGGCGTACCCGCCCCACCAGCAGAGACCCAGTGCCTCGTGCTCTCTATTACCTCGTTTCTCGGTCTTCGCTCATCCCACAGGGGATCGGAAGCACATAACCAGGTGCTGGAGGACGTGTGTGGAATGGGAAGGGTCAAAAGGAGCACTCCTCGTGTGGAATGAATTTTGGCAAACTGAACTGGAGAGAGAAGGGGTCCAGGCTTAGGACCCACCACAGTCAGCCATTGTGTGAAAACCGTGAGGCCAGAGACCCGCTCGCCCACCCGCACGTGCCCGAAGCAAGCGAAGCAGGGTGGGCCTGACACTTAGCGGTCGTGAGTGGAGGCTCCCTCGCTGAGGTTTGTGCCGTGGAGGTGGCTAGCAGACTGTGGTCGCATCTCTTCTGCTAGAAGTTTCCTTGGTTGCCTCAGAGATGTGTTGCGGCCTTTAGGTCTTGACTCAGCTGGTACCTTCTCAGAGAGGCCTTCCTTGACCACCCTTGAATATTGCTACCCTCTTGCCACGACCCCACCCCTGTCTGCTTCCCCCCTGCATTTTTCTCCATCCTTACTATTATGACTTAATCACCTTGCATGTTTTACGTACTCCTTTTGTTGATTACCTTTCCCATCCCCCCTCTGGAATGTACTCTGCACAAGGGTGGGAGTTTCTTCTTTGTTTGTTGGTTTGTTCCCAATATTGCCATTAGAGCAGCGCCAGGCATATTGGATTCACTGTATAATTTACTATTACTTATTATTATCAGTCCTTATTGAGCAAATGAAATTCTCTTGGGCAAGGCAGTGCAGCTTAGTAATGAAACTTACAGTCTGGGCTCATTTGGATCTGAGATTAGCTGGGTGACTGGGCAGGTGACTTCATTTCTCTAAGCGTCTCTCCTTAAGGATGAAGTGGGCTTCCTTTCACCTTTGTTGGGTTGTGAGGATTAAGTGCCTGGCACACAGGGGACACTTCGAGGCTGTTGTTACTGTTTTTGAAGTTACTGAGAGTCTTGCTTCGTCCTTTCTGTTTGCACATTCCCATTTGAGGTAAACGTGTGTGTCTGTGCACGGGCGCGCGTGTGCTCCGGCGGGTTTATTACGCTCTGAACCAACGAGGCTGCTTTCGCAGGTCGTTTTAAGAGCTGGAGTCTCAGCACCAACAGTCTCCACTTTTTACAAGTGACAATTTGATGGTTTATAATAAACACGTACATGTAACATCGTCCTGCCTTGGGGCTCTTTCTCACTGACCCGTGTTCAGAGGCAGAGAGGAGAAGAGTGCTGGCCACAGTCAGTGCCTCGTTAGGTACTCCGCCCGAATCCACTGTGTGTGGAAGGAGGCACCAGCCATCCCTAAGGTACCTAGTACATGAGAGTGAGGAGACAAGGAGGGCGTGCAGTTAAATGTCTTTATGGTAACGTGGCAAGAACCCAGGCTGTCATTTGGAGATTCAGTGCTCATCCTGTGCTCATTTTTAGCCATGTTTCGGACCTGGAAGCGAGGTGTACCTTGTGCTTCTTCTGCAGACATCTCTAGAGAACATTTCTCAAGTTGCACCCTTGGACAGAGCACTGTGATGGCATCAAAGCAAAGGGCAGGCTTTGCCAGGAAACCAGGTCTTGGGGGAGTGAGAACCAGAGTTTGTTTTACTGTTCTAATCAGAATAGGTGACCTTAGTGACCTTAAGTCCTTGAGTCTGATGCTTTTTGATGAATTTATCATCTTGATTTGTCCGTGTATACTTTCAAACTCCTATTCCCTTTCTCCTTGGTATCTAATAAAGGTAATCACTTGTTTTCTATTTCAGATCTGTTTATATTTATGAGAGCTAATGATATGTTATGCCTTTGGGGAAGAAGGCATAAGAGCTAGGGAGGGGCCGAGCAGGAAGTCGCATTCTTTATTCCCATATATTTAATAAAGATTGCGGTGGTACTCATGGTTCCACATCTATTCATACAGGGCTATGCGTCGGCGCAGTATTGCTGCTTCTGAGATTGGCACTGTTATATTATTAATAGTGCTGATCACACATGCCTTGCATTTAATATAGAACATAAGAGGCTCACCTAGCATGAATGAAAAATCTCAAATTGAAAGTGTAGATGCCATAAAATTTTTAAAGAATGGAATGTGTTACAGTTGAACTTCTGAAATAAAAATAGTGTATTTGTAATCGCCAAGTTATGAATGTCCTTGGATTCTTGAGGGGGGAGGGGAGTTGGTGGGGAAGGAAGGAAGGTGTCTTCCCCTTGCTTTTATGCCAAATAGGATCCAGAGACTTGGGCAGAACACTGAGGATCTAAGTTCCACTGACAGGAGTGAAGAGGAAATAGGAAGGAGCTCAAGAAGGCCGCCGTTCCATTATTAACTCAGCTGGTTGCGCCAGTGATGGCAGAGCTCTCAGAACAGTTGGGGATTTATATACACAAATGTATGTGCTGAAATACCACGCTCTGATGACATTCGACGGAGGGTAACCTTTGATGATGAATTTTTTTGCCCTTTTTGGGGGAGTGGAAGGGGAGGTGGGTGGTACTTCATAAGACTCTAAATTTACCAAAGTTTTTTCAAATTTAAATTTTCTTAGAAAAAATGTCAAATGATTGTAGATCCAGAAATGCCTTTGTTGGCATTTTAATGGTGCTTTTTGAGCCCAGGATGGTGCACAAGTGAAAAGGAAAGCGATTTCTTTTCTTGGTGATACGATACTGAATCTGAAGGCCCGGACCAAACAATGTCCCAGGAGTCTTCATGATTTATATATTGTATGTGATCTTTTCTTAAACATTGTTAACCTGCGCCCTTTACAGACAATGCTGGGTCAGAAAATGTCAGGAGAACTTTGAATTGCTTTCCTAAGCGTGTGAAGAAAATTATTGTCCTCGAAATCCAGAGGCTATGATGGGCATTCTTTTTTTTTTTTTAGAAGTTTTTTTTTTTTTTTTTAAGATTTTATTTATTTATTTGTCAGAGAGAGAGATCACAAGTAGGCAGAGAGGCAGGCAGAGGGGGGGGGGGAAGCAGGCTCCCCGCTGAGCAGAGAGCCCCATGCGGGACTCGATCCCAGGACCCTAGGATCATGACCCGAGCCGAAGGCAGCTGCTCAACCAACTGAGCCACCCAGGCGTCCCTATGACGGGCATTCTTAATAGAGTGACACGTTTAGAGAGACACACACCATGCAGGAGACTGCTTTTGGCTGGTGGGGAATGAACAATATTTGAGTGATTGTCTACTTCTAGTCCGGATCGCTTGTGAGGAAGAAAGTGTGTTCTTATTGCTACCTGCCAGGCTGCTGGAGATGTCTGTCCCATTTGTTGTTGGAAAGGCCAATTCTCAAAGCAGGAAGCCTTTCGAAAGGCTTATTCACACTCAGACAGTTTATCACAGACCAGAAAGAAGGCTCAGCTGGGGTGCAGTGCCAGTCTGTTCCCGGGAGGAAAGTGGCCTCCCCAAGAGGCTTAGGGACAGGGGACCAGAGAGGCCAGGAGGGAGGCTGGGTGGGAGAGGGCCGTCTCCTAGAGACGGAAGCTGGAGAACCGAGCGCAGGGATGGGGGGTGGCGCCCCTCCCGGGTGAGTTCTGCCTCAGGAAACCTGCCCACTCCTCAAGGAGTTCAGCTCTGCAGCTGATAACTTGTTCGGGACCAAATGTTATTTGCATAGGTGAAAATGAAAAAGTGTCTTCTTGCTCATCTTATCGTCTAGGTCATTAAAAAAAAGGATTTAAGTGAAAATGAGAAGAGAGACAGTTCTTTGGCAGAGCCAGAAGCGGCGTAACTATTTTCAACCCCTGTGTTTTGAAACAACATTGGTTACTTCGGCTCAGCTCTTTCAGAAAGTAGGAAAAAATCAAATGTGTGGGCTTAATAGGTGGTTTTGCCAAATTTACAGTCCAAAGTTGAATTCAGAGTGCCACATCATATCTTTTCGAAAAGTTTACTTTCTTGGTAAACACCGAACGAGAACCTATAAAAAGGAGCCTAAAAACCATAATTTTATTTCATGAGGCATAGATGGTCTCTCATTCCCTCGCATGTCTCTAGAATCTTTCCATTGTCTTCCATTTCTCAAGGTGGTTGCCATGCTGTCCTTGGTCTGGACTCGAAGCTGGGGGTGGGAGTGGGGAGTCCTTCAGGCTCAGGGCAGGTGAGCGAGGCCAGAGGGCGGGCTACTCTGGCGTGCAGCCCCGGCTCAGCATCTCGCCCACCGCATCCACCTTCTGATGGCAGCGCCTTCCACACCTCATTATTTCTACAACCTGAGTGAATTTGCAAATTAATTGATGTGTGGGAGGGCTGGCATCTGCTATTATAAAAACCTTTAACTGTCGCAGTCAAACTTGTAATAAAATTAAGTGTTACTATAGGAAACTAATAGTCCCTGGGCAATGACACACATTTTGTAGTGTGGAGGGGCTCACATTTTCAGGACCTGCTTAACTTGGAGCCTCTATTTTTTTCCCCCAGTATAATTTTGATGTTCATCAAAGGAATACAAAAAGACGACTAAGTAATCCTATAAGACTGAGAACATAAGCATTAGCCCGACTGTTCCACATGCCATTCCCCGAGGGGAACTCCTTTCAACCCTTTGTAGCTCTTTCTTTGGATGCTTGCCAACATTGTTCCAAATAAGTTCCTTGGACTGCTATTTTAGACATTATCTATCCACCCCAGTATGGAAGACAGTGATTTAACTCTCATATCCCACCTTCTGTCAGTCAGTTCGCTTTAACTGATACTCAGTTTTTATCCGATTATGACTCTGCAGCGCTCACAGCTGAGCCCTGTAGTGTACTAGGATTGTCGTGCCTTTTTGTGAGGGCTTGGGGTGGGCGCCATCTTGCCATTCAGAGTGTAGACTTGCCGCCCGGTGTGCGGCTGTCCCTGAGCCCTGAGCCTCTCTAGGTCAGCCTCTCCAGAGAGTACCCCTCCTGACTTCTGATGGGAGCAGCCCTTTGGGTGTTTAGAAGAGACTTGGCCAATCCACCTGCTTTTGTTCCCACCCCATATGGACTCTCCACCGTACGGGGCGCCTCCGCTTGCTCGGCCTTTGGGGATTCTGCAGGCCAGTTCAGCTTGTTCTTACTGACTTCTTCCGCCCTCCTGCCACCTCCTCCCCATGCAGGGTGAGTTTTCAGCGTCCTTCTCTGCTGAGCTGGTGCTGGCCCGTTTGCTTCTTGTCTTCTGAAACGGGGTCGGCCTCTTTCTGCTCCTGTCTCCTCCCTGCCTGCTTTGTCCTGGTGGGCTGACACCCCATGTTTATTCCTTTGCTGTCATTTTAGTGGTTTGGGGAGGGAGTGAGGGTGAACATGACTTCATTCTACCATATGAAGACCTCTGACTCCTGTTTGATTTGATTTGATTTTTATTTTTAAAAAAGATTTTATTTGTCAGAGAGAGAGAGCGAGAGCATGCGTGCGAGCACACAAGCAGGGGGAGCACAGGCAGAGGGAAAAGCAGGGTCCGCTGAGCAATGAGCCCAATGTGGGCTCGATCCCAGGACCCTGAGATCATGACCTGAGCCGAAGGCAGATGCTCAACAGACTGAGCCGCCCAGGCGTCCCTGGCACCTGTTTTAGATACATTTTTGCTTTACTTTTATAACATCTTAATGTTGTATTTTTAAGAAGTACATTTTGATGTAATAGGCTTGTATTTTCCATGAAGGTCTCCTTTTCATGGTATGATTCTAAGAAATTTGTGCAGACATTTGCATGTTGCTGGCTTGAAATAGAGTAATGTGTCTCTCGGTCCCTAGTATGCTTTCAAGGAAGATCCGTCTGATGCTAATATTTCATTATGTAGCAGGAGGGAGAGATGATAAAATGCCGAGTTCTTGAGAAGAAAAGACTGACCTTTTTCCCTTACGTACAAGCTTGCTTTGAAACCTCTTTCTCAGTGGAGCTCTCTTGTTATGGCCGTTAGCAGTTAGCTTTTCTGGAGTGTATAGTTGAGGGCAGGAGGACCTGGTGGGAGACGGCAGCAGTGTTAAAAGCTGGACTTTTCAAAGAAGCAGCGACTCCGTTAGAATTAGAGCCATTACCCTTGCGCTGGGACAGGGGAGAGCCCGACAGCCGGGGCTCTGGTGAGGGAGCGCAGTGGTGCTAACACCCAGCAAGGAGGGCGGGTGACCCTGGAGTCGGTGCAGACGCCTTACTTCTGGGAGCAGTGGTGAGTGGCCGGCCAGACACTCGCCGGTCCTGTGTCGCTTGAACAGATGCCAGTGTTACAGATTGAATGCTTGTGTCCCCCCCAAATTGCTACGTTGAAGTCCCTAACCCAGTGCGATTGTATCAGGAGGTGGGGGTCTTTGGGAGGCATTTCGGTTAGCTGACGTCTTGAGGGTAAAACTCCCGTAATAAGATTAGTATCCTCGTAAGAAGAGAGACCAGCGCCCTTTCTCTCTGTGGGCCTGCAGAGAACAGGCCGTGTGGGCACACGGTGAGGCGGCGGCCATGTGCAAGCCAGCAAGAGAGCCCTTACCAAGAATCTGTTGGCACCTGGATCTTGGACTTCCGGAAGTGTGAGAAATAAATGTTTGTTGAGTAAGGCCCGTGGACTATACAGTATTTTGTTCTAGCAACCTGAGCTGATGAAGGCAGATAGGTAAAGCCTTTTCACATCTCTTCCTGCCCTTGAAAACTAGGACCTAAGCCACTGATTTAAGTATTCTGCCTTTAGAGGATCCTTGTATTTTCTGTGTGGGAATGCAGCCCATTGGAATCTACCTCTCTTGACCTCTGTGTCACCTTCAGCAGCAGGTCACACAGGGTAGCCTGTATACCTTGATCTGCAACTTTTGGAGCAACCCTCTCCATCTCCTTTTCTTTCTTTTTTTTTCTTTTGCAAGGCTAATGCAGAATGCAGCTCACAAGCCTATTTCATACCTTATTAAAACATCATTTCCCCTGCCTTGTTCCAGATTTCTGTGCTTAATCATAGAAAGGCAGCTTGTTCAAATATACGTTATTCTTGTTTGGAAAACTCTGTTGGCTTGTCTTCCTTCCCACAACCCTCCATGTTTTGTAGCCCTGTTCTTATTAAATATCATAATTTGCTCATTGGAGAGTTATTTGTAAGCTTAATTAACTCTCTGTCAGTGTTTGAGTTAATTTTCTCCCTTTAATTTCTGCCTCCCCGGTCATGGTTTTTTCCCTACTCTGGCCTGTGTCTGTTAAAGACTTGGTAAATAGTTTTGAAATGCCAGTTGGTGATATATGGGCCTCTTTAACATTTCTTTGATTTATGTGCAGTGCTGTGGAAAAAGGCAAAGAAAGCAAATTATATGGCGAAAAATGTTGCCAATCTTCACTTTTTTACTCTTAGTTTTAAAAAGTACACTTATCAATCAAGTCTGATGGATTTTCTTTTCTATAAAGATTGAAAATTTAACTATTTGAAGACTCCCGCAGTGCGTGTCCTGTATTTGCTTCATCAGGTGTAGTCGAGTGCTAGAATAGGGCATCAGAATTCTAAAGGTCCCTCAGCGTCTACTGTTTGTCCCCGTGCTGCTCTTCCCACCGCCCTTCAATGAAATACGCATGAAACAGCCAGATTTCCCATGGGAGTTGCAAAGATGGGGGCCTCTTGAATGTTGGAAGCCCACTGCCTCTATGTTACAACCCTGAGTCCGTGCGGTGCGCCGACGAGGGCTGCGGCCTCCCATTAGCCCGCTGTGACCTGCCTGAGGTTTCCCTCTGGAGCGTATTCTTGCTGGGTCCCAGGCGGAGAAGACTGGCCCAGTCAGTCAGTGAGTCACAGGTATTTCGGAGATTGTACTGTGATCGGAAGACACGTACAGAGAGTGTGTCCTCATGCTGCCTGCCTTGCTTCTTCCAGTGCTGACTCCAGGGTTCCTCGGCAGAGATTCGGACCCGGCAGATTTGAGGAAGGAGCCTACGATCTGTGTTTTTGGCAAGCTCCTGCAGATGATTCTGATGCACATGATCTCTGGCTGCGCTTTGAAAAATGACTTGAAGGCTGTAGTGCCCTTTGATTGTACCACTCCCTGCTTAGAACCTTCAGCGACACCCCTCCCCTAGGAGTCTACCAAATGAAGTCCGCAGAAGATGTAAAAAATTCATACCATTGGGGAGTAATATGGATTTTTAATTCGTTTAGGCAGGGCGTATGGGTCTGGCTGTGCACAGGGCCCTCAGTGCCTACAGGCATTGTCTGAGTGGTTTCTTATTTATTCAGCAAGTATTTATTTACAACTCGCTGCCAAGCACTGTTCTAGGTGTTGGAGCTATAGTAGTGACTAAGGTAGCCACGGCCTGTGTCCTAATGGAGCTTACTCTGGTATGGGACAGGGGTAGGGGTGGCGGTGAGGTCGGGGAGATACACACTAAACAAAGAAACAGACAATATGTGTAAAACACCCGGTCGAGTTCACTACTATGATTAAGATAAAACCCTGCGGTGTGCGAGAGAGTCCCTGGAGGCTCCTGGCGTTTAGAGGGCCAGAGAAGGCTCTGTGAGAAGGTGAAGTGCAGGTTGAGACCTGCATGAGAAGTCAGGCATGCAAAGATCAGGGAAAAGAGTGTAGAGAGTGTCCCAGGTTGAGAGGACAGCTAGTGAAAGGGGTCCTAAGACAGGAGTGAGCTTGGGTGTTCTCGGAAAGGAAGCTGGCTGAAGAGGCGGGGGGCAGAGAGTTGGGATGGAGCAGTGGAATTCCGGTGAGGTGGGCTGTCCCGCTCTGTGCCCTGGGCCCCTGTACACTGGCTGTGGCCCTTGAGTCAGAGATGGGTGCCTAAGTCAAAGGCCGCCAGCAGTTTATGAAATACAGGCTGGCACGGGCGTCGTGCCCGGTACCCCACGCCCCGCTGCAAAGCACGGGTTCCCAGCTCCTGTCCGTTTTTGCTGTCACAGGGGTTTTGGTGCCTACGTCAGTGAGAAAGCTTTTGACTTTAAGGACTTCCCATACCTTCTTATACTGAGGGGAGAAACGATGGTGTGTACCAAGGAGTCTTGTCCCGTCCTTTCTTTCTCCTGTGTGAGACAGCAGCAGGCCCTGAGCATGTGAAAAGGGGTGTGCACATGGGTTTGCACACTCACTCATGCAGCAGCAGGCCGAGGCCTGGCCGTGAGCAAGGGCGAGGGCAGCGGCTGTCTGCAGTCAGAGTTGGAAGCCGCGGCAAGTGGCCAGGGCCTCAGGAGGCAGCAGCTGCAGGGGGAGAACGACTGGGGAGCCCTTCCCGCTGTCCGGAGGCCTGGCTGTGGACACTGTTTCAGTTCCCTCCACTTCCTGCGGAGCCACACAGCAGACCTTTCTGAACTGAGTAGGACTGCTCGTTGCGGCCTGAAAAGGCCGAGCTGGGGAAGAGGGGAGGCAGCAGAACCCTATCATCTTCCCCTCTCTGTGGGGACGTTGTGCAGGATTTGGAATCCAAATTTCTACCGTACTCTGACATTGAGTTCAGATCTCTTCTCATGCTAATTATGGATTCATTTGTTGAGAAAATACTGGGAAGAGATGAACTTCTGGAGGGGCCGGACAGTGTGTTAGTGACGAGGGCCGGGAGCCCGGTGCCAGTCTGTCCGGATCCCGATCCCGACCCTGCCCCTGGCTGGTTGCTGAGGAGACGGTTCTGGCTCTCTTGAGGCTTACAGTTGAGAAAAAGCGTAAAGATAGGTATACGCACACAAATAATGTAGAGTGACCAGCCCTATGAAAGGTGTTTCAGGAAGGCTTCTGGACTGGCTCGAGCAAGCTCCAACTCTTCTCACCTCCCTGCGTGCCAGGTCCTTAAGGGAACGGCAGCCTATTTATTTGAGTATCGTGGATGACAACAAAACATTGGGTGTGCCATCAGTTGCCTGTCCTTATATTCTCACCCCTGATCCCCAAGAAGGCTCCCTCCCACATCAGAGGTCTTCTTCTGGATGGATGCGGTTGGTGATAGAAGCGTTGTTAATATCCCTTCTTGGACATTCCCAGTTCGGTGCTGCTGATCCCCAGTTTGGTTGCTTGCTTTGTTCTTCACAGCAGAATTTGGCAAGTGTGAGCAGGGCTTCAAACATCATGGTAGTAAGTAACTCGGACATCAGAGCATGGCCTCCAGCCTTATGGTCCAGCCGTCCCTGTACACGCCCCTTCCCCAGATCCACCCAGAAACAGGCCTGGTTTTCGCTGGTCCAGCTCCTCTAAGGTGTTGTGGGGTTTTTTTGGTCAGAAGCAGTGTCTTCCAGCCATTGGCTCAATCACCCTTGATGCTCAGTTTAATTGTTAATGGCTCAGCAATCTCAGCCTGTTAATAATACTCACAATTAGCCTTTATTGAGTGTGTATTTTGTGCCAGTCATTTTGCTCAACACTTTTATGTAATTAACCCTCGCTGAGTGGTTTTGCTCAGTGAAACCCCAGATTGCTTCTAGAGTAATCAAGTAGTATTGAGTAGCATCATTATCCCCAGTAATAGAAGAGAAAGAACAGAAGTTCCAGAAAGTTGAACAACTCACCCCCCAGCCACACACTTAAGTGCAGGGCCTGTTGATTTATACCCAGACAATTGACTACCTACCTGCATCCTTCATTAGATTAACAATAGTAGAAATCCTGCCTCGGTCACATTGATCAGTAGAAAATTCACTCTGACCTTTGTTCATCATAAACCAAAAACATAACCACTGTTGGTAAATATGATTTAGGGTGTTTTAAATTCCAAACAAAAAAATCATAGCCCTGTATTTATCATAGGAAAATTCTGCCACTCAGGCTGACATCCGCTTTGCCTTTTCTGATACTTCTCCTGCTTTCTCCTACTTTCAGTACTTGTAGACAATCGCAGCCAGAACTTAAACCAACAAAAACCTTCAGCAGTCCTATAAAGAAGGAAACAAGTCCTGGGAGTCTGGAGAAAGGGACTGGTGCTGAGTACTTTGTGGATTGTGTAAGAAATACTCTGTAACTTGATTGTTGATTGCATCAGGGTTGAGGCAGCTTTCCCGGCAAAAAAAAAAAAAAAAAGAACAGTTTCCACAGTATATTAGAAGGAGCTTCCCAGCTAACCCTCTGGGTTGCTTTTCATTTAGAGTGCTTACTGTGTTTCCGCAGGCCTCATACAGTTGTCCTGCATTGTACTGAGTTTTACTCAGAACCGGCCGAGGGGCACCATTGGCGTGATGGGTTCTCCTCCACTGTACAAGAATTGAGTTGGAGTTCCTTCTCTACACAGCTACTCATTCAGGACAGCCTGTAGGGTGCATTCCCCGCCTTTTCCCATTACACTGACCAGTTTATTATCTGACGTGTTTGGGGTGACAGTATTTGATTAAAAGGTGATGATCGTACTCCATTTCCTGAAAATTCAGTCATTGTGGCATTGTTGGAGGTGGCGAATTTCTGGGTGTCGTCACATCTGATCATCACAAGAATGGCTCTGTCTTTGCTGTGCACTGTGCTTAAGGCTTTTGCGTATGTCCTGTCTCATTCCGACAGCTGTTCCTCCACCTCTCCCACTCCTGCTCGTTTCACTGTGTCTGACATCATAGATCTAGATCTTAAAGTCCGTGATCACATGGCTCCCTGTTTCCCTTCTCCTTCCGAGTTTTCTCTGCACTTTCTCTGTACTACCTTTCGCTCTTCCCTACTTCTCCCTACTTCATATCCCAGGTAAGCCAGGCTTGGAGGGATGTCTGACCAGATCCCTCCCCAGCTGACAGCAGAGGAAGCTGATGGGGGCTGCATGTGACAGGAAGGAAAACGGTGCTGGGAGCAGAAATGGCACTTAGTGACACTGGGCAATGATAGAGTTAAGCTCCAGCTAAACCTGAACTGACTGGAAGGCACATAGGAATCATTTTTACTGCCCAGAAGAGAGGTTGATAAGAATCTAATCATAATTTTATATTTATCAGATTGGTCATTTTAAAAAATCACCTTTACTGGTTTCTTGACTGGAATCTATGCAGTGATAACTGAGCAGATGACGAATATTTAGCATTCAGTGTCTAGTTTTGTGATCTACAAGTGTCTGGTGGTTTTCATTTTATTCATTTCTCAGTTGAAACCATTCCCCCTTTTTTGGAGAGGGGCAAGGAAGAGAAATACCCAGGGATACATATTCAGTTCTTCCCCCTTGCCTCCCCTATGAATGCTTTGGGAAGAACAAAACGAGGTATTTTGGCATGTCCGTAAACGTTCCATGCCTGTTAGGCTTCTACCCTGCACTCGGTTCCAACTAATACCCCAGAGAGCCTTTCCCCACCCCCTCGGTAACTGCCGCCTTCGGAGACTTTTGGTGACTAGGGAAATGTTTGCACTTCATAAGTATATTTAAATTTCACCAGCATTGATTTTTATATTAGGAAGTCAAGTTCAGAACTGCATTTTCTTAAGAGAAATATTTATAACATCATAGAATTTCAATGTTAGAAGGGGCCTTAGATATACTCCAGCCTCCTTTTTTAGACTTTCGTTCTAGGCCTTATGTGTGCATTTAGAGACTAGTATTCAGCATTTCTGGTGGAAGCATAAAGATAATTCCGGGATGTGTCATTCTTCCCTGCTACTTCTGTCTTTAGTCATAACAGAGTCGGGCACACGTTCTGTTTTTGTTGAGTATATGGTGTGTAAAGGGGTAATTGTTCTGGGCTGGTTCAAGCTTAGCTGGGAGACGAGGACACGATGACCCGTCTGCGTGGACTTTGTCCTCTAACAGGGACAGGCGAACAAGATGGCACCATGTCGTCCCTCTTCAGAGAGCATGTTCTCACTCACTGTCACCATGCTTTTATGCTCTGTTAGCGTTCTCTCGTTGACCCATTGCCACATTTGCCTGGATCCTGTTTCTGTTTGCTGCCTGCATCTTAAGTGGTCAGGTGCGCCTCTGGCATGATCTTCCTTTATGAGCCCGTGCGTTGCTCTCTAGGAACACGCGGGGCAAAAAGGTTGAGGGCCTGGTCTGAGGTGCGAGGTGAGTAACAGAGATAGGGAGGCACGGATTCTGGTGTACCCTTGTCCTCGTTCCTTCGTGGCTTTCTTTTGTCTTCTTACTCTCTTCCTTTTCCAGTAGTCCCCTCGCTGGTGGTTTCCTCCATTTTTAGCCACATTCACAGTTTGCTTCATTAGCGAATCTGCTCAGATGGGTGAGTGATATCTCTTCCAGCCGATTGGCATCTCTGAAGTATGATAACGTGCACACAGCTGTGGTGTAAAGAGCAGTTGTGGAGAAAGGCCTATTAATAAAGGTGCGAGATCTGGGACGTACCGGAAGCACCAATCTAAACGACCCTAAACGTTACAGAGATTTAAGAAAGTAAAAGGCTGCTACCCACCCTCTCTATTTGCTTCTTCGACACTTTGTAAAGTTGGGACAGCTGAGGGTTCATGTGCAGGAGAAAAGAAACCCAAATGGCCTTTGGCATGTAAATGATGCCACAGTCGGGCAGCAACACCGCCCTGACTCCGGTCTTGCTGGCCTAGTAATTGAAAGGCCTGAAACCCAGCTTCCCAGTAGAGAACAAATAGGCAAATAAATTGGAGGCTTCCTTCTTATGGTTTATTGATGCTGTTTTGACCAAGTAAAAAGATCATTTACCCATAAAGGCTCAAATCTAAGGTTGTTTTTCTTTCTTTTCTTTCTTCTCTTTTTTTTTTTTTAATATTGGCTATATGAAAGAAGCGTTAGGAGATAAAAGGAGGAAAGAAGCTAATACCATTATCTAATACTTAGATAAAAACCTAAGCAAAACAATTAGATTTATGGTATTTTTCTGTAGCTGTTTTCCTTGGCACAGATAATAACAATCAGGCTTGCTTGTTTCTCTCCTTAGAGTTATGTTCAAAAGAAGAATCAGAGCTTTATCGTAATACATGTTTTTTCTCATTAGCTGGAAACAAAATATATTTCAATAATGAGGGGCAAAGGTCTTGCAACTCAAAGCGGTGATGAAGTGTTCCTGGTTTTGCACAAATATTGGTTCTAGTTTAATGGTTTAGGGGAAACAGGGATTGCCTGAGAGTCCGATTGGCCTGCACCCCCACCCCACCCTGCCACATCCACATATCCCAGCTGTGTGGGCTGTGACTTGATCCAGGTGTCCCATTGTCCTGAGATCAGGGCCGTGAGCTTTGGTGTGTTCCGTTGCATCTGGGAAGGATTTTCAACACACTCACGCCAACTGTCGCTGGCTGTTTTGGTCAGGGATCTGCAGAAGTCATGCTCCACGGCTAATGTCCTTGCGTATTGCCCTCATGATGTATTACACACATTCTCAAAGAGAATCCCTAAGTAAAAGCAGATTATACGTGTGGACCCTTCCAGCCAGTAAGAGAATTTATAAAAACCTGTTAGGCAGTAGCGCCATTGCCCCATCAGAGAACAGTAAATAGTGGAGATGCCAGGAAGGTTAAATGTGTTATTGCCGAGTCTAAAATTTAGATTTTTGGACAGTATTGAGGTTTCTATGATTTCTTGATTTCTTTTCTCTATGGTTTTTTAACCACCAAGGATATTAAAGCCTTAAAATGATAGAATTTAGAACTTTCCCAAACTCCCTGCTTGAGACATGACCGGAGTCAGTAGAAGGGAAGAACCTGTGACATCACGGTCCCTGAGAGAGGTCCGAGCGAAGGGACCAAACAAGTGAGCAGACGCCAGGGATGCTCGCTAACATCGTCCTCCCAGAGCACAGTCTCGGTTCCCTGTCTGGGAAGAGTCCCTGTGCTCTCCTGCTGGAAGAGGTAACAAATGTCACGTCCTCCAGGTAGAAAGATGCAGCACACTTAGCCCCCCCCGCCGCCCCCTCCCTCCTGGGAAAAGACAGGGGAGGCGAATCGTAATGGCCTCCCTCCCCCTCTGGGTGTGTGTCACCTTGGGCCAATGACTTCTCTAAGGCCTGAGTCTCCTCTCCTATAAAATGGGGATGGGAGGTGGGTGGGGGTTGGTGTCTCCAAGGCCCTTCTCTGACATTAGTTCTATGATGTGAAGTCATCCGAGTGCAGTCCCTATAGATGCTTTTTCCCGAACTCAAGCCTGAATAGAGGTTTAGACATACCCACTATTTTGGGCAGTTAGAATAAGAGGAAAGAGGGGCTCCTCGCGGTTCTGCTCTGACAGTGAGCCCCTGCAAAACAGTGTGTTTGCTTCTGTAAGTGCCTGGCGTTAACAGGACTGTCTGTTGGGGCCATTCTGTTCTCTATATTGGCTACAGTGACAGGCCAGGCCGTAGCAGTTTCACTAATCTGCCAGTCCACTTACCAGTTGACAAATTCATTAGCTTCTCCTGTATGCAGTGCAATATCCTGGATGCTGTTGTGAATGCAGAGTAATCAATAACAAGGTCTGCACCCTCAAGAAATGTCTCCCCAGGTGGCCAGCTTAGCTTCATTCCTGGACCAAGAAATAACACAAGGCTGCCCTTCCTGGCTGCCAAGTCCCAGTGATGGGCAGAAGCTCTGTGCTCAGAGAAGGGAAACTGGCCTGGAGGGACTGAGGGAGGAGGTGGTGGGGCACCGTGGCCTCTTGATCTCTTCCTCCCCTCCCGTGGGCCCCTTGTCTAAGGCAGCCAGGATTTGTTTAACTTAGTTCTATCTCACTCCTTACCCAAACGGTTTAGTTACCGAAAGAACCAGTGTATCTTGCTAGTATTCTTAGGAACTTACGTGAAATTATACATAAAGTGATTTTTAAAAATGAAGGGACTATGTCTTAGGGTTAGGAGAGTTTTGTTTTGTTTTGTTTTACAACCTCCCCTCCCCCAAAAGGAGCCTTTGGTGAATCTTTGAAAAGGAGATCATGATTTTCACAGTGGGAAGAATCAAACCTTGGTTGACCTGGCTTATAAATTT
>CM052892.1:3049451-3077577 GCA_028534135.1 Potos flavus
GCAGATGCTTAACTGACTGAGCCACCCAGGCGCCCCCAGACAGTGTTACTTTAAAGAAAATAGCTAATAAATCAAAGTTTTCCAAATTCTAAGAGGTGTTTTCCAGCTCATTATGAGTTGTTGGGATTTTCCCAGGTATAGAGGTAATTAGTAGATGTAATTGATTAGAAAGGGCTGTAGGTTGCGAACTGACCGAAAAGTCCTAGGCCAATCATAGAAAATAGGAAGTTGACAGTAATAGCAAAATTGCAGCTGAGAGAAATGCTCTCTAAATCCAAAGAACATTGAAATAGCTATTAGCACGGAATGGCAGTTTACCAGTAAATAAATGCTCGCCACACCAACATTCCCATTCCCCACCCCTGTGTGAGGTGGAAGTTAAAAGAATGGGTTTTCTTTCTCACCCTCTTTCATTTTATTCTTGCCTAGTTAGTGGAGAAATGATCTTGGATAGAAAAATCGCATTAGAACTTTGATAAGTTGCTTTTTGAAATAGAGTTGTTTCCATGCCACAGACATTTGGAGCGAAGTATGTTTATTGAAATATATTTTTATAGAAAATATTACAGAACCTGTAATTGAAAACTTATGGCAGCATTTTGGGGAGTGATATGTTCTTAATGTTAATTTGTGGATTTGCTCTGAACTCCCTTCTGCTGTTTTAGAACTATTGGCTGAGTGAATGTTTTCCAATTCTTTTCAGATCTAAACTGTGTTTCATGGAATGGAGTATTTGGTGCTTAAATAATGTATAAATCCAGTTGGACAGGATCTGCCTGTCAGTTTTATTAACTTTGACCTTTTCTCCCATTATAAAGATGGTTCGGTAAATATTTAATGGGCCCCTTATAGATCTTGACAGTCGGAGCTGTGTTCCTGGAAACTGGGATACATATATATGATTAACAAATGTCGCTTAATCACTATGAGTCAGCTTTGAAGGGCAGGTTTTGTTTTTTTGGAAAGAGGAGTCCTTCCCTCTCCGTGTGCTCTTAGAGGTGCAGTGTTTATTGAGAGCGCCCGAGATGGTAGACGTTTTAAAGGAACCCTTTAAAAGACAGCAGCTAGCATGCATTTCTGCTGTTTTGGGTTTTTTTGTTTGTTTGAGCAAATGATCAAAATGATGCCAGGTGGGCAAAATCACCCTGCCACTGTGCATAGTTAGCAGGACTCTTCCACTCAAAGAGTCAGCAGGGCCGGAATGGCTGAGCTTGCATGGACCCTAATAAGATACAAAGAAGAAGGAGAGCCAAAGGGAGAGACGATTCCTTGAGCCAGGAGGGAACCCTTGCCAAGCTGTCTTTGCCTTTAATTCCATAAAGCCCCATGCATATTGCACTCATTGCAAATTCTGGTGGGGAAGATCGAAACCCAAGTAGCTGACATTTTGAAACATTGTCTTTCAAACTTGTACTGTCCCTTGCTTCCATTGATTTCCCATTTAAGAAATCTGTAGGAGAAAAACAAATTTGAGCAAAATTCATTGGTCTAAGATGAGTTGTTAGAGCCAAATTATGCCCCCCCCCTTTCCACCCTGAGAAGAGCTCCATTTTTATTATGAATGTGATACATCTTTGTCTTGTATTGTGCAGCTATAAGGCTCCCACAGCAAATCGACCAAGTAAATCAAGAGCCTGTTAAAAAGCAATATGGATGCTCCAAACACAGACATTTCAGTCTTACTGGGTCACTGGATATCTTCATTTTTATGACCACTTTCAAGCAGATCATTTCAGTTGGTTCTGTTTTCTTGCTCTCTGTTTGTTCGCAGTCCACTGGCTTTAGGTGAGCCATTTATTTTTCAGAACGTTATTACCCCTTGCATGCAGGGCCCAGCCCCTTTGATATGGTGGTCACCAGTTTCATTACCATGAACTGTAATGTAGCTGACTCGGCAAAGGAAATCTATGCCTTGAAAGAGCATTTTGAAAAGAAATTGATTCAGAGCTTCAGAGTGAATTACTATTTGTATGTTTAGTTAATTCTAAATAAATGTTTGAAGGACCTTGCTTAATTTGAGAAGGGAAGAAGAAACATATTGGATGTTATAAATGGTCTCCATCCAGATTCTTAGCTTGGCATTTTCACATTTGAATGTTTTATTTACATCTGTTCAAAGTTGGGATACCTTTCAAGGATAATTTTATTATTGAGAGATTGATGACAACTCTTAAGATCTAAAATACAGAAGTATGGGATTAAAAAAGGAAGATAGCAGTCACTGTCACATGTCAGATTGGATATAAGCTTCACTTGGCAAAGAGTGAGAATGATGAGTTGTATTTTAAAACAAAAGATCCTGACGGTAGGAAATGGGGATGGGGAGGGGAGGGAGACTGACTGCATTGGGGCACAGGGGAACTTTCTGCAGGGATGGACATTGTCTGTACCTTGATTGGGGTGGCGGTTTCACAGGTATAGACGTATCATAACTCATCAAACTCTACGCTTAAAATGTGTGCATTTTATTTTATGTAAATCGTAACTCAATAAGGTGGATTTTTTTTTTTTTTTTTTTAAGTCCTGTTGGGTTTAGAATTAGGCAGTGTTACTTCTCTTTTCCAAAAGTGAAATGGAGGTCTGGAGAGGTAAAATGATGTGTCCTGAGTAACTTCAGAGCTCAGCAGTTTGTCCAGAACAAAGCCAGGGGTGTGGGCCTGGAGCTCACTGAAAGTATTTTGCGTCCTTACTGGCATTGTGTTGCTCCACTTACCCGTACGCAGAGTGATAGGAACTTCTCCGTCCTGTTCTCTTCAGTGAGCTTGTATCCATTTGTATGCTTTGTTGTAAGATACACTCAGGAGCTTACTCTTACGGCTGATACTTGTGTCTTCAGCACGGAAGACAGTGGTGGCCCAGTGGTTCCGAATGTTGAGGCTGACCATGGGTGTGTTTCGTATATGTTTATGATAGGCCATGTTGTGCCCCCGGTTAATGCAGTAGACACCCAGTTATGTGGTTTTTATTATAAGCAAGAGTCCCCAGAACTAATTTGTCTCTAAGGAGTCCTTGTGGATCTTCTTACAAAAAATGACATAGGCTTTGAAGAACCATTTATATAAAGCATATATGATATAGTAGTGAAAAATAAAGAAAAATTACTCAAGTTCTGCTACTTAGGAATATGCTGTTAATTTTTTTTTTTTTTAAGATTTTATTCTATTTATTAGAGAGAGTGCAAGTACGGGGGAGGGGAAGAGAGAGGGAGAGAGAGAATCCCAAGCAGACTCCCCGCTGAATGCTGAGCTGACGTGGGGGCTCGATCTCACAACCCTGAGATCATGACCTGAGCTGGAACCAAGAATCGGATACTTAACCCACTGAGCCACCCAGGCGCCTCTATTACTGTTAATATTTGAGAGACTGTCTTTTTTAAGCATCTCTCTTGTTTACAGCGTACCTGTTTTTGTTCTTTATTCCACAAAATGATGTCATAAATTTCTTTCCATATCTTAACCAAGTTCCCAGTTATCGTTGGGTGTTCAGGTGGTCCCCGGTTCTTCATCATTATGTAATGCTGTGACGAACAGCCTTGTCCACTCTTCTTTTCCTGTTCGTCTCAGTAGCTCCTCACAAATACATCCCTTGAAGCAAAATGTTAGCCGCTGCATTTGCCGTGATTTAAAGTGTTCTAAGGGGGTAAGATACATCAAGTCGTGATGGTCTCATGCCCCTCGGCCTGCATTTACCAAACGGTGTTTTTCTTCCCCTTTGGTTTTGTCCGTCTGTGCAGCTGCAGTACCACGCGGGTCTGGCGTCTGGCCTTTTGAATCAACAGTCCTTGAAACGCTCTGCTCACCAGATGGGAGTGTCGGCTAAGCGGAGACCGAAGGCTCAGCCCACCACTCTTGTCTTACCACCTCAGTGAGTAATGGGTTTGGATCAGTTCTTTCGTCCTGGGTGAACTCTCCTCCTTGGTGCTCGTTTGTGCTGAGTGGAAAGTTATTTCTTGTGCAATTGTTCTTCCTTTTGCCAGGGTACCTGCTAAGATTCGAAACCCAGTGCGCAGGGGACATCGTTTGCATAGATCTTAAGCAGTGATGATGCGGTTCCTAATGAACATATTTCGTGTGACTTTTCCACCTAGGATTTCAAGATACCTCATAGCCTTTTCTTTATTTCCTTGTCACACTCCCAGAGTCGGCAGAGCCCAAGCGCGGTTGTCCTTATCTAACCGATGAGACAGCGGAGGGGCACATTTTGATAAGCTGCGGGCCACCTAGAGAATCCGGGGGAGCTGGGATTCGAGTTGTGCTAGACTCACTTGTTCTCTTTTAAATTCGTAAAATATGAGCCCTTCTTTTTCCTAGTAGGAAAGAGAAGAGATACGGTAAGGTTCAGAAATGTGCAGCTTGGTGATGGGTTCCACACGTGTACACCTCCATGTAGCTCCACCCAGATGAGCCCATGTGGCCACCACTTCCAGAATCCCATGAGAGCTCCTCCCCATGTTCCCAGTCTGTACACGTGCTGCCTCCCCACCCGGGGTTAGCACTGTTCCACCTTCTTTGAACGATTGATTTTTACCTGTTCTTGAACTTCATATCATTGGAATCACACAATATGGAATCTTTTGTTACCAGCTCTTTTTCACTCAGCATAATGTCTGTTAGATTCATGGAGGTTATTTGTTCTTTTTCGTTGCTGTGTAATATTCTTGTGACTATGCCGCAAGGGATTCGTCCATTTACCTACTGGGTTATTTTGTGCTAGAAGCCCTAGTACATGAAGGCCAAGGCTCACCTTGTGTGGAATCAGAAATGTGAGCACACCAGTCTTTGTTGATAGCCTCTCTGTGAGCGCGCACACTCCCCTGAGCAAGGCCGTACGCCCAGCGGCTTGGCTGGGATTTTAGACACATTCCCTAGCCTGTCCTGCCCTCCCATTGTCCCCTCTTTTGGTTACATCCTCAGTTACAAACTACAGTTGACACCTCGAACAATGCAGGGGGTCACGGGCACAGTCGAAGATCTGTGTATAACTTGTGGTTCCCCCCAAACTTAACTACTAATAGCCTAAGAGTGACCGGAAGCCTACGGATAACATCAACAGTCGAGTCACATGTATTGTGTATATTAAATTTGTTATATATTCTGTTCTTACAATAAAATAAGCTAGAAAAAAGAAAATGTTATTAGGAAAACTATAAGGAAGAGAAAATACATTTATAGTACTGTATTGACAAAAATATCACACATAATGGACCCTTGCACTTCCAACCCGTGTCGTTCAGGGATCAGCTGTACATTTTAAAATTTCCAGTCCAGAGGAGTGTTTTCAGGTGAGACTCAGTTGTTTGCCTTTACACAAGATCTCACTTATTTTCTGTAATTGATTAGCAAATATTGGACCTCCTATTTGCAGGCACTGTCCTAGGCTGTGGGGGTACAGTCATGAACAACACAGATGTGGTCCCGTCTTCCCGAAGCTTTTATTTGCTGGGGGGGAAAAAAAGACCAAAAAAAACCCAAAAAACACCCCTAAACAAATTAACAAATCAATATAATAATTTCTCATTATGGTAAACAAATTAACAAATCAATATAATTTCTAGTTATGATAAACTAATATAATAATTTCTGGTTATGATTGGTGCTTAGAAAGGAACACATAGGGTAGTAAGGGATGGGATTGG
Organism: Potos flavus; assembly: GCA_028534135.1. NCBI lineage: Eukaryota > Metazoa > Chordata > Mammalia > Carnivora > Procyonidae > Potos > Potos flavus. The sequence goes on from CM052892.1 coordinate 3,055,087, forward strand.
GGAAAATGCTTAAATCGGGTGGTCAAAGAAGGCCTCTCCAAGGAGAAGACATTAGGTGGAGAGAGGCCAGCAGAGAGCTGGGAGGTCACGGAGGATGCCTCGGGATCTTTTCCCTCGTCGCTGGACACTCGCACCATTTCTGTGATTTTCAGGTTTTCTTCATAATTAGCGTTTGCTTCCAAGAGAAGATGAACATAACCAACCGGCTTCCAACAAGTTATTTTCTGCCTGCTGCATGCCCAGGTGCATGATTTTCAGACACTTTGAATGATGCAAAGCAGAGAGTTTTCACTGTTTGGTAGAAGGCTTCTGAAGGAACATTATCTATTGTTTCTCATATGTTGATTTGGTGATTCTGCAAATCTCCAACTTTCAGCTCTCCAAAGTCTAATGGGCCTTGTAACTTGTCATTTTCCCTGCATGGATTGTCTACTGAGGCAAGATGTTTGGCGAGAAGTGAAAGACTTTCTAATGGTCCCATAAGACTGGAGCCAAAAAGTGTTTGTTGCTAACTCTCTCCTGACAAAAGTCAGCTCCTGGTCCATCTGTTCGCCATTTGTTCATTTGCATTGGCTTGAAACCTGTTTACAGGTGACATGCTATTATGAGGACACTTAGAAACTATTTTAAGCACCAAGGCAATCAACAGACTCTGTTCTCATGCCAAAAAAAAAAAAAGGTGTTCACAACTGTCATTATAAATTTATAATAAATCACTCAAAATACTCAGTTTCAAAGAGAAAAGTGGTTACCGTGTCCTAAGAATACGACGTCGGAATGATTTCCTATACTTAGTAGCCTGTTTCCTGTGAAAATTGACTGCTGCCTTTTCACATCATTGAGCTTTTGGGACTCATGCTCTCCTGGATCCCTTCAGAGACCTGTCCAGTAGGTAGGATCTATAGCTAAAGGACATTCAGTGCACTTTTATTGAACACCTACTATGTGCTTCTTATTGTGTTAGAGTCAGAAATAGAAATACCAGTAAGACATAGTGCTGGACTAATTGAATCATAAAAAACTTTAAAAATAAAACATAGGCCACTGGTAATATATACATATTGTAGATCTCGAACCAACCAAACATGGCACGAAAGGAAAACAAAATAGTACCATCACACAGAGAAAGTTATTGCTAAGGTTTTGACGGATATTATTCTCAACTTTTTCTATGCATATATAATGTTTAAAAATAAGAAACAATCTCCAAAAAGGATTGTATTGTAATGTTTTGTATCACATCTCAACATTTATTGAATATAGTTTATTAGACTTGAAGGGAATATAATTTTATCTATGGAACATTTAAATTTGCATATTAATCAGCCACGTTATGGTTGTATTCTATAGAACACTGCTAATTACAAAATTTTTATTATAAGCACGACGTGACCATAAACTCACTTTGTCATTAAGGAAATCCCTCATAAAACAACACCCAAACCCTCCAGGACTGGTGTATTAGTCATCTATTCTACCTAACAAATCGCCCCCAAACAGGGTGGTTTGACAGCAGTAAACATGATCTCTCACATTTTTTGTGGCTCAGGAATCTGAGAGTGGCTTGGCTGGTTCTGGCTCAGTCTCTCAGAAGATTGCAATCAGATATCAGCCAGAAATGCAATCATCTGAAGGCTGGACTGAGGTTTAAAGGTCTTGCCCAGGGCGGCTCGCTCACACAGCAGGCAAGTTGGTGCCGGCTGTTGACAAGAGACCTCCGTCCCTCTCCATAGGAGGCTTGAGTACCCTCATGACTTGCAGGCGACGTCTCCCAGAGCAAGCCATGTAAGAGAATGCGAGCCGAGCAGAGCCGATCCTTTTTAGGACATAGCCTCCAAAGACACAACATCCATTCCACCCCATTCTGTTGGTTAGAAGTGAGTCACTAAGTCTGATGTTCAAGGGGAGGGGATGAGGCTCTCCCTTTTGAAGGAAGGAGTGTCAGAAAATTTGTGGTTCTCTAAAACCACCGCAGTTGCCAATGAGGAGAGTCATTGCACAGAGGAAGGAGTGGTTGAGCCCTGTAAGACCCATTCACTTATTTATTCAGCAAATATTTACTGAGGGCCTACACTGAGGGTCCTGTGCACTGTGCCGGGAGTTTGGAGATGAATACGATAGAATTTTGGCTTTCAGGACGGTCTGAGCAGAAACAGAGGAACAAACAAATAGCAGGGAATCCTAGTAACGTGTGCCAAGTCCTAATGACACGATCCCAAAGTGCTCAAGAAGGCCACGGGCAGGGCGCTGAGAGAGAGCCACACTTAGGGAGGCCTAGCCAAACGTCAGTGACTTTCTCCACTGCCAGGTGAAGGATGGAAGCTTGACTTCATAGGAGAGCTCGATGCTTTCTCGCATAGGCTCGCAGGATTCTAAGGAAAGCTTTTATTTCTCCATGGAGGAGGCCAGTGGAGGGCCGGTGCTGGGCTCCATGCCCACCTTCCTCTGGAACTCTGTTGATGCGGTGATAGACAGGCTTCTGCGTTGCCTTGTGTCAGCATCCGGATGGCAGTAAGGCTACCGCGACAAAACCACGGGCTCTGCCTAAGTGTGCTGAGACCACAGGCACGGCGAGGGGGCAGGAGAGGTGTGCAGTGCATTTGTTTTTTAAATGCAGTTGGCTCGAACAGTAGTAGTCTTTGAAGACGCTGCTTCTCCCGAGTTCCCATAGGATTAGTGATTCATGGGATTAATGATTCATATCTTTCTCCTCCTCCAAAGAAGCTTCTAAGGAGACAAAGACGCTGTTCATGATGAAAGGTCTTTTACCATATGTCAGCGTTCAGAGGGCACTGACGAAGCCTCCTCACTTCTGTGATGCCTGAGCGTTGGGTCCATTGCGGAAAGGGCCCTGTTGTTTTCAGAAAGCTGTGTCCCCTGTTCCTGGGTAAACATTATCAGGCTTTTGACCCTTGTGGGAATGAGATCAGCTGATGGTGGCCGTCTTACTTGATTGATGTACGAGTTGCCGACCGCGGTATCTGTGTGTTGACTGCGTGTCCGATGTGGCCGTGTTTGCTTGTGCCCTCTCAGGTAGCGGTCCAGCTTCACAACGCATCGTTCAGCGTGCTTTTGTGTTAACACTATACGGTTTTGATCCAGGTCGTCAAGTCGAATGGCCCGGGACACCCGGCGGCGGCCTGATGAAGTGCTGCTACCTCTCGGTGGCAGCGAGGCGAGCGAATACTTACATGTTCTCACTTCGCACACACAGATCTCATTTAGATTCGAGGGGGAAAATTGTTCTACAGAAAGGTTATTTTTGAAAGTATCACCCTGTCCCCTGGAAGTTGTGGGGATAGGCAGTTTCTCGTGTGTCATGTTATCCTTCCGGAAAAGGTCCTGCCAGCTCAATTAAGAGCACTTTTCCTTTTGTAGGCTGCCTGTCTTCTAGTCACTTGGGAGGCACTGTCCATGCTCCCAGCCAGGGACAGCCCGTCCTCTTCCCCACTAGGTCCACGCTCTCAGCTACTCCAAGCCACTCAACCACTGGTCTCCTCTCACTCCCACGCCATCAGGGTTCCCCTTCTTCCTGGCTCATTCCCGGTAGTCTGCAAACATGCTTACCCACACCCTCCTCCCGTGGGAACACCCAGCTCATAATCCCACTTCTTCCAGTTCCCAGCTCCCCTCTCTCCTCTTGACAGCAGGACTCCTGGAAAGAGTTGACTATACTTCTTTCCAGTTTCTCCATCAGGCCACCACTGTCCTAATTTCTATCCCTATACCCTAGTCTTGCCTCTTCTAGAACTCCACATAAATAGAGTCCCGCGGAACTTATTTTCTTTCCGGCTTCTCTTGCCCAACATGGTGTTTTGGAGATTCGTTTCTGTTGTATGTGTCAGTGGTTCGTAGCGTTTCTTCGCTGAGTGGTATTCCTCAGTGTTCTTTGGAGTCTTCCCGTACCATTTTCTTAACATTCCGCGTCTGTTTCAGTATGATCTACCACCTCTCAGAGTGCGGGGAGTCTTCTTGCTCCTGTTCTTGGATGACCTGCCTCAGGTTTGAGTAACAAAAACACCACCACAGAAACAGCATGCAGGACAAGTGTCGCTGGAGAGAAATGCCACCAGTTTGGGAGGTAGCGGGGATAATGACACGGTGAGTACACCTCAGGGTTCCGGTGTTTGAACAACAGATTGCCTTCAGTAGGGCCTCTAATTTGGCTGTGGGAGTTTAACTGACAGGCTCATTTTCTGCCACCGCCTTGCACACTAATTCCCAGGAAGATCATCGACTTGAAATTACACACGGTGCTCATACAGATGATTGGATTCTTTCCAAGATGTGCGGTAAATGCCGCTTCTGCTCTCGAAAGGCAGAGGCTCACGTTGTCTTTGGCTTAATGTGAAACCAACAGGAATCACGGAGAGCAAAGCAGTGGCATAAATCTGTCCTCGGCGATAGTGATGAATGAGGGTAGGAGTCTCGTGGTCATTGACGTTGAAACCAAGCAAGGCGAATGTTGGCCAGGACCAAGTGCAGTAAACCCAGAGCCTCTTCCTGTAGCTTCCTGGCCATTACCTCATTATCTTTTCTGTTGCTGATTTTCAAGACTTTTTTTTTTTAACGTGATTTTTTCCCTCAGCCACACAGACGTGAAACTCTAGGCTTCTGTAGTCACCATGCCACCACAGAAGCCTTGATCCAGATGTTTGAGGAGTGACTGTGGACACGCCTCCTTGCAGAGACCTAATTTTCTTTCCGATTACTTGAGCTTTGTTTTGCCCCATGAGGATCTTGGTACTTGGTTGAGGGCAGAATTTGGTTCTATGCTGATAAGTTTGTATTAAATTCTACAATGTGGACGATGATGGGAGCCCTGAACAAGAATATTTGGCATCTCTTTTTGTTGGAGTTTAGTTTGTCTCTGAGCGGACCGACAGTGAGGAAGCCATGAACGAGGAGCACCCTGGTTCATTGCCACGAGCCTTAGAGATGCAGAGCATCGTATCCTGAATCCCTTTCTGCGGGGCTCCTCAGTCCACAGGCTGACTCTTCCCGAGCGTGGGCTGCTGAGCAGAGCAAGCGTGCTGCCTATATGGCATGTCCCCAAAAGGAAGTAGAGGACTCTGCGGCTGCGAGTTTCGGAAAAGTCATCAAAACTTGAGTAGGAACTCACTAAATCCTTCTTTCCCCTACCGGCAAGTATTAAGTAACAATATTCATTAAATACCACTGAGAGGCTGTGTAATAAAGAAATAATCCCAGGCCTTGGTGGCTGTAACTCTCCAGAAGAGTTGAAATTGAGAATATAATTAAAGATTAAAACATTGTTTGCATTCTAGAACATGGAGAAATCTTTGTCTCCATTGTGGGACCGTATTAATAAGGAAGAGATCAGTTTCCAATAACCGGCACGCAGAAGCTCATTTATTCACATCAGTCGTGTTTAAGCTGGCTGACTCGGTGCTGCTCTTGCTTTTCCCTACCAGACTGGCGCTGCCGCTGGAACGGTGAGAGGTACCGGCCCCATCTCAGAAAAACGTATCCCCCTCTCTTCCGGGGCCCGCGTTTGCATAGGAGTGTGCACGCAGCAAGGGCGATCTTACCCACACACGGAGGATCTTCGATCCTGTCATTTCATTGTCTCCCTTGTTTCGTCAACAAAGCTATTTTCAGCCTATTAGTTTCGGGCAGTTTTCCATACAAAGGTTAAAAGGCTGGTAGAAATGAGTGTACCTGGCTCTCGTAAGGTTTGATGATTGTGACTAGGAAAGGCCCGCTTGACAGTGACGGGAAGGAACCTTCTGTGGTCAGAGCTGTGTGCAGCGGGGGCTGGGAAGAGCCCGGGCCTTGCCCGACTGCACCGTAAAAGTTTAATCGCCCAAGCATCATTTCATCCGCTCCCTCTGCTTTTTTGTTGCTGCTCACATTTGTTTTCCATTTGCCTTGAAATAGAATCCGAAGGCATCTTGAGGCCAATGGTGCAGGATAGTCTCCCTGCGTGTCCAGCCCACCCTGTTGCCTCGCTCTCCTCGTTCTTCAGAGTCTCTGGTTGGGGGCTCAGAGGAGACACACTCAGTAATGGTTCTCGCAGTGTCCTTTCTCGTGTGTTTATGTGGTCCTGTTATTGGCAGGGAGAGAAGGGAAGTGTGTGTCTCGGTCTGTCACTGACCGGGGAAGGCAAAACGTGGTCCAGTGACTGGGCAGGAAGAAACCTTCAACTCGTAACTGCTGTGATGCTTGGCTTTGTGGCTCTCCTGTGACATTGGCCTTTGCCACTCACTGTCTGCCTCGTGTTTCGGTTACACTGGAAACTCCTTGAGAACTGGGGCCCCCTGCCTCTCCTTTCCTACCTGGCCTTGTCTCAGGCACTGAGGGCTGGACGAGCACGTCCTGTGGTGCTTGCTACCTTTCAGCCCCATGCCCGCTGGCCGATAAGGCTGAGAACATCTTTCTACAAGATGTTTACTGCTCATGGCTCTTAGTAAATTGAAAGTGTAAGCGTTGAGTATTTAGATGGCTGGAAACCAGGTGCCATTTGGACCGACAGAAATATCTCCGGGGGAGGATTTGGAGGTGCTGGTCTGGCCTTGCTGAGTGAGGACGGATAGGATTGGATCTGGAGGCTCCAGCGGCAAGCAGGATCTGCAAGCCAGGCCCAGGCCTTGCAGTGTGCTCCCGCAGGGAGTGGCGGGCCCTGGGGGCTCATGAGCGGGGGACGATGTGTGGAAAGTGGTATATTAGGAAGATTAATCAAGTAGCAGAATGCAGATAAATAAGGTAGTCCTTTGTAGCTGTTTAAAAGATAATTGGTTCATGTTACTTATCTTTTATCCTCTCTCTTTGGGCAGGAGAAAAATCTCTGGGAGAAATAAACGAGGAATCCCTCATAAATATTAATGTAAAAATCTGTCTATGGAGAATAAATATAGGGACATTTTGTTTTAAATGCTCTATGTCGTTGTGCTTCATTAGCATATATGTTGTAAAAGATCCTTTTCTCCCCTTGAGAGAACCATATTTAGTTCTACTAATAGCCACACGCTGAAATCTGTAGCTTGTCAGGACTGTCATACTTTCGATGGACAGAACTACTCTGCTCTCCTGCTTCAGCCAGAGGGCTTCCATACTCAGAAGTGCTGGCCCCTGGCAGGAAGCCAGTAGGAAGTCCTGGATCCTGTCTTATTAGCTAGACCCTCCATCTGGACCTTTGCTTCCTGCTGTCTGGTCCCCTACCGTGTCTGTGTGTATGTACGTGTATGCGCACGTGCATGTGTGTGTGTGTGCGTGTGTGTGTGTGCACGTGTGCGCGTGTTTATCCTTGTCACTCTGTAAGCTTTGACCAAGCACTTTCTACAGGCTAAGTGTTTGCTCGATCAGGCTGGAACTCTAAAAGTACACAAGTCATGCTGTCTATAAACAGAGGAGAAACAAAATGAGTTCTGTTGGAAGCATGTGAAGTTGGAGGAGCCCATAGGTTTTGAGTGAAGTGATATGATGGACCTGTGTTAAGATCCTCCACCCTCCCCGTTCTCAGAAGTGTGTGTGTTGGGGCAGGGGTGGGGGTGGGGAGAATATGATAAAACTAGCTACTAACTGTTGAAACTGGGGGAAGAGAGCATGATACTGCCGATGAGCTCATTACACTGTTTTATCTGCTGTTACGTGTATTTGAACATTTTCACAATCAGTGTTTTTAAAATATAGGGCTGGAACTTGGATTGTTGTTGAAGGAATAGTTTTGGTAATCCGCTCCTTAGGGTGGTCGGGGAAGTCTCAAGAGTGGCTAGAATCTGGTCTAGGAGGGAGACCAGAGGAAGCTGGCCGGAGGAGTCGGGGAGGAGCCTGGCAGCCCTGCCTTCCCTGTCCATCTTGGTGGCACTTCAGCCCCGTACGGCTTTGTTCAGGTCTCGGCCTCACTCTCAGCTCATCTATGTTTATCTCAGACCTGGTGTGACATAGACAAGGATTTACGTCTCAGTGTCTTCCACAGATACTGAATCAAAGAGAAATTGCATGAAATAGAAAACTATAATAAAGAACTCGGCCATTAAGCACCAAGTCAAATGTGGCAGCCTGCAGAATCAGTTTAAAAATTATATTTCATTGTATCCACTAATTGCATTTCTCCTTTACAAGGTGATTTTATCCAGGAAGACAGCTGTCTAGTGTGGTTATGACATCACTCTGGCCATTACTGGCGAAGGAAGAGAAGAAATGGGTGGTTGTACACACAATTTTTTTTACCCCTCTTCAGATTTTTTAAATCCATTTTTGCATAACAAAGAGCCAGAGTCTCAGGATTGTTAATATTTCACACTATGTCATTCCCATCAACACTGTTGGGAACGGAAGCTTTTTTTTTTTTTTTTTTAAGTCTTTCTGTTCTTTCTTAATGGAAAGTAATTTTGGTGGTCTCTTGATGTGTATCTCTTTTTCTTTCTCTCTCTCTGCCATGTAAGCTATTAGTGACCCATAGATTTTGACCCCAAAAGTCCCTGTTTAAGGGTTCTAAGTGATCAAGAAGCAGTGAGCCAGTTTCTCGGTTCACCTGTGCTGAAAACTGTTCTTTATATAAAGCTCTAACAAGTACAGTGGCCTCAGTACCACGAGAGCAGGCGTGGGTAGGAAATCGCTTTGTCTCTTAGCTCGAGACTCTTAGGGTAGGGTGGATTTTGGTCGGGTGATACTAGTCACTCTGATAGTCCTCATTCAGGAATTTTTAATAAGAAAATGTGAAAAAATCTCTTTCAGCTAAGACTGTACTTCCTTCTAGCTTCCTGAGACGTTAGGGAGATCATCTCCCCAAGTTTGGCGCGTCATTGTCTTTCTCTTCGGAAGCAGTTTCTCAGCCTAGATTAAGCTCTGAGCTCAGGCCTGCTGGTCCTTGGGATGAGCTGGCAAGGTCAGTTCTCACTCTGGGGACATTCTGCTAGCTGGGTGGTACACGCCTACCCAGGGATATCGCAGGTTTGGTTCTCGACCACCACAATAAGGTGAATATTGTAATAAAGTGAATCAAATGAAAATTCCGGTTTCCCAGTTCATATAAAAATTATGTTTACGCTCTACCGTAGTTCTGTTAAGTGTGCAGTAGCGTTATTATCCAAGAGCAGTGCACGTACCTTAATTAAAAAATACTTTATTGCTAAAGAATGCTATTTGAACTTTCAGAGTTGTCATCACTGATCACAGATCACTGTAATGAATATAATATTAGTGAAAAAGCTTGAAATATTGCAAGAGTCGCCAAAATGTGATACAGAGACACAAAGCGAGTAAATGCCGGTGGGAAAACGGCACTGGTACACTTGCTCAGTGCAGGGCCGCCACTCACCTTCAATCTGGAGAAAGTACAGTAGGGCGCAGTCAAGTGAGGTAGGCCTGTGGTGGACTCGACGGGCTCCCAAGAGGAGGGACCAGCCAGCCACATGTGGGGGACCCCTTCTCCAGAGACGAGGGGGCCTTTCAAGCAGTGATTCCCAGCCCTGGCTGGACAGTAGATTCGTATCATTAGAATCATATATGTTTACTTCTGAGATTCAGAACCGCTGCTTCTGGAGGGGGTGTGAGGAACACTCCAGGGTTGGGGGATCTGGGAAACCATCATCAGAACATCTCTAGGTCAAGGGGAATGACTGCTGTGGGGAGACTTGGCAGAGCTTACTGCCTATGGCTTAATGCCACGGACGGGAACCTGCTAGAATTTAAAACTCAGAAGAAGGTGGATTCTAACTTGGTGGCTTCCTCATCAGCTCGCAGAGCTGTCCAGTGCTGCCAGTATGTTTCCCTGACCAGTTTTAGCTTGTGACCGTTGGGTCCACAGAAAAGACAGTCTGGTATTGCGGTTTGGTCCCTCTAGTTAAATTAGTATCTCTAAGCATGTTGCGTTGTCATTAAAGACACTTTTAAATTTATTTCTGTAATCAGAAATACACAATTCAGTTCGTTGCAAATCTGATGTGTAGTCTTTTTGTCTTACATTTTTAACAGCTTTATTGTACCTGTTTAAAGTGTATACAATTTGACATATGTATATACCTGTGAAATCTTTGCCTTCCTTACCATTACCAAGATAATGAACATATTCTTTACCCCAAAGTTTCCTCATGCCCCTTGATGATTCTTCTCACTCTGCACCCCTATCCCCAGGTAACCACTGGGCTGCTTTTTGTCACTGTAGATTAGTTTACATTTTCTAGAAGTTTATATAAATGGAATCATACAGTGCATACTTTTCTACTCAGCATAATTATCTTGAGGTTCATCTCTATTGTTGCATGTGTCAGTAGATCATTTCTTTTTCTGCTGTATCGCATTCCATTGAATGGATATGACCACACTTCGTTTATCCATTCCTTTGTTGCTGGATATTTGGGTGGTTTTAGTTTTTTTTTTTTACTATTGCAAATAATAATTCATGTACAAATCTCTGTATGAACATATGCTTTCATTCCTCTTGGGTAAACACTTAGGAATACAATATCTAGGCCATGTGGTAGGCATGTGTTTAACATGTTAAGAAATGGCCAAATTATTTTTCAAAGTGACTGTAGTTCTAGTTGCTCCACGTCCTCACCAGCACTTGGTGTGGTCAGTCTTTTAATGTTAGACATTCTAAGAGGTATGTAGTGGTAGCCCATTGTGGTTTTAACGTGCATTTAACATGACTCATCCTGTTGAGCTTCTTTTCTCATGCATATTTACCATCTGTATATCCTCTTCGGCGAAGTACAGGAAAAAGGGTGAGGCCTACTACACGAGAAGGTACTTTTGAGGAAGGTACTTTGATGGCTTTGAAAAGATCTTAATGTAGATCCTATCGTAGGTAAGTTTGCATATTGATTGATTGGCGAGTATCTGTAAAACAGCGCCTCTGTGCTCATCATTCCACCAGTTGCTGTGGGGAATTCAGAGGAAACAGTGGTCAAAGATTGGAGCACCTAGGAGTCCAAACCCTCCAGATTTTACTTGAATGTTTCATAGTGTTTCTGCACCCTGTTCATCCTCTTTCTTACACCTGTGTCACAGCTGTGAGTCTAGCGTTGGTTGGTGTTGGGGACAGGCTTTTCACTTAGTTTGTCCTGATTTTTCCAGTAGGGGGACTTGTCTTTCAACCGCCAGAGTCTAGCCTCTTGCTGTTCTTTATCTTTAATTGGTATTTACTTACAGTCTGCTTTGTCTTTTATTAACTTTTTAAATTCAGCAGATAAAATCTAATCTCCATAATGCTAGGTACTGGATAAGGTCAGGAATGAATAAACCTTCCTTTAAGGAACTTAGAGTGTCCTGGAGAGACTAGTAAAGAGGCCATTTGGACCCAAAAGAAGGACATGAAATTGACCCTAGGGAACCAGGAAAAGCTCCCTGGAGGATTGGACTTGGAAAATTTGAAATTTCCCATAAATGGACTTAAATACAATGCTGATGTCTCATATTAGAATGGCCTATGACAGGCCCACAACCCGGTACCCCCCAAAAAGAGACAGTAGAAAGGGGCAGAGGCAAGAAGTCATGAAGACAGAAGTTGGACCTGCCGAGTAAGACCACCCCTGCACCCAGTCTTCTGCCCAGCTCTTTTCCTGGAGCCCATCTCCCAGAGAGGTGAAGAGTCACTGCTCCCTGCTGCTCCCAAGAAGACTTGCTGGGGCCCAGGCTGCTGCTTATCCCCATGGGGTCCTATCAGTGGCTTCCACGGGTGCCATGACGGGAGACTGGGAAACTGCTGTGGAAGTGGGTCCGAGATGCAGGCCCCTTCTCTGGCTCTTCTTTCAAGGCAGGCCCCCGCTCACAGTTGTTCTCCCTTACTCCTCTCGTCTTTGTCCCTAGAAATCTTGTTTTTAACTCTTTAGTAACCATGAGAAACTTTACCAGGCTCGAGTCTCAGATCAAACTTGTAGAAGACCCCAGTCTCTAATCATGGTGGACACATTAAAATAGGATAGGATAGCCTTTTGGGATTCCCCTGTGTGCCTGGCCCACAGATGAACTCCCTTGTGCATTCCTGAGCTGAAGCTTCTCGAAATGCCTCTCCACCTCTCTTACTCTGCTCTGTCTGGGCCTCAGGCAGAAGTATTCCTCCATGGATCTCTCGGGGTTCTTCCAACAAGCTCCTGGCTCCAGGGGCTTTCTATCTATGTAGGTGCCCCTACTCCCCGCACAAGGAGTTAGACTTGCTGGGGCTTAATGTCCCCAGAGGAGAAACTTAAGGGTCCTTAGCTACATTTTCAGTAACTGGTCCTCTCTCCAACCCTAGCCCCACTCACCTACCCCTACACTTATATCTCAGTGCCCCAAAGATAATACCCATGTGACTTCCTCACAGTCTTAAGTAGTTTCATTTCATTTTTGTCATATCATTAAGCCAGCATAAATCCCAAGAACAGTAGCTCTAGAAAGATGTTCTTTTCCTATCCGACATATGACAAAATTGATTGAGATTTTTCTTTTTCTTTTCTTTTTTTTTGGTGGGTTTGGGCACCCTGGGAAACGTAAAATAAAATAATTGAAATAAGTAAACAAAGCCTCCAAAATCCCTTTCCCTTTCTTCACCAGAAATCCCAATTTTTCTCGTTCACACCCTCACGGTGTGGCATGCACCAAACTCGACTTTACATATCAGATGGGGAGCTAGGCTCAGTTGTTACAAATAAATTCCCCTCTCCCCAGTTTTCAGCACTTTATTTTTTAACAAAGGGTGCTTATCATTTAAAGGTCTCCTAAGACCAATTAATTCAATGCAGTTCCTTCAGCAGACATTTAGACAGTATGTGGCGTTGTCCCTCCCGCCGAGGAACCTCTGATACTGTTGAGGGACATGCCTAGAGTGTCAGGAAATCCCGGACCCGGAGGAGCCAGGAGGCAGCCTCTTCTCTGCCCTCATTTCAGTGCGAAGGAAACTTCTCTTCAGGTAGTGCAGTATCGTTCTCAGAGAAGTCACAGAGATTTATTAAGAGCAGCGCCGGGACCGGAAGCTCTTGACTGTTTTGTCCTTGGGATGCTCCGGCCGAGCCTCGGCCACTGCGTCCCGCTCTTGGGCGGACGGGAGTGGTAGAGAAGGAAGAGAGAGGAAACAACCAGGATTTTTAAAAAGGGTGTCTTTTCTTGGGGAGGGGGGTGTTTCTGAGTGGAACCATAGTGTCGCTATCCCTATTTTGCTCTTCCAAGATTTCCCCGAGTGGGACACTTTGCCGATTTCTCCTTGAGTCTTGCTTGGGAACCTGGCAGAAGCCAAACGGCCCGTTGTTGCTGGTTCTTTGCAGATGGAAGGGGATGGTTTCAGCAGTCGCGTGCTAAGAATTCCAGCTTTCTGCTTCGGCGCTCCTTGTGGCCCTGGAGCTGCATCCTGTTAGCACTGCTTTTTGGCAGGAAAGCAGTACTTTATCAGCCGGTAGGAGCAGATATTTCTGTTCTACAAATGAGCCCAGATTTATAGACTCAGAGTTCAAAGAAATGAGATGAGAGATCACCAACCAAAGCTGAATCTACAGTGAGGGAAGAAGCATCATAGGACTGGTTAATAATGAAAGCCGCTATGAAAGGCACTCATTTAGATTTTCCTTTGTGCTCTCAGAGGTGCTGGTACTCTCCTTGATGGCACTGAGGCTCAGAGCCTGTGCAGTCTCCCAGCTGGGAAGTAGGGGCACTGTGGGGGGCACGGGGGCTCCAGGAGCCACAGCATCTCCAGGGCAGGATAGCGCCTCGTATGCAGCCCTGTCCTCGGTCAGGGTTTCTGGAAGCAGATGCTGAGATGGAATTGGGGGTGCGGTATATTGAGTAGGGATCGACACCTGTGAAAGGAAGGAGGAGAAAGCAGGCTTGGACAGGGGGTGGCTGTCAGCTGCGATGCAGGCCTGACAAAGCCTTGTCTGTCTGGGAGATCTCTGGAGTGGACCTGACCTGTGAGAGCCTTCCCGTCTGTTCTTCTAGACCCTTAACAGCCCGACCACTCACCACTGCCCATGAGTCTCTGAATCATCTAACTGTGTTGCTTGTTTTTCCATTCAGTGCACTGCTCAAAGCACTACCTGTTGGGAGCCCCCTCCCCGCCACTGTCTTTCACAACTACCCCAAGTGCGTCCGGCTGTAGCTGCCATGCATTATTGCCTTGTACCCGCACACCCAGGCGGCTTATCTGTAGGGTGAGCTGGGCCTTTTCCCTCCTCCTTCAGCTGATCGGATGGGGTTCCCTACACAACCATAGGTACGGGCTGTGGGAGGAATGCTGGGCCAAACCTGCTGGGCGCCCCGGGGTCCGAAGCCTCTGGTTCTGCTTCTGCTCGGCCCCACTTTTGCCGCTTCCGCCTTAGAGCTGATTGTTACTGGGCCTGCTCAACCTTAGGACAGCACCCAGAGGGGCCCACCGGACGCTGGGCTGCTTTCCTTGTGATATGAAGTGCAAAATGCAGTAATCCGTGTTCTACTTTGGATAGGTATTAAAAACTATGAAAGGTCAGACTTTTACTCCCCGCCACCCCCCACCCCTCTCTTAAGCTACAATGTTAGCTTATCACAGCGACTTGGATGCTGACAGAAGTCCCAGCCAAATGAGTAGTCAGAGTGTCAGCAGGGTCCCGTTGGCTCCTTGAACCCCATTCCCACGGGTCGACGCAGAGGGGCCTAGAGAGGGATGCCTGCACTCGCGGTGGGTTCCGTCACGGGAGGGAACTCTGAGCCTGGGGAACCCGCTGCATTATAGCAGCCTGTGAGCCAGCCTCTTCTTTATTTGAGGAGATATGACCTCATCCCTCAGGGCTCCTCACTGCAAACACAGCCTTGAGCATCGTTCCAGACAGAGTGGTCGGGGCCCCGGCACACCCGGCAGATGTGTGATAAATCTGTCTCTCGATAATGAGATGTCCTGGCACGTGCCTGGCCCCTGGGTCTCCAAACATTCGATGGGTGTGGAAGACACAGCACGTGTCTTACCAAGGTCTCCGATGGCTGGGCGCCTCGTGCACCTCCGACCGGATCCACGTGATGTCATCGATGTCGTGGATCACTGTGCTGATCCGAGGGACGTCTGGACGTCCAGGAGGGCAAAAGTGCGCTCTCAGGCGGAACTGGTAAACATATACTGTCCCGTATTCCATGGAACATGAACTGTTTCTGATCTCTTTTTTTATTGGAATGGAAGAAAACACATTCACGAGATCAGTGGCTTTGTGTGAACCAGAGGCTGTATTACTCTGTTCGAGAAAAGATGGCAGATTTGACACAGTGGCCAGGATCAGAGGTGCCTCTCTGATTGAGCTCTCCATGGTCTGCAGTCTTCCTCCGGGAGCCCTCTGGTTTCTGCAGGGGTCAGACTGGCAAATTAAGCCGATGTGATGGAGACCATGTCCCTGCATCCTGTGGCTCCTTCGTGGTGGCACTTAACCCCTGCCGTTGCCCTGGGTGCCAGTACTGTTTCTGATTTGCTGTCTTGGCTGAGGCTAGGAGTGGGACAGGCTCGGGTAGTATTACACCCCTGCTTGGCCTTCCCCACTCGGGGAGGTCTTACCCCACAGACCAAGGACCTAATGTGGTGATCATGCCAACTGCCAGGTGTGTCGATCTCAGTTCCATGCCGCCGGCTGGGTCTGCAGACCCAGTGGGGGGAAGTGCCATAAGCCAGACCTTGGCCAGGACTCCCCGTCTAGTACCTGGCCCTCGTGTGCCCCGCTTTCAACAGTGGGGGGATGTGATGCCGCTTCAGGGCTGTGGGAATTAGTGTCAGCGCAGGGAAGGGGCTCTCTGCAGCCGATGCCGACCCCGAATGAGCGGACAGCTAGAGGTTGCGTGCCGACTGTCTTCCCCACGGCTGGCAGCCGGGCCTTCCGGAAGGGGAGCCGAGTGGTGGTCTCGATGTCTGCCACGTCTTCCTCCTCTATGAGACTCTAACTCTGTGGCTAAGATCCAGAATACTGGTCTTCAGTCCTACCTCTTCCCCCTTAGTATTAATCTTTTTTTGGTATAGCCTTTCAACATGGTTAGTAAGTAAGAGTTTGCAAGAAAGCAGCTTTGCTTTTTTTTTTTTTTTTTAATAAATACCAACTGATGTTAAACTACTGTGTTATTTATTATCAGCAAACTTATGTAAGGAATACGGAGAGCCCCTGTTCTTAGAAATTTACCATCCAGCTGGGGATTTAGAATATAGCGTGTATGAAAATAAACAAGGAGGGAGACTGAAAAAGCAGGTTCTCAAGTTGACTGGGTTTGAACCCGGGGTCTCCCATTCACTCTCTGTGTTCCTCGGGGTGTGTGACTTGACTTCCCTCACCCCTCATTTTCTCGTCGGTGAAGAAGGGATAATAATGGGGCGGGAGTGCAGTATCCACCATATGGTGACCACGTGGTAAGTGCTGGCTGCTCATTTATTACAATTATTGGTATTTATAGTAATAGTAGTGGGACTCGTGAAATAAGTATTGTGGGCAGTGAGTTCTGCCGGGCTTCCAGGGAGGGGCAATGAGGGGCTCTGTGGTGGAGGCGGGCTCTGCAGAATTATCCTTCGTTTGAATATGTGTGTTCCTTTTCAGAGTGGGCGCCCAAGAATTGCAGTATTGATAGATTAGAATGTTACAGATATTTGTCCCTGTTTGCATGCCACTGTCTACCATGGCCATGTCCTGTGAGGCAGAAAGAGTCCTGTTAGTGGTGATGGAAACAGTAATGAGGCTTTCCTTTTCTTTCTGTCAGTTTTAGACTCAGATAAAATTACGTCTCCCATTGGCATGTCTATTTCCTACTGTGTACATAACGCACACACGCACGCACACACACACAGAGACACGCAATATGCATGAGAGGACATTGTTTTCTTTCCAGATAATGTTATGGGAACTGGGCAATGAAGAATAATAAAATGTTGTAACAGAGATCACCAAATGAACCTCTAAAAGGTCTACTAGCAGGCATTTTTGGTAAATGTCTTGGTTAGTAATAATTAATGAATCCAAGACACTGAAAAATCTATGAGTTCCTTCCTGAACCTTCAAGGAAAATTAAATTCCATTTTATGTATTTTGTGTTGTGTGTTTTATTGTATTTTAATTTGGAAAATTATTAATTTATATACGTTAAGTGTGGTGCCTTAAAACAGGAAGTTAGGTTGGGAGTGCCCTGGCTTTCTGTGAGAGGATGGGTTGGTTACAGGGCTCACATTTGCCTGTTTCCCATAGTGAATTTGATTCAGATCTCGGAGAGATGTGGGCAGGGGTAAGTATCAAAAGTGTTTTTATTGCTTTTAATAGGGACTTAGAAAACAGGCTGCCTTGGGTCCCCACGGCACCTAATAAAATTGGGGTGTTCTTAACTTGCTTCTGGCTGGGTTGGAGAATGTGGACTAGCAGCTCTCGCCTCAGACGTAACGGGGAGCGCCTGGGCGGCTTAGCCGGGTAAGCGTCCAACTTTTGATCTCAGCTCAGGTCTTGATCTCAGTGGGTTTGAGCCCTGCATCGGGCTCCATGCTGGCGTGGAGCCTACCTTGAAAAATAAAAAGGACCAAAAAAAGTTCTGAATGGTGGTATCTGAGGGTATTTCCCCCTCAACAGGTGCAGACTTAGGTCTCTGATGGCACCTGCAATTTTTGAAATGCAGCTGTATTTTAACGTAACTAGCATCTGTTGTTTTGTATGGATGCCTTAAAGATATTTGGGTACAAGTAGCAGTTATGAAAAACTGTCAGAATTGGTCTCGGAAGGGAAAACAAGGCTCTTCTTTTAGTGCCTCTGGGTTATGATTTAAGAGACAGGACTTACTTTGCTCTGCTCTTTAGCACACCTCCAAATTTCTCATTGTTCCCTGCCCCTGTAACGCCAATGACATTGATTAATGAACCGACCACAAACGTTTATGGATTTCCCACCCCACATCTCATTGGTGCACGGTGTTATGTGCCCTTGACTATGAGGAGCTTGCAGTCCAATTGGAGGTTGAAATTCTGTTCAGAGGCAGATCAGAGAATATGAGTTCCTGATGATTTATATAGTCAGTCCTTCATGAGACTTGTGAGCTGAAGTCCTCTGGGAAGTAAGATTTGGCCAGATCTCCTTCTATAATGGAAATCCTAGATTGGTCAGAACTGAGGGCCCCGGGGCAGAACTGCAAACATGGAATTCAGGGTGAACCAAGAGACCACACCCTCTTAGAGCGACACTGCAATCAACGGCCAGGTTGGCTAGATGAACAAAGAGTGAATCCAAAAGGACTAAGTCTGTGGTTCTGAACCATTTTTGGAATCACAGACACTCCTTGTCCTTGGAACATGTGTAAGATGCTCTAAACATTTGTGGAATCAGTATACTAGAAGCTATTCCATATATTAGAGATCTGGAATGCCTAACCAGACAAGATCCCTGGTCTCAGGGAGATAATAGTCGTGTGAACATGTAAATGGTACATGCAGTTTCAGGACCCCTGGTCAAGAACCGCAGGATTGGTCCGAAAGAGAGAATCCAGGTGGAGGCCCCTGGACAAAATAGAAGATAGCCATGAGAGGAGGAAGGTTCCAGAGGAGTTGACTCCTTGGAGAACCAGAGTTGTTGGAGATGAGCCGTAGGTACTTATTACAAGCTACCAGGGGCTCAACGGTGGGAAGGGAGAGCACTGTTAAGGGCCCTGACCCTTCGCAGACAAGATTGGATCTGGACTTTGAAGGAAGCAGAGCCTTTCTTAAGCAGAGAAGGTGGAGGGAGGGGAACATAGGGTGGGCAGGGACAGGACGGCGAGGAAGACCAGAGGCAGGGCTGGTCCTGGGGGAGGAGGAGAGTCTGCTGCACAGGTTGTGTAAGCGGGAGCACGGGAGGCTCTGGCTCAAGGTAGAGTCTAAATACTAGGGCGTCGATGACGAACTACTTGGCGCTAGGTGCTCTGATTCAGTCACTTTACAGGAGAAGATACTGCTTCCTAAAGGCGGGTGTAGAGATACAACTGTATCATACCGAAGCGGATTATAGGTGAATTGATAACGAATTTGTGTTGTTCATTTTTTTAGAGAGAGAGAGTGTGTGTGGGTGGGGAGGAGCAGAGGGGGAGGGAAAAGGAAAGGGAATCCCAAGCAGGCTCCACACTCAGCAAGGAGCCTGATTCGGGACTCGATCTCAGAACCCTGAGATCATGACCCCAGCCAAAATCAAGTCAGATGTTCAACAAACTGAGCCACCCAGGCGACCCATGAATTTGTGTTATTCTATTTTAATCTTTGAAAAAGTATGTGTATGTACAGAGTGGGTAAAGAGAACAAATTAACGTCGGAGTTTCTGAGACAGTTCTCTCTACCTTTGGATTTGTTCAAACATTTTCATAGTAAAAGGTTAAATTAAAAATAAGATAGCTGGTGGCATGACGTGAATGTACTTAATGCCACCGTACTGTATACTTGAAAACGGTTAAGGTGGTAAATTTTATGCTGTTTTTTAGCACAGTTTAAAAAAATGGTTAAGGTGGTAAGTTTTATGTTATGTGTATTTTACCACATTTAAATAATAACACGTATCTAGGGTGTCTGGGTGGCTCAGTTGGTTAAATGACTGTCTTCGGCCTAGGTCATGATCCTGGAGTCCCCGGATTGAGTCCCTCGTCGGGCTCCCTGCTCAGCGGGGAGTCTGCTTCTCCCTCTGCCCCTGCCCCCTCTCATGCTCTCTCTCCAATCAATCTTTTTAAAAAAAAATAATATGTATCTTACCTACAAAGAGGTAGTATCAGACTACGATCGGCAGCCACAGACCCACTGCTAAGACCACAGTTTTAGGGGATGAAAGGTCAAGGGAAATCCTAGGCTCCTGCTGTTGTCTCAGACGGAAGTTCCAGCCAAACTGTCAGAATCGGAGAGTCTTTCTTGCTTTACGGTGTTGCTAAGGGAAAACTCAGTCTGAATTAGTGAAGACTGAATAATGAGGTACTTTCAGAGTGTTAGAAGTGTGTGTTCTCTTCTAATTTTTGCCAGCTTCTTATATAATTGCCATAGGCTTTGGTTTCTTCACCCACAAAATAGGGGCAGTAGTATTTACACTTCGTAGTTGTTATAAAATTTAAATAAGGTGATGAATATAAAGAAACCCAGCAACATTCCATCTCCCTACACTTCTGCACATCTCTGTTGAGAACTAGGCTTGTTTGCTAAGTTGATGGTTTCTTTAATGGACAGTAACAGTTGCCACATTAACTATTCCTGCATAAACAAGCACATCTAAGTGGCTAACAAGGAATATTTTCTCAATATTTACTCTGTCATTTTTTAAAATTAAAAAATGTGAGTTATCACTGTGCTAGACAAACTTTGAAAAAGAGAGAGAGCTTATAATTTGACCCCTTAAGTATCATAATTTCATTTTTCTTTGTTACTGGTGTATTTAGAAAAGTAACTCCTAGCTCATATTTTTTAAAAATTGTAAACCTAGAAGCCATTTCAGGCCGTATCTTAATGGACACAAACTGACCTTTCACAGCAGCTTTCTGCCACACAGAAGCTCGGCGTGTCCTCTGCGTGTAACTGGGAACTCTGAGGCCAAGGGCGGGACAGCTCCTGACTCAGCCAGGACGCAGGCCCGACTCAATCCCCTGTATCCTGATTCCTAGTAGACTGCCTTTCCCACTGCCTCAGTAGAATCTAGATTAATGAGGCATTCTGGAACTTGTTCCAGTGGGGAGAGGACCGATTTCACTTATAATTCTTCAGGACTGCCCATAGCATTTTTTTTCCCCCCAAATACTTTTATTTTATTTTTTCAGTGTTACAAGATTCATTGTTTATGTACCACACCCAGTGCTCCATGCAAAATAGAGCTCCCCTCTGACCCTGCAATTGCACTACTGGGTATTTACCCCAAAGATGCAGATGCAGTACAAAGAAGGGCCACATGTACGCTAATGTTCATAGCAGCAATGGCCACAATCGCCAAACTGTGGAAAGAGCCAAGATGCCCTTCCAACAGATGAATGGATAAAGAAGATATGGTCCATATATACAATGGAATATTATGCCTCCATCAGAAAGGATGAATACCCAACTTTTGTTTTAACATGGACTGGACTGGAAGAGATTATGCTGAGTGAAATATGCCCATAGCATTTTAATTGCTTGCTATTGTGTCAAAATATTGTCCTCCTGGCATTTGAGATAATGTAAACAGAAAGCAAGAACTGATAGAAAATTGAGTAAATTTGCAAGAAAATAAGAATGGCTTTGAAATACTTAAAAGACTGATTTACTATCATCAGGAAAACATTTTGATCTCACGCATTGTCAGGTATGATATTTCGGGGAGGTAGTGATTTCTTTAAGACAGAACCTATTTGGTAGGAAGTTTCTCGGAGTTTAGCTTATGGAGAGAGCTCAAGCTCCTGCTGGGCCACCTTCCCACCTGTCCCCCTCGGCCCCCTCAGTGACTTGTTCGGCTGGGCTAGTTTCGGGTCACACCACATCACAGCAGACCTCTGCCTGACTTGCTCATTCCCACAGCTTTCTGCTCGTTCTTACCTCCGTGCCTTTATTCCCTGTTCCCCAAACTTCCTGAAATTCTGGTCTCTGTGCCAGGCCTCTACTCATACTATACCTCATGGGGGAAAAAAAAATGTTAAAACCAGCAAAAGATGCACCAAAGGAAGGAGCATAACTTCTTTGGAAACCGGTGGTCAGGGAAAGTATCAGAAGTTTCCAGGAATCATTCCCCCGCGGTTTTGCCGTAGCACTCATTCAGTGCCAGGAGACGCTGCAGCAGGGCCACGAAATTTGGGAGGAAAGTTTGACCCAAGACTTTGATACTCAGCCAGGTTTTGTTATACAGAAAGACCGCAGTTCTTAATAAAAGAGGGTGGTGGGGGGAATGAGGGGGGGTTTAAAGCCTTTCTTTAAAAATCTACTCAGTGACAAAAATCCAGTGAGTTAAGGGATCCATTTGTTCCATTCAGCGAATACGCTTATTATTTACCAAGCTTTGTCCTAGGCACAAGGAATACACCAGTTTACATTGCACTGAATAATTGGCAGAGTCATTGGTCATTTTAAATATATAGTCAAGGCCAAATGATTGCCAGAAATAATAGTATATCAGAAGGTAAATGTTAGCGGCGCCTGGGTGGCTCAGTGGGTTAAAGCCTCTGCCTTCGGCTCAGGTCATAATCTCAGGGTCCTGGGATCGAGCCCCGCATCGGGCTCTCTGCTCAGCAGGGAGCCTGCTTCCCCCTCTCTCTCTGCCTGCCTCTCTGCCTACTTGTGATCTCTCTCTCTGTCAAATAAATAAATAAAATCTTTAAAAAAAAAAAAGAAGGTAAATGTTAAAAATCATGGGAGTATCAAAATATTCACAGAGCAAATAGAATTGAGTTCGGATAGGCAAATTTTCTTATTTGGGAGCCAGAGAATATGTCTAAACATTGAGAAATAGAGGTTTAGGTACGTAACATAAAATTAGAAAGAAAAAAAAAACCTAGAAGGACTTAAAGAAACAGATGCAGCATAATATCCCCCCCCCCCCGGCCCCGCCAAGGCAACAAGAAAGATAATCCGTATAGCAGGAGATAAAAACACAATGCAGTAATAGCTGAAAACCTAAAATAGGA
>CM052892.1:3078077-3115697 GCA_028534135.1 Potos flavus
CATAGTGACAGAATGGCCACTAGAAGCCACATTTTCGAATTTTCGACAGTATAGTAGTGCTAACTGCCCTGGGTTCTAGAGCTGCCACTTCCTGATTTGGCTTAGTCAGCTGCCACCTGACTACTCTGTGGCAGTCACAGAGCAGAGATCCCCGTCAGAGGATGTGTGATGTGTGGAATGTTCCTGCAGAAGCAGCTTTGCCTGAAGTCCCAGAAACCATGACTGGAATAACGAGTGGCCTAAGCATTAACCTTCCTGACTCACAGGCTCAGCACGGCCGGCAAGCATTCTGCTCAAATTCAGCCTCGTAACTGACATCAAAGTAGTGCAGCTGCTACTAGAGTCCCAATTAGTGCTTTTCCTGTTTAAATGGGACTCCTGCAAGTCGAATCTTGAAATAACTGTGTTGTGATCAGGGTTTGGGAGAACAGATATGGGGAAGGCCTCTTGTAATTACAGTGTTCTTAAAGCGTAATGATCTGTTTTTCAGTCTTCCCTGATTAGATAATAGCACTGGAGCTTAGATGCAGAACCTGCTCAGTTTATCGCTGTGCTCATTTGTTATTTGGTTGCATGTCTTTGAGTAGTTATTTCCATAATCACTGTAAATAGTTTATATTTACTGGTTTTTTAAAAGCAAGTGAGGAAGCAAATTGGTCAGAAGTTTAGTTGTCAAAGAAGAAAAGGGACTTTGAAGATATTTCTTTGCTCACTTTCCTAGATTGCCTTGTTTTTCCCAGTAGGATCAGGGTTTTTTTTTTTTTTTTAAGATTTTATTTATTTGAGACAGAAGGAGTGAGCACATGAGCAGGGTGGGGGGCAGACAGAGGGAGAGGGAGAAGCAGATTCCCCACTGAGCAGAGAGCCCAAGGCGGGATTTGATCCCAGGATTCAAGAGATCATGACCTGAGCCGAAGGCAGATGCTTAACTGACTGAGCCACCCAGTGCCCCCCCCCCAACCCAACAGGATTGGTTTTAAGCCATCGGCAAGGCCTCACAGTACTGGACAATTGGATTGGTGATGGCATCCGCTGCGGTTTGGTTGCAGGACTGGTCCTCAGGGACCTGGGAATAACCCCATCACTCATCTCAGTAACAAAATAACCTAATGCACCCACTGCCCAGTATCTGTTCTCATTTTCCTCCTTTTTTCTTGGCCTTTGATTTTAAGAGCATAACTTAATCATCAGCTGATTGGGATAATGGAGAGGATAATTGAATCTCTAGCATGAAAGCATTTTAGAGCTCGAGTGTGGTTAGATTCTGGGACAGAGGGAGAGACAAGAGGCTGGGCCCTTCCTGGGCTTTCTCAGTTTGGCCACGTGACCTCGGGCTCACCTGACTTTAGTTCACCTCAATTACTTCGCTTCTAACCATGAGAAACTGGACCACCAGGGTTCTAACGGCTCTTTGAACTCCTCTCTATACTATCACTCTGGTCCTTATAGAACTTCTCTCTCCTGGATTAGACGGTCATCGTCTGTACTAGTTGTTATCTCTGCCCTCCCCACCTGTGCCTTCTTGCAGCCCCTGCCTACCCCACACCCCACAGTCTTCCCTCACAGACCCTGCTGAGTGGGCTGGCCACCAAGTCCCCAGAGAATCAGTAAAGCTAGCCCTGAGAGAGACAGACAGATGCTGCCTAGACGCCCCCGCACCCTCAGTTCATAGGCGGCGTCCCTTGGAGCTGGCAGCTTTCCTACTATTTGGGCCTGTGAGAGACATCTGGGTGTCCTGCCAGTGGGCTTCCCCTTTTCCCTGCATTTGGTTTTAGTGGATTCCTATTCCTTGCAGTCAGCTGATCCCAAAGACCTCCGTATCCTCCTCATGCCCTGACAGTCTTTCTGTGGGTCGTTCCTCATCTCGTTGGGGGTGAGCTGTTCATGTTTCTTTCTGCCTGTGGACTCTCTGAGGGCAGGGGTTGGATCTTGTTCACCTTTGTTCACAGCACTGACGACAGTATAGGATGTGGTAAATGTTGGTTAAAAGAATGAATGGCTCTAGCTATTTTATATTTTCTATAAGTAAATTGATTAGAATCATGTAAAAAAAAAAAAAAAAAGAATGAATGGCTCTAGACCACAGTACTTTTTTTTTTTTTAACTGGACAACCGAAACCCAGAGAGACGGTATTTACTTAAACTTAGGAAGCTTGTTTATTTAGAAGCAGAAACTAGATCAGAATTTGGGACTTTTCTCAGACTGTGCTTCTCTATAGCCATTGGTTTTAGACCCCTTTCTTCTCTCTCAGTTCATTCCTTGGTGTTCTAGCATGGCGCAAACCCACTCTCTTTGTTGCTGCCTGTTGTCCGTTGGAGGGGTTAATAGCAGTGGGGTTGGCCAGCAGGAGTAAAGGAAGAGTACCATGGTCTGCGTGGCCATCAGCCACAACCTTGCATGTTCTTTGTAACACAGGGGGATGGCTATTTACAATACTAAGTATTAGGTGAACTTCTCCTATTAGAGATGTAATGCAAAGCTGCCATTTATTTGGTGATAAAATTGGAGGTAGATTCCTTTTAAAAAATATTGGCTCCAGGATATTATAAAAACTTACTTAAGTATTCAGCAGACCTTCTCCAAATCACATATTTCAAGATAAAAAAATAAATAACAGTAACCAAAACAAGTTTTACAAGTGACTGCAACGTAATTAAGTTGCTTTTTCTGGTGTTTTACATTGGCTTAAAGGTCAGCGGGAAAGTCCAGGAGACTTAAACTTGGAACCGAGCGCACAGACATTGTCACTTGGGCTCCGTCGACCGCCCACTCCCACCCAAGCTTTTCACACCTGAATCACACAGTTCTCCCTGGCACTTCTGGGCTTTGCTGGTCTTAAAAAATGTGGACACCCTTCTGAATTGATGAGAAATGGAGGAGAGATCTAGAAAACGAGCACTGAGGAAGTGGTCACGAATGTAGTTGCTAGTGAAGGGACAAGTGGAGGATGCCCACTGGGACACAGTGGAGGTGGTGGGAGAGCCCCTAGGGTGGAAATAAGGTCTGGGAGCCGAAATCAGGAGACGGTAAGATGTTGGTTGAGCGTAACCCCCTGTTACCCCTTCTCTCCTGTGCGACACTTCTGGGCAGGTGGGCAGGGGAGCTCCGGGGAGGGGAGGTGCTGGAGAGCCCAGACCACACAATCAGAACTCCTGGATTCTGTGCCGAGCTCTGTCACTTACCGGCTGGTCACTTCTCTCTGGGCCTGAGTTTTCTCCTTTATTGAGAGAAGTAAGCTTGGCAGTCTCCAAGGGCCCTTCCTTCACACTATAAAAACCTATCTGTGTAGTTAGATATAATCACACATCCTGAGTGTCCAGGGTCATTACAATCTCAGCCTAGTAGTAGTGAAGGTGGTAAAGAACGGAAATGAGGATGTGACCTCAGTACGACATGGAACACCAGGTCATTTCCGAATCTGGTTGTCAGTTAAGCCTGGTACCTTCCTTCACAGGTATCAGAAACCCCAGTGTAATTTAAACAGTAGGACAATTTATTTATCATAAGACAATTTGTTATACGGTAAGTTCCAAGGTGGGGCTGCTCTGGGGGTGTGTACTTAGGTTGCGCTGTATATAGTCAAATCTAAGATGTCTCCAACTGTAAGATGCACCCTTATTTTTCATTCCACTAAGAAAGAAAAATCTGTCAGTTGAACTGTGATTAAAAAACACATCTGATTTGGTTTCAGAGATGATTAAAGGTGGGGGAAGATGTATCTTAGGATCGAGGGAGATACACTAATTCGGTAGCTCATGGATATCATCTTTCCAGACTGCCATCCTCAACACGTTGGCCTTGTCAGACCAGCTCCTCCCTCAGCGGTTCCAAGATGGCTGCAACCCATCCAATCATGACGGGGTCAAGGACGTAGGTAGTTCTGCCTCTTCTGGAGCCCACATTAAGACAAAGGAAACCTTCCCCAGGAGCCTCGCAGCTGATTTCCACACATGCCCATTGGCACCCTAGTCATTGCCGAGGGACCCGGAGTTAGCCTGGTTGTGGTTAGAGTCCGACTGCTCCGGATTTACCCTCCAAGTGAGGATCGGTCACCTTCCGACGGTGGTACCTGTCGTAGTCAGGGTTTGATTCCCAAGGAGGAAAGAGGGAAGGATAGGTAACTATTGAAGCAAGTATGCAGATGAGAATTTAGAATTTTTCCAGATAGAAATTGGCAACAAGAAGATGGTTTGTGATTAATGTCAGCGATCTTCTTGCTCTGAGCATGAGTGTTTGAAATTTTATTGCTATATTAAATTGTTTATGAATTCTGCTATGGTAATTACTTTCTTTACATTTCAGTGGCAAAGTACATAATCCATTTTGGAAAAATTAGCAACCTTTAAAGCCATGAAGTTTATTTCTAAATGCTTACCGATTGATTGTATTATGACATGATGCCCTTAAAATTCCTTTAAAGGGGGATACTAGGTTAATGGTGTTTGAACATTTCTTATCTTTCTCC
Source organism: Potos flavus (assembly GCA_028534135.1). Classification (NCBI taxonomy): domain Eukaryota; kingdom Metazoa; phylum Chordata; class Mammalia; order Carnivora; family Procyonidae; genus Potos; species Potos flavus. Next base: position 3,082,544 of record CM052892.1, read on the forward strand.
CTGCATACATATTTAGGCTTAATTTTTATTGTTTTCAAATGCTTTAAACAAAGGAAGTAGGTGTTCTCAATGTTCCTGCCTTTTTTTTTTTTTTTTAAGATTTTATTATTTATTTTAGAGGGAGAAAGAGCACATGTGAGTGAGCAGGGGGAGGAGCAGAGGGGGAGGGAGAGAGAATCTGAAGCAGACTCGGAGCTGAGCGCAGAGCCCGATGCGGGGCTCGATCCCCGGCTGCGAATCGTGACCTGAGCTGAAACCAACACTTGGACATTTAACCAACTGAGCTCCCCGGGGGCCCCGATGTTCCCACTTTTTTATTTGGAATAGTGTAGCTCCTTGCTCTTCTTCTGATAGAAGTCTAGGAAAATGTTGACATTGTAGCCGCCTCACTGCTTGATAATCAGGAAGCACGTTGCCTGGCTTCCCCTCTCAGGCGCTCACCTGCGGGCCCACAGGGCCTCTCTTCTTCAGGGGCAGAGAGGTGACCCATTTCCTCCACCTTCCTCTTCAAAAGCTTTCGGTGACTTAGTTATTTCCTGCTTCTCCCCCTGTAGGTTGGTGCCTAATTTGTTCCTGATTTTCTGGACAGGGCTGATGGAGCGAACTGTAGGCGGCTTGGTGTCCACACAGTAGTTTTTTGTGGCCTAATAGCTCTCTTTGTAGATGTCAGCCGTGGTCTTCTGGACCTTGTTCCCCCAGGAGCGTTACTCCCACGTCGGGCTCTCTTCACTCAGCCCAGGAACTTGGAGAATTCAGGGGAGAAGGACCGTTAGAGTCAAAGACAATGTTCATTCATTCGTTCAGTGGATATTTACTAATAAGCCCCCTTGTCTGCGAGGCCCGGCGTCACGTGCCGCGGACCACCCACCGCAGAGGTTATGTGGGTATATCACTTTGGACTTAAGTGCCCTCGGGAGGAGGATCTGGCTTTTGAGAAATTTATTCCTGTAGAGGACATTTGTTCTTTGCTGCCTTGGAGAGATTTCTGTACTTTGTCCCTCAACTACATGGGTATCTCCTTGACTCTCTGTTTACAGTGCAACATCTCTGAAAATCCGCCTTTGATACGGGAATAACAGCATGACAGCTAAAGCTGTCATTCTCCAATAAATCTAAACACACTATTTTGTATTGAGGACTTGCTCCAATTGGAAATTGGAATATGAAATTCGACCTCACTTCCCGTGTAGGGAGAAGGGACAGATCATTTTAGTATTCATTCCTCCAAAAGGATCTGAAATAAATATTCATTGGTTCAGACCTCTCATATTTGAAACCTTTAGGTTCGTGATGGAACAAATCCAATTAGAAGACGTTTGTACTAGAACTAAGTGGGTTGGGAGGGAGACAGCAGTTGCCAACAGGGACGAGTTTTTTAAGGTGAGGGAGTTCAGTTGGCCTTGCAGGAAAATCTTTTCTGTGAGTTACCTACAAAGTCTGTGCACTTATGGCTTTATTATCTTTGTGTTGGGAGTGGCCTCAGCTAGGGTACATGTAAATCAGACTTCCCAGGGTGATTTAAATCTGACAGTGCTTTCGAATTTTCCTTTTAGACATACATGCTCCTTTGCATAGAACACCTTTTAGAGATGACCATAGAGGATACAAAGTTTTCTTCTCATTTCTGGGGGGGAAATTACGATCCCACAGATAATTAAGGCAAGACCAGCATCCAAGAGTCAATGTCTCTTTTCTTCTCCTGGCCTCCCTCGTTGCCAGTCTAGCCCAGGAGCAGTATCTCCAACCCTACCCTTCTCTCTGTCATCACTCTTGTGCCTGCATACCCCTCGCACCCGTCTCCCTGCTTCAATTCTTGCCCCTACACACAGCAGCCAGAACAGTCTTTTCATGATGTCAAAGTCGTATCCCTAATGATTAAACCCTCCAGCGGCTTTCCAGCACACTCAGAAAATATTCCGAACTCCTTCTGGTGGTCCACAAAGGCCTGTGTAAATCTGTCCCCTCCCTGGTTCTACAGCCTTCTCGCCATCCACTTCCCCCGCCCGGCCCTGTTCTAGCCACAGGCTCTCCCCTGTTCCGGAAATCTCCATGCCTGTTCCCCCCACATGCCTCAGCACTGTCTTCCTTCTGCCTGCCATGCTGTCCCCTGATCCCCATGTAGCCCCCACCCCCTTCGTTCAAGTTTCAAACATGAGTAAAAGAAGAGAATAGTAGAATGAACTCCCATGGGACAGTCTCCTCCATCCTAAATCATTGTCATTTGGACATGTTTTCTGTATCCTTTTTTCTTTTTTTTTTTTCTTTTTTAAATTGTTGTTGCTGCTATAATATATTTTTTTAAGATTTCATTTATTTCAGACAGAGCGTGAGCAGCGAGGCATGGGTAGAGGCAGATAGAGAAGCAGTGCCCCACCGAGCAGGGAGCCTGACACGGGGCTCGATCTCAGGACCCTGGGATCACGACCTGAGCCAAAGGCAGACAGTTAACTGACTGAGCCACCCAGGAGCCCCTGTAATATTTTATTTTTATTTATTTATTTTTTAATTTTATCTTTAAGTAATCTCTCCACCCTGTGTAGGGCTTGAACTCATCACCCCGAGATCAAGAGTTGCACACTCTACGACTGAGCCAGCCAGGTGCCCCACTACTGTAATATTTTAAAGCTAATCTCTGACATCATGTCATTTTATTCCTGAACACTTGTTTCTGCCACGTAAGAGCATTCACTTTTATAGTCAAAATGTCATTACCACACTTAACAAAATTAACAATAATGCCCTTGTATCATCTACTCAGTCTGTATTCATGGCTCCCCAATTGTCTCGAAAATGTCCTTTCACAGTTGGTGTATTTTTTTCTCAGGATCCAGACTCCACACAATGTCTCCGAGTTTCATACCCTTCACTTGCGTCCCCCTCTCCTCCATTTCTCTTCTGTGCTTTCTGGGATGTTTTGCTCTTATTTTTCTATTAATTTGGTCTTTATTCGCAAAGCTTTTTTCCCCCTCATACTTTACTGAGTTTTCTTAGTTCTCTTTCCTATGTTCCTGTTGTCTGGCCATCTCAGTTCTCAGAACTTTTTCTGACTTGTGCTGGTTTTCAGACCAGATGGTTTTTGTGATTTCATCTGCTTGCAGTCACGCTTTCAGGGTGTGGACTGTTTGTTCGGTTGCACCTTTTTTGCCTTATCCCATTGAGTAGGGCAAGATCACTTCTCTTGTGTCCCCGAGTGACGGAGGGCAGGTCCGTGGACGGAGCATGGTGGCCAGAGTGGCCTTCCCAGCTCACAAAAGTCGTTGGTGCTGGGTGCCCAGGCTTTTGGTGCTGTGTTTGCTGCTCTGCCCTTGCTCTGGACAGCGTGTCCTCCTGCCTTTTGGGGTTTCCTCCCTGTTCCATTTGATTGCTGCTCCCAGCACATGCGTCGGGAGGAGGATCTGCCTTTCTGAGTGGAGTGTTGCTGGATGGTTCTACCGCCCAGGCAGCCGTGGCTGACCCTCCCGCAGCCCTCGGTGAGTCTGTCTCGGCTGTGCGTGTCATCTGTACTCAGCCCCCGCAGGAGGCACTCAGTGTCCCAGCTGTTCCCACCCCAACTGCAGAGCTTCCACTCACAGGGGACCCCTCTTTTTGGAGGAGGCTATTTCCTGGTGGCGTGGAGGCTTTGTGGCCCGTAGGCCAATCACTTGTCCCTTTTCCCATCACTCCACTCAGCCTGACAGCTGCCGACCCTGGCAGTCCTACCCATTTGTATTTTGTGGTTCGTGGAGAATTTTTAAAATCAAGTTTTACTGAAGATTCAGCCATCTCTCACCCTTCTAGTTGCCCTGTCTCGTTTCCAGGAGGAGATTTAGAGAGATTCCAGAATTATGCTGGCTCATCAAGTTCATTGTTGCCTCAAAGCCTCCCTGACTACTGTTGAAGTAGCCACCCCCACATGCTGCCTTCTTGCTGTCCCCCACCCCTCTTGAGCTATGTGCCTGATAGGCATTGCTACCTGAGCAGAAACTTCTCTTCGTTCTCTAGTTCCTTGTCAGGGACATCTCACTCCCCCCGGAATTCAGAACAGTGGTGGCCCTGTAACAGTAGGTGGGAGGTCACGGGCACAAAAGGCCCTGTCCCTCTCTGGCCAGCCCAGACATTGTGAAACTTTTCCCAAAAACTAACCCTTTAACCATGATTTATATTACACTGAAAAATAAGTAAAAGGAAAATCTTTTTCTAAAATGTTTTGAAGGCACATAAGCTGAAAAAAAAAAAATGCAAGAAGAGGGACACCTGGGTGGCTCAGTTGGTTAAGCACCCAACTCTTGATTCCGGCTCTGGTCACAATCTTGGGGTCATGGGGTTGAGTCCTATGTTGGGCTCTGTGCTGAGTGTGGAGTGTGCTTACGATTCTCTCCCTCCCTCTACCTTTTCCTGCCCCCGTGCATGCATTCTCCCTCTCTCTTAAAAAAAAATGCAAGAAGAATTAATTCCATTTAAGATATTAGAGGAGCACCTGGGTGGCTCAGTTGGTTAGGCGTCTGACTCTTGATCTCAGCTCAGGTCTTGATCTCAGGGTCGTGAGTTCAAGCCCTGCGTTGGGCTCCATGCTGGGCATGGAGCCTACTTAAAGAAAAAAAAAAAAAAGAGATACTAGAATAGTAATGAAATATGCACCGAATTAAATATCAAAAAATTTAAAGTCAGGCTTAACCTGACGCAGCAAAGAACAGTGATGTCTTGGTCTCTGCCTTTCTGCCCCGGAGTCTCTCATTACACTCCAGTTATGCTACACACACATCTACTGTGGTTGAAGACAGAAGAGTACCTGTCATCTAAGACGGTGTAAACTCTAGAGTCACAAGTAGAGCATTTCCACTGCAGCCCTATAATATGGTGGGAGCAAAGATGGACTTGGAGCTAGAAGCAGAGCAAGATTCCTGCCCCACCTCTGCCCCTTCGCAGTTATACGACCTTGGGTCTCCCACCTAAGGCCATTAGGTTTCTTTCCATCAGCTCTGAATACGAGAATTCTTGTAAGTATCAGTTAGCTTAAGACAGACTGTAACCCCACATACAGGTGTATTTTCTGAGTTGGAGTCTCTGCTGTAAATTCAGCCTGTATTACAGAAGCAGAAGTCATACCCTAAACCAATCATACACACTTCAGTTAATTTTACAGCTATGCATTTGCAAGTAGCCATTGAGCATTTTTGTTGAGTCATAGTCATGGTGTCATGGGGGGATACATTTAAGGGCGATTTCCTGGGGAAGTACAATTCTGAAAATAGTACTATGCATTTCTGGTACTTTTGAATTAACACTCACAAATTGGAATGGCCCTGGGTTGCATTTTGAGTAAGCTTGTGGCATATTGTTTATTCAAGCACAAAGATTCTTGCGCAGAGAACAGTGTGACAAAGCGTTCCGTCACTGATAGAATCACGATGATTGCTACCACATATCATGGCGAGCACATATGTACAGGACCCTGTGCCAGGCACAGTCACATACGTTGTTACTTAGCCACGTCGCGAGAAAAATATTACTCTTCTTCCTGTTTTACGGAGGAGGAACCCGAGATCGGGGAACGTGGAACAGTGCCGCACGGTTAGTGAAAAATAGTTCTGATGAGCATGTGGCTGGTACTTACCAGGGGCTGTGCTCTGTCCTAAGTACTCTGCACGTATTAATCCAGTTAGTCCTTACGCATCTCTGTGAGGTCGGAACTACAGTAGTCTCCCGCTTACCGGTGGGAGATATGTCCCAGGACTCCCAGTGGATGCCTGAAACCGCAGTTAGTACTGAACCCTGTGTCAACTATGCCTTTTCCTATTCGTACATACCCGTGATAGATTTTAATTTCTGAATTAGGCACCACAAGAAATTAACGACAGTAACTAGTAACAAAATAGAACAAGTATAACAATATATTGTAATAAAGTTACATGAGTGTGATTTCTCTCAAAATATTATACTGTGTTCACCCTTCTTCTTGTGAGGATGTCAGGTGGTAAAATGCCTGTGGGATGAGATGAAGTGAGGGGAGTGACGTGGGCGTGGGGACATAGCGTTAGGCTACTATTGACCTTCTGACGACACGTCAGGAGGACGGTCATCTGCATCCGGACCACAGTTAACCGTGGGTAACTGAAACTGCAGATAAGGGGGACTGCTGTATTGTGCATCTTTTACAAAAGAGGAAGCTGAGGCACAGAGAGGGTAAGTGACCTGGCCAAGGTTGCGTAGCTAGTTAGTGTCAGAGCGAAGGTTGGGACTTGGGCAGTCAGGGTCCAGAGTCCAGGTGCTTCCCAACTATGTCATGACGCCCAGCAGCAACACGGTGACTGACAGAAAGCCTCCAAAGTTCGTTACTGTCAACCACGTCATTAGAAGTGTGCTAAAAGAGCAAAAAGAATCCTAAGGAATCTTAAACTTCTTCTTCCTTCTGGTAGCACCAACAGTGAGTTCATAACCTTATTGCATGTAGCCTGAAATCAACAAAAATAAAACTTCCTCTTGCCTGCTATTGAAATCTCGAGTTAAGGACCATTTTAGCAGGAATGCACTCTTCGTCTCAGGGGTCAGAACCGTATTGTAAAGTGGATGGCCTCTCTAGATACCCATGGTTACCACGAAACGTTCAAGACTCCTGAATCTGTGAGTGTCACCTGCTGTCTTGCTGATGCTTGGTTCCCATCACTGGGACTTTCATGTTGATTGCTATTAACTTAAAAAGAGAATTCTCAGATGGGGGTGGGGAGGAGGAGGACTAAAATTAGTGGCATATTTTTATGAAAAATTTGAGATAGTACTTGTTAACAAATGGGAGTGGCCTATGCTTCGTCGTTTAAATGGAATCCTGTATTTTTTGTTATTTGAGCTGTTTCTTAACTTAAGTGAAGCCCAGCGATGCCTTTGAACATAAGGTAGTCCTAGAGTCTCATCGACATGGAGACTCCCAGGAGACGGATCCAAGCTCTGCATCTTGGCTGGCTCTGCTCCTAAGCCAGCAGTGAGCCAGCAGCACTGACCCAGGGACCATAAATGACAGAGAAGGGCCAAGATCAACAGATCAGCATGACTTGGTTATTGAGCTGATTGCTTGGAAGGTCTTTAGTGGTTTTTCAACTTGAAAAGGACAAATTTGAAATAAATAAATTGATCCATTAACCTGTTACAGGAAGGTTCCCAGTGTGCTTAGTTCCCCCAGATCGTCTCGGATAGGGTTGACCAAACCACACTGTAATAGATTTTCAGGGTAATACGTGGACCATAAAATGACCATTAACCAACTTGTTTTGTTTATGAGAGGCAGGCACGTAATGCCACTGGCCCCGCGCTGGAAGCACACTCTACTGTGGTATGTTTCAGCACTGCGAAGTCATTGATCAGATGAAAATGACCAGTTAGCAAGTAAGTGTTTCTTGGGCTGTAGGCTTTATGAATAATGTGTTCTTCAGTTAAAAACAGCACTTTAAGCAATTGTTTAAACCTAGCCATTTGGGAATGAGGGAGAGAGCTTCATGAATAATTTATTTTCAAAAGAAAAGATTAAGGGATCTCAACTTTTTCACCTTCCCAACCTTTTCGCTGAAGTTGAAAATACTTGCAAAATGATATAGATCCAGATAAATAACTCATCGTATACAGGATGTAAGTTTATATACTTTCACTTTTAAAAAACCTTTATTGAGAAAGGTGCATGTGTGAAAATACAGTGAGTTTAAAATAAGTGAATATAGAATTGCTGGAAGGGTTGCAGGATTTCAGATGTAACATTGAGCATGCATTAGCATAGTGCCATGGGAAAGCTTGAAATATGGTTAATATGTCCTTGTATCGGAAAGGACTCCATCAAAGTGGACCAGTTTGATCCCTTGTGCTTAAACATTCTGCTTTCCACTTTCTAAAACAGACCACCATCCTATAAGAATTACATGTCCTTGGTTCAAGGTTTAAATAAGAGAGTTTGGAGTGGAAATTCGGTACCAGTCACGATGCCAGAATCTCCACCACCACCACCACCACCTCTTCTTCGTCTTGCTCTTATGTCATTAAAAAGTCCCATGGTTTGGTATTTGTGGGCCTGATACGTGGCCAGAGTGATTTGCCTCAGTGGACGCAACTTTCCTTGACCATCCTGACCTTGAAGAAATTGATCAAGGTGCAGACGAGCCTAGATGCTGCCTCACAGTCATCATGCCACCTTCACCGCCACCATTAGTACCATCACCACCCCCTCTGCCACCATCAGCGACATCACAGCCACCTCCGCCGCCACCATCACCGGGGCGGCCAACAGCTGGGATTTCTTGAGTGATTACTTGGCTTCAGGCCTGTTCTAAGCATTTAACACCTTATTGAATCCGAACAAGCTCCTGGGCTAGATGCAGCTGTAACGATCACTCGCCCGACGGTTTGCAGCCCTTCCGGCGCCTGTGCCGCCCCCTCCACAGCCTCACGGTCAGACCAGAGGCGCTCACGCCGGGCGGGCAGTTGGCACACCCTCGTGGTCCCTGCTCGGTGTTTGACCCTGTTACAGATTGAGCATAGTGTGGAACCAGGAAGTGTGAGAGTCGGCCGGACTGGCATTGCTGTGGGAGACCCTCTCACAGAGCCCGTTGTCTTCAGGTTGTCAGGGTAACGCCTTTGGAAACAGGCAGCACACATAGTAACCGCAGCCAGGAGCTGGGCTTATGTAACAGGAGGAGAAACAGGAAAAAACCCGATGAATACAAAGCACAAGGCTTCGGTCGGTACTCCTAACATTAATGAAAAATTAAATTGTTTTCTTGTTAGGAATAAGTAGATCTTCGTTTTTAAAAGACATTCATAAAAACAGATGACATTAATTTTAGGCATCCAGAGATGTGCGTGAGGGATCAGAAACCTTTGCTGATGAGAAAGCGCGGTCTCCGTAGCTGTAGGTCAGTGGGGGCAGCCTGTAAGGGTTGAGTCTTGCACCTTACAGCCATTGGTGTTGGAAGTACTTTTGCCGTGATATAGGAATCTTGATTGTTCCCATCTTTTTTTTTTTTCTCCTGCTTGCTGCTTCTGGGGGCTTTAAAAAGTTCGTGTTTAAGATGGTGGGCCTCCCATTTGGAGCCAGTCACACTTGAAAAATATCCCTTGAAATTATCTAAACTTAATTTCTGGCCATTTTGTTTCAGAAATAGTAACCTCAAGGGGTCTTTGTTCTCCACGCTAAAACTTAATCTATTTGGAAAAATTCCATTTACTCTCTGTAGAAATTGACTGGACATGGCTTCTGTGAATGATACGGTTGCTATTATCCCTGAACACCGTAAAAATGAACTTCGAAACAGTTGGGTAGGACCCAAACAGAAAGTGATGTATGGCTTGAAAATGGTTTAGTTGAACATTATGCTCCAATGTTTTACTGGTCATTGCGGCATGTATTTTAGAAATACATGTTCGGTTTTTTAAAGTTTTATTTTTGGGTTGGAAACTTTCTCGCAAACCAAAATAGATGAATCAAGTGTGCTTGAATCAATGCTGAAATGTCATGCACATCTGCGGAATGAAAATCATTAGCCAGTTACTTGAAATCCACATGAGATGAAACTATCTTCCTGTGTGTGCCATCCAGCTTTTCCTTTTCAGTGAAGGAAAGAATGCCGAGAATCTTTACAAAGGCTGGATTATTATTTTATTCCAAAAGTTTTTCAGAAAATATCAAAGCAGCTATTAATTGAGCATGGGGTAGCTCCCAGCATGGACTGATTTGAGTACATCCAAGCGTACATTTAAACACAAACTCATTATTTCTCCCAAATCTGTGCTTGAAAAGAGATCAAGAAGATTTCCTAAAACCTTGTGGCATAATTTCAATCACACTTAAACTGTGACTAGAATTTACTGTTGGAAAAGCAAGAGTAGATATGAATATTATAAAAAAGAAATGCAATGGGAAAATACACTGAAAACTTTTTTACATGTGGCTAAATCTGAGGCTCTTAAATCTGTCTTTTAGAAGAGTTTACTGGTTCATCATCTTTATTAGTAGCCACATTTGAAAAGCCTGTATCCAGGACAGATTCAGAAGGTTTGAGTTCTCATCCCAGCCTTGCCTACAGCCAGCCAGAAGGCTTGAAACAAGTCAGCCAGCCCCTGGATGCCTTGTTTCACTCTCCATAGAGTAAAGAATTTGGACTAGATACCTCTCAGTTGCTGCCCAGCTCCACAATTAGGTGATTCCTTTGGGAGCTATTACTATAATTCTCAAATCTGTCAACTTGTGGAATATATTTCCAAGCATGAATTGATTCTCTAAAGTGCCTTCAATCCTCGTGGAGGAAGTACTGCTAGACATAGCAGTGAACACGTCATCCGCAGAGAGCAAGCAGAAGGCCTCGTAGCCTACGGGAGGGACCGTCCGTCCCAGTAGTCATGAATGGGCCCTGCTGTTTGGGGTCCGAAGGGATGTAGAAAGCTCAGTTTCTCCAAGACTCCTTAGCTAGTTAATGAAGGCGAAAGTTCAGTCACACGCCCTGCCGCCTTCATTAGGCCTTGGAATGCAGAGGCCAGTGGTGGATCATTATTTACCGTGGATATCTAGAAAAAGTCCTATTTCCCAGAGCTGTCAACAGGCCCTTGGAACCTTCATGAAAATGATGAAAAGTTTTAGAGTCATGCTAATCAAGCTTAAATGCTTTACATTGTTTAACAACAAATAATATGCTACTGTTTTGAACTCAACAAAGAAAGAAACCTTTGAATTAAGGCTGAAAAATGTCAAGAGAGCATTTCAGGCAGGGAAGAAATATTGCTCAGTAGTTGTGATGTGCATTACTGAGAGCCACCTTCCAGACAGCTAGCCTTTCTTTCTTCTGAAAGGAGTTACCATTGTGTTGATTTCTTGCCAGTTGTGGCATATGCAAGGCCATTGTAAGGGGCATATGATGGGTTTAAATGTCAAGAGTTTTGCCCACTGGGCAAAACCCTCACTTATACCAGAGGGTTAAGAATGTTGCAGAGCAGGAGTTTAACCTCCTTGTTTTCATTCTCATTTAGATCCAAATAGACCTCTCTAATGGCACATTTCTCTCGTTCTTCTCAACTGTGGCAGGAATAATTCCACTCGTAATTAGGCAGGTGTCAAGTTTTAACCCTGAATGCCTCTACCGGCGGTCATTTCCTTGCCTCTCCTGGCAGCCTCTCTACTCTGCCTGCAATCTTTCCACTTGTAAACTTTTGCCTAATATTTAACCTCAGTGTTTCCTGCTGGAACTCTCTCTTATTCTCATCGACCGAGAATAATTGATCTGTCTTCACTCGGCAACTTTCATTTGCATGTTTTAGGAGTAACTGTGTCATCTGTCTCATCTCAGCTAAAGACACTCTCTCTCTCTCCCCTTGTTGTTACATCTCTGTATACCTTGTTTCCAAAAAGGATTACTGGTTGTGTTTATCTTCCATGCATACCCTCTGATTTGTCATCCCTTTATTATTATTCGCATTGGTACTGCACCTGTTTTTACCCAAACGGAATGATTATGTGTCCTTTTTACACGTAATCCTCCATATTAACACAATTCCAAGCAGTTGACTTTAACACCGTAGTGTTGTTGACTCATTCACAGGGTGATTCACTGCAGTCCTCCCTGTCGAAGACAACGGTGGGATCTGAGCAAGAGAAACTGACATTGTTTTATCGTTAGGAGCTGTGTCCCTAACCCTCGAATAATCTGCTCTGCCCACCGAAATACTTCGTGTGTGTGTGTGTGCGCGTGCGTGCACGGGCATGCACACACACGTGCACACCCGCCCACCCCTTCACAGGTCAGAGCTCGAGTTACACCTCATGGGTAGGTGCATATGGTGATATTTGGAGGATTAAATGGAGTGATTGATACGACACAACCGAATGTGAGTTACGTCTGCATCTGTTCTCGCAGCAGATCTGTTTACAAGAGTGGGTGTTTGAAATATAAGAACTTAAGGACCTGGATGCTTATACTTCTGCTTATACTCCTTGTATTTCTAAAGCAGTAACATTTAAATAAATAATTGTTTTTAACTATTTTATTCTGAGATCCTCAAGTGAAAGGCATATTAGATACATGCCCTTTAATTACATATGTTCTCTGAACATCCTACTTGGCCACATTAGGGCAGCCTGCTCAGCCACAGTCAGCTTTCATTTGTGAACTGTAGTGGGCGGAGTCCTTCCTGTAAACTTCCTTGATTACAAAGTTGTTTCCTGGGGCTCTCGTTAGTTAAGATACTCACTCCTCTTTAGTCCTAAGAGTTAGCTACAGTGGTCTTTTCTGGTTAACAGATTTCTTCACAAGTATCTAGTAATGGGTCCCCCCAAACAGTGACAAAGGCAACATGTTTTATGCAGAACTGTACTTGGAATAATTGTGTTATTAAAATGATGATGGGGGTGGGGGCACCTGGGTGGCTCAGTCAGTTGAACATCTGACTCTTGATTTTGGTTCAGGTCATAATCTCAAGGTGGTGAGATCGAGCCCTGTGTTGGGGTCCGCCCTGGGTGTGGAGCCTGCTTGGGATGCTCTCTTTCCCACTCCCTCTGCCGCCCCCCGCCCCCACACTCATGCTCATCTCTCGGGGATAAAAAAGGTGATGGATCTTACTAAAATCTCTCCAGTACTGTAGATTTCAGTTATTCCAGATATTCACAAAGGCTAAGGAATAGGGTGTTCTAATTGATTGAGTTTTCTAGAATAATTACCATACGTACCACTCAAAGATGGAGAGTCTAGTGCTCGCTTCGGCAGCACATATACAAAGATGGAGAGTCTTTGGAACTGTGTAATTGTTGTTTTGTGCACATAGCATACTCCGAGGAAATGTACATTGACCTGACTAGAACTAGAAGGACCATCAGAGACCTTCCTCTTCGAAGGTAAAGCCAGACGGGCTAGAAGAGTAGCCCGCTGCGGCCCAAAAGTGAGTAGGAGAGCTGGGGAAGAGCCGGGCCTTTCCATACCCCCTGCCCCACACACCATGGGTAAAGGAGAAGTGATAGAGGACACATTGGCAAAAGGACTCCGTTACTTGGATTCTGGGTGAGCGTTTGACGTACTCACTTACCATCATTATAGAACCTAGTATTACTGTGTGTGAGAGAGAGATACTAGGAAATGCGCTAATTCTTCCTGTGCATTATCTCCTGGAGTCGTCACAACCACCCCCTGAAAGATACTCTTTTTATCCTCATCTCAAGAGGGTTGAAGCAGAGTAATTTGTCTCACTTAGTGGAGCCGAGACTTGAACCCGTCCAGTGGGGCTCCATAGGTCGCATCATCTGAACTACTACAGTACTGCCTTCCTCGTTTATTCATTGTTCCCGCTCAACAGGATAAGAAACTATTTTCTATCCAAAAATTATTTTGAGGGAAATATCTTATTTTTGGTAGTGATGTACAGATCTAAATCTACCTAAAATATTTTCTATATTCAGAAGCATATGAAATGCTTAATAGTCCAGATGGGCAAATATGGAAGCCAGAAGGGCTTTGCTGTAGGAGGTCGCCCTGCTGAAAGTTGACTGCTGAGGGGCATGCTTGGCACGTAGGGGCTGCATCTCCTTGTGATGGATTCATGTCCATTTTCACCAACCATAAAGATTGGGCCCAGGCTCCGATGAGAAGACAGAAGTGATGAGGAAACCCAGCTTTTGTTAAGGAATTTTGTGTCTTTCTTTATAAGGAATATATTATTGTAATGGCTTTGTCTCATTTCAGCATCAGGGAGGATATTAGCCTCATTAAATGAATTGAAAAACGTTCCCTCTTCTTTTTTCTGAAAGTTTCTGTACAGTTCATGTTATTGCTTCCCTAAATTTTTGATAGAATTAACCAGTGAACCCATGTGGGCCTGGAGCTTTCTTTATTGAGAAAGTTTCTGATAACAAAGTCAATTTTTAAGAAGTATGATATAGGAGCTCCTTAGGTTTTTATTTCTTCTTAATCAGTTGCCTGATTTATGTCTCAGGGGCTGGGCTGTCCATGTCATCAAAGTCATTGAGTGAATTGGCATAACATCGTTCATAATATTCCCTTACTACCTTTCTGATGTCTCTGGAGTCTGAGTGGTATCTCCTCATTCAGTCCTGATATTGGTAAATTGTGTCTTTGCTCTTTTTTCTTCCTTGATCCGTCTAGCTAGAGATTTCTCAGTTTTACTTATTTTCTTTCAAATTATCTGCTTTTGATCTCAGTGATTTTTCTCTACTTTTTGTCTATTTTCTGTTTCATTTATTTACATACATTATTGCCTTCCTTCTCCTTACTTCGGGTTTAATTTGCTTTTCTTTTTCTAACTTCTTAAAATGGAAGCATAGATCTTGATCTTTCACTCATTTTTTATTGTTTATGTAAGCTCTTTTGAACTATAAACTTCCCTCCAAGCATGGCTTTGGCTGCATTCTACACATTTTCATGTATTTTTTATTATCATTCAGTTCAAGATATTTTCTAATTTTCTTTGTGATTCATTCTTTGTCTTACAAGTTATTAGGAAGTATGTTGTTCAATTTCTAAATATCTGGGGAGCTTTCCTGATTTAATATATATATATATTTTTGACAGAGAGAGAGAGAGAGAGCACAAGCAGGGGGAACAGCAAGCAGAGGGAGAGGGAGAAGCAGGCTCCCTGCTGAGCAGGGAGCCAAATATGGGGCTCCATCCCAGGACCCTGGGATCATGACCTGAGCCGAAGGCAGACGCTTAACCAACTGAGGCACCGAGGCACCCCAATTCCTGATATATTTTTGTTATCGATTTATAACTTCAGCTGTGGTCAGAGAACAGCACATTCTGCATGATTTTTAGGCTTGTTTTAAGACCCAGCTTATGGTCTGTCTGAGTGAATGTTCTCTTTGCACTTGAAAAGTGTGTATATTCTACTGTTTGGGGATGGATGTAGGATATATATGTCATTCAGGTCAAGTTAGTTAAGCACATTGTTCAAATATTCTATCTTACTGATTTTCTATGTGCTTATTTTAATAATCCTAAGAAAGGCCTGTCGTTGACTCTGTTTAGGAGCATTTAGGATTTGTTGTATCTTCTGGATGAAGTCACCCTTCTGAGCCTTTATTCTTTTCTTTTTTTGTTTTTTGTTTTTTGTTTTTTTTCTTTTCTTTGTTTTTTAAATCATTCTTATGACCTTCCTTGTTTATAAATGATGGGCTTTATTCCCCTGAAGTTTTCCCCTCTCCCTGGGCAGAGGAAAGTTTCTTTGGAATTGGGTGCTGCAGGGACTGAAGTCGTAGGTAGAGCTCAGAGGAGTGGTGATGGTGTGGGTGAGCAGGAGGTCAAACTGATTAACTTTATTTCTCCTCTGATTTGCAATGTATAAGAGTTTGTGCAGGATTTGAAAAGACAGCCACAAGATTTCTCAGTTTAGGAAAGTAAAGAGAAGTATTGTTTGTAGTTTGGGGAAGCCACTATACACCTGTAGAGGGCGCCCTCTGAGTTTGTTCAGGGCCCGCAAGCGTCACCTGCCTGTCTCAGGTAGAATCGAGCTTTGGTTCCACTGGGAGAAATGTGTCATGGCACAATTTTTGACTCCTTTTGGATGACAAAAGGAATTTTGGAGCCACTGGGCAGGCATGCTGCTGCCTGTGTGAAAGCCATCTTATTTTCTGTTATGGAGACCCGCTTCCCTCACCCAGATCGCACATTCCCAGACACACGTTCCAGGGTAGCCAGCTCCTGGCGTGATTGATTGTCCACGGCCCTTGCTTCATGGTATTGCTGACCTAAACACCCTGGCCCCTCCTGGTTTGCTTATCTATTTCTCTCTCTTCAGTAGCTCTAGATGTACGCGTAAAAATCTTTTTTTTTCCCTTTAAGATACAAAAGTGAAGATGTATTTAGAATGGAAAAAAACACAGTTTACAAAGACAAGCACAATCTTCTTGACCCCAGCTGTTTAATTACCTGCCTTACTGGAAGGCGTTTTCTCTACTCATTTAGAAGCCACCTTCAGGATTTTTGCCATAACCTTGGTCGGCTGTTCTATTATTTGCATAATATTTTTCTTTAAATAAACTCATTATTAAAACTTAGCCTCGTTCTAGAAATGGAATCACAGGTTTTATTTGCTAGTATGTATTTTTCTATATACATATATATTCAAATGAAAAATGTTTGTCCATCTGTATCACCTAACATCACCTCATGTACCACTCTGTTGAGTATATACGTCACACTGTGGGAATTGTTAATCTGGGGCAAATGTGAATTCGCCGGTGGCCTTAGAGAGAGAGAAGAGCAAACTAGTACTTGCAGTGGTCCAAGAAGGAATGCTCCATGCCTGTGGCTCAGAGGTGCCGGTCCCTTGCAAAGAAAGAGGGAACGAGGGGAGGAGCAGAAGACAAGACTGGGATCACCGTTCTTGGGGGGGGCGAGGGCAATCCTTTCCTTGTCTGATTCCTTTCTTCTGTCTGAATACCATGCATTTCAGAACTACCCGTAGCCATAGTTACAACAGTCTAGGAGATATCTGTTAAACGAATGATGTTGAATTAAGTAGTAAGCAGAGGCTCTGTAAAGTTTTATTTGTTACCAGTTTAGACTTTTCATATCAGCATTACCCTCAATTCATTGAACTCTTTTTCACCTTACCATATTTCTTATTCTAGTGGGGAAATTACAGGGCTGGTTTTAATGTCGTACTTTTACTTGAGAAGCGTCTTCGACTGTCCTGGGAGGAGACTCCAACCAGGGGACTATTTCCAGTTTGAGGAGACTTTACAGAAGACTGTTACCAAAGCCGCAGGTGGGGGGGGGGGGGCGCCGCAGGGAGGAGTGCGATCCCACAGGCTTGTTCTTCCCCAGAGGGTGTGGTTACCAGAGGCCCGAGTTAGAGCTGTGTAGAGGGGTGCAACCCGTTCCTGGTGACGGGCCGGCAGAGTAGCTACCTTCAGCGCCCCCACCTTCTACCTTCCACGTCGCCCAGAACCGGCAGGAAAGGAGCCCGTCGTGGAGGTCCACGTGACTCAGCGGGTCGGGGCAGGGAACACCGTGGAGGAGGAGGTTGGTCTGGAAGGGAGCGTGTCTCTTTGGTCTTACTCCCAGCCCATGCCCTTTATGTTTTCGTAAGGTAGTAGGGCAGGGGGTTTGGAGAAACAGGGAACAAAACATAGCTGTTACCCACCCACCCCCACCCCCGCAGCTGGAAACGAAATCAAAGTGAGTCGTCCTAGCCGACTTGTGCCATCACCCAGTCCAAGTCCTCATTACGCGGGGCTGCTCGTACCTGGGCCGGATGGGGGTGAACCAGACCTTCGTCGCTGTTGGTTGGGGTCCTTGCTGTTTGTCAGTACTGAGTTGTCACAGCCACCCTGTGTGACCCGAGCCTCAGGCTTCTGTCCTCTGAATCTCCAGCTAGTGCCTCCCGATGGCCAGAACCCAGCTGGAAGCCAGAGGTTAGAGGGCTTGTTGACGTAGCCTGTGTGTAAGTCAGCCTCCTGGCACACAGCGCCAGGGGCCGGATGGTGGAAAGGTGATGGGGAGGGGCAGGAAAGGATCCAGTCTCGATTCCGTTCTCGAAGGCAGATCTACGCCCACCATCCCACTTCCATACAAAGCCCCATTCCCGGATCAGCAACAGTTTTCCCTCTCTCTGTCTGCCTTCCTTCGAAACTTAGGAAAGGAACTCTCCTTGCTAACTACAGTGCAGTCATGTGTTTCAAAGTGAGCAGGACACCAGAACATTCCCTGCTTTAATGCTTATTCTTCATCGGTTTTCAGTCTGTGGTTGACTTGCTGGCGCTTTTATTCCTCCAGACTCAAGCAAAACTTTGAGAGAAAGGCAGTATTTGTACATCTAAAAGGCACAGCTGATGTTGCTAACTGCTTATTTTCTTCCAAGTGCTGTATGTGCCCCGTTCTCATGCGAGTCCCACAGTGACGGCACGGAGAAGGTAGTGCTTTTATCTTTATGTTACAGAGGAGGAAACCGAAGCCTAGAGAACCTTAAGTAACTTGAGATGAGGGCATAGTGAGATGGAGAGCGTCAGGGTCCTTGGGATTCCTAAGCCCCGGCCTTCAGCTCTGCTCTGCTGCAAACACTTGCGAGGAATCCCCATGCGGCCAGGTGTCCCTGGAGAGCTCGCTGTGCGCCGGCCAGTGTGCCCGGGTCTGGCGGCGAGGAACAAGATGGACTATGCCTCCCTTCGTGGAGTTTTCTGTCTGGTGGGAAAGGTAAGCGTTGAACAGTCAGTGTCCCAGATGTTGTGCAAGAGACTGTGGAATGTACTACAAAGGCCGCCGCGAGTGACCGTGCTGAGCCGTCATTCACTGGGGGTCTTCCGCTGAAGGTTTGGGCCAGCAGAGAAACCGGGGGGGTCAGATTCAGGACAAGGAGTCAGGCAGCGACTGCTCCAGGCAGTCTTGTGTGGGAAAGCCCCCCAGGTGCCCATCGAGAGACCCTATTCCGGAAGATCTGCTTCGGGTTCCATTACTTTCCATTTGTTGTCGTCAAGTCTGCCTTCTAACCCAGCTGCTGGCGGAAATGGGGAGCAGAAAGAGACAACTTCACTGTGTCTACAAACTGGTGGGTGGTATTTTCTGGTTTAGAATTTTTTACTTTTTATAAAAGGAACCATTACAAAACACAGTTCTGCTGACTCTTTATTTTTTATTTAGCCTTGATCCAGTCTGCTTAACCCAGTCCTGTCCACGGAGTGCTTACAAAATGTGTATTAAGTGCAAAATCATTGCAGGGACTGGAGACGAGTGGACCTCAGACTCTCTCCTCAAGCAGTGATGGCCTGATGAGTGAAAATAAAACTTGGGTCATACAAACATATTTGTCCCAAGATCGGGGTTAGGGGGTTAGTTTTGTGTTTTCCTGAAATGTGTTGGCTGTTTCTGGCCATTTCTGCATTTGCTTAATGTATTGTTATGGTTGGAACAAGTTAGGCGTTTAGCGATTATTTGCATTGTCTTTGACATTTCTCTTCGTAAAACCTACCACGTATGTTCTCAGGGACACTAAAAGTCAGATAGGAACAAAATCTTGTCCTGCGCGTGTGCGGCAAATTCTGAATTAGTGGAACACGGTCACCACGTGAAAACATTGCCAAGAAGTGCCAAATGTGCACAGGCCAGTCTGCACCTAGTACGCCAGGCCTCTGCTGTAACCGGGGCTCGGGAGGAAAGCTGTGGGGATCTGGGACGGGGAATAACTTTCCAGCGTGCATCGTCTGTCCTGACCAGATCCCTGGTTGAAAGAGGCCCGGGGCTGCTTTCTCACGGAGTCCATTGTTCACACATGCCTCACTGCCCGTCTGAGCTCCCTCCGAGTGTCATTTCACCAGATCTGACCGGACATGACTGACTTAGTACCTATTGCTAATTGGTGTTGCCGGAAAGCTTAATGTGGGTTTTTTCTTGTTCGGGTTTGTTTGTTTTTGTTTCTCTCTCTGTAACATGTAAGGGCTTGTAGAGGAGGTAGATGTTGAGTGAAATTATAATTCTTTTCTAAGCATAATACATTGTTTAAATGTTTTAGGAAACAGTGGGGCCCACAGATATCTAAATAAATGTTTAGTCATTAATATAAAATGCACAAGTATTTTCACCCCTTCCTGTTACCTGACAATTTTGCACATTAATTGAGAGTTGCCGTGTCATAAACCCAACAGGAGAATGGAAGGAAATTTAACTTAGTTGTCCTGTTTTTCCGAATAAGTCCACCTTACTCAGTGTTGTTCCCTGGCTCACTTAGGCACTGAGTGAGTATTTCCTGAATGACTGGGAAGAAAGGATATCATAAACTGGTTTCATTTTGTTAATATGCTCCTAAAATATCTCTGTTGTTATATAAAAAGTCTGGGGAGTGACCAAAATGAAATCCACTTTTTCTGCAGCCCTAACGAAAGCACTGTGGTGTGCAAGAAAGCCCTGAAGTGGGGACTCAGACGTACGTTCTGGGCTCAGCTCTGCCTCTCCGCTGTGCTGCTCCCCTGGGCAAGTCGCTTAACCTTTTTTCCGTCATGTATCAAATGGGAGTTTTGGACTCGCCCTTATTAACCAGAGTTGGTGAGCAAACAAATGAGATAAGGAATGCAAAAGTGCTTTGAAAACTGGGAAGCAATGCCTACTTTCCTGCTCATCCTGACTCTCCAGCAGAAAGCACGGGCTAGAGCCATCCCTCCGGCCATCCGGTGCTCCCAGAAAGCCTCCTGTAGGCAGCTCATTCCACTGTTTTCTGTCCTGAGTATTTCATAGCATTCCCTGAACACTGTCATTGTTTGTCGAGCACGGTGGGCACTCAGTAAATACGTATTAATAGATCTAACAGGGCTGGTTCACAATGCATACCTCTCTAAATCCTGCTGAATCTCACGTGGGAGAAGAATTCTGGTTTTATGATGGTATTTGCCGTGTATTCTAGTTTGTACACGCGTGGCCCCCACCCGGGAAGAAGGCAGGCAGGCAGGTTCGTTTCTGTGTTTCTGTATGTGATGGGTCTTTGTGCATTGATTTCAGCTTGAGGAAATGTAGGTTAGTTTTTGTTTGGTGGTTCCCCCGCATTTGTTCCGGTAACGTATTCATATAGTTGAAAGTTCCTAAGCTACTAAGGAGAGAACAGGGGAAAGCTCCCTTTCCCTTCTCTGACCTGGCCACTGCACCACTCCAAGGAAGCAGCTCTTCCTGATCTTGACAGCCCTCTCTGCTTAGGTGTTGAGTTTCCATAAAGAGATTGTGAAGTTTTGAGTGTCTTTCCTTGGAAGAGAATAAAAGCACAATGAGTATTGTGGGCAGGGAGGGCAAAGCAGTGTGGTTAAAGATGAGCAGAAACCTAAGCGAAAGCTCTCGTTCCCATCTGTGATACATCTGGTCTTGCCTTTTCATGTACGGTTGAGAAAATACTTTTAATTTTCTCGAGAGAATAACCGGAAGGCTTTCACAGACGTGATACAAATATCTTACAAATCTGAGAAGTTGGACCTAGGTTTCCCGTCTTCTTTCTTCAGCATGTATTGAGACCGATTGGTGAGTCTCAGGCAGTCTCGTTCTCGTGGAGTAATTAAACAAACCCCCTTCTGTTCCCACCCACTGGCAGCCCTCTTGGACTCATCATTCTGGACAGGTGTGGAGGAAAATCTTGAATCATTTTCAGAGCGTGCAAATGATTCTCTTTTTGATAGCTGCTAGGCATTACCCTCTCCCCAAAAAGGTGGCTTATTAATATATGCACTCCTAACTTTCAGATTTTGTATGGAGAAAACGAACAGCCTGTGTCGTACACACTGTGTGGGGTAGATGCTATTTAAATCTGGTTCGAGCTGCTAAACATCTCACTAACACGGGATCACTGGCTGGGGTCCAGGTTTGTTGGTTGGATTTTTTTTTTTCTTTTGAGGAGGGGTCAGACTTTAGAGAACCAAGCCATCTGTCCAGCAAATTATTTTAAGGCTTTTAATAACAAATAGTTTGCGATATATTTTAATGTGTGGAGTAGAAAATTAATGTTTTGCAAAACTGATATCTTTAGAAATGTCTTCCGCCTTCTGTTTTGTTATCATGTTGGTATTGTAATCCCAGTTTGGTAGCACGTATCTTTGTACTAATGTTTTTGCAGAATTAATTAGTTCATTAAAAGCAACATTTTAAAACCGGCCCGTGCACTTCTTTAGAAGGCTCTTGCTTCTAAGAGGCATTGAGCTTCTACTAAAACAGATGCAGGGATTTTGTAGCTGCATATAAAGCGGTAAGACTTTGAAGAATCGCTCCTGCTTTCTTTGAGGTTTTTCTGTGGAGCTCTCCGGTTGCTGTTGTTTGTGCCTTTTGGTGGCAAACACAGTGTCCTCTCCACACCTCTGATCTCCGTCCGCGGCAGAGAACTTTGCATTTTAGTTGTTTCCTAGCGGCCTGGCCTGGGTCTCCGTGGCTTACTTTTAATGTCCTGTCTACTCACTCAGCAAATATTTAAGGAGCTTCTAATGGGTACCAGGCAGCACAGCAAGTTGCTGGGATTCAGCATAGAGTAAAGCAGCCAGCCGGCCCACAGAGAATCCTTTCAGGGAGACAGACGCTAAGCAAATAGTCACTAGAAAAATTGCTTAATTAAAGTGGGACGGAAGCTACAAAGAGAATTAAAAGTGCCATAAGAAGCGAGGTAGGGAACACTGACTGATGGGGGCCGAGGAGGAGGGCCCGGGAAGGCTCCCTGAGAAAGTGTCATTTAAGCTGGAAACCAGACTTGAAGCGTGAGCTGGACTGACCTGGGCATGGGGAGCAGAAGTGGTCGTGGGAAGACTCTTCCAGGCAGAGAGTGCAGAGTGTGCACATCGTGCAAGGTAGTGCAATCCTGCGCGGGGTTGTGGAAGAAGGAGGCCGGCTGAGGTCGGAGTGGTAGGAGCCTCCTCGCCCGCCTCAGGACTCGAGACTCAAGCTCACCACCGAGCCGTGTCTTAAGCAGCGATGCAGAGAGCAGGGACCTCTTTCTTGATACCAGCCAGGAGCTTCTGGAAAGCACGGGTGTTGCGACTTTGGAGGGCAGAAATGGTTACTCGCTCTAGGGTGACCTCTAAGGTCACAGAAGCAGGTCCTTGACTTTGTTGGAAGGGCTAAGTGACAGTGAGAGGCAGGTGTTTAAACACTAGCAAACGGACAAAAACTAACCTCGGCCTCCATCGTGAAAGCATGATTTTAGGATCGCAAGAACTGTTCGAGTCTTCGTACCCCTGGATTACTTCCGTGTGTTCACTTCTGGGCTGTAGCAAGTACAGGCGTATTTCTCAAATGAAGGCAGTTGTGTTGAAAAATAAAACTTAGCATTCAGAAACAAACAGAGAAGAAAACCAGATAGCTCCGTTCCAAAACAGGCCTCGAGCAGTTATTCTGAACTTGGGGTTCAGGAATGGACTTTACAGGGCCCATGAACTGCAGACGGCTGAATGTAAAACGCACACACGTGCATTTTAGTTTGCAGTACCTTCCTAGAGGGTTCCATGACCCGGAAGATAAACGACACTGAGAAAAGAAAGTGGAAAACCTGATAGTCTTTTCTGTGTTTGCAGAAAGCCTGGAGGTTTTGGAGGCAGCGTTTGTGTGTCCTTCCGCGAGGCTGCAGTGGGGTACCTGGGCAGAGATGCTGGGGTGGCGGTCCAGCAGCCCAGGGGCTGCCTTGTGAGATGTGGGGGGGGGGCACCTCTTGGAGATGCTGCTCATCCCTAGATGGATGGGTCCTCTGGTAAGAGGGCCTCTGGGTGCCTGGTGTTTTTTAATTCTCTGAATAAGGACATTGAAAGGAGCAGGCCAAGCTACTTGAAGACAGTCAAAGAACAAGGCTCATAGGGCTTCAAAAACTAATGTAGAAATCTGAGAGTGGCATCATCATTTCTGATGCTGCCGAGATGTTGAAGTCATTGAGATGGAAGCTTAGTCCTAAGGAAGCCTTTACCAACTTGAGAAGGATTGGTTGGATTGCACTGGGAAAAATTGGAACGGAAACCATGGAGAGTCTGACTGGAACTGGGGAGAACAGGCAGATTGGATTCTCTAATCGCTTACAGTTAACTTTCTGCCTGCAAATATTGAAGTTCTGAATCACACCTTGATCTGAACCTGTGATTTCTAGGACTTTGTGTTTCTAGCCCGATTCTTGGACCAGAAGCCTCTCATCGGCCGAGTGCTCTGGGAGGAGAGCTTCAGGCAGCTCTCCGTTTCGAAAGGCCTCGGTAATGTAAATAGGAACAGCAATCTTTCCAAGTTATTACCCTGTTAACAGGTTGACAGATATGTGCAAATTGTGACTCACTGCTCAATTTGGCACTAAATTAATGTCTTTCTGCGCCGCGTCTGCTCAAGTGTAAACTAGTCAGCGCTGCTGTGTACCGCTTGTTTGCCTATATTCCAAAGGTAGAAATTAGAGGAATTTGATCCCGCCACAGAGCGGAGTGCAGCATATGGTGGCCGTGTAGGAGGAGAGCACGCTGTTCCTACCTGTCCTCAGCCCTGCGCTCTGAGTGGGACGCGACACGTTGCCGAGCCCTGCGTAGATGCTGGTGGGCTCGCGGGCTCGGGAGACAGCATCCCTAGAAGTGCTGCCAAGGAGGCGGTGCGGCGAAGACCACCTCCCCTGCCAGCCCCCCGCCCCCCAGCAGAAAGAAAGTGGCATCCTGTCTCCAGCTTTATCATTTGTCGTTCCTAGCCTTCCTTATTTCTGTCAAGTAACTAGTGGCGGATTTGCGTCTTAAAGGTTGGGTGTATCTGAAAATGAAATGTTTCGATTTTTGCTTCTAGGATTTAGACATTGTTGTCCTCAGTTAAAAACGCAGCTGACTTTCTCTCTTTCTCTTTTTGGCAAATACATAATGTCACCTGTAAAAAGAAAATTTGCATCTCCTTTATGTTAGGCGTGTGAATGAAAAACAGTTTCCTTGAGATTCATTTTGCTTCATAAAATCTTTGGATTGAGTTTGCTGAGCTTCATCTGAGATCGCTGATGGGGGAGGAAACCAAACATTCTACCCCAGATCTCTCTACTGCCCTGTGTTCACAGATCTCATAAATAAAGGAATCCAGAAACGGCAGGGGGCATTTTTTGTCTGCCCATTTAGAGCTCTGGCTCTCACTAAAAAGCAAGCTAATTCAAGTACTTGGTATGGAATCCTAGAAATCCACACACTGAGCTTGGTTTCTGTAATCAGCACGTAACCTATTCATTCCCCTATTTCTCTAGCCTACTAGACAGGTTTTCCAGAAAGCATTTCGAAACCTTCAAGGTGAAAGGTACAAAGGAGTGCAAATTATGATGTTACCTTTGTACTGAAGTCCCGCATATTCATTTGCATTCTCCTGTCCAGAGCTATGATGGTTATTGATTGAGGATTGGTTCCGAAGACATTGCCCGCCCCCTCCTCATTAGCGTATACTTAGCAATGACCTCCAATCACACAGGACAGTGGATTTTTGCTTCCTGCTGAGTCTGAAGTAATTGGGTTTCAACCATACACACAGATTTAGAAATGAAGTATGTAAATGCGGAAATGTTTTCAGTGACTTGGTGTAAACTTTTGACATGCAGTTTGACTTGTGTCTTCCACCATTTCAAAAAAACATCAGGCAGTGATGCAACATGATTTCGCTTCCTCCTTCCTTCATCTTTTTATCTGTTTATAGCATTTATGCCTAAAGCCAAGGTTGTATCATGAATCTATAAATCTGGAAGGGGACTG
The DNA here is from genome assembly GCA_028534135.1 of Potos flavus. Taxonomy (NCBI): domain Eukaryota; kingdom Metazoa; phylum Chordata; class Mammalia; order Carnivora; family Procyonidae; genus Potos; species Potos flavus. The sequence continues at coordinate 3,107,679 of CM052892.1, forward strand.
TGCGAGGTGACATGCAGTGGCTTGGTCTGTTCCTTACAGTAAAGGTTGTTTCCTCAGCATTTTAAAAATCAGCAAAATGGGAGGGGGCGCCTGGCTGGCTCAGTCAGTTAAGCGTCTGACTCTTGATTTCGGCTCAGGTCATGATCTCGGGGTCGTGGGATTGAGCCCCCACGTTGGGGTTTATGCTGGAGCCTACTTGTCCGTCTCCCTCTGCTCCTCCCCTGGTTCACGCACATGCACGCACGCGCTCTCTCTCTCGCTCTCTCTCGCTCTCTCATAAATAAATAAATAAAATCTTCAAAAAAAATCAACGGAATTGGTGGGGCACGTGGCTGGCTCAGTTGATGCTGTGTGCAACTCTTGATCTTGGGGCTGTGGGTTCGAACCCCACATTGGGTGTAGAGATTACTTAAAAAAATAAAATCTTTAAAAAAAAAATCAACAGTGTGGGGCCTTGCCTTTAAGAAATACCTGTCATTCTTTCTGAGCTAGTTCACTTTTTAAGGCCCAGCCCTTATCTTACAGTCCTTTCTGGAGGCTGCAGAGAGCTGTTTAGTGCGGAGTCACTGAAAGCCGCTCACACACTGGAAAGGGGTCAGTCTCTGGACAGCTCCCTTTCCCAGGAGCAAGTGGCCTTCCTCACGCCCTCTTCTCACACACTGTGGCTCCGGTCTGCTTATTGTCCTTGTTACTGAGCACCGGGCCTCCTGTGGTTTTCCCTCCCTTCAGCTCCAAGTCGGAAACTGGAGGACATTCTCTGAGGAAAACCTGATAGTTCCCTCAGGACGACTACTCCCTGACTTTCGTACCTGACACGTTGGTGTTCCCTTTTTAACAAATGGCATTATGTTGTCTGTCATCTCTTGTGAGCCCCCAGTTTTGAGCTGAAATCTTCATGTTGTGAGTGGAGTTAATCTCCCTCTTCTCCCAAGAGAACATAGCTTGTATATGTCCCTGATCTAATGGATATGTAATTTAATTTATCATATCCAATGGATACAAAATCCAATACAAGGCCCTTAATAGATAGTTGTGCATCTCAGCTGTTGTATTATACATCCCCAGTGTGATTGGGTGGTGAGCACAAATGCCGGTAGGGTTCTGTTCTCAGAGGATGGGAGCCACAGCCAGCTCTGTTGGTGTGTGGGTTGGCATCACCACAGTGAGCCTCCACGGTGGGGACAGTTCATCCCGCTAAGAGAGGGCGTTTCTGCAGAGCAGGCCCATCATGGCCCAGGGCGAGTATTTGTGTTTTTTCAGTGCTTAGTGTGTGCCAGCCACCATGCCAGGTACTTAATGTCGGTGATTAGTAAACCTTAAGAGAGTTAAAAGTTCCGTTTGGGCCAGAAAAAGAGAAGACTTTCTTTGGGGGGAATGCGTCCAGGAGAAAACGGAACTGACAGATCGCCTGGTATGTCTGACTGTAGTGAGAGAAGTTGTAGAGTCGGGTAGAGAGCAGGGATAACATGGATAACATTGTAGGAGGCACATAGAAAACTAACCTGGTGAAAACCAAGGCAAAACAGGAAGCTGTACAAATAAATGTATGTACTCATGAGCCCCTGTGTGGCTCAGCTACTTAAAATATATGCAGAGATTTGGGGTGCCTGGGCGGCTCAGTCAGTTGAGTGTCTAGCTTTTGATTTCGGCTTCAGTCATGATCTCAGGTTCGTGTGGTCAAGCCCTGCAATCAGCTTCATGCTGGGCATGGAGCCTGCTCAGGATTCTTTCTCCCTCTCTCTCTTTCAAAAATACATATATATATATATATATATATATATATATATATATATACACACATTTATCACATATAACGTGTGTGTGTGTATATATATATATATATATATATATATATATATATATGCCGAGATTTTAGAATGTACACACCAAATACTGATTTAAGCAAAAAATTATGATATAACTTGATTTAGAGTCCAACCGGGAATATAGGAATTTGGGTATTTAAAACCGAGAGACTTTAATCCAGGGAATTAGTTACGTAGGTAATTGAAGTGAGAAGCCGAGCAGGAGACAGCGAGGCTACCAGAAGTGAGCACAACAGGAAGCTGCTGCCATCCCTGGACCAGAAAGGCAGAGGGAGGAGCTGCTGTGTTGGAGCCCAGTGGCCAGGATTGTGACAGCTAAATTCTGATCTGCTGTAGAAGAAAGTCACTAGGTCATGCTTAAAGTGAAAAAGCATCCTAGCTGCAGCAATAAGACAACAAAAAGAAAAGGCACCCAAATCAGCAAGGAAGCAGTAAAATTTCACTATTTGCAGATGACATGGTACTACTGTATATAGAAAACCCAAAGACTCCACCAAAAGACTGCTAGAACTGATACACGAATTCAATAAAGTCACAGGTTATAAAACCAACGTACAGAAATCTGTTGCATTTCAATATACCAGTAATGGAGCAGCAGAAAGAGAAATGAAGGAATCAATCCCACTTACAATTGCACCAAAAATAGTAAGATACCTAGGAATAAACCTAGCCAAAGAGGGGAAGGCCTTAACTCTGAAAGCTATAAAACACTGATGAAAGAAATTGAAGACACCAAGAAGTGGAAAGATGCTCCATGTTCATGGATTAGAAATGTCTGTACTGCCCAAGGCAATCTACACATTTAATGCAGTCCCTATCAAAATACCAACAGCATCGTTCACAGAACTAGAACAAACAATTCTAAAATGTGTATGGAACCACAAAAGACCCTAAAGAGCCAAAGCAGCCTTGAAAAAGAAGAGCAAAGCTGGAGGTATCACAATTCCAGACTCCAAGTTCTTTTACAAAATCACAGTAATCGGAGCAGTATGGTACTGGCGCAAAAATAGACATGAAGATCAATGAAACAGAACAGAAAATTCAGAAATGAACCCACAATTAGAATGGTCAGGTAGTCTTCAACAAAGTAGGAGAGAAGATGCAATAAGGAAAAGACTGTCTCTTCAACAAATGGTGTTGGGAAAACTGGACAGAACATGCAAAAGAATGAAAATGGACCATTCTCCTTCACCATAGACAAAAGTAAATTCAAAATATATTAAAGACCTAAATGTGAGACCTGAAACCATAAAAGTCCTCGAAGACAGCATAAGCAGTAATTTCTTTGACATCAGCCGTAGCAACTTTTTTCTAGATAGGTCTCCTGAAGCAAGGGAAACCAAAGCAAAAATAAAGTACTGGGACTACATCAAAGTAAAAAGCTTCTGTACAGTCAAAAGAAACAGTCAACAAAACTAAAGGCAACCTATGGAATGGGAGAAGATATTTGCAAATGACATATCCAGTAAAGGGTGAGTAACCAAAATATATAAAGAACTTATAAAACTCAGCACCCAGGAAAGGAATAATCCAACTTAAAAAGTGGGCAGAAGACACGAATAGACATTTTTCCAAAGAAGACATACAGATGGCCAACAGACATATAAAAAAGATGCTCAACATCACTGATCATCAGGGAAATACAAATCAAAACCACGATGAGATACCACCTCACACCTGTCAGAATGGCCAAAATCAATAACACAAGAAACAACAGGTGTCGGCGAGGATGCAGAGAAAGGGGGAACCCTCTTGCACTGTTGGTGGGAATGCAAGGTGGTCCAGCCACTCTGGAGAACAGTATAGAGGTTCCTCAAAAAGTTAAAAATAAAACTATCCTACAATCCAGCAGTCTCACTACTAGATATTTACCCAAAGAATACAAAAATACTAATTCAAAGGGATACATGCACTTCAGTGTTTACAGCAGCATTATTTACAATAGCCAAATTATGGAAGCAGCCCACGTGTCCATCTGTTGATGAATAGATGAAGAATGGATAAAGGAAACACACACACACACACACACACACACACACACACTGGAATATTACTCAGCTGTAAAAAAGAATGAAGTTTTGCCATTTGCAACTACATGGATGGAGCTAGAGAGTATTATGCCAAGTGAAATAAGCCAGAGAAAGACAAATACCATATGATTTCACTTATATGTAGAATTTAAGAAATAAAACAAATGAGCAAAGGGGGGAAAAAAGAGAGGGGGGGACAAACCAAAAAAACAAACTTGTTAACTATAGAGAACACACGACTTGCTGGTCACCAGAGGGGAGGTGGGGGGTGGGGGCTGGGTGAAATAGGTGACGGGGATTCAGGAGTGCCGGAGCAGCGGATGTTGTACAGAATTGTTGAATCACTATATTGTACAACTGAAAGTGATAATACACTGTACGTTAACTAATAGAATTTAAATGAAAACTTAAAAAAATGAAATGAAAAAGCAAGAACTGGCATTAAAAACATATCGTGTAGAAATATGGCAGTAAATACCAGAAGAAAGCACTAAAAACCGGTTGGCCCTGAAAGGCAAAAGGAGGAACAAGGGAGTCGTAGTTTTTGTAAGAAGACTTATAAATCCCATTTGCCTTCTTGACTGTATTGCACTGATAAACAGCTGAAGAGAGAGGTCTTTAGAACACTGTAGATTCGTGTTTCTTTGACTAAGGTTCCAGTTCATATGTGTTGCATTTCTTTTTCCCACTTAGGTATGTTGATGATGTGATCAGCCGCATTGACAGGATGTTTCCTGAAATGTCCATCCACTTATCCAGACCCAATGGCACATCAGCAATGCTTCTGGTAAGTTCTGCGTGACCTGTTGTAGGGCCACGTAGAAGACTGGCCTCAAGATTAAGTCTCCGGCTGTTATAGGATCTAGAGAATGGAGACTAAATCCCAGTTTGATGGTGAATAGCATGTTTCTCTTCACTGGTATCCTATAGTTTCAAAATTCTGCACATTGAAACTTGGCTTTTGAATGAAATTGCACAGCCCATGTAAGAATGACCCAGAGAGGGAATACACTGTAAGACCATTCCACCTGTAAGTCAGTTCAGGATGTTTTCGTGAATCTTTTATATGGTCTCAAAGAAATGCCCAACTATTGGATCCTGCTAAGAAAAACACCATCTTAAAATAGAACCATGTTCAGGGCTCCTGGTGGTTCAGTCGGTTGAGCGTCCGACTCTTGATTTTGGCTCGGGCCATGATCTCTTAGTCCTGGGATTGAGCTCCGTGTCAGGCTCCACGCTCAGCGCAGAGTCTGCTCGAGATTCTCTCTCTCCCTCTGCCCCTCCCCCACTCACTCGCGTGCCCCCCCAAATAAATAAGTAAAATCTAAAAAAACAAAACAAAACAACAGAACCAGGTTCTATGGAAAATCTCTTATAAAATCCATTATGTACTTGAAGAAAGTGTTCTGAGACCCTATCACCAATGATTTCCAACTTTGTTGTTTCTGGTTTTGACTTGCTTTGAGCAAGTTGGCCTCATAACCGCACCACTGATGTTTGCATTCACGTGAATTCACCAAAGGCAGGTGTGATTGGGAAATACAGTGGAATAGAAATGCTGGATTTTATTCGTAATTAGCAAGGCACGGAGAGCTCAGGGGTGTGAAGCTTTTCTAGCGCTCTGTGTGATGGGTGCTTGGAGAATACTCCTCTGAACACGGATTTCGAGGAGCCCCACATTTTGCAAAAAGCAGAATGAATCGAATCAAGAGTGATGGTTTTTCATGGGCATCAGGGAGGTGAGCTTCGAGACTGAGTGTTTTTTTGTGTCTTAGCAGTTACCGCTGCTTGGGGCCTCTTGTGAACTCCCCGTCCTTCAGCGTTTTACTTTTGCAGCCTCTTACAAAGAGCCAGTCACCCAGGATGAGCTGCGATTCCCTCCAGCCGTTCAGCTGAGGAGAACGGGCTTACTGGGTGTGCGCGTATGGAAGAGAGGCGGGCTTATTAAATGGGCGTTATTTCTTTTGTGAGAAAAAAATTAGTGAACATCTGGGTATCGTGCTACTTTAAATTCTTTCAGTTAAAAAATACAGTGAATGAGGTACTACAGTGTTCTCGTAATAGAAAAAGAAAACACTTTGTATCTGTCTACGAAACATGCAGTATCTTCTGCCTCAGTTAAACGTACAAATTGTCGAAATTTTAAGATCCTCCAGACCGAGCAGCTAAAACATAAATCCTGCTTTCAGCGTACTTGACAGGGACCAAGGAGTTAATGAAGATAAAAATGAGAGCATCCTCAGTGAAATAGGTTTGTTCAAATTATTTCTGGGTTGTTGAGCTTCCATTTCATGATGGAGGTAGGGATTTGGCCTTGAAGGCAATGAGCGGAGGGAGCAGGATCCTAGGTAAACAGGTCTGAGAGATTGGAGTTACTTCCACCTGAGAAAGCGGGCTGTTATTTCACAGTGACTTGCCGGCCCCATCTGCTTTCCCACGAGCTGCTGTTTTAACAGGGAGTTTAGGGGCTCGACTCAGGGGAGGAACCCCGTTTGACATGTGCATTTTTACCCCCATGCGTGGCTAACTCAGAATGCTCTCTGCATCTTGCCAGCTGGTTGTTACCTTCCTTAGGTGACACAGGAATTCACATAAGGTGGGACAGATTTATTGGGAGAGCAGTGGGAGAGCTGATTCAGAGTCAGATTGCAGGGTGGGTAATCCTACTTCTAATGTTACTGCTTGATTTGGCTTTTACTTTCACAAGATGGCATTTTATCAGGTCGCAGACCTCTGGCCCGTTTGCTGCTGCACACAGACGCCTTCCTTGAGGCTGAAGGGAGTTCTCACCAGGCGGAGGGGCAGGGCGAGCAGCTCCCCGACTGCCCGCGCTCGGCAGCCGCCGCCTGTGACCAGTGGGAATGTTTGCGCCCGGCACCGTAGGCAGTGAGGGCACCCGCGGGAGGTGCGGGCTAGAGTTGGGAGGGGTGTTTTCTGGAGGTGAGTCTGGAATGGGTTGTATACACCTGGAGCACAGTGTATTCTGGAAAGCTTCGGGAGGTGAGCGAGAGCGGCCAGGACAGACCGTTAAGGCTAGTGACGCAGGACACACAGGAACAGTCTCTGCTGACATCTCCTTGTTCCTGCCTTGGCCAAGGCGCAGCCTGCACCTGTGCTTTTTAATAAAATGACATTTCCTCCTGAGTCAGCCAGGCTTCCTTGAGCACAGTCAACAGAAACCTGCTCTGATTAACTTAAGCAAGAAAAGGGTTCGTTTCTGTCTTTGTTTTGCTTTCTAATGATGCCGGATGCTCACAGCCCGGAAGGTAGAGCTGATCTGCCAGGAGGGACAAAAACCAGGGCAGCGCCAGGGCAGGGTGACGGTCCTGGACATGGGGACTCTATGGCCCAAATGCCTCGGCATCCCCTGCCTTCCATCCTGTGCCCATGCTCCTACAACCCGGCGGAACACTCCCACCAGGCTCTCCTGAGCTTGTTCCCCTGTGATGGGCAGGAAGGCATGCCGCGGCGGCCCCGTGGAACTGCGTGGACTGGAGGAGGTGGTTCCCCGCGGAGGACAGGCAGGGCTGGGAAAGCGGCAGTCTGCCTGGGAAAGAAGATGTCCGCTTGTCCTTTACAAGTCTCCGGGGTCCTCTCCTTCTCCCTCCCGTTATAGCTCTTGGTGGCGGCAAGTAAGATTTGGACTACCAGGCACTGAGCTGGCAGTTTCTTCTTAAAGTTTTATTATGTAATTTGATATATACAAACGAATGTGTATAAGGTGCGTCAAGTAAAAGCATAACGATAACCCCATGAGCTCAGCACTCAATTTAAGAAGCAGAGCATAACCAATCTGTGCCTCTTCCCAGCCCCTGCCTCTCCACCCAGAGTCACCACCATCCTGATAATCGTCCTCTTCCCTTCCTTTTTTAAATGCATTTTGCCAGCTGGGCATGCATTCCTAAATAATATACAAATTAGTTTTGTGGAATTCTGAACATTATAAAAATAGTGTCATACCGTGTGTATTGTTTCCCCTCCCTCCCTCTCTCCCTTCCTTCCTTCCTTCCTTCCTTGTGTGTGGTTTCTGAGATGTGTCCTGAGTCAGCCGGGGTACAGCTGCTGGTGCCTGTGTCTCGTAGTTGGGTCATCTTCACTGTTACGTAATAGTCCGTCCTGTGACGCGTGCACTGTATTCTTTCTCTGCGTGTGCTCAGGTTGTT
>CM052892.1:3116197-3291188 GCA_028534135.1 Potos flavus
TTTTTTTTTTTACTTGATACCATTCAAATAGTTGGTTTAGCTATAGTTTACTCATTTTGCTAATATGAAATATTCTATTATATTGGTAATTTAGTTATCCCTTTTTCTGTCAGTCGTTGTTGATTTGTTTCTGGTTTTGGTTTTTATACTATGAACAGTCTTCTCTGAGCATTCTTGTTCATAGCCTTGGGACCCTGGGCTCAAGTTTTTCCTGGAGCCACTCCTAGGAGCAGAGTGCTCGGTTTAGGGCGGTGGTTCTCAACCGGGTGGTTTTTGCCTCCCAAGGGACATTTGGCAAAGTCTAGAAACATTTTTACATGTCACAACTCGGGGGGAGGAGTGCTACTGGCATGCAGAGGGTAGAGCCCGGCCCCGCCGCTAGCCGTCCGCCTCAGAGGGCCGTCCAGCCCAAAATCAAAGGGCCAAAGCGGAGAAAGCCCACGTTATTAGGGCATGCGGATGCGTGGCCGCCCGTGGAAATGCCACAGGGTTTTCCTAGGTGGTCACACTCCTTTACACCCCACCCGCAATTCCAAAGTAGCAAAACATGTCTTTCTCAGACATAGAAGGATTCAGATGGTGACTCGAGCTGACCTGCAGACATTTCCGCAGCCGTGTGGTGCTGACGTTCTGTGATGCAGCAGCAGTTTCTTGAGGAAACCACCGTGTGTCGGCATTTTTGTCACAGCACAGAACATTACTGGAATTCTTTGCTAAGTGCTTTTTTTTTTTTAATGCCGTTTTATAAGATTTATTTAAAAATCCTGTCAAGAAATGGGCAGAAGACATGAACAGACATTTTCCCAAAGAAAACATACAGATGGCTAAGTGACACATGAAAAAATGCTCAACATCACTCGGCATTAGGGAGATACAAATCGAAACCACGAGATACCTCCTCACACCAGTCAGAATGGCTAAAATGAACAAGATGTTGGCGAGGATGCAGAGAAAGGGGAGCCCTCTTACACTGTTGGTGGGAATGCAAGCTGGAAAACAGTATGGAGGTTCCTCAGAAAGTTAAAAATAGGGGCGCCTGGGTGGCTCAGTCAGTTAAGCATCTGCCTTCAGCTCAGGTTATGATCACAGGGTCCTAGGATCAAGCCCCACGTAGTAGGGCTCCCTGCTTAGCGGGGAGCCTGCTTCTTCTGTCTGCCCCACCGGCTCACATTCTCTCTCGTTCTCGCTCTCACTTTCAAAGAAATAAATACAATCTAAAAAAAAAAAAAAGTTAAAACTAGAACTACCCTATGATCCAGCAATTGCGGTACTGGGTATTTATCTGAAGGATACAAACATAGTGATTCAGAGGGGCACATGCACCCCAATGCTTACAGCAGCAGTGTCCACAATAACCACACCGTGGAAAGAGCCCAGATGTCCATCAACAGATGAATGGATAGAGAAGATGTGGTCTAAATTTCAACCGATAGCAAGGAATTTGGGGTAATTTTGTTAAGTGTGATAATGACCTCACAGTCATGAAACAAAAGGTCTGTGTGTTAGAGGTGGATACTGAAGTTTGTAGAGCTGACACGACATGATATATGAGGTATGCTTTAAAATATTGCAACAGAAGAAGGGGAGGGATGGATGAAGCAGGTGTGGCAAAATCTTGATCGTTTTTTAATCTGGGTAGTTATTAAGCGATCTCTCTTCCTCTGTGTCTGAACATGTTCACAATCAGAAACACTGGGGATGGCCATCTAAATTCAAATCTCTCCACAAATTCTCCAAACGATACAGAAAAACAAAACAAAAACAACTACAGAAACCACGCAGTAAGCACAATTAGAAGACCAAGAATGCCCACACTCCAAACTATGTGTGATTAAAAAAAAAAAAAATACAAACAAATCCTAGTGCACTGTATCACTTGCGTACTCACTGTTAAGCTTTGCTGGGGGGAAAATGCCTCACAGAAGAGCACGTACTATGTCGTTGCATTACATGAAGCTCTAGAACAGGCCAAGACTAAGGTGGATAGAAGCAGAACAGTGTTCCCCTGGGAGGGATGGGACAGGCATCGACTGGGAAGGGCAGGAAGGAACATTCTATGGTGGGGCTGGTGTTCTTTATCTTTACAGAGATGGGATTTATATGGGAATGGTACACTAAAGATATATAGATTTCATTATAGGCAAATTCTACCTCAAAAAATTTTTTTAAATAAATGTTAAACTCCACTCGAGGATGTGCTTGCCTGAGTGTTTAGGGATGAAGTATACTAATGACTACAACTTTCAAATGCATCCAAAACGTAAGGTGGGTTGATAGATGAATAGATAGATGAATCTGTGATAGATGGATGGATGGACGGATAGATGGATAGGTAGATGATGAATCTGTGATAAAGCAAGTAGAACAAAATGACAGTTACAGGATCTAGCTCATGGGAATATGGATGTTCACTCTACAATTCTTCCGACTTTTTAGATATTTGAAATTTTTCATAATGAAAAGTTGAAAAATAAATACCTCAACTGAAGACGTGCCGCACCCCCAAGGAAACAAACACCACGAAGCAGAAGAAAACTGTCCAATATGGCTCACTGAACTGGTTTTAATATGTCCTTGAATTAGAAATTAAGAACAGAAATGAAATGAAAAGGAGTTAGTATACTCTGGAAAACTTGGAAGAAAATGATAAAACTGTCTCAGAAATTAAGACTAAATTTCAAGATTTTCAAGGAAGAAGGTATTCACATGAAGTTTAATAGAGAACATTAAGGAAAGGTGGGGAAACGACTCGGAGATGACAGACCCTAAGACAAAGAAGCAGAATGGTTGAAGTGAGACGCAGAAAAGAAACAACATGTATATAATCAGAGTCTGTGGAGAAGAAAAATGAAAGCATGGAACAAATGGTCTCAGGATGTAAGACTGTAAGAAAACCTTCTAAGTTGAAGAAGGGCTGAATCTGCACATCGGAAGGGCTTGCCGAATGCCTGGGAGAATTGACCAGCAACAGTGAAGTCTAAGAAACATCCTAGTAATGCTAGCAGACTTCAAAGATAGAGAAAAAAAATCCTCAAAGCTTCTAAGCAAAAAAATAAATTAAAAAAATCCAATAATTTGTAAGGCAAAAGAATTAGACTAGCATCAGATGTCTCAAAAACAATGCATGAGGCAAAGCAGTGATGGATTGGCATTTTCAAAGAAAGTGTGAGTCAAGGATCTATGTGTCTTTCAAGTAGCAAGGCCCAGAAAAACCATTTCAAACATAACAAGAATTCTCTGCCTGTCTGCCCATCTTGTGGAATCTGCCAGAGGGGGAGCTACACCCACCCAAGGCTGAGTGGGGAGCCTGAGGACTGACAGTGTTCAGTTGTTGGTGCAAGACTATGTGTGTGTGTGATAGATCATGGAAGGACACCATTAAAAATTGGTAAACGAGATGTTATCTAAGAAAAATGGAAGTCTACGGGCATTAACACGTGTAGGTACAAAGGTAAGCATGAGAACAGAAATATAAGCCTTCCTGAATAATCCCATCAATCAGTAACTGGGTGAGCAAGCAAAGACAGCATCACTCGGAGAAGGAAGTGTTGGAAAGGGCGAGCACATGATAGCTATATAATTATGTGACTAAGTTGAGACCGTATATATCAGTAAATGCAAAGAATTTCATGCAATCATTAAAAGATTTTTTTTTTTTGGCTGATATTAAAGTTCATATGAAAGAGAAACATGGAAGAGAGGATAGGAAGACACCAAAAAAGAACTTGTCTCTTGGGCATTGAAACATACTCTAAAACTTCTGTAATTAAAACTGTGTGGTATTGGTTTATCTGTAGACAAACAGGCTAGTAGAATAAAATAGGCAAGAAGTAGACTCAAGTACATATGAAACTTTAGCATAAGATAAGGGTAGTATCTCCAATCAATAGGGCCTCAGTCATAGAAAGGAAAAAACCTTTATATATAGTAAAGTCAAGGCAACTGGCAGTCTCGGAGGAAATATTTGCAACACATATCACAGATACAGAGCTAACATCCCTAAGATCATTTTTTTTTTTTTTTTGAGATTTTACTTATTTATTTGAGAGAGAACATGAGAGGGGGCAGGGTCAGAGGGAGAAGCAGACTCCCCGCTGAGCAGAGAGCCGATGTGGTACTCGATCCCGGGACTCCAGGATGACCAGAGCTGAAGGCAGTCGCTTAACCAACTGAGCCACCCAGGCGCCCCTAAGATCATTTTTTAAATCTTAACAATAAAGGGGAAAAGACCAAAAGTGGGGGAACAGACAATTCATGCCCCCCAGAAAAGACGCAAAATGGTACTTACACAAGAAAAGATGTTCACCCTTACCATCAGTAGAGAAATGCAAATTAAAACTGCACTGAGGTACCATTTCTCACTACCAGACTGGCAAAAATTTAAAAAGTATCACAACACATTCTGTTGGTGGGCCCGCAAGGAACGCAGAGCGCTGCAGCCACCGCGGAGGGACTTTGGCAGTGGCTGGTACAACTGTGTGCACCTTGCACCTTTTCACCCAGCAGTCACTCTGGGAAGTTAGGCCGCTCACATGGCTCCTACAGTACGAACACGCACGTCCACAGGCTTACAAATTGCAGCTTGTTTGTAATTACAAAACCCAGGAAATGACCTCCATGCCCCAGCAGAGGAGAGGGGCTGCGTAAATTATGACACAGCCACACCGCGGGGCCACGCCATTCCTGTTTTTTTGTTTTTATTGTGTTATGTTAGTCACCATGCAGTACATCGTTGGTTTCCGATGTGTGTTCCATGATTCGTTGTTTGCATAGAACACCCAGTGCTCCACGTTTTTTTTAAAAAAGAACACAAAAGACCTCTATGACTCCCACGAGGTGAGTTCCAGGATATATTTTTGGGAGAAAAAAGGGAAAGTGCAAGAGTGTTCTTTAATATGCTTCCTTCTTGGTAAGAATGAGGATATCAGATAACCGTCATCCGCTTGTCGCTAAGGGGAAACACACAAGAAGGGTAAAGCTGCAGCAGAGAAACTGGGGAGAGGGAGGCGTATGGGCAGAGAGTAGGTCGGACGTGTTTGGGGAGGGGTGACATGACACTGAATGTACCTTTTGTATAGTTTGGCCTTTCAGAACCATGTTAACGTTTCACGTAATAAGGATTTATGTCGTCACGCATGATTCTAGGATGAAAATTTGTAAAAGAAACACTGTCCTTGGTATAGAATTCATTGGGCACAGAGAAGCCGTCCTGATACTAGCTATTTCTTCCGTAAGTGTCCTCGTGTACTAAGCGTGTTCTCCGTGCCGGGCTGCAGCTCTGTTCTTTCCACGCCCCGCCTCACACGGCCCCAGTAGGGACCCCAGGTGCTGGGTGGCTCAGGGCACACAGCTGAACGATAACCCCCAGTTGTTAGTGACAGTGTGACAGTTCACACCCTAGTCTGTCGGAGAGTTTGGACTTTCATTCGTTGGTGAGAAACCAGCTGAATGAAGCTCCTGCCTGCTCGGGCTGCCGCTCACCCTTGGAGTGTCCAGCCTCCCCGATGCCGGAGACGAACTTGGGACTCAGCACCCCGGGAATGGGAAACCAGGCTGGGGAACACAGGGAGGGGGGCGTGGCCTCGGTAATTTTTCCGGACCCACTTGATTTGAGGTTTCTTAGGCAAAGTATGTGTAGTGCTTCTGCTAAATATGCTTGGCTTTGGCTTTGAAAGCATATGATTTTAAGTTCTGTGTAGATACAGTTTTCTGTTAAAACATACAGATGTCATTTTGTGGGAGCTCCTTAACCTATTCCTCCTTAATCAATTTTAAAATTAGCTGTTGCCGTAATGGCAGGGATCTTAACCTTGGTCCATGACCCCCTGGGAGGTGATGGATAAGCTTCCAGAAATCTCTGCAGTTTTTGTGTGTAGATGCACTTACTTCCGTGCTTCTTCCTGAGGGACAGGGGCTGTGGCTTCCATTAGAAAGGGCACCCGGTGCCCAGAGAAGGCTAATTACACTGGTCTTAAACCCCAGCTAGAGCTCCGAGTCCTGTCTCTTCAGGCTACCTGGTCGGTCACCCGCTGACGCAGCTTCTACTCTGCGTCCTCTCGTTTTATATTCAGGGTATCTTAACATTTGTACTTGGCTTCCAGGTGAGTTTCTGGTGGCTTCCAGGTGATAGCGCAGCACTGGAGGTACTGCTGTTGGCCGTGTGGGCCGTGGGTAGGAGGCAGATGGGTTTGATACTTTCAGGCACCAAGGTGCAGCGGCTTAAAAAATGTTTGAGCATTAAATCTGGTTTTCAGTTTTCTGACAACTGAGTCTTTAAAAATATTTCTTTTTCAGTTATATAATTTGCTGACATAAGCATTGTTTTTTTCCTAGAACTAATTTCAAAGAACAGTTTATACTGTTTCTTTCCTTCCTTCCTTCTTCCTTGTTTTCAAATACCATTTTCTAGGTATATGTTTCGTCTTTAGTTTCTGTAGTTATTAATCCCACATAGTCATTCCCAGAGGTAGTGGTGCACTTACATCTGTCATTTGAACGTATGTTTAGTTTGATAGTTTTCCTGTGATTCTCTAGAAATACTTAGTCTAAATTAGTGAAAGCCCAGTGAGGCACCCTAGATCCACACCCCAAAATACCAGTATGCCAGTAGTCATCAGGTTCTGCCATTTCTAATGATACTCTTTAAAGCCCAGAATTCAGATCTACAACTTCCCTCAACACATACATGTCAATTGCATTTGCCCCCGCCCCAAATATAGAGAAGCATATTCTATCAACCGTAACAGGTATATTTCATTAAGCTGGCATTTACAATAGTGAATATAAATGTTGGGCAAAGCTAATCCAACTCCAAAGGAGTTGGATTTTACTTTAAAAATATTTTGAATGCATTGTATGAAATTAATGTCTGGTAGAAACAGGTGGCACCTACCTTTGTGAGGCAGGGTGAACAGTGGGTTGAGGGAATGCACTACACCACAACTACCATAACTTGTTTTTTAATTGTCTAATTCAGTCGTATTCAGTGCTAAGTGTTGGGTCTTAGTTCGGGGTACCCGATTTCCAGACTCCTCGTCTTACACCCTGCCCCCAATGTGACAGCTCTCTATTCTAATACTTACTTCATTCTTGTAACAAATACTGATCAGATACCATTTGAAAGATAACCCAAACCGTCATCTCTAGCAGTGAGCCGTCCCCATACACGCGGGATGGCACAGGCACACTTCCTGATGTGCTGTCAGTCCTGTCTGGCATCTTCCGGGCAGCCCCTCCGCCCATCCCCCCTGCCGTCCACCCTGTTGCCAGAACTCTTGCCATAGCCATCCAGTTGGTCTCCCGGTCTACTTGTTTCTAGACAGTCTGCCTCCTCTCCCATCTTCCCCATCTGACCGATCATCCCAAAGGGTAGGTCTCACCATGCCATGTCCTTCTCTTGTCTTGTCTCTTGTCGATTGCAGGATATAAAGCCCTCCTCCGTAGGGAAGCCTGTGTGGTCTTTATCACCTAGCCTCAGTTTACCTTTCTGCCCCTCCTTCCCCCACCGCCGTCCCATCTGCCTGGGCCTTCTCAGTGCTCTCTAATGCTCCCGGGGGGCGGGGGGGGGGGCACTGTTGGCATTTTGGATGGAATGGTTTCTCTTGGTATGGAACTGGCCTGCGTATTGCAGAAGTTTTAGTGTCCCTGGCCCCAAGCCAGTAAACACCTGTAGATCTCCTCCACTTATTGTGACAAGTGCAGATACCTTCTCGTTTCCAGAGGCTCCTTGAGAACCACCAAGTCTCCAAATACTCCATGCCGTTTGCTTCTGAGTTTTGTGCTTGTCCTTCCCTCTGCCTGTGGCTTTCTTGTCCACCTCCTGCCTTTCTGGCAAAACTGCTATGCGTTCTTTAAGATTGGGATCTAATGTTACCTGTCAAGAAGTTTCAGGCTGAGATGGTTTCTTCCTTTGTGCTGCTAAACCCTGTGTGTGCCTGTATTAAAGGAATATACTGTGTCCAGAGTTGCCATGGATTGATCTGAAATGGATAGTTTTGCTTTAAAATGCACTTGACAGTACCTACAGTATCATGTGGTCGTGCACAAAGCCCTCCTGAAAACCCTAAAGGGGAAATGCTGTGATCTGGCCAATTACCTGTGAGCATCTGTGTGTCCACGTCACTATGTGGCACTACATGGCCCTCAGTACTAGACGTGGGGAACTTTACAAAAAAGGAGGGTTCCCCTGCGGCTTCATAATCACCATAGGACAAAGAGACAATGTAAATTATTATTGTTGGTCTTGTTACTAGAAGAACAACGATACTGATCAATAGATTCTCTGAATCCCTTGCACCTTGTCTCAGAATTTGTATTTGACCAAATGGAGCCATTTCTCTCCGCGCCCACTACAATCAATAATGCGAAGCAAAAATGATGTTACTCTTCCCGAATCATAATCTTTGTTTTGAAGAGTTATTAACACAGGAGCCCAAGCTGCTATTTCCTTTAGAGAATCGGGTTGTCCTGTTTCAGATTTATACACAGCAATTGAATCTCATTAGCCCAGATATACACTGCATAGACCAGGCATGTAAATAATTGAAACCTTCCAGAACTATATTAAATCTTCAACTGATTTTAAAAGCAGTTTATCTTGGCATTTTACTTCATTCCCTAATCCCAATCTACACAGTTGATTTTTCCTCCAGTTAATCTTTTCCTTTTGTCTGGGCGTTGAGATAAAACAGTTGCTCGATTCTAATAAAAGTGACATACACAATCCATTTCCATCGGCAATTGGATTAAAAGATGAGTATGAGTCTACACTAATATGGTCTACAGTTTTATTAATTATATAAACTATATTATGTTTCATTTTAATTACAATTAATTGAATGAACTGTGCTATGTGCAGTTATCGGAGCAGTGGGGGTCATCATCATCATTAACCCAGGCCCTCGTAAGCAAACCGCAGTGAGGACGCGGCCTCTGGAGCCAGCGCTGGGGTCCGGTTCCTGGCTGGGCCGCTGCTGGCCCCGTGACCTTGAGTGGTCACCTGGCCTCTGTGCCGTCATTTCCCCTGCAACATGGAGCTGCTCAGTGTCCTCTCTCGGGGGTTGTTGTGAGATCTGCCTCTACCACCACCTCTGCCTCCACTACTACTGTTAATCCCCGGGTAGAGTGCTTGGAGTGCGCTGGGGGCGGCTGCGGTGATTTCTGCTGGACCTTCAGTGAAGATCATGGCATTTCATAGGTGTTGTTCGTGACATAGTTACCATGATGACTGTCAGTCACAAACATTGTAAATAAGAAAATTCTTTGGTTTCTGTTCAGAAATCCCTTGTGATCATGTGGGACCTTTTTAAAACATGAAAATACTTACCTTCCGTTTTTGCCCCTCATTCTTGCCTTATAATTCTAGCTAAAATTATACAGTGATGGTCTTTGTGTCTGTTTTTAAGGTGGCTGCTTGTTTATTTTATAGGACGTAAAATATCCTATCTCTCCGGTTCTTTTAAGCGGGAGGTTTGCCCAAGTGGGGGGCTTGGTTGGGTTTCGCCTTTCATCACAGCCACTACTGTTCCTTCAGGATCTCTCCTCCCTTCTCTGCTTAGAGGTTCTCAGTCTTTGCAGATCCCTCTTCCTCTTCCCAAAGTGTCAATGTGTCCTGGGCCCTGGTTCTTGGACTTGGTCCCTACTCTGTCTACGTATATTCCCGAGATGACCTCAGGTACCCATGGTTTTAAATATGTTCTGTTCAGTGCCGACACCCAAGTTGACAACCTCGGTCCAGGTCTTTCCCTGGGCTTCAGCCTCAGATCCCCACATCTGCCGACATCTGTACTTGATTTCCACGCTTGATATGTGAGCAGTGCGGTGGCCCCTGCGTCAGTCAGTGACATCTCCCTTCTTCCCGCTGCCCAAACCGGAACTCTCGGAGCTCCCCCGCCTCTTCTCTATCCCCAGTGCCTAGAACCGTGCTTAACACAAGCTGAGTGCCCAGTAAGCATTTTTGAAGTGCGCAAATATGCTGTTTTCAGTGTGACCCACACCAGCCCTCCGAGGTAGGTACTACACCGAAAGACGACATAAATTGCCAGAGGCATGTAGCACGTAAGTGGCAAAATTGAGGTTTAACCTCTGTCAGTTTGACACCAAAGTGCATGTTCTTTTTGCTATCCTACATAGCTTCTCATTTCTCAGTGCTTCTGAGCTACGACCGAATCTCTAGAAGGTTACCGTGCTTTTGAAGCCTCCCCGCCTTGATTTTGCTCACCATTGTCATCACGTGCTATTCGAGTGCCTGGTTTCCCCAGAGCTCGCACCAGTCACAGGAGATAAAAGGCGGGGTCAGTGCCTGGTGCCTGCCTTTCCACTCTCAGCCTTGAGCAGATCCCCCACTAGACGGGGAGGTCTTCCAGAAAAACATGACGTTACTGAATTCTTTCTTGTTCTTACTCCTATCTCCCAAGCTCAGAATGGTGCCTAGCACAGAGGAGGCACCTATTCCTAGCTGCTGAACTAACAAATGAACACAAGGAGCACGAATGACTGCTGGGAGAGTTCAAGTTCTGTGTTTGTTTGTTTTAATTCAGCAAAGACTGACTTGAGTACTGCCCCCATGAGGCAGCTCACCAGTGTTCAGGGAATCACTGGGGTACCCGGTGCTTGTTGGAAAGGTCAGTTTCGGCCTGGCTCTCACAGGGTAAAGCAGAGTTGGGCATCTGATTCAGAAGGAGTTGGGTGGGACTCAACCTTGAGAAACCCACCCCCTGTGGCCCAGCGAAAGTACAGACTGCAGGAGAGACATCACAACTGGGCCATCAAGGAAGGGGTGAGATTTTGGTGAGCTGACAGAAAAGCTTTCCATGCAGGGAGAAATAAAACTCACACATGAGACTCGTGACCCTAGAACACTGTGCCCCTGCCGCCGTCATGACTAATTCTAATCACTGCTACCACGTCAGGGCCTGCCATGTGCCCCTCTCTTTGGGCCTGCATCTCTGAATGCTTAGTGATTTGATTTCCCCAACCAGCCCCTCGATGTAAGACGTTACTGCAAGTCACTATGACCCAGACGGTTAGGTAATGTGTTCAGGGTCACATTAAGTGGTGGGGCTGGGGTTTGAACTGAGATCCAAGAAGCGCCAAAGTCCCGGTCTTTCTGGCACTCTCCTCCTGTCCAGGAAGAGGTCCCATGGATTCGAAGAGATACAGGTATCTGCCAGTACAGGCAGGTCACTGGGGGGAATGCACGGAAACGCATCCAGTTTCCTTTAAAGCTTCTTAAAAGAATGATGGTTTTGATAACATTTAATTTTGGTAGGCAGTGCTTTCTGAATATACTCCTGACTTTCCCGATTCTATTTTCTTCTTTCACACAGGCTCTATCAAATGATTGTTTTGCTGATAAATTTAGTGTGCAGTTGGGACTTATATGTAGATTGTACCTACCCTCAAAGGGGAAGAGGATTTTATAGTTTCCATTCATTCTCATTAAAATCAGAACATTTGCATCTTAACTTTTACATCTTGTTCCAGGAATTTTAAGCAGTCTGATTGTATGGAAGTGGGTCGTATTAATTGCAAATGGGCTAGACATCTGCTCACTAACACGGAATGATTTTTTTTTAGCTCTATTTTGTTTTTATATATGATCTACCAGAGTGATTAAGTGAGGGCTGTCGGTGATGCTGTTTCAAGACTAGGATTTTCAGAGACTTACAGTGTAACCATAAAAATAAATTTAAGAGTGAATCTTTGGAAGTTCTTGAACTGGGAGTAATTAAATGTGTTAGAGTTGATAGATTTTTATCCACACTCTATCCGGGAGCTGTTTTCGATCCTTGGAGCCTCTGTGGGTCTCGTGCACGGGAGCCCGACTCCAGTGGGTTCCAGGCTCTGGGGTAAGGGAGAGAGGAGAATTGCTGCCTTGTGTCCGTCTGCAGGGAGCGAATGAGGAAAGATGTGTGTCTAACTAGAAGAACAGGATCCAGGCTGCTGGCGGCTGGTTGAATTACAGGTTATTTGTTTCCTACTAGTAATGTAACAGTACATTTCTTGGAACACTAACTCTTAAGGAAATTGATATGTGCCATAGGTTTAGGAAGTACTAACTGGTTAAATCAAGGTAGAAATAAAGTTCCTTTTATTACTTTAAAAATAGAAGTTACTTTACCAGCACAAACGGGTTTAGTCTGGAATAGCAGAGAATTGCAGTTCGGGACGTGCAGGCTACGGCCAAACCGCAGGCAAACCCGACAAAGAGAGGAGAGGAGCGTGGCTTTATGGGGAAGGGAGAGGACGTTGGGAGGGGCTGTCCTGAACCGAAGTCCCCTGGACGGGAGCGGGAGTTCAGGGTGAGGGCGGGTCCTCACTGGCCGAGTTGCTGGGGTCGTGGGTTTCTGGTCGGAGAAGCAGCGTCCATCCTTCCCTGTTGGGTCTATAGTCCTGATTCCCTCCCGTGGCGGGTGCCTCCGCTGGGGTCTCTAAGTGCTGGTTCTTCTGCGACTACTGTCAAGTGGTTCTGGCCTCCTGCCTCTACTTTAGCGGGGTTTCCCTTGACTCATTTCATTTTCTCTCGCTCCTCTTCAGAACATTTAATGTGCCTGCATGCGCTGTGAATCCTCGAGAGGAGGACAGGCTCTACAGAGTTATCCCAGTGTGGTTGACCACGGCCTCCTTTTCATGGAATATACACTGGGAAATGTCGTCTTGGTAAACTCCTCTAGGACTTCTTTTTAATTTAGGACCTGAAGAATCCCATGATACGGCGTAACGTCCAGTCTCAGTCCCTTGGGGAGACTGCTGCCATGTTGCTTCCCTGGACCTTTCAGGGCGTGGCTCTCTTCAGAGTTGCGGGTCCCAATCCGGGGGTGCCACTGCCCAGAGGTACGCCTCTGTGTACCCATGCGCGTCCACATCTGACAAGAAGAAGAAGGTGGTAGTGGGTTAGCATCAGTGATTAGGAAAGGACAGGTCAAGTCGGTAAAAAGAGTTCTAGAATGAGTGACATTTTTCCTAAAGTAGTTTCCTGACCCTGATCCAATGCCTGTTACCTAGAAGGGCCCCAGTCAGTATTTGTTGTATGAATAAATTGTTAGGTACCTTGAGGCCTTTGCGGAAGAGATCTAATGTTGATATACCATCATATTCTATTTCAGGTTAGTTGCCAAATGTATACAGTCTTGCACACCTTCTGAAATCAGAGGTTAAAACACAATAACTTTTATTTCCGCAAATAACAGATGTTCTTTTCATACAGAAAGATCTATGTGTACTGCCTTGCCACAGAGCAAATGTTCCCCGGCATTATTATTCTGGGAGTGGGAATGGATTTTAACCGATTGATCCAAAACCTTTACTTCATCTCTCTTGGAACCAGTGACAGAAAGCTGACAAATGTAAGAGCTGTCATCTACCCTGGAACCGAGCGAAGCTAGTTGACCCACGAGAGGGGTGAGGCTGCAGCTTGAACCCATGGCCGAGACCTCATTAACGTCAGAAGCACCAACATCATGATCGTGGTGCAGCACCTGTCTTCCTATCCAGATCCTTCTCCTGATGCTCAGCTGTGATGTTTCCCCGCTCAGTCCCCACCGGCTGCCGAATAGGGCTTGTGATCCAAAGGAAGGATCACTTGCTCACCCTTAATATGGGGAAATCATTTAGAGCACTTAATTTGTGTTGACTCTTTATTGGTGCACTATTGCAATTAAGTTAGATTAATGAAAGGTAAATTCCAGTCTATACATGAAAAAAAAATCTCTTGTAAAGATCCTAATTAGTATGTGTGTTTATTTAGCCTCTCATGGTTTAATTGCATCCCATCTTGCTATTTACAAACAGGCATCATTAAAGAGTAATGAGCGTGTGAAAAGCATTAATACTAGCAGCAGATGAGGTAACTGAGGTTAGCGGGGAGAGGGAGGGACGGATGGGGAGTCTGCCGGGTGTGCGTGATTTCAAATGAGGGAGAGTGCGGAAGGGCCCTCCGAAGCAGTCCTCCTGGGGAAGATGGAGCAGACATGCAAGGCGGCGCTTGTCCTCCGGCTGCAGACTTGGGCCACTTCGGATTTGTTGCTGCGGTGTCATCGGTATGGACGAGCTCAGCCTCGCAGGGTCGTCTCGTGAGCTCGGCCGGCGGCGCTCAGATGGGAGCTTCCTTCTGCGCCCCGCTGTGCCGGACACCCGCGCCTCCCCCCTGAGAGGGCGCCGAGGAGGCCCAGAAAGCCGTCCTGAGCGTGTGACGTTCCGCATGGAGCTCAGCACCAGTCCCTTCAGGAGACTTTTTTTCCCCCTCTAATGTCCAAATGCAAGATCAGTTGAGATCTTCCCTGGCTCACCCCAGTATCTCCTTCCAGTTTTAAGTAATTTGCAGTCGTTCCTTGAAGTCACAGAGCAATCGTCCCTTCGTTAGGTGGCTGTGTGATCATTTATATTCTCTGCCAGCCTGGCTTACGCGTGGAAAACCTGAGATTCCAGACGGGGCGGCAGTGCAGCAGAAGGAATCTAGTAATAATACGTTTCGTCGTTTCTTGCAAGACTCTGATTCAGGGCATAAAAGAAATGTTTCTCATTACTAAGAAACAGAGTGTAGACATAGAGGCGTAAATCTGAGGAGGAAGTGTGGCACGGCGTCCCGGTCGCCTGATGCTTGCAGGAGAACAAGACTTCTAAATACCAGTGCCTCAGTTTCCCCTTATGTTACAGTTATGGTTGTGAACAATTTTGTGAACATATTCTATATAAATGCAAATTGCTACTATTCAAACTATATTAACGCCTTAGATTTCTCCAGGGATTCTGAGTGAGGAGAAGTGCAGGGCTTAATTTATTTAAAATTGGGTTATAGGAATCCAGTTTTCAGTACATTTTACGACTTTCTTCAAACAAACTACAGTTTAATTTTAAGCTACCCTAAATAGAGGCCTACCTCCCACCTCCCCAAAAAAAGTTTGTCAGTCTTCTAACTCCTGCATGACTTTAAGGACACAGCTAGCTGCGTTATCAAACACAGAAGGACCAGCCGGGCCTGCATGGATGTCTCTTTTGTTGTTGTTAACTTGCAACTGTTCCATTTTCAGCTCTCAGAACTGCGGGGCATATTTTCCCATTCATATTAATTGGATATTAAAGTGACCTTGTCCCTGTATTGATTTGAATTAAAATTTTCCATGTCAAGGTCAAGTTGGCACACATCCTATAGTCAAAATATTAAAAAGCCAAGTGCTGCCTAACAGGGTATGGACAGAAGAAGTGGCAATATAGCGGGGCCACGTGTGCCACACAGAGCTCCATGGGTACCCTTCTAGTGCTCGTGGCAAGCGGCACATATGCTCTGGGACCACCTTCACCCCGACCGGAATCTGCCTCATCAAAGGGATCATTCCTGTTTCAGTTCTCGGACCTGCCCCTCCCGGGGAAGAGCGTCTCCGAGCACTTCGGAGCCCAGATTGTGCCACACGGGGGTGTGGGTTAAGATGAGCTTTCAGCTCCTGCACGTTTACGCAGGCCGCCTCGAAAACCAGTGACTGTTATCCTCACTCACAAGCTTGAACTGTGAATCCTAATCTCCAGACTGCCTGTCTAACGTGTCTCCATTTCGATATTTCCGAAGTACCTTCAGCTTGACAAAAAGGAAGTGATTTTCCCCACTCCCTGGCTTTTCCCTCTTCTTCATGTCCACTCGATAAATAGCAAAACTGTCGACCTGGTGCTCCCGCCAGAAACCTAGAAGCTTCCTTAGCTTCTAGCTCCCTCTCTCTCACCTCACATCCAGTCTCTAGCAGTTTGTGTCAGTTGTGTTTCCTAAATCCATCAGCTTCTTACTGTCTCTACCAGCGTCATGCCTGCTCAGGGTCCCCGCATTTCTTCTCTTGCTCCGTCCGGGAAGCAGCCAGAGGCATGTCTTGTAAAAGCAAACGGCAAACGTGTCATTCCTCTGCTCAGAACTCTGCAGTGGCTTCCCATTCCTCCCAGACTCAGAGTCAGCTCCTTCTCAGAGCCTCAGAGGCACTTGATGGCCAGCCTGGCCTGCCACCACCCAAGCCAGCCCGTGCCACCTTGTCACCCACCCCGCTGGCCTTCCCGCAGGTGTCTCCCCAGCCCAGGCTGCTGTGCCCCAGCACTGGACACGGACTAGCTTGGTTTCAGCCCATCCTGAACCACCGCCTTGTCCAGCTTTACTGTCTTCACAGCCCCCTGCAGCAAAGTGGTCTTAACGTTTGTTTGCTCTCTGCCCAGACCCGCCTGCCGAAGAATGTCCATTCGTGAGTCGTTGTGTCATTCGCTCCCTCTCTAATCCTGACACATAGTTGCTGGGTGTCTGTTGAATAAATATTTGAGTGAACTGAATGATCTGATCTAAATGTCACTTTTTTCACACAAAGCTATTACCTCAATAATCTTTCTTTGAGCTATCCCCCTTTTCTGCGTTTCCTTCAGAATTTCTTGCAAATTGTGTTTCTTTATATACGACTTTGTCGCCTGTTAGCTCCGTGAATGTGTGCTTCTCCATCTCCGTGTATGCCTAGCCTGCACGTATGCGTATTGAGCAAATATTACTGGGTGGAAGGAGGGAGAGGAGGAAGGAAAGTGCAGGCCAACCGTGGTCCAGGGCAGCTCTGGGTTGCAGGCTGCATCCGTCTGCCCTTCTGCCCTTCTGCCCTCCTCCTTCCCCAGCCGTTGTTCCCTCCCTCTCTTCCTCCATGGCCTCCTCCTCATGGGGGCGCTGCAGCTTGTTCCCATCCTTCTTCGTGCTCTGCAGACCGAATTCTGGAAGGAGGCAGTTTAACTGGGCAGAGCCTTCTGTTCCAGGCCACCGTATAGGGTGGCCCTTGGACGGGTCCCACCCCCCGCCCTCCCCCAGTGCAGGAGGCAGCAGCTTCCCTGCGCAGGTAGGCTCGATGAGGCAGGACCATTCACGTTCCTTACCTGCATGGGCAGTTATAGGGGACGAGTAAAGTGCGCCTGGCGTTGAGGATCCTTCAGATCTGGTAGGAGAAACTCACCATCTTCAGTATGTTCGAGAACACGGTAGTCAGCTTCTCCTCTCGTCAGCTAACCTGAACCCCACTGCCGTCACATAAATCTCTCTGGAGCTGGGACACCCTGTTTTCATGCGGGCCGTGCGTCAGTTCTGCACTCTCCTCTGTCCCAGAAGAGCTGCTATTACGTAGTTGAAGATATGGTTTATAAATTAAAGTGCGCTAAGTTTTATTTCGACCATTTGGGGGATTTTTCCTAACACTGCAAGGGAAGCCCAGAGGTAGCTGGAGACCCAGATCAGGACGAACTGCCCTTCTCCTTTCACTCTGGTTTCTTTTTTTTTTTTTACCTTGTGTGTGAATTTTTGTTATTGTTCTGAGGGGGACCTGAAGGGAGCTGGGGTCAGAAGATTATGAGGAAATTTACGTTCAGCACGTGAAATAGGAAGTTACTTCTCAGGCCATCCTTCTCATGAAACCTTTCGGCAAGACATGGCAGATGAGCCCACCCTCTCGGCGTTCGTCTCCAGCCAGGTTAGGTGCGACTTCCGGAGAGAGGGGCAGGCGGGTCCAGGAGGGGCAGGTGCCTAAATGGTTAGCACTGGCGCCCCTTCGCAGGTGAGTGCGCTGCATTCAGCAACAGAGTAAGCCACTGAACGCAAAATAAACCTCATCGCATTAGGCAGAGTGTTGACTGATTATTAAAAACAATTGCTGCCACGGAGCAAGGGCCAGCAGTGACCGCCCCCACCCCAGGCACCTAATCGCACCAGCTGTCCAGTTCACATAAAGGTTCCGTTTCAGAGATGAGAAAGCCAGAATTCCCCCTGGGATGCTTTCCCCAGGGCCACGCTGCTCTCTGTAGGTGGCAGGGGCAGAATTTGAACTTGGGTCTCTGGGCTGCGAGCCCGGCTCTCGCCCCGGCGCCATGCTGCTTTCCCCCGTGACAAGGAGACAGTGGGAGGAGCCCAGCTTGACCTCTGCCGGAGAACCTGCTGCGTTTTAATCACAGCGCTGAGTACGGCGCGTGTCTGGTATCATTTCCGCTCACAACAGCGGGTTTACAGGTGAGAAAACGGGTTCTTCACAGGCCGGATAACTTGTCCCAGGTCACACGGTCAAGAAGGGGCAGAGCGAAGACCTAAGCTCCGGTCTCTTTTTCTCCCAGAGTTCATAAACGTAATTCCCGTGCCTTCTTTCCTTGCTGGCAAGTTGGTTTTTTTGACTTGTTGGTAGACAGAATCTAAAATCGGCTTATCTGCCTCATATTTCCTGGGCCTCTGTCAAAAGGAAAAATAGAGTTCCTGTCTTGGGGCTGTGAGGACTCTGTGTCACAAGTCCAGTCCATACATTGGGGTGGCTTTCTGGTTTCATTTTTCCTTATATTGCATTGCATTGCATTGCATTTATCATTGGAGGTCCATCCCGTTGAGCAAAATGAGTGACCTTCAGCATGCAAGAACATCCATCTTACCTCTGACAACCCCTTGCTTTGACCCCTTGGTTTCCAAGTCACATCGCCCGTTTCCCTTTTACTATTCTGTTACTGGCCAGCTCCTTGCAGTGCCGACAGCCTCCTCTCGCAGGCCGCTGACAGATAGTGGGTCTTCTGCACCTCAGCCTTGCAGGAGTTTCAGCCTCTCGGGGTGGGTCTGTGTCCGTTTCCCTGTAGCTATATGCAGTTCGAGCATTTTCTTAGAAGGAAGCAACAGTCCATTTCCCTCTGTACCTCTTAGTTGTCAGTCCCCCTCACAGCAGTGGCTTCTGGAAGCCTGCTGTTGGGAGAACAGTTCGCCCAGCGGGAGCGCCGAGACTACACATACCTAGCTGCTATGCAGAAGTCAGAGCACTAGGTTTGGTTTAAAAAAATGCTAAAGGGGCACCTGGGTGGCTCAGTGGGTTAAAGCCTCTGCCTTCGGCTCGGGTTATGATCTCGGGGTCCTGGGATCGAGCCCCACGTCGGGCTCTCTCTGCTCAGCGGGGAGCCTGCTTCCCCCCTCTCTCTCTGCCTGCCTCTCTGCCTACTTGTGATCTCTCTCCTCTCTGTCAAATAAATAAATAAAAATTTAAAAATTAAAAAAAAACGCTAAAATTATATGAAACAAGTGCTTTAATAGGGTCGTATAGATGGGATCCAGAGTGTGAGTTTAAAGCCATTTTCGAGGGAAACCAGGAGTCTCGTGAACGTAAGTCAAGGTTTCGAGCCACTTACCAGAGTCCCAGAGAAGATGGTGGCGTGGCTGGAAAATGGGATGAAGCAAGGCTCTGTGGTCGCCATTGCTTGTGAGTCAGAGGTGATGGTAGGGGGTCATGGGCTCTGCATGGGAAGGGGGAAGAGCGAGAGGCACCCTTCTGGCCCTGCACAGAAAACAGGGAACTTGGACTCAAATATTTCTTTTGAAACCTCAGCTGCCTTCTATTGAGAATGATAGTAAGACACCCGGCTGGGCTGCGTCCCAGGGTTCTTAGCGGGGGAAGCTGCGGCCTCCTGGGCATGCCCCTGTCCTTGTCCTAAGTCAAGAGGTGAGGCTGCCGTATGCGGGGGAAAACCCCAGGAGTCAGGGAAGCCTGGGTGGGCATTGGACATTTTGTTCTAGGCCACATCTAAGAACATGTCTCGGAGGAATGTTCCATGAAATACTATTTGTGGGCTGCTCGTCCGTACAGCCAGCTCCGCCTTTCAGAACGTGTGCTAACTTGGACAGGGGCCAAACCAAGCATTTTCCGATGATGCCACACGGGCTCAGTGATGGAGCACAGCACCCTCCCCGGAACCGTTCATGCACCGTGAGCCCGACGCTGGTATAGTACTTACGTGCCCTGCAGTTAGCGCAGGCACGCACCAGCTCTGTCCCCTCCTGCAGGGCAGGAGCCGTACTCGACCCTTCTTAGCCTCCTTCGGCTTCAGTTTGCCCCTTCAAAAATGGGGGAGTTGGGAAAAACGATGCTTAAAGTCCTTTCTAGCTCTAAGGTTATAGGATTCTGGGAATCCACGTCCTCGCCCAGGGCTTCACGTAGCACAGACACAGGTATCAGTGAACGCCTATTGAAACCATTCACTTTATCCTTCTCTTTATTTGGAATTAGTACAAAGAAGAAGGCTCTTAATACGCTGTACTGAAGAAAACTCGGTTCTGAGCCTCCCTAGAGCTGCGTCTCCCTCCCTCCCTGCCGATCCCCACCCTTCCAAGTACGCTTTGACGAACATCACTTAAAATACAGCAGACCCCTTAAGGACGCCTACATATTACACTTTACCTTGTTTATACTTGGGAAATAACATTCGTGGATGACCACATGATTGACTTCTCTTCCCCCTCCTTTTTAACGTACCCCCTCCCCGGAAGCAGAGCTCGGCCATGCAGCCTGTGTCTAAATGACAGGTATCATGCTTCCCCCTTCCCCTCCCACATACATGCTTTATGCCTGGTCAGGGAAGCCGTATCTGGCACCAGGTTCCACATGCAAAGGAGCTTTTGGTCCCCTCCCCTCCCCTGTCTCCTAGACGTGCACACCTCCCTGTATCCTGGACACAGATATGCCTCAGTTTCAAAGTGCCTTTCTCCCTCCGCACCAGCCTCGAAGAGATCAGCTTTTTAAGTGATCGGTTTCTCTCACCTCTCACCTTGTAAGCTCACGTGGTCTGCTGGTATAGGTACCCTCTCAACTACCAGATTTGTTAAGTGTGGTGGCAACAGTTGGTGGTAGAGTGAAACTAATATTTTTGCTCTTCTCCTCAACTGTCCTCCCACTTTCCCTTCTTATCTTGTGACTTGCCATGCCATCGTGAACTGGAAGTTCCCTTACTGGGGTTCAGCTTGGCTGTTGTGAGACAGCAGCCCCAGCTGCCCAGAGCACGGCTAGCCCGCAAGCGACAAGGCAGTGACAGCCCGGCTGAGGGCACCTCGCTGCTAGGGTGGTGACCGGCCGGGAGGCCCGCTGGCTTCCTCCGACTCTTCACAGCCTGACATCTGAGCACTCGGAGGGACACAGGAGGAGTAGTTAGTGAGCTCTTCGGAAATGTGCTGCTCGGTAATAGGAGTGTTACCTTGGTAACGGCGAGCCCGCTTCATTACCAGATGGCATTAGCTTTATTTGTGGTATCCCAGGCAGTTGCCAAGAACCAGCCTGGAGCCCCTGTCCCTGGGCGTCTCGCCCGGGACCACAGCCGGCACTGGCTACTTTGTGGAATGATGTCCGTTGGCCAGTTTACAATGCACTACTGTGTCAGGCTACCAGAACTCCAAGGTCATTACAACCTGGTGCGGTCGGTTACGTTCGAAACTAGCGCAGTGTGGATTGGTGAGAATCTGAGTCCTCGTAGAGTGACGTGAGGGCTGGGAAGAACGTTAGAGAGTGTGTGTTCCGCTGCATCTCAATGGGAGCTTGAAGGGCTCCGGTGGCCCTTTCCACCACAGCGCGCTTAGGAGAATCCAAGGCCAGCCGCTCTTGGTTTTGTCGTGCGCCATGCCCGTAGCCACGCTTCACGCGGGTTAACTCGACTGATTTCCTCACGGGCCCCTCCGCATTTCACAGCTGAATAAACAGGCCTGAGAGGTGGTTTGGCTTGTCTCGGTCGCACGGCCCGGTGGCAGATGTGGGACTGGAGCCCAGGGTACTTGACCTGCACACTAAATGGCCTCTTTGGGGGTCAGCAGAGTGTGTCCAGATCAGCCCACAGGATAGCGTCGTCCACACCTTCCCCTAACCTGCCCCGACTCTCAGGCTTGCAGACTTTTCGCTCAGCGGTCATTCATCAGAAGGCACATTTTTGTTCAGACCCCAGGGCCCAGCACCCCTGTCACCCGCCCTCTACAACTTCCTTTTAGCCCCAGGTACCACAGCAGAAGTGGCAAGGTCACTAAACTGGTCCAGCTTTGATGTTAACCAGCTTGGAATGGTTCCACTTCCGCCAAATCCAGACCGGGCTTGGGCCGAGGAGCAGCAGTTACTGCTGGGAACGTATCCCATGCCGGGCCTATTCGTCACCCTTGCTCAGGGCGTTGTCTGGCTGCCCCCCACAGTCACTCTGAGGTAGAGCTGTTGTGACCTCCGCTGGGTGAGAGGAGGCCCACATTCAGAGAAGGTCGACGACCAGCCTGGCCTTCCAGCAGCAGAGCTGAGACCTGACTCCCAAGTGCATCTCATTCCGGAGCCTCAGGCTGTCAGGCTTCAAAGTTGTGTACATAGTTGTGTTACATCCATGTTAAAAATTCAGAAAGCCGTAAGCCTATGCATATTCCACCTGGGTGGGCACCACGGTCCTTTCTGGCTTTCTACAAAATAAGAATGGACAAACTTGGGGCACCTGGGTGGCTCCGCAGGGTAAACATCTGCCTTTAACTCAGGTCATGATCCCAGGGTCCTGGGATCGAGCCCCGCACCAGTCTTCCCGTTCAGTGAGGAGCCTGCTTCTCCCTCTGCCTCTGCCTGCCGCTCCCTCTGCTTGTGCTTGCTCTCTCTACGTGTCAAATAAATAAATAAAATCTTTTTTTAAAAAAAGAAGAATGGACAGACTTCATAGAGCTTTACCGATTTGAAGGATAGCGGAGTTGTCCAGAAACTGGTGCGGGCTAGTAGGGGCACGAGCCGTGGGGGTGCTCACTGAGGGGGGAGGTGGGAAGGAGAATACAGACCTAATTCATTTTCATAAAATGAAAAACAAAGATTTTAACCCTTCAAAATTCTTCGCCCCTCTTGCCCTGGCCATGGTCCTGAAATGCCGTTTCCCCCTGAAAAGAGCCAGGGCCGTGGAGGAGATGGCTGACTCGTGACCTCAGGCAGGAACGGTACCAGACCAACCTGGACCGTTATGTACCAGATAGCAGGAGAGCCGTCACAGAGACTAGAGTGTGTCAAAGGGACTCAACCAAGGAGATGCCCACGGGCCACAAGACAGTGTGAGCTTCAGTGAGAACATAAGACTAATAATTTGATTTGAAATTAGGTATATAGTTTCAGTTATAACCATGTTAAAAATTCAGAAACAGAATTCAGAAAATCTTTTTTCCTCCAGTTTCATTACAAAGTAATTGACTTACACCCCTGTAGAAGTTTAAGGTGTACGGCACGGTGGTTTGACGTGAAATGATGACCGCAGTAGGTTCAGCCAACATCCATCTTCTCGTATAGATTCGATAGAAAGGAGAAAAGAGAAAAGGAAAAAAAAATCTCTCCTTGTAACGGGACCTTGTAGGATTTACGCAGTATACAGCTGTTGTTGCGCCCCGCGGCAGCGCTGGCTGTGGTCAGCGTCTCCGCATCACATCCCCAGGACGTATTTATCTTGTAACTGGACGTTTGGGCCTTTTGGCCCCTTTCTTCCAGTTCCTCCTGCCCTACCCTCTGCCTCTGGTAACCCCAAGTCTGACCTCTTTTTCTGTGAGATCCATAAATCTTTGATAGTAAAAAGATTGAAAGAAAATCTCTTTGAAATGTTAATGGTTTAGAAGGGCAGACTGATTATTTCCTTTCTTTTTACTCTAATTTTAGGTTTTTCTATTACAAGCCTATTTGTTAGTTAAGTTTTTAGTATTCGTTAGCTTTAAAATGCCAAAATCCACTTTTAAAAACAGCAAAAGTTAACTATAAAATTTCTCGTATCTTTAGTGTGGTTTTTTTTCTGAATTCCATCTTAAAATACTTGAGAAATGACAAAGGCAGTGTATTGGTTAGCTAGACTTTGGTTTTTTAAAGAGGTAATAGCTCAGTTATCTCTGCTTATTAGCAAAGAGAGTGAAAATGGGCAGTTGAAAATGGTGGCCCGTTGGAGATGGTGTGTTGGACCTCCAGTGCAGCCCAGTGAGAGGCTGTTAGTTTCAGTGCTTATAATTACAAAACTGTGAACTTGATTCTCTTCCTCCCTCTCTCCCTTCCTCCCTGTAGACTCCACGTGAACTGGAGAGAGTTGGGGCTCCTACCTTGGTGGTTTATTGACAGCCTTATCTAGTGATCTCCAGTTCTCCAAGAGGTGGCCCATTAAATGTTACATGGTGTAGCAGTATTTGAAAGTACTATACAGAAATGAGATGTTTATATTAACATCCTCTTAAATGTAAATAAGGGTATCATTTCTTTTTCTTACCCTGTTTATAATTCTGGACCATTTTAGGCATATAAAAGTAGATCCTCTCAGCACTTAGTGGAAGTTATTGAAGGAACCAGACACTAGGAATGTTTGCTGATACCCAGGATTAATCAAGGAAAGAGGAGGGTTGTTGCTGGGGACAGTCGGACAGCAGAGAACAGGGAAGTGAAGAGAGGGTGCTTGAAGGTGGCATCAGCAACGGAGTATATATTGGGTCACAGGATTAGGATTGGGGCAGGGGCTCTTTTCAGCCCATTCTGTGATATGGGAGCCTCGTCAGACAAGCTGGACCGTGGGCCCTGCCCGGGTCCTGTTCCCAGTCCGCCTCCAGGGTCTCATCTGGGAAATGAACAGAAGAGGTGTAGCAAAGTAGCAGAAGAGTTACATGAGCCCCTAAAAGAAAGGAAGATGCTGTTTCTATTCTTAGTGCTGAGCCTATTCTAGCAAGCACAGCAGGTTACTTTTTCCCCGGCATTATATGAAACTGCACCTTTTTTTTTTTAGGTGTGTGGGTTTGTTGTGTTTTTTTTTTGTTTTTGTTTTTTTTAATCCATAATATGTGCTTAGCTTCTAAGAGAGTAAAAGCACTTAATATATTTCCAGGATCATGTTCCTTTTTGGAGATAAAATTCAGCTACTTTCCATTTACCTTCAGAACTCACTTAGTATTGCTTCTCCACTTACTCTGAGCTATTATAAATAGATAGTTCAGCCAGGTGGGCATTTGGTGCCTGCCTTTAATCTCTCCCGTAGTCTCCTACATGTTCCATGGGTGTACGTAGGGCCACGAAATAACAGGAAAACAAATGTGCTTACCAAATCCTAGGATGCCAGAATCCTAGGATCGCCTTTGAAAAAAGATCATCTTAAGACAGAAAAAAATAAAAGGAAATTTTACTTTATCCAGCAGGTATTAAACATATGGAACTTATCCTGAGATTTATAAGCCCAAAATATAAATACATTCAGCGTAGTTAGATTGCAGGAGGGCCGTGTCGTGCAGAGCTTGTTCCCGAACGCTTTAGGATGCCCTCCCTTGGGGGCCCTCCCGTGCGTCTCTCAGCAACAAGAGGGAGAGGTGAGCCTTTCTTCTTCACAGAGTCTTGCCCAGCCTCATGCATTTGCATGTTCGAGTGTCAGCTTTCATGTTTGCATGCATGTGTTTTGACAGGTGACCTTGGGAAAGGTGTTGAAAGTGATCGTCGTCATGCGGAGTCTATTCATTGATCGAACAATAGTAAGGGGATATAGTGAAAATGTCTACACAGAAGATGGCAAGGTAAGCATTCTGGAGTCTTTTGTTTCGTTTTCCTTTATTTTTCTGTGTCCCAGAACAAACGTAGTAGAGTCCCAGATGAATGACATTAAACACTAGCAGTCATAGCTGAAATGATCAACAAGCATGGTTTATCAGTATGAAGATGAACCTTTTACAGAAAAACATTTCTCTCTCTCTCCCCTTGCATTTTTCATCAAGCTTCTGCTTTTTCCTTTAAGCCTGATGGCCTTAGTTGAATTTCTAATTTATCACCTTAGACCCCAGTTGCCTCATTAAATGTGTCTTCTGAGGAAATGGATTTCTTTCTTTCTTTCTTTTTTTTTCCCCCCACCCAGTAGCACAGCACATCAATAGCCCAGGGTTAGGCATTTTCGGCATTTTGCTTTTCCTAGAACGATGAGGAAAATTCGAGTTACTTTGACTTACAACCTGCTCAGGATCTTTTCCCATGAAACTAACAAGGA
Organism: Potos flavus; assembly: GCA_028534135.1. Taxonomy (NCBI): domain Eukaryota; kingdom Metazoa; phylum Chordata; class Mammalia; order Carnivora; family Procyonidae; genus Potos; species Potos flavus. The sequence continues at coordinate 3,141,959 of CM052892.1, forward strand.
GCCCCGAGGAAGTGGCTTATCCTCTGCGGTGCCCACTGAACACTGCAGTTGAAGAAAGAGGGGTTCTTTCCGTGGGAGATTTGTCTCATAGGAAGTTCGCCCATGTGAACCCCTAATTTCTCCTGGCTGCACACTGTCCGTCTGCTCTCCGGAGAGCATCAGAGGATGCTAATGGGAGCTGACAGCCTTCGTTTGTGCTGCCTTCCAGAGGCTGGTGAGTGCTCCGCCTGAGACCCCCACCTGGGTGCCCCCCGGCCGCTCCAGGCGGTGAGCCCGTCTGCCCCTCTCTCCTGCGCTTCCCCCTCTCACGAAGCCCATTCCCATCCTTAAAGTTTGCTGTAGTACTGGCTGGCGCTCACCACCAATGGCCACACTATAATGAGGGTAGAACGGTCTTCAAAAACAGGCGCCCAGTGTAGCTTAGCACGTGACGGTGCCATGGGTGAGAGCCGTGACCCACAGAGCGATGACGTTTGTGTTTGGAACGCGTAACCCAGCATCTCCACATCCCACACAAGTGTTGTCAACAGGGGAAGCTGCTCTTACCTCAAGGACCCTCCCAAGTTCTCGTAGATCTCCCCATTGAAAGCAAAGCGTTCCTCAAGGGGAGATTCCCTTTTTCTTTTGGGAAAAACCGGAGTGTCTTTAGCGCAGGTGTGAGGAATAAAGCACATCACGGGGGCAGGCGTAGTCTGCATGCGTACGATTCGTGAGCCCCGGCGGCAGCTGTCGCGAGCGGTTCCCAACTAGGGAGCAGCAGCAGAAGCGACCCTGGCCGGGAGCCCCCGCGTCCCTGGTCCCGGCCGCTTTAGAGATACGGTTCTTGTCGCCTTTGTTCGGGGTTCACAACTCCTTCGTCACACCTGGTATGAATCAGGGTCCTTGCCCTCCAGGGACTTGGAAGCACACTGGGGAGACAAGGCTCGAAACACAGAAAGCTACGACAAGAGGTACAAACTCGGGAGAGGGAGGAAGCGTTCTCTGAAGTTAGATTCTAAGGAGTGACGGTTTATCCACTTGGCATGATCTCTTGAACATGGCGTGTGTTTGCTCCACACCGGGAATGTCCTAACTAAAACCTGTAAGCCAAGCACTTAGCACTCTGCCACCTAGTCACCACCGTTCAGTAAATAACAAATACCATTTTTATTCTGTGCTTAAAACAAGGGATTCTGAACATTGTCACATATGTGTGCTTCTAGGATTTCTCTCTGGTTACCTCCCCTCAGGCACTTCCGACCACCCCCACCCCGCCCTGTGCCATATCATGCGTCAGCCCGCGGCGACACTCCCGACCTGTGTCTAGGTGGGACCTCTCCTCCCCAGCTGCACCTCACATTCAGCCCGCCCAAACTCCGCTCACCTTTTTCTTCCCAAAACTCGGTTTCGGGGTAACCGTACCACCACTTCATTGCTCAGACCGTCCTTCCCCTCCCCCAAATCTAGTCTGTCAGCGGGTTCTGGTGATTCTCCCGCTTAAATCTCTCCCAAATTGGGCTCCTCCTGTCCGTCTCCCCTTCTTCCAGTTCTTATTTCTCAATGGAGCAAGTGCCCTGGCTGCCTCACGCCTCGTCTCCAGTCTTATTTCCCTCCCACGGTCTGTCCTTCACTTGGCTTCCAGAGCGGTCTTCCCAAAATACACATCCAAGGGTATGATTTCTTGTTTTCACCATCCCCTGTTGCCCAAAGCAGGCAGGAAAGTAGAATTTTTTTTTTTTTAAGATTTTATTTATTTATTTGACGAGAGAGAGATCCCAAGTAGGCAGAGAGGCAGGCAGAGAGAGGAGGGGGAAGCAGGCTCCCTGCTGAGCAGAGAGCCCGATGCAGGGCTCGATCCTAGGACCCTGAGATCATGACCTGAGCCAAAGGCAGAGGCTTTAACCCACTGAGCCACCCAGGCACCCCTGGAAAGTAGAATATTAATAGGTCTTAGACACAAAGCGGTCCATGGTCAAAACGTCTGAGAAACACAGGGTTAGAGAAGGTTCAGTAGGTTTCTTTACTATAGAAGTTCTTGGAAATTTTAGTTTCCTTAGTGTCCTGTGAATCTTCTAAGAGGAGCATATAGTGTGGGCTATTTTCCTAACTTATTTGAACCCCAAATTCATTGTTTCTTCCTTTCTTCTCAGTATATTGTGACGCTGGTGTTTCGCAGAACACACTTCTGAAAACCCTAGCTTCTAGAGTAAAATCCAAACTCCTTAGCAACACACAGAAATGCCAAGTGATCTGGCCCCTTCCTTCCTTTCTGACCTCAGCTGCCGTCCTCCTCTGCGCATGTTTCGTCTCACTCTCCAGCCTTTTGTGCTGTTTGTGGCTCCCACAACTCTCTCACTCACTTGCACCACCCTCATTGCCCTCGGCCTGGGATGCTTTGTGCTCCTCGCCCACCTGACACACTCGCTCTTCCCTTCACCCTGGCTTACTGCCGTCCTCTTTCCCTGTTTCCCAGGGTCTTTTACACGAGCCCAGACTCTGGAGCCTCCTCGTGAATACATCCATAGCATTTTGAACAGTCTTTTTCCAGGACTAGAATTAGTACATCCTGGTCATTTGTTGACATGTCTCTCTTGCAATTAATAGAAATACCAAGAGTACTCCGTATGTTGTCCTGGTAGGCGTCGTGCTAAGCAAACTTGGCCCGCAGTGGTCATCGAGTCCTAGGTTCTGCTTAAATTAGACTCATTCTCCAGAGAGGGCAGCTGAGACCTAGAATGTACAGGGACTTGCCTGCAGTTACACCCTGCCAGGCCTCAGACCTCCATCTGCCGGGAGTGCCTCGACCGCCCAGACCCTGTCCCGTGATGCTGCCCCAAGGAGACGGTGCAGTGCCTGGAGTGCTGGAGAAGCCCACGGCTGTGTGGGAGGGGACAGTGGAGAAGCCTGCTTGGGATGTGCCAGTGCTTGAGCTGGAGTGGAAGGGTGGAGAACCGAACATCAGAGACGAGGACCGGAAGAAGCAGCCGGGAGTGGAGTCATGGCGCAGAAAATGAAGGAGACGCACACACACATGCGCACACGGTGTGTGTCTTCCTAATGAGGGATTAGCGTGGGTTCTCTGTTCATCAGAAGGAAAACGAGTGTGTGTCTGGGAACCTGAATTTTGCTCCGATTCATATCACAAATGCGATACAGGAGGCCTCTTGCTGCGTTTTACTGCCGCACACATTGGCCCAAGGGGTCGGCAGGGACCCTAAAACAGGAAACAGCAGGATTGAGAGGACCAGGGTGCTTGTTGTTGGAAAGGCACAGTAGCCGCGTTTGGCAGAGGAGCTCTCAAAACGACTTCTCTGCCCAGAATCGAATCCTGGCCAATTTGATTAGCCCCTTCTTTTTTCAGAGCACTTTACAAAACCATGCAGACGTGATTAGTGTTCTATTTTGAGTACTGATGCTGGTATATGTGAATTTACGTATAGTTATACACATGTAAGCCTTGGTGTAATTAACGTGCCGAAATGTCTAGCTCATCCCAAACAAAACGGAACCTTTGGAAGGGGCCCCTGGAGCTTGAGGTGTGGTCCTCAAGACTGAACTACTGCTTGCAGCGCTGTGTTTGCGGAGCTGGTGCCTGAGCGCGCTTGTCTGGGGGGATTGGCTGCAGTCTGAGCGCTCAGCCACGGATGCGGTGGGCGTGGCCTGGAAAGACGGGACGTGCTGGGGTCTGAACTCCTGCAACTGCCAGAGTCTGTGTCCCCCAGACCCGAAGCAGCCAGCACCTCCTGAAAGGTTTAATCATCCCTGTTGCTACAATAGTGGCCTGGCGCCCCCTCCACCCCCCACCCCCTGATTTCCAGACCTGGCAGGTTTTTTCCCCATCGGAATCCCAGCAAGGCTGTCGCTTTGCACTTTGCAGTAACCCCCGCCGCTGCCCTCATCATCTGCCTCTTTACCTGGGACTCGTATTTTTGAGACCAAGCTCCAGTAGAGTAATTCCTCTAATAAAATATAAAAATGCTTTTAAAACTTACCAGCCCGCTATTCACTGTAACCAGGGAGGTGCAGAGAGCCATGACTCAGCGTGTTAAAAGGCAGATTTAAGTTGAAATACCTGGCCATTGTCCTGATTTTATACCCGCCAGACTTAACTGAAAATATGTAAGTGTCTCGGTTGAATTTATCTTATTAGGGGATTTAGGTTATGTTAATGCTATAGCTTCATTAATTACCCCATATCAATAAAAAAGGCAGCTTTTAGCCTCCTAGCGAAAGAGAGGAAAAGAAATAGTGGTATCAAAGGGAACCTTCAAAGACAGCCAGAGCTGTCTCCAGGGTAATTTCTGATCCCTGCATTCTTCCCACTTCAAAGTTGGATGTGTGTGTGTGTGTGTGTGTGTGGGTCGAGGGGATTGGGGAAGCTTGAATCTGATTTCTCTAATAAGTGTTGGCATCAGCCCCGTTTGATATTAGATGCAGGGAACATTTTGATTTGTTATAGCCTTTGAAATTGTTCAGACGACCTTCAGAAAAACGGCCTCTTGTTACTTATGGGGGAAGAGGGGAAAGCTGGGGAAGGGGCCTCCTGTTTAATTCGCATGCGGAAGGTGCCCGGAGTTGTGCCTCCAGCAGTTGCTAGTGACAAATGTCTGTCCTGATCGCAGGTGGAAAGTTGAAGAACAGCAGACCCATAGCTCCCTGTGGTGAGACTCGTTCTCTTCCTGATTCGCCAGGGAGGTCTGGGCACATTAAGAAGGCGACCAGGTAGAAGTTTATGGTTTTGAAAACTGGCATAATCGTGGAGAAATGTCCGACCATTGCTGCTTTACGGCCCTCTGCCCCGCTGGCGCATCACCAATTGACCTTGCAAGGTGAAGATGCTAATAAATAAAAGCTTTAGAAGTTGAAGGCCCTTGGGAGGCTTAAGAGCTTTATTTGGAATTATCAATTTTAGATCATTTATGGTACCTTGCACTATTTTTTGAAATGAAGAATTGGTAACCTTTTGAGAATCTGCCAGAATTTTCACTGGCTGCTAAGCAAATTTCAGTGGCGATGATTGTCACATGAGCGGGCCTCGAAGCAAATTTGTCATGTTGAACTTCCGCAAGAGTGCCGCCCCCCGCAACAGCTGCCACCCCTTGTGGGGGGGAGGGAGGGGCTCGCAGTCAGCCCTCCTGAATACTAGCTGAAAGGCGGTCTTCCTCCCAGGCTGAGAGCTGGGCCTCTGGAATCAGAGCTGGTTTTGAATTTTCTACCGCATACTCGTGTGATGTTGGACAGGTTACTTAACTTCTCTGACCCTCGGTGTCCTCTTCTGAGAGGTGGGGATGGTTTCATCATCCTCGTCCAGATCTCTGGGAGGATTTGAAAGCTAACGCAGCCCCGTATGCTTGGGCTCCGCGCTCAGAGGGGAGTCTGCTTGTCTCTCTCCCTCTGCTCCTTCCCCCGTTCATTCTCTCTCTCTCTCTCTCTCTCTCTCAAATAAATAAAATCTTAGGAAGAAAGAGAGGGAGGGAGGAAACGCAGGTATAGTGCAGGCCACACGCATGGTCCTCAGCGAAAGATGTCTGCCCTCGCTGGGTGTGCGGCCATGCCGATGGCAGTGGTCATTGTCATAGCTGGCGTGCCTTCTGATATTGGGCCATTCTGATTTTTCTTTTCGGTAAGTCAGTTTGATCGTCACCATTCTTATTAGTCGAGAGGGCCTTTGACATCTTAATGTTTAACCTGAGAGCAGATATGTCTGTGCTAGAGCAGTTGGTCATCTGTGGGGTTTGTTTGCATTTTACCCAAGAATAGAGCACCTTCCTACCCCTAAAGTACTCATTCCAATCCGCAGAGTCCCAGAGGCTACTCCTAAGACTGCAGATTCAGCCACCAATTACCATAAGATTGGCTTTTCCATTTTAAGATCTTTCTAATGCTTGCCCAGAATACTGAGAGGTGCTTTACTTTCTTTTCCTGACGTTGTAGTTCAGAGTAATTTCCCGTTCATCAGGCTGAAAGTTTACGGCTTCCAGAATGCTCCTTTTTGTATATCACAGCCAGCAAAAAAATTGGTAGCCATATCCGCCTTTACAGTAAATAAGCTAAAGCTAATAAATATTCACTTGGATCAGTCCGGGCTCCCCGAAATGAATTTCTGAAATCTTCTTGGCCCTGAGGAGAGGCAGGGCAGTGACTCCAGAACGCTCACTTAAATGGCTTTCTTTGGCATAAATCTAGCAGAAAATCAAGTACAAACTGCCTGCTGTGCCTTCGCGGCAATAGGGGGACCCATTGTTCCCGGCTCCCTTTCTTACCCGTGCGCACCTGGTACGTGGGGCGTATTGTCTGACATCCTTCTGTCCCAGATGGCTGCAGCTCTTCCCCAGGGCCCTGAATTATATATTTAAACCGCCTTTCAAAAAGAGCAGCCGCTAACTTTGAATGAGCGTCGTGTGTTTGGAGAAGCCACAATGAGGCTGGAGAGTGCATCTCTTAATTAAACTCGGGCGTGTTTCTCCCGAGATGATTTCTCTATTAAAACATTCTGCAGATACTGGAGAGTTGAGTTGTTTTTCTTTTAATAATTTTCTCTTTTAAATAAAAGCTATAACTTTTTGGTTTACGTGCAGCTTCTTCCTTTTCTCTTTTTCCATAGCCCCGTGTTTATGTCTTGGTCTGCCTACGTGTGATGGGGATAGGCAGGAAGGATAAACAGTGGAGAACCTCAGAAGAAACAGCTGTCGGCTTCAAATGGAAGGGGAACTGTGTTAGTTCCAAATTGAGACACTGATATTATACTCTCCCTAAAATTTAGATTTAGAATCTTTGGCATCTCCCTGTCATCTTGGCAGTGATTTGGCAGAACTGAGAGATACAAAAAATCATTCTTATTCATTCTGCACTCTCTGAATAATCTTTAAGTGCTGCATTTTTTAAGCCCTGGGCTCCACTGCGGCACTGAGAGACTGTAGGGACCGGCCTCCTCCTCCCGAGGATGACCGGCTGGCCAGCAGTTTTCTTCAACAGAATTGAGTGTGGGGAATTCATTCCATATGTCTTTTTTTGAGGTTTCCTTCAGAGTTATCTGGAGGTAACATGTCACTTTTCCCCCTACAAATTGCTAGCCTACCAAATTAAAATTCTAATGCCTAAAGATTTTTTTTTAATCAAGTGGCTTGGGGCGGGGGGCGTGGGGAGTGCAGTGACTGATAATTACTACCTTTCTCAAGAGCAGTGGAGCCCGAGCCGAGGGAGTGGGGTCAGTTAGGGGCTTGTCTGGAAATCCAGGGAGGAGAAGGTAACACCGGAGGGGATAGGGAGAGGTGGGCCCATTCGAGTGAAAGTTCAGGTGGGAGTTCTTCCGGTCCTTTTCCTGGGCTCGGGCCAGCTAACACGGGCACTCTCTAGCAGAAGCCCCCCCAGGGGTCCAGAGGAACCCTCTCAGAATCCTCTCAACCTCTTCTGTGGCCCGAAAGTTCTCGAACACGGCACAGCGTACGTGGAACTCCCTGTGAGCAGGAAGAAGCCAGGGAGAGCTGGGCGGCTCGGTTGCAAGGACCTTCTAAGAAAACCAGGGTTTGGTGTTTTCCTCAGAACAAAAACAGAACTCTGAACGGCCCCGTGTCGAGTGCAACACTTCACTTCCCGTCTTCTTAGAGGAATCTTCCCGCGAGGTTGCTTCTCATGTTCCCAGGTGCTCCAAAGTCAGTAACACAACCTATAGGCCATGCAGCCACATCTCGGGTTTCTACCGTGACCACTGGCCAACCCCACAGGCAGGTTCCAAGAGGCCCATTGAGCAGGTGTTTCGCTTTGTTCAGCTCTGGAACTCATTTATTGCAGTTGACTTTTTAGCACCCGTGGGATATACTGACTCTTCTAATCTGTACTATCCTTGAGCTTTCTCCCAGCACTGTATTGGGGCAATTCTATTTTTGCTCTACTTAATTTATTAGTATCAACTCTTGAAACAATGAGAATGTATTGCCTTAGTTCATCATACAAAACTGTAAAACAAAAATCCTTTTGGCGACGTGCTCTGTGCAAGATCCAGTGTAGCCTGAGGAGGATGGACCGGGTTGACTCCGAGCGCTAGCCACGACCTCCAATTTCCTCATTTGTGAAGTAGGGGTGCCCTCGATCAAGTCCTCTGGCCTGACCAGCCGTCAATCGCAGTTACACCGCTGCTTGGGGAGCAAACAGACAGACGAACAGATTCTCAGGCCCACTGTAAAACTACTAATTCAGACACTCTAGGGGAGGAACTAAGGAATCTGTGTATCAAGAAACAAAAAAATTCCCCCAGCAGCGTCTGATGCCAGCCAAGTTTGCACACCATCAGGGGTGACCGTCCGTTAAGAAGCCCCTCCAGAGTGCCATGGACTATTGAGTGGCTCTGAACCATTGTCTCGTCACCTGGAAAGGAAGGTTGCTAGCGGGGCCAGCCGCACGGGCTTGTTCTAGGGAGTAAATGAGCGAGTGCGGGTGGAGGGCCCGGTGTGGTGACTGGCGTGGAGCCGGTGCTCAGCAGCCGGGAGCGGCTCGTTTTTCTCCACTCAGCAAGGACCTGTTGATGCCAGGACAGGCTAGGTCTCACACCAGGACAACATAAGCAAAAGAAATAAAGTTCCAGGTGGTCTTAAGTGCAAATCTCAAATTTTTGAAACAATGAAGAGAATCAAGACAGCAGGTATGGAGATAATATTGTGGACAGGGTACCTGGAAAATGACTCTCTAATGAGGTGACGTTTGAACTAAAGAAAAATAGGGGGGAACCACATGAGTGTGGGGGAAAAGGAATCTGTGCAAAGGTCCTGGGGCAGGATTGACATGGCATGTAAGAGAACCATGGTAGGAGTCCAGGTTAGAGAAGAGAGCCAGGGGCTCTGCTCATGCAGCCTTGGATGCAACAGGTGCCTCATGCTCACTTCCCCATATCCCTCTGTTGGTTTCCTTAAATCACTGACAGGTTGAGCGAGAAGAAACGCAAGCAGGACATTGAAGATGCACATGCAATGCCACGATTCTATTATTCCATAATTGTGTTTATTATTTCGAGCTGATATATATGTATAGCAGTAGTTGCAGTGTTCTCTCTCAAAGTCCACAGTTCTAAAGTCGATGCTGATGATGCTTTATCTCTTTCCCCCCAGCTTGATATATGGTCCAAATCCAACTATCAAGTATTCCAGAAGGTAAGCTTTAATTTTTGCTTCTTACTCAAGAGGCAGGAAGGGAAATATGAATGCTTGATGGTATAAATATTGGTCTTAAGTTAGAGGCTTTTTCAAAAGTGAAAAAAGCCAGATACAAAAGGCTGCTCACGGTATGATTCCATTTATATGACATTCTGGGAAAGATAAAACCTTAGGGACAGAAATCAGATCGGTGGTGTCCACGGGCTGGGAGTCAGGGCAGGAGATTGTCCCCGAAGGGGCAAGAGGAAATGTGTCGGGGTAATGGGAATATTCTGTATCTTAATTGTGGTGGTGATTACACATTGTGTTATGTTCCCAAACTCATGGAACTAATATTCTACCTACTGTAGAGGGAAAACTGCACTTTCCTTCCTGTGTCGGGAAGACCCCAGTTCTTCCCTCTTGCGTGTATCTCCAGTGAATCTCCATTACTGTGCAATACAACACTTCCCTTCTGCCCCTCCCGGTCATCGAGCATGTGGGGGTTTGCCCCACGGAAAAAGGACCCCAGCTGCGTGTCCTCCAGTGTAACTCAGCCTGACACCATCTCCCCAGAGCCACAGACCCCAGTCGCAAGTTCGGTCCTCTGTGCGTCTGCCCCACCGGTGGTCGATCGGAGGTTCCGGGGCCCTCCTCAGGCTCTGTGAGTTCGCCAGAGTAGCTCACAGAGCCCAGGGAAATGCTTGCTGAGCTTTAGCGGGTGATAAGAGGACATGATAAAGGGTACAGGTGAACAGCCAGGTGGAGGGACACAGAGCAAGCTCTGGGAGGGCCTCAAGCACAGGAGTTTCGGTCCCCGTGGAGTTGGGGTGCATCACTCTTCTGGCGTTGCGTTGTCAAGTCCGGAAGCTCTGAACCCCACACTGCTGGCATTTTATGGAGGCTTCCTCATGTAGACATAATCGATCATTAACTCGGTTTCCAGCCCCACTCTCTTTCCCTGGAGGAGGAGGGGGCGAGACAGAAAATTCTAAGTCTCTAATTACCCAAATCATGGCTTGGTCTTTCTGGTGACCCCCATCCAGGGGCCCACCCGGAGTCACCTTGTTAGAACAGGATATGCCCCTACCACTCTTATCACTTAGGAAATTATAAGGGTTTCAGGAGCTCTATGCCGGGAACCGGGGGCAGAGATCAAACAGTATATGTATTTTTTTTCTGTTATCGCGCACCTACAAAGGGTGAATTTTGCTGTATGGAAATCACACCTTAAACAAAAACAAGAAGCAGAGGCTTTTGAGTTGTTCCAAGCTCAGCCAGTTTTTAAGCTCGGTTTGTCAGAGCCCCGTGGTCTATGCGGGTGCCTAGTATGAGCTGAGGGAGGCGGGCTGGCCCCGTGCTCAGCCCACCCTACCCCCTACTTGACAGTCTGGTCACCTCTCTTTCTGATGTCAGGCTTCCCCGTGAAATGCTATTTGGGAGATGTCAGAAGAAATGTGACTAGAGAAGATCCTTTCCCGGCTTCCGATGGTAGAAGGGGCCTCCCCCGGAGCAGCTCAGCACCTGGGGCTTACGAGGGCTCCCGCCGCCCCGTAGCACCCAGGCCAGCTCCCCCGCAGGGCACCAGCTGCCTCTGTCTGCTCTCATCCATCCTGTCTCTGCTTCGTCCAGCAGCACACGTGGTGGAGTTGCTTGCGATTTCATTCGGTGCCCCCCCCCCCCCCGTCCAGCTCCACGGCAATGACTTTATCGGGCCCCTTTGCCGTGAGCCAGGCACTCTGCTAGGTGCTAGGAATACGAGGGAAAACAGACGGGGGCACGGGAAGGAAGGAAGGTAGCTCCAGAGTGTTCCCCAGGGGGCTGCAGTCAAGAACAGCAGAAGGGGCCTCTCGCGTTGCAGCAGTCACAGGAGGCCTTTATGGGGCAAGACCTAAACTGAGACAGGCCGCTCGTGAGGAGGAACCGGTCATTTGAAACCCGCCACGGGAGGAGATTCCCAGGTAGCAGCGGCCGCAGCTCAGAAGGCCTGTGTTGAGGAGCACGTTCTGAGAGCCATCGGAAGGCCGTGCGATCGGAGTGCGCAGTGGGCCGGGAGGGAGCGCTGTGGGGGCCGGAGGCAGAGCAGGGGCCGGGCCTCTGGGTCCGGGGACAGAATTCGGATTTTATTCTCAAGTCCACTGAAGGGGTTAGTGTGGAGAAGGGACATAATTTTGAAAGCTGAGCCCAAATCATTTCCACTCGAGTATTAGTTATGTCTAAGGGATGCCAGGTAGCTCAGAGAGAAAGCATAGGACTTTTTTTTATTAATTGCGGGGAAATTCATATAACACAAAATTAACACAATTCCATGACTTTTGTGGTATCGTGGAACATCCCCCCATCTGTTACAAACCTTCTCATCACCCCAGAAGGAAACCCCATCCCCATGAAGCAGTGAGTGTGGGGCTTTTGTATCGAAGTCGCATAATGGCCCAGCTCTCTAATGGTGTTTGATACATCACTTCACATTGTTCCCCGGACCTTCCGCATGAAAGGCTAGGCCAAGGACGGATGCCTACAGCTAGGAGAGGAGTCTGAGGCCCAACGCCACACGTTTAGGGAGGCTGCTTACACATTACAATTTCACAGTCTGGTCACAGTTAAATACAACATGTTATCCTGGGTTGGATCCTGAAACAGAAAGCGAGACTAATGAGAAAATGAGCGTAGTCACTAATAAGTAACCAGTGTTGGTTTCTTAGCTGTGCCGTTGGTGCCGGGTCATGGCGGGTGTCAGCGTGGGGGAAACTGGGCAAGGGGGACACGGGAGCTGTGTGTACCGTCTTTGCAACCTTTCTAGTCCAAAATTAAGTTCCTTAAAGAAAATCATCATCTTGACTCTTCTAACACTCCGCTACCCAGCTGAGCCAGCCAGCCCCTTCCCCCAAAGGGAAGGTGTGTGTGGTCGTAGGCAGGCTTTAGGACATGTAGCTACATTTGAATCTTAGCCTTCTTATTGAAGTGACCAGACCTGAGGCATTTACTTGCTCGGTATGCCAAAAGTCTCAGCCTTAAATGCTAATAACTTTGTCCATGCTGGCTGCTTTTGTCGTGTTTTTCCCAGCAGCTGGTGGAAAAGCATTCTAAAGAGAAAAACACTGGTCATTATCTGCATTGTGTTTCGCTTTAATAGTGAGAAATATTAAAGCAGTTTTGGTTTTTTTGCCTGGTTTATCTCCGTGTCCTCTGTGATATTGCAATGAGTTACCTTCTTCGGGGAGCCGCAAGCATTACGGACCCTAACTGGTCTTTTAACAATGGTCCGATTTCCATTCAAATACCCCTTGTGAGGGAGGGGCTTGCACATGCTCACCTTTGCATAGATACATTTTTTTAATGTTCTGTGTAGTATTAAGTATTTTTGAATGCCAGCAGAAAGTTTATTAGGAAGTTGTAAAATGTGTGAAACACAGATTTGGTGAGGCATAGCTGTGGAGAGACAGCGCTGTATTTTTATTCTACCTCTCCTAAAAATAACCTGCCAAGCACTCTTTGTATTTGTTGAAAACTACAAACACACACTGAAGCAGCGTTACAATCTGACATTAGTCTAGTCGGAGAGACGTGGGCATGCCGGCCATCCCTCTGTCCCTCACAGTCTGTGTGGCGTGTCGGAATGATGCGTCGGGAGGGATCTTACCTCACCTGGTGAATGGCATGTTGTCTGTGTGGGCAGAGCCCTTTCTGGAAACCCTTCGTCATCCCTGCCTTCACCTATTGTTAACTAAATGGGCTTGACCTGATACTGACCCGTACTCAGTTAGAGAACCACAATTTGGGGAGAGGAGACGTGCTCTCTGATTGCAACTGACTGCATGCCATCAAGTCCTTTTCTTGTTCCAGGGGCCGGTGAGAGTCAGTGGATTAAGGAGTCCTCTGTCTTCCCTACTAAAACATTGTCTTTTTACTGTCAAAGTAAGGAATATATTGGAAAATAATGTAGTATAGAATTAAGCTTTGTCCTTAAAGCTTTCAGCTAATTGTCATCACATGAAAGGTGTTTGGGATTTTGTTTAAAGAAGAAGTCACGCATGTGCGGGAGACGCTGGTGGGGAGGATGGAGGACACGTAGGGTGGCCTCACGAAGAGGCAGTTCGGTCCAGTGCTTATTTTTCCTTTAGTCTCAGGCCGCGTTGGTGGACAGAGGACAGACGGCGCCGTGAAAACAAAGCCGGGCCCACTCGCTGTCGCAGACTCCGAAGGCCTGGTGTGATAGATGGAACGGTGATTAGTGTTGCCAACCCAAAAGGCCAGAAGAGAAGGGTTAGCTGGCAGCGTTTCTAAACTCTGCTATTTAGTCTCAGCTTTTTCTCAGAATCCTATTCGCTTCTTGTCCACCCACTTAAATTGTGGGTGTCCCGATCGATGCTACTGGTAGCGTTCCCCACGAAGACACGGAGAGCACTGTGGCAAACATTCCGTCCTGCCTGTCGCCTGCTCACACCTGTGCACGGAGACCGGGCCGGGGAGCCCTCGTTGTCTGCATTGTCGGAAATAGGAGGGAAGTGCATTTTCAGACCACAGTGACATGGGCAAGGAGGCTCCTCGGTCATTGGCGAGAAGGGATCTTACCAGCAGAACACAGTTCCCGGATGTGCCCACCATGGCGATCAGTGCCGGAGATGGGAGTCCTGGGCCACCGGCACCGGCCCTCCCTGTACGGTTGGAAGAACGCTTTCCCGGCATTGCTCCAGCATAGAACCCCAGGACTTCCTTTCCTTGGCGGTCATTATGTGGTCGCAGTTACTGCGGACTGTGTGTTTCCCTGCCCACGAGCAGCAGCGGTGGCAGCCACAGAGAGAGGCCTGCTGGGAAGATGGGACCCCTCCTGGGTCTTTCCCCTCAATGTGACAAAGCAAGGTGGTGGGAGGAGGGCTGTCTCACAGAGCGCACCCGAGCTTCCGCTTGCCTTTTCATTCCTGGCGGAGAATGTCAGAGGCTAAGAGAATGGAGTGCACACCTGTCACATTGTTCTCAGGCCGTGCACGCGGGACTCCCGGGTTAAAGACATGCTCACGAGGTCCTGTCGCAAATCCCACCACGTGAAACGAAATGTGGCCTGCCTTTTGTCTGCAACGGGGACTGTCAGCAAGCCCTTTCCCTCTTCCTCATTAGACCCCTTACCCGGGCGCAGGGAAGCGGCGGAGGGCCGGGGACAGCTTGCTGTGGGGCCGTGGCTGCCGACAGGCTCCCGTCATTTACTGTGCTGCCCCGGAGGCTCTGTGCACTTCGTCCTAGGGCGAAGAGGCTTTTTATAGCCAGCACGTCTCCAGCAGAGCAGACTCAGAGAATGGGACTTAGAAATAGGGGGGCCGTCTGAAAGGGCAGAAGCACAAAGAGCCAGGAAGGGTTTCAGGCGTGTTCGTATTTTTCTGACATTTAAACTCTGCAGGGGCAGTCGCCGTTTTGATCTTTAACCTCCTCACTTCAAAACACTGTGCATTTTCATCCAGGAACTTAGGGAGAGGGAGAGCAAGTCTGCAGCTACTTACCGCGTTAAGTCTTGGCAGGGAGGCCGAGGCCGAGGCCGAGGACAGAGGTGGGCCGTGTGCGCAGCCGCAGACGGGCAGGCGGAGACAGGAGAGGCAGTACCGGCGGACCGGTGCGTCCCCGGACTAGCATGCTCGCCCGTGCACATCCGGCTCGGAGCCCGCAGTCCTCGTTCCAGAGTCTTCGGCGGTGGGGAAGAGCGGCCCTCCGGGAGCTGTGCCATCAGAACTTCGCGGTGGACGGGTGGGTTGTCCGGTGGCGGAGAGCATGCTGGGTTCACTTCCTCGTGCATTCCCTCACTCGTTCTTCCTCGGAGGCAAAGACCGGCCTCGGCCTCGCACAGACCGTCAGGGAGTGTTGGCCGAGTGGCCGCCCGGGCCTTTTCCACGCAAGAGATGCAGTCATCCGCACAGCAGTCATTGCTCTGAAGTCGGGGATCCGTGGATTACCTCCCACAGGTTGAGTGCCTGCCCGGGTAGTACACAACAGACCTACCTGTCACTGGTCCCAGGCCGCAGGAGAGGGAGCCATCCCGACCACGGCTGGCTCCCAGAGGACAGGACTAGCTGTCTGGAAGGAGGCCGTGTGGCGGGCGTCCCGGGAGCATGTGTGCCTGCCGCACTGCACGTCGCTGAAGAGGCGCAGCAGTGATTTTCAGTCTCCATCTCTAACATCTAGCTGTCATCCTGCCGGCCCGTGTACACGCCTTGCCACAAGCCCCCTGAGCGGCCACACGGACCTGGCAGTGCCTACAGCTGTGGCTGGAGCTCGGAGTCCGTCCTTGGCCTCGCCCCGTGTCCTCCTTCGGGGAGGCCGTCGGCAGAGGCCCCCACGCCTACAAGGATTCTGCAGCTTCTGAAAAGGGGGTCTCTTTTGTGTTGTAGAAGGGACCTCTACTTTTTCCCGATTCCGTCACTCTGACAAGTGCCCTGTTCTCTTAAATGCTGATTAAATTTTCTCAAGGAGGAGAACTTAACATTTTTAGACCAGATATGGCGGCCGTTGGTGCCGTGTTTCTGTGATTCCCGTGGCTGCCTCATTAGTGTGTCTTGGTGCTCCCAGACAGAGAAAACTGAGGGCACCCCCTCACCAACGTGAGGGCAGGTGGGCCGACTGCAGACCAGGGACGGTGCGGGAGGAAGGCCTGTTGGAGCCCAGCATCATCAGGCTGTTGACGCGCTTCAGAGAGAGAGAGGAGGCAGACCATCCCAGGGGGCGTCCCCGGGGGCGGCCTTTCCTCGCCGGGCGGCTGGGCTGTATTGCCAGGTTGGACAAGCAAAAGGAGAATGGGAGTGGACGTTGTAGTGTCAGTCCCAGGGGCCGTGGGTGCTGAGAATGGCTGGCAGGGACCATTGCACTCCCCCTACTGCTGGAATGCCTTTTATCACCACCTTTTCTCTTCCAGGGCAGGTTCAAATATTCACAAGCTTCCAAGCCCAGAATAGATTGGATCATTGATTTTCCTCTGATGATACCCCAATACCTTCCCTCGGCAAGGCTCCCTCCACCACCACTGATCGTGGTAATGACCGAGAGCCTTGTTCGGGTCCTCACATGTACCCAGTTTCACGGTTAGAGCGGAGCAGGAAAGCCCGGCCCACCTGCTTGTTCGTGGCTCTCCGCAGTTAGAGGAGTTGGTCTCGACTCTGGAGCTCGTTGCTTCCTGAGGGCTCGCACGAGCCTCGGGATACCCCAGGTCAGAATCCAGCAACAGCTTCTGGGAAGCCTGGCCGCCCACCATTGCCCAGTCCCCGCTCCCGCCGCCCAGCAGCCCTGACGGCCTGTTTGCCCCCGTCCGGCAGCGCCTGGGCAGAAGGCAGCGGGCAGGGCTCCCTCCCTGCTCTGCACACCGGGTTCTTTCCCCTGCAGTTGCCTGACTTTGGTAGGGAAGTAGGTGGGATTGTCTGGATTTTCTTGGGAGCCCAGATGTCTCTGGATGTGTTTCTCAAACTGCAAGGCTGTTCCTGCAGAAAATAACATCACGCCAAGTGGGTACAGAACAGTTCAGGTGTCTTTGGGGCTTGGACTTTGCTGGCAGCCAGCAACAGAATCTGGCATTTTACCATCTGGAAAGCGTTGAACTTTTTTTCGTTCGTCTAAATGAAGAGCTTTAATTCCTTAATCCTGGGAAACGTCAAGGACCTTTTGTGTGCAGCTCGTCTCAGCCCCGCACAAGGGCTTTGGCAGAATGAGGCTGGTCAGGACTCTGGAGAGTTCCCTCGTGGCCACCTGGGGCTTTCCTGTTCATCCAGGCCCTCCTCCCCACCGTGCCCCGTGACCTCAGCTTTTCCCACTCCCAAAGCCCCTTTCAATGCCGCCCTAACGCCACTGGCCAAAGATAAATCCATAGAGTCCCACCTTATCTGTCATTCACTCAGGGCCCCATCAGGTGAGTGGCATCAGTGTGGAGCCACCTTTTTGAGCCCTCTCCTCTCCGTGGATGCCCTGAGCTAGGCCCACGGAGGCTACACAAGCCCAGCGTGGCCTCGTCCTCACGGAGAGCGCAGCCCGGGTGAGGCGGGGCTCCTGGTCCCGGTCAGGCAAGTGCAGGGCTGGGCTGTCCACAGGTGCTGCCGGGGGGACAGGCAAGGGGCCAGAAGGGCTTCAGGGGACGAGCATCCCAAGCTCGAGCACAGAGCAGTCGGGAAAGCAGGCTTGGGAGGAGGAATCCTTGGAGCGGCTGGCGGGGTGGGAGCGTGTCATGGGGCTGGGGGAGACAAAGCTGGGACCCGGCTCATCCAGGCCCTCACACGCCTTTCCGTGGTGTTTCCAAGTTCCCTGCAGGTGCGGGGGTGGGGGGGGTGAGGGGGTGGCGGCGGCGTCACTTGCCTCCGGAGGCCATCTGCCACCGGTCTGCACTCAGATCCGGGGAGGTCAGGGGCTCCCCTCAGGGTGTCCGCGGCATCTCGGCTGCAACTTTAAAGAGATTGGAGTGAAACCCCCAAACCAAACAAGAAACACCTGTAGAGGGGCCCTGGCTGTGCCACAGGCAGTATTCAGTACTTTATAGACAAGGTCTCACCCCCGCACACAGAGCTCGATCTCGAAACTGTGGCCACTTTTCCAGCGAAATGGAGCAGCAGGGTCCTTGTGCACTTGTCCAGTTCCCACCCGGGCAGCCCGGCCTCTGCTCTCACCCCGGCAGCGCCGCTGGGCCCCAGGGGACAGTCAGAAGCCCTTCAAAGCCTGTGCCGATGGTCCCTTCGTTGGGCAGAGAGGGAAGTATTGATCTCGTCTAAGTAATCCCCAGTGCCCCCGGACTGCGACGCTTCCTCCTCAGGCCTCCGGGCCTGGCGACCCCGCGGCATGCAAATCCAGGGTGCAGAGTGGAGGCTTGGGCCGCAGAATAAAAACGAAACTGCCTGCTTCTGCTCGACTGCGCTCTTATCCCGGTTTTAGAAGCATGTCCCTGCTCCCTTCCCCATCGCCCCCCGCCCCCCCCCCCCCCAGCACTGTCAGGACTGACTTCATAGCATTCCCATTTTGAAATAATGATGGCTTCTCTTTTCATGGAATGAGTGCTTCTGGGACTGTTTTAAATATTCTTCATAAAGCCAGTGCTCTTCCTCGGAGCAGTGTTGCTGGCAGGAATTACGGTATCTTTAAACATTTAACACACGAGGTTCACATCTTTGAGTTCTGGACCCACACAGAATGTTCTCATTCTGAGACGTTCCCAGCGCCCCTCTCCTTAAGGGTGGGTCTGTCCTTGGCAGAACCCTGAGTACAGACCCCAAACTTTTGGGCTGATCTCCTTACGGAGCGTTCGGGCATATCCAGTGCAAGTTCATTTCTATTCTTTGACTTGCGGCATGTGTACGAGCAAGGGGCCCGTGTTTGGTTGGTGCTCCCGAGTCTCTCTGAAGCCCATCGAGATGGGAAGAGGCTTCTAGCACCAAGGGCTGTGCTGCGCTGACGGTCTCCCTGGTTCTGAGCTGGGTTCTCCGGGCTCTTGGTAACTGGCCGCGAAGTGTAGGTGATAGAAGGTCACACACGTCCGGGCAGCGGGTGAGTTCCTGGAGTGGGGCAGATCAGCCGGCCTTGTTATTAGAACGAAGGGCTTTATGTCACCGCTGGTTGGCCTGAGGGTGGAGCGCCGCACCGATGTGCCCTCGGGCTGTGCAGCCAGGCCCTGCTGCAGCATCCACTGAAAACCTAGACCCAGAGCTGCCAACGATCGCAGCCTCGTGCTCCTCTACCAGGGCCAGCGGGAGACCAGCGGGAGAGTGATGCGGCCAAGGTCACCCAGGTAATTAGTGATGAATCCAGGACTGGACCCTGTCTCCTGACAGCTGCACGTCGCCTTTCCCAGCACGCTGCCTTTGGGTAGGTTAATGTAGGCCAGAGAGAACGTTCTCTTCGTTCTCTTTGGAGTAAGTAGAAGCAGGTATTGGCTGGAGGGAAGCCAGAACCTGGGTCTCTACCAGGCTTCTCTTAAATAAGCAACTCCTAACCACTTGGGTACTTAACATTCCCTATTCATCTTGTGGGACGCACGTTTACAGAAGCCCCAGCTCTGCTGGCTTAGTGGGGGTGGCCTCGGGCCCCACGGGCCGGGCGCTGCAAACGCTTGGCTCCGTGCCATCAGCCCGTCGCAGTAGGAAGTGCGGCGTAACTGCCAGAGCCCAGGCCGGCTCAGCACCACCGGCCGCAGCCCTCGCCCTGCTGGTGGGAAGTAGGCAGTGGCCCACAGCGGCCCGTTGGTCTGTGGTCCCTAGTGCTGCTGACGTCACAGTCACCTTGGAGAGCTTTGTAACCACACACAGCCTGGCCCCCAGCCTGGACTCCCTTGTAGAAGCTGAGGGGTGGTCCCTGAGGCACTGCCTCACCTCCGTGCCCCTCCTCGCCTCTGCCGCTCTGCGAGCCCTCCGCTCCGACCTGGAGGCCCACACACAGGCAGGGGGGTGCGTACACCCTTGGCGAGCCCAGGAACCCCTGAGGACAGGCCCCGGGCCTCCAAGTAATGCAGTACAGCCGCTCCCTGACTTACAGAGGCTCAACTGAGGATTTTTCGACCTTACAGGGTGCGAAAGCAACCCACATTCAGTAGAAACAGTACTTCGAAGTTTGAATTTGGGATCTCAAGCTAGCAATGAGCAGGCGGTATGATCCTCTCTCGCGATGCTGGCCGGCAGCCGCCGCCCTCGGTCAGTCCCGCCTTCACGGGGGCCACCAACCCCTCCGCTGACGGCCGTTCTGTGCAGCGCTTTCAGTACGGTTTTCAGCACTGTATGTGAGATACTCTGCATTTAATATAAAATCGGCTTTGTGTAAGATGATTCTGCCCAGCTGTAGGTGAGTGTGAGCGCTCGGAACACGTGTGAGGTAGGCCAGGTTAAGTGTATCAAATGCATTTCCAACTTAATGCCATCGTAAGTCGAGGAAGATCTGTACCACAGACTGTCTTTTTAGAAGAGTAAGCTGCTGAGGAATGATAGCATAGCGAGAGTTTTTGCCCCCTCCCTGTGTCTCGCTGACTCCGTCTGTCACCACTCGTCCTTTGTTCTTTCCCGACAGATAGAGAGCAAAGTCTTTGTGGTCGCCCTGAAACCCGGGCTCTGCGGGGCTGGCCCTCAGCAGAAAGTTGCCTTGCCGGCCCGACCCCCGTGCTCGCAGCCCCGCAGCTGGCCAGAGGCCACCAGCGGGAAGAAGAGTGTGGACTTGACATGCCAAAATATAACAGGACTCCCTGTCTGTGGAGCACCCCCCCTTTATTCTCTCGCAGTGTTCTTCGGATTTCCCCGAGTTAACATACGTGTACGCTGACCGAATGCTGCCGGCTCTTGTTGGCCCCGTCTCCCCCTCACTGTGCATGGCAGGGAGACTCAATCCAGAGACCTCCCGGAGGGCCCAGTGGGATAGGCGCCAGGGGCGTGACAGCGGGCAAGAGGCAGAGGGAGAGCCGTGTGAGTGGCAGGAGCTGGGGCCTAAGTGAAGAGACGCGCACCGAGTCCTGCCTCCCCGAGTCCCGGGAGCCCTCCCCTGGTAGGGAGGGGGTGGCCTGGGTGTGCCGCCTCTCCGCAGCCCTGCCTCTGGCGGGACAGGCTCCTGCTGTGCGGCTCTGGAGCTGCTGGAGCTGGCGGGTCCCTTAACCTCCCGTGACCCCTCCCTCTCTCAGAAAGGGTCGGGCTCATCACAGCGCCCTCCCGCGGTGGCCGTGAGGATGAGGCGAGAGAACGCTGGGAAGACCCACAGCGGGGTGGGTGCTGCTGTTCGAGTGCTTTCCCCGCCTTGGCGCATTGATGCTTGTCCAAGGTCCCGCGGCTGATCCTAACAGAGCGAGCGCGCTCAGACCCGCGCCGACTCCTCCCACGCCGCGTGGTGTAGACCACCTCGTGCGGGGCCGCGGCTCCTGGGCAGGCAGCTCCGCTTAGCTTCAGCCGACGGAACTCGTGATCTCCCGAGCACCCTCTCACTCTCGGGCCGAAGACGTCAGAAGCTCCTTGCGCACGATATGGTGGAGGAACATCGGGAGACTTGTTTTGACTGGCATCTCCCTCACCAGTGTGCTGACTGGCAGCTGTTTCAAGGGCTCCTGAAAGATGCCTTTCTCCCTCGGAGCTCAGTCCCTCGCCAGTTTGGGTGCGTGAAGACCCCCTCTGCCGGTCTGAGCTGGGGGTAGGATTTCGGTTAGCCCTGGCTGGCGGGGGAGGAAAGGGGAGCTGAAAGGGAGACTGAGGAAACCCCTCGGATCTGCGATGGGCCACGGGGATGTCACCCTACTCGGGAACCCACCAGCAGTGAGCTGGAGGGGGGTGTGCACCCCACACTGAGCCCCAGCATCTGCATGGTCCTCGCCCGGAGGTGAAAAGGGACAGCTCTCGGCGGGGAAAGCCCCTGTGTGGCTGTCTGCTCACTGCTTCTCGTTCTTTTGTTTTGTTTTGTTTTTAAGTAAGTTCTGCCCCCAAAGTGGGGCTCAAACTCACAATCCCAAAATCAAGAGTTACACGCTCTACCGACTGAGCCCGCCGGGCACCCCTGCCCATTGCTTTCTAAGTGGCCCTGTCCCTCTGTGGCTGAACTTCTCCCACCCTCACTGCTTACCTGGCCTCACGTCCCCTCTGCTCTTCTTTGCAGGGTCCCCTGTCTCGCTGGTCTATTGTTACTTTGTCTACTCCTCCCTCCTTTGCCACCGCTCAGCTTGAGGTCTGCTTTGATCTGTTCTCAGGCGCTTTCCTCACCACACTCACTGGAGGGATGAATGGCCTCCCCTTCGGGGCGCATTAGTGCCTTTCCTCAGCCTCCCCCACGGGCAGGGTGGCTTTGATCTCCCAGCAGAATCTTGGGAGCTGTACCTTACATTAGTACCATTATGATGGGGCCCAAGCCTCAGCTGGGCTGGCACCGGGTAGATTTAAATTAAATTAATAGCAAAATGTTTTTGTTGCCCCCCCCCGGCCTGTTTTTTTCAACATCTTGGATGCTGAGCAAACAACAAAACAAAACAAAAACAACTTTGTTATTGAAAAATATAAAACAAGAAAGCAGTGAAGGTAGAATGCTTGACAGAAAGGAAGCTCGTCGTAGGTGAATTTTCCCTACACTCTGCAGCCACGCCTGAGCCTGGTGCTTTGGGGTTTGGCCACAGGAACCCCAGAACCAGTAGTGGAGGAGTTTGTGAGGAAGGGAGAGAAAACATATCAAATTGGTCAGCTGTGTTTCCTTCTAGTAAGATGTCTGTCATTAGTGATGGGCAAGTGGGGAAATTATGATCATATCGGCATGAGAAAAAAACTGCCACCGTTTGGCAATTTAAAGGAGTACTTTGTACTGGACCTTGTGGAAAAGTGGCTAAATTTGGCCGGATTGCCAACCTACTAATAGAGAAACTAATGAGGCGCCCTCCCCGGAGCCAGAGGCCAGACAGCACTGTGCTGGATCTGGAGCGGGACCCGGAGGGCATTCTCTGGTTCATTCAGTTGTTCTGCTCTCGAGTGCCCAGCCGTCCAGCAGCCACATTTGCACATTTCCTGACCTGGGCTTCTCGTCGGGCCTGTGGCGCACCGAGGACTGCACTGGCCTGGGACACGCAGCAGATGATGCCCGGGCCTCTGGGGCCTGTGCCTTTTCCAGAACCTGCGTTGCCAGCCAGGGGTCCCTGTTGGGAGGGGTGGCCCAGGCTTGGGGTCCCCACTGCACCTCCCCAGCTGCGTGACCAGCCACCTGCCCAACCTCTGGAAGTCTCCATCCCCTTCCTCCTGTATAAAATGAAAAAGACACCCACCTCGGTTAACTTTCAGTGTGCTGCTGAATTTTATATGTTGGTCATATAAAATGTTTCCTGTTAAAAATTCTACAAAGAAAAACAAAGAAAACGTGCAGCCAAGCAAAGCAGGCCAACCTGAGCCGCGGCCTCTGGGCGGCCAGTATGACTGGGGAATTCGGCCTCAGGACAGATCGAGGCCCTTCCCAGCGGACTCCGGGGCCTAGTGATGAGCTCTCCGCATCTGGGGAAAGGAGCACACCTGCAACTAGGGGACAGCAGGCCACCGGCAATCTAGCCTTTCTTCCCCCTATGACAACACTGATGCGGGGGGGCAGGGCTTGTTAGAAGCATTGTAAAATAAATAGCCGGGGCTGGAGAAAGAATTCTCCAGAAACTCTTTGTTTTGTAAATTTCCCAGGAAATGGCACATGCATGGTGGTTTTATTTAGCAAGGAGTCTGGGCGGCCGGGAAGCAGCGTCCAAGCTCAGGGGCCACGGGGCCCAGTTTGCTTTGCTGTGTTTTTATGGCCATAGTTTCACCCCACCGATCACCACCCACTGTCTTGCCAAGTTACCATTACTACTGTTTAAAAAAAAGCGTTGCTCATTTTAGAAAGCTGTCTGTCAGAAATGCTTAAAATAAAAACAGTCTGCACTTGAAAGGATAAGTACCACTTATCTCGAAAGTCACTCGGGTAACAATTTCTCAGCAATGTTGGATCCGTGACCTGTAGCTTGTGTTTTCAAGAAAGCCAGTACAGGTGTTGCTGGTAGGTGGCCTTTGGTGAATGGGCATTTTTAAGTTTATTTCTTGATTCAACAAATACGTATTGAGCAGCTGCTAAGTGCCGGGTGGTGTTCTAGGCCTTGGGGACGTAGCATGAACGAGATTGGCATGATCCTGTCCCCACAGAGCTAATGGTCTTGTGGGTTCACCAGCCACCCAGCAGGCCACGGAAATCCCACAGGGAAAGAGTGCTCATCCAGAGACGAGAGGAGCAGCAGGGAGGGGAGACGGGCAGGGCTGCTTCCCATGCACGGTCATTTATTTCGGGAAAGTGAGGCTCAGGTTCTGTAAGCTAGGGAGCCTGTGTCCTCACTCTTTGGGGTGTGGCCTCTCTGATGACCTTGGGTGTGGACACAGCTGGACTGACTTCTGGATCGTTTGCAACTCACCATGTGGAGCCTGGAGCCGCCCCTCTGGGTTCCTTCCACCTGATGGCTTCGTCCCCCCTGCTGCTTAGGTCCATTGGCGCGTCACATGGTGTCCGGGGACAGCTAGAAACTGGGGAAGTCTATACCAGGTAGACCCATGTTACTCCTGCTCAAAGTTGAACATTTTACGTGGGTTTTTTTTGTCTGTTTCATTTTGTTTCTTAACCACGACATTTATAATGACGAGAATTCCTAGTGAAGACAGTCGGCTAAACCAGGATCTTGAACACAACTGTCAAATTAGGTATATCATCTATTAATTTGCCGATTGGTGGCAGGCATTAGCAATTTCTGGTGTCAGATTTCAGAGCTACAGGGGATCTTAGATTGCTCCTTTGTTTTTCAGGAGGGACACTGAGACCCAGAGAGATTAAGTAGTTGGGGGCTTAAGCCCAGCGTGCCTTCTGTCTGGTCACCGGTTGCCTCTAGTAGGCCTAGAGCAGTCTTGCGCTCAGCCCTGCTGATAAAGCCTCTGCTTAGAGTTTGGGGACAGTGGGTGTGGCCCACCAGGGTGCTGAAAACAGGCCACAGCTTTGGGAGAGAAGCCCACGCTTTGAGCACAGAGGCTCCTTGGAAGGGTGGTAGGAACTGTGAGACCCAAGGGAAAGATCATCAGAAATTACCAGATTCTGGGTGACGGAATCATAAAATCTCTCCGACTACAAATTGTGAGACAGAATGAGAATTCCAGGAAGCAGAAAGACCAGTTCCCCTCGGGGACATTGTTCCAATGTGAAGATGAGGTTGAATGTGGACAGGTGGAAAAGCTTCTTTGCATCCATGCAGTCTTATCCTGAAGTGACTTGGCCAAAAAACTTCTGTGGCCTGCGGGTCTTTCCCCCTCCCCTGGCCTCAGGCCACGGCCCTCCTCTCAGGTGCCTCCCCCCGCCCAGGTTTCCAGTTGCCGGAACTTACTCCTCCTACCTCCAGGCCTGAATAAATACTTGGCGTCCTCTCTGCCTACAACACTCCTCCTCCCACTCCCACGTCCCTGCTCCCCAACTTTGCTAACTAATTTTCGTACTTGACATTTTATTTTAGATGCCCTTTCCTTCAGGAGACATTCAGGAGCAGATTGGTTTATCCTAGAAAAGGAATGCGTTGGTTTTCTTTTCTCTGTGCTGGTTCCGAGTGGCCTCTAACCCCAGTCTTTGTCCTTGGTTCCAGGTGACAGACCACGCCACCACTGCCCTGCTCCACTATCAGCTGCCCCAGATGCCAGACGTCGTGGTCAGATCCTTCATGGTAAGTGGCCCTAGGAGCCAAGTCTCCTTCGGAAACCTCGGCTCCCCCCAAGTAAGAGCGGGCAGGGAAGCTAGCTGTTCGGTGTCCGGGCCGCCGGGGCCTCACAGCGGGAGACGGGCCAGCCGGGAGAACTGAGGTTTTCTTTAAACTGGGAAGGGATTTATGAGAAACCGTTTCCCACTTAATTAACTGGTGTATTCTGTCAGGCTGAACAAATGGTTTCAGAAGTGATCTCCCAGCACAGTTTCCCACATTGATTTAGTCAATAGATATTTATTGAGCTCCTAATCTATGCCAGGCCCCGTGCTTGGTGCTGAGCAGGTAGCAATGACTAAGGCAAATCTCGCGGTGCCCCCCAAGACACGTACGTTTTCAGGGTTGGAGCTCGGGACAGGGAGTGCCCCGAAAACAGCCCAGACGGCCGTTGTGCTGGTGTGTTGGAGTCGACTCCTGCCGGCTCCTGGGAAATGTGGAGAATTTTGCAACCTGGTTATTCAACCACCGGTAGCTTGAAATTGAACCAGAATGTTCGCACCGCCGAAATCAGCAGACGCTGCAGGTCGGGATCCGCCGCCGCCCCGGGGGCTGCTTCCCCTGCACGCCCCTGCCCAGTGCTGCCATGTGACCACCGTTCGGCCTGAGCAGGGCCACCGGCCGGCTCGGCTAGGTCCTGCCAGCCAGAACTGGCAGCTGTGGGTTTCGGCTTCGTGCGGACACGGCTTCGTGCCCTCCCCTCGGTGGGCTCCCATCTCTCACTGCGGCTAACACTCCCTTCTCGGTGCGCGCTGGGAAGCTGCCAGTTAGAGACCTACTGGGAAGACCTACCTGTTAGCAAGTCCGAATCAGTGTTGACGGCTGGGTGGGGCCGTGCTTGGCCGCTTCGTCCCGTCACGGTTTGCCTCAGCAAGTGAGCTTCTTAGAGAAGCTGCGGTTCATTTCTTGGAAGACACAAACTTATTGATCTGCCTCACGGCGCTGGGGAGGGCGAGCGAGCAGACCCGGGCGCTCGGCAGAGCCGCGCGAAGGACCCTCTCGTGCATCAAGAGGACAAGTCCGCTGGCCGTCTTCAGCGAGCTCTTCCTTTTTGGACAGATAGAGGGTCTTGCTTTTTAACCGAACATGTTGTCATGCCCGGTTTCCCTTTGGTAACTGACTCTGGGATTTGGGGAGGATCTGAACCTGATCAGCACTGGAGGATAAATAGTTTAGCTGAATGATCCGTCGACCTCCTCGCGTTTATTGCCAAAACCTCAAACACCTGGCCTTTGGAAGGGGGACGGTATCGACAGGCCACAGTCTGTCACGGTGAAGGCAGCTGTGATGGAGACAGAGGATTTGTATCAATAAACTCGACCTCCCTCTTCAAAGAACAATTTTCTCTTATCGACATAATTCAGGAGCACATTAAATGATGAGGTCCATGTGCCCCTGTCACAGTGAGAATTTGCTTAACTTGCTTGCCTGTTGTTGTGGGGTTTGGGTTGGGTTTTTTTGTTGGGGTTGTTGTTTTTTTGGTTGTTTTTTTTTTGGTAGCAAATCTCCTTGAGTTTGAGAATTGAGTTATGGGAGCCTCATCCTTATGGATGATGCCCGGGAGAACTCTGCACTCTGAACCACTCAAGTGTGTATTTGCCGCTTATTGTGTTATTTGGTGGCATCGGGTTGTCCCTGCCCTCCCTCAGGTGCATTGGGCCACATTGTGACAGTGAGCGATGACCTCTGAAATCAGATTAGAAAGAAGGCACGTTGACCTCAGTGGAGAGTTCGAACATTGTCATCGATGCGGACTCTTCCTCCACATGTGTCCGTGCCCGCTCCTCGGCGGGGAACAAGGCAGGAATCAGTGCGCATCTTCAGGGGACACGGGACGCAGGACCGAAACGTGGCTGTGTGCGGCACTGGCGCACGGGCACTCCTCCGGGAGCACTTCTTGCCCCCGGGAGCAGGAATTCCTATTTTAAAAACACCCTCAGTTGCGGGGGAGGGGGGGGTGCCTGGGGGAGCTCCAGAACTGAAAATCAGCAGCGTTGTGACCTTGCGGATTCTGCGTGCAGCGCTCTCTGAAATCACGGGCCATCTCTCGGGTCACAGCCAACTTGAGTTCTCTGGCCTCGAGGTCATTGGGCTTGACAGGAAGGATGACATTGGAAGCACCCGGATCCCATTTCTTTTATTTCTCTCCTCACTTCTCTTTTTAGACCTGGTTAAGAAGTTACATAAAGCTGTTCCAGGCCCCGTGCCAGCGCTGCGGGAAGTTTCTACAGGATGGCCTTCCCCCGACGTGGAGGGATTTCCGAACCCTCGAAGCCTTCCATGACACCTGCCGGCAGTGACGCAGCCCCAGCCCCAGCCCCAGCCCGGCCCGCGGGCCCCGCCCAGCCCCTTCCCAGACCGACCTGTCCTCACTGCCCAGACCCAGTTCCGCCGCTCCACCCCGTCCGTCAAGCAGCCTGTCGCGCGTTAAGGCTGAGCCTCTTGTCGAGCAGATTCCGTCTCGTGTGGATGGGACTAATTATACGCTGTAACTGGCTTATGGAAGGCAGAGAGGACCTTTTTAGAACTCAGAATAAGGAAGTTATGCAGCCTGTTCTTCCTCGTATGTTAGCAACGCTGGCGGATTGATCCTCTTGGGTCTGTGTTCTAAGTCATTTCACAAGCCCTTATCATTTAAATGAGCCCATGTTCATACATATTGTCACGCTGGGGGTTTGGTTTGGTTTATGTAACTTATTTTTTTTTTTTTTAATAAGCAGTAAACCTTTTGTATCCCGGACAAGGCTTTGTCTCCTGTTTCTGAAAGCACCTTCTGCACTCGGTTGAGTGAACATGTGAGCGGATCTGCGCCTTTTGAAGAAAAAAACCACTTAGTAATGTCTGCATTTAAAACACTGTTCTTTCCAAGGACACATTCCCTTGCTTCTTGCTTTTAGGAGAGAGGACAGTGTTGGCAAATGCTCCATTTCAAAGACGTTTTTGCAGTTTGAAAAATGGATTGTTCTTTTTGAGGAAAAAAGTGCACAGATGTTTCTTTCCGCTAACGCAGTAACACACAGACGTACCAAAGGGAAAGGAATCTACCCGTGTTACCAGCTAGAACACACATAAGCAGGCATGAGAGGGACGCCTGGCTCGTTTGTCCCATGTTTTATCCCAAATATTACTGCGAACAGATGCCGGCCCAGCTCGTGCAGAGCCTTGACCCCAACACTGGAAGCCGTAACCTGTTTATATGAAGAAGCATTGACCTGGTGAGGGTCTCGAAGGAAGGGGGAGTTTCCTAGAGCCTTCCCAGCGCAGCCCACGCTCCAGATGTCCTCCTTGCAATGAAGATGCCAGAGAGGCACTTCCTTCTCGAGATGGCCAAGACAATGGGTGGGTCCTCCCTGTGTCCTGGTACCACTCGGGCCCTCCCCACCTACCCCCAGCAGGCTCAAAGGAGCTGAGGACAAAGGGGATTTAGTGAGGGGGACAGGATAGGACCCCGCCTCTCGAGGTGTGGTCCAGCAGCAGCATTCTGGGGGCTGGTTAAAAACACGGAGCCTCAGGCCCCGCCCCGGACCAACCGAAGAAGGTGCCCTGGGGGTGAGATCCAGCGGGCCGCTTGCTAACAAGCCCCCGGGGGACTCTGCTGAGGACCCCCGTTCCAGGAGATGGGCATGCTTCCGGCGCCCGGTCTGGGGAGGTGTGATGAGAGGCAGCAAGAACGCTTCCCTACAGCCAGTGATTGCAGACTAAATACCGTTCCAGCAGTTTCCGCTCATGGGAGGCACCATTCTCGTGAGCCACTAAGAAAGGAAACGTGCCGCCAATTCAGCCATGGCACAGGCCTTCACGAGAATCCCGTGTGACGGGAGTCACTCACACCAGCCTTTCATTGCTCTGAAACGTCTTTCCTCTGTTCCAAGGGGGCTGGCCACTTCTGCCTGGAGTCTCCTTGTCGAGCGGGACCCAGACAGTCCCTGCGGACAGACCGGAGCGCGGCTCCGCTGGCTTGCAGGTCTCTTCCCTTCTCTAGTCTCATAAGATGCTTGTTGGTTTCTTTGTGAGAACATCCAGAGTTGGGGACGTGGAGTCTATAGCAACATCTTAGCCCGTTGCTGCCCATCTTTTCTAAGACATTTAAATGAGTGGCTCAGTCGTTAAGCATCTGCCTTTGTCTCAGGTCATGATCCTGGGGTCCTGGGATCAAGCCCTGCATCAGGCTCCCTGCTCGGCGGGAAGCCTGCTTCTCTCTCTCCCACTTCCCCCTGCTTGTGTTCCCTCTCTCACAGTCTCTCTCTGTCAAATAAAATCTTAAAAAAAAAAAAAATGGCACATTGACTGATTTCCTACCCCCCCCCACTTTGGGACTCCAATGTACATTGTCATGTGCAGTGAGGACAGTATGACCAGCTGTGACCAGGTGGAGCACGTGGAAATGACAAGTATGTCATGACCACCAGTTGGCTGACAGCACCCGTCAGAGGTGTTGAAATGGGGGGCGCGGGGCGGGGGGACGGAGCCACTGATGCAATTATGGTGATGGTAGATCACCTTCTGAGAAGGCTATGTGGATTTTTAACTGTTTGGATCCCGATTGCGCCAGACCTGAGAAGGTCCCCGTTGGTACCGGGGGTCTAACTCCTGCCAACCTTCGTGTTCAGGAGAGAGAGCGAGCCAGCCTTGACAGAGCCTCGGGCAAGCGGGAGTTTCTACTTAATGACATTGTTTTCTCTGTGTCATGTTTAGTGATACCTTCCATTTGCGACAAATGATGCTTGTTTCCCATGTACAGAAAGGTACAAAGTTTCCGTTTTAAACAAATGTACGTAGGCAGAAAAGTGGGACTGTTGAGAAAAATATTAATGCTAGCACAGGTGGTGTGTGGCTACCGCAGCAAGTGGGGGGGTAGGCCTGCGGCCAGGGAGGGCCCGCATGGCCGGGGCCTGAATTCTGGCCCCCCGCTTCCAGTGGTGGGGGCCCACAAGTTACCGTTCCTTGGTATCACCCTGTAAGATGAAGGCTCACAGTGACCGTGAGAGGGAAGCTGGGGGGTGGGGTTTTATAGACGAACCGAGATTGGCCATGAGTTGGTCACTCACCGTGGCTGGGCATTGCATATGTGGGTGATGCTTCCTCTTCTGTTCCCTGTGTTTTCTATATTTTTTTGTATATTTTATATACTTTTTCCCCCATCTTTCCCTAATTAAAAGAGTAGGAAAAATATAAGGGTTGGGCCAGTCTACCATTAAGGCCTTCCCATCTGTGGCACTCGTGTTCTTCAGTCCTGAGAGGGGAAAGCCGAAAGGAAATGTACTGAGGTCTGGAAAGGTGAGCGGGGCTGGAAAGGCGAATGCTTGGTGCTTCAAGAGATGGACGTGAGGGGCGCCTGGGTGGCTCAGTCGGTTAAGCGTCTGCCTTCGGCTCAGGTCATGATCCCAGGGTCCTGGGATCGAGCCCCGCATTGGGCTCCCTGCTCAGCGGGGAGCCTGCTTCTCCCTCTGCCCACTGCTCCCCTTGCTTGTGCTTGTGCTTTCTCTCTCTCTCTCTGACAAATAGATGAATAAAATCTTTTTTAAAAAAGAGAGAGAGAGACACTGGGGAGACTAGCTTTGTGTCAACCATTAAAATCCAGAGAGCCTGTTGACCCAAAGTCAGCAAAAGCAGAAACCGGTGTGTTGGGACCAGTGCCAGGGTGGCAAACAGCGAGGGGGGCTGGGAGGCCTGCTGCCGCTGGGAGTGAGGGATCGGGTCCCAGAACCATCCTTTGGTGCCTCTCATGGAAAAGGATGTAGCCATCAATGGGTATGCCGTCCAGATACTCCTGGGGATGTCTGCCGTGACCTCTAGACCAGACCTACGAGGTATAGTACATGACTTAATCGTCGCCCAGCAGCTCAGCCTCTCTGTGCCAGGTGCACTGTTGCAAGTGGGTACGTGGTGTTTCCCCTCGTCGTGTAGACCAGGAGAGGGTCTCGCCCAGCGGTACACCCAGGGGCTGGATATGGGACCGACCACGTCATTGGGCCCTGTGGCTACTGCGTGGCAGAGCCTCCCCGCAGAGGGAAGGGGGCCCGTCCCCGTTCTGCTGGGCAGTGTCAGCTGACGAGTGCTCTCGGGCCGGCGTCTCTGCCCGCAGGTGCTTTCCTGCCGTGATGAGGAGTGAGGCACTCACCTGTGCTTTCTCCGGGCCCGGCCAGTGCTGATGCGCGGGCCCGCCGGGACGAACAGACGGAGTGGAACGAGGACGTCTGTGCAGGGTTGTCCAGATTTTTTTCCTGAACTAAATCGGGAATTGGCCTTTTGGTATCGAGTGATATTTTTCTACTTCACACCACTGACGGCGAGCTGCAGGCACGAAACGATGAACTTTCAGTGTTAATGTGCAAACTTTCCATTGCGTTCAGACTGTCAAGAGTGCCGGCCTGATGCTAAATCGAGAGCCTCCTAAGGTCACTGTAGTTGGGAGGAGAAGGGACATCGGCATCAGGATTCTCACAAGATCTGGAACCTTGGCCAACTTGACGGGAGGCACCGTCGGGCCATCGGGTCTGTGAGGACGGAGCAGGACGACTCACACTCACCTTGCTTGTCTGCGCCTCCCAGTGTCTGCGTCTCCGCCGGCGCAATCTCTGTTGAGGATGATCTCAGTGAACTTCCATTGTCCTGCATTTGACAGGAAAGGGTGGGCCAGTGCCATTGCACCTGCTCGGAACTCCTTCAAGCCTGCCCGATAGTGCGCCTGGAAGATGAGCGGGAGCCGAGGGCCGTGGACCAGCCTGCCTGCCGTCAGTCCTTCCAGTCCGTCTGTGTCTGCTCGGGGAATAATTAGGCTTCACTTTCGAGGACAGGCGGGTTTCTTTCCCCCGTCTCTGCCATCCTTCCCCCGCTCTCATCCCCACCGCAGCTCCTTCAGTTAGTGGAAAGGAACCTCAAAAATCACTTTCAAGTTGAATTTTAAATTGCAGGTTGGCTGCTCCCTGTCATTAGTGCTTGAAGAGATAAACCTTAAAGTTCACGAGCACATCCAGGTAAAGCGCCATCTCGGCAGCTTTACGACGATTAGTTACTCAAGAACAGCTCCAGCCTGTCTCTGTGCTAATTGAGTTTGAAATTTCCACTGGAGATCCGCTGTCCTCGGGGACCGTATGTGCTCGGGCTTGGTGCGAGCTGATCACACAGGTCCTGCCGGCAGCAGGCTTCCTCGGCATCGCGCTTGCCCAAGTCCAACAAAGGCAAAACAGTTACATGTCCCTGGGCCGGGGGGGGGGGGGGGGGGCGGGTGAAGGCGGGGGGCAATGAGAGCGACCGTGAGCTTGGGAGCCGGCCCGGGCCACCAGCGAGCCTTGTCCGCCCCCCCACACACACACACTGAGGGGCAGCTTGTTCCTTAACCGTGCTGCTCCTTTTCTCCAGTTCCTCGCTGTCTGCTCTCTCATCAGCTTGCTTGCTCAATTACTAGAGGAGTATGTGTGTTCCGTTTATAGAAAATTAGGTAATGTGGATGAGCGAAGGAGAGGATACCCGTAATTCCCACTAGCGCGCGATGTTGGCCAGGGCACTACACCATCCATCTTCCCAGACCCTGCTATGGATATGTTTGTGTGTGTCCGTTTTTTGCCAAAAATACGAGCGTACCGTGTACTGTTCTGAAACCTGCTTTTTTCCATTTGACAACGGCTGAGTTGCTATGGCACAGAGGCCCCAAAACACAGTGGCTTCAAGAACACAGACACTTCCTTCTGTATCACTGCAGAGCTCCAGAGGCACTGGTTCGGACCCAAGGGCGGCTCTGCTCCACGCAGAGATGGCGAGGATCCTGTGCTTGCTACGCTGCCCGTCCGGCGCTCGACCGAGGACGTGGTCTGCGGGGGGGAGCTGGGCCACAGGCCCCTTCCAAGTTCACTGAAAGGGAAGAACACACGGGAACATGCGCCCAGTGTTTTAAGAGCCAGACCAGTGCAAGAACGTAGTCACGTGGCCGACCTTGCTGCCGGGGTCCCTGGGAACCGCGTCCATTCTCTTAAGTGTGGGGCGGCTGCGGGTCCAGCGGAAACTCTCGCCCTGACAGAGACCAGAACCTGTTCTGATGGACGGCCAGCAGCCTCTGCAGGCTGTCCCAAACCTCCCCCCGCCTCAGGAGTGGGCAGGGGTGACCCTGTCCTCGGGGCTTCATCTCTCCGCTTTGTCCTTCAGTTCGCGTTACAATCTCCTTCCACTGCCTGGCGACCGTGGTGTAGACAGTGAATCGCCTGTTGGGCTTCTTAAGCTTTTTATGTTGCAATAACTGTTCATTCCCAGGAGGCTGCAAAGACCTGTGTAGGGAGGTCCTGCCCTTCGCCAGCCGCCTCCCCGCCAGTCAAGATAGCTAACGGTACCTCCCCACAAGACCCCCTCCTTCTACCCCCTTCCACCCACATACACCTCCTCCCCCATCCCCAGCCCCCGGCAGCCCTCCGTCTGTTCCCCATCTCCGCGACTGCATTATATACGCAGAATCACGAGCTGTGTGTCCTCTTGAGGTTGGCTCTTCTCGCGCGGCATGATTTCCTTGAGGCTCATCCCGGTCGTTGTGTGTGTCCACAGACCATTCCTCTCAGCTGCTGACCGGTGTTCGGTTCTGGGCATCGCCGACCTTGAGCCGTTTATCCCCGGGAGGACACTGGTGGTTTCCAGCTCGCAGCTCTCAGGAACGGAGCTGCCGTGAGCACGCGTGTGCGCGATCCCGCAGGAAAGTCGGTGCTCGTCGCTCTGGCTGCCCAGGAGGACAGCTGCTGGGCTGTACAGGAAGTCCGTTTTTAGTTTCAAAGGAACTGCCAAGGCATTTTCCAGAGTGGCCGTGTCCCTTTACTTCCCTGCCGGCGTTTCGCACGGCCCCCAGTGTCTCTGCGTCTTCGCTGGCATTTGGTGTTGTCTCTGCTTCTCATCTAAGCCGTTTGAAAGGTGTGAGGTACGATCTCGGGGGGCCTGTGTCTGCATAGTGCTGTCGCAGATCTTCCCGTGCGCTCAGGGAGAAGGCGTGGGCGGGCTTTTGCCCGTTGTCCGTTTGGACGTTCTTTTCAAGTTGAGTGTTGAGAGTTCGTGTATCCTCGGCGCGGATCCTTCGTCAGTCATGTGACGTGCCCGTGCGGTCTCCTGGTCTGCAGCGTGAGGACCAGAGCCAGACTCCCCCCTGCCTACATGTTTTCCCCCTCCCCAAAACTTCGGGGGATAGCGCTTGACCTACCGCGTCAAGATGAACCAGGTCCCGCTAGGGCACAGATGACACAAGACATCACTGGCGGTGGCAGCCGTGTGTCTAGCTCTGAGGAGGCGCCTCTGCCGGGCGTGGCCTGACACCGGGGGAGCCCTTACCTTCCCTGTCCTGGAAGGCAGGCAGCTGCCCCGTGGTCGGATAGGCAGCTGCCTGCCGAGTCCTGACACTTAAGCAAGCATGTGTGCAGTCGCTGGAGGGAAGACAAGAGGGCCTCCTGGGGGAGATCGCCCCCCACCACCCACACACGCATGTGTGCGCACGCGCGCGCATACACACACACACAGTTCCCGGCCTCATGGACTGTCAAGCCACCCGGAAACCCCACACTGATGGCTGTGCCTTGGGAAGGGGAAAGAGGAGCACGGGAGTTTGTTGGATGTGGGAGCCCTTTGCACCAGCCGGCCGCCCCCCACCCCTCCGCCCTCAGGGCCTGGCCCTCCAGGCGGCACTTGGCCCGCTCAAGGACTCCAGGGAAGGGTGGAGTGCCAGCCCACACTCAAGACAGGGACTATCCTCGCCTGTCACCCGGCCTCAAGCTTGCTGTCCCCTTCCTTTGTGAGGACACCATCCTAAAACACGGAAGGGGTCGGGGGCCTTGGGCCGGGAATGGAAAGAGCCCGCAGTGTAGAATCCTCTCCCTTCAGAGAACACCAGCGTGTCCCCCACCCCCGCACCCCCGGCCACTGGATTGTTCTCGGCCCGGTCTCCCTCCAAGAAGCCACATGGCGCTGCGCACGCGCGCGCGCTCTCTCTCCTTCCCCAGTTACCAAGCGTGTGCCCGTCCAGACCACCCCCTGCTCCAACTCACCCAGCAACGCTGCATTTCCCGGGTCCCTCGCCTCTCAGCGGGGCTGTGGAGCGTGAGCGGCAGTTTCCTGTGCTTTCCTATGCTCTCTCCTCCGTTTCTGAGGCCGTATCGGAAGCGGCACATGGCAGCGGGACATGAGAGAAAGATCCTTAATCCCCAAGTCCCTCCCTGGAGAAGAGCTGGCCCGGTGAGCCTCCCAGCCAGGAGCTTCTGCAGTGGATTTTGTGTGAGGGAAGTGAACTCCCAGACCTCTCGTGGCGTTACATCACTGAGATTTAAGGCGGTGGTGGTGGTTGTTTTAAAAAGCTGCTGGTTTTATTTACCCCAAACACCATCTAAATGCACTGGAAACAGGCCACAGATAGTAAATACTGGATCAATGGCAGAGGTCACTGCTTCTATTGCTACTGTATTTATTAGCCTGAGCCCAGATCATCTTCACTTCACATAGAAGAGGACCGCATAAAACGTCACCTCGGCCTTGCTGTCGTGCTCCCCCGGGAAGAGCCACCCTATCAGACAGGCCTTCCCTGACCGTTCGCTGGGGAGTTTTGTGTGTCCCCGTCCCTTCCCGTCCCCTCCCTCGGTTCCTCAGAGCATCCCCGGCCTTGGACGGAGCTGCGTATCTCGTCATTTGCACCCCCCACGAGAGTGTCCGGAGGGCAAGGACAGGGTCTGTCTCAGGCACTGCTCTGTCCCCCGGCCCAGCGTAGGCCCTCAGTAATCTCTGCCAGGCCCTGACGAGAGGAACAAAGCCAGGCCGGGAGGCTGCTCTGGTCCTAAACAGGTGACCCTGGGCTGGTCCCTTGATCCCCCCGAGCCTGGATTCTTCATCAGGGAATGAATGGGCCAGTGAGCTTGGCCTTGCAGGTGCAGAAGTCTTGCAAGTGACCACACCAGGTGGTGGTGTGCCCCTATTGGGTGTACCTACTGGGTGCCAGGGATAGAGAGTTGACGTGTCACTTGGGAGCGGGCTCGACGGCACAGACGACCTTGTCGCTGAATCCGTTGCAGGCAGGAGCGCGGATACTGTGGGGAAGTCGTCCGTGTGGGGCCTATTCTGTCTCCTGCCGTGCCTTTGTGCCTCCCTCCCGTCTCTCCTTACCACCAAAGAAAAGCCTCAGAGAAGAATCCAGAAGTTTGATGGCAGTGCCAGGGGTTGGCCTGCCCCCTGCAGACATGGCGGAGCAGCCTCAGCTGTGCGTGGGGACCATCTCTTAAGCACAAGAGATTGAAGACACCATTTAGAAAGTGCGAGTGTTTGGAAGAGAATGTCAGAAGCCCCGCTTCCCAATCCTATCTGCATTTCTGTGACCGTGCCGCCTCCCTCTGCCTTGATTAGAACGGGTTCCCTTTTTTTTGCCATGGCCTTTTGATATTTGACTTTGCACTCGATGCCCCTAAAGCTAATAGGCGCTGGCCTTTCATTTCCAAAGGGTAGTTGGTCAAATTAATGATCGCCAAAAGGCCATAGTTAATTTGCTGTCCTTCCTGTTTCTTTCCATTAGTTTGCAAGCCAGCAAAGTTCAAGAAAACTTCTGAGCATAAAAGAGTAGGGATCTAATTAGGAAGCAGGCAGGTAGTCCTAAACTTTTTCAAAAACTTAGGGACCATAGCCAAGGGAGGGCTGGGGGACTATACTAGCAAGAGAAAACCAGTTTGCCGCGTGACCAGGTCCTCGCCGTGGGTCTGACACACAGAGGCCTGGGCAACCTTTAAGCGGGTGAGCGTGCGACGCCGTGTAGCTTGTCCTCAGTGAGGGATCCCAGCCCGGACTGTCTGGCCAGGCCCCAGGGCACCTTGCTCGGTCTATGGGGGAAAGGGCTGAAGGCACTGGGGACAAGAGCAGTCCTGCCAGCTGCCTCCTTTCTCAGAATATAAATACTGATGATCAGAAGCGAGTGGGAGAAGGTTAATGGAGTTTAAGTGAACTGCACCTCACTGTGTAGACGCTGTGGGTCCTCACGAGCCTCAGCCCGATGACGATGCCCTGCCCTGCGGGAGCTCATGATTACCGGAATCCAGACCCCATGCTGGGGTCACCCCTTCTGGGGATAAAATGAAACCTTGCCTTGCCTTTGGGGAACTCTCCTCTGCCCCCTCATCAATCCACGTGCCTCCATTAGATTGGCTCCATCAAGCACCCCTTTCCACCCCCACTCCAGAGTAAGGAAATCCTGGCCAGTCTCAGTCCCAGAACCCCCTCCACACATGCGCACACGCACACACGCTTGACTGTGATTGGTTCGGGGATAGCATGCTATCTAACCTAGCCGAAGATCCACAATTGTATCTTCCTGGGGAGCTAAGAGGAACGTGGCCCCTAATTTCCACTGAACTTGAGCGGAAGGAGTTGCGATGGAGCTCGGTCCACATGCCTTTTCTCGCAACGTCTGTTGTCCACGCTTAACATCACACCAGTGAGCAAAGGAAAAAACATTTGAAGGGCCCCGATCTATCCTCTAGATCAGGCAGTGACGGATGAATTTGGAACTGGAAGGCCATTAGTTGGTAGCTGGCAAAAGGAGGCACTGAGTTGGCTACCTCTGAGCTATTACCAAGGATCTTCCATTCCTAGCCTGGATTCGATCTTTGCCTGGAGGCCATTTTTTATTTTGAGACTCTTTTGCCATCTGGAGAGGCTGGGAATGAGAAACAGTTTTCTTTTCAAACCCGGCACGTTATGGCTCTTTTACATTGCCTTTCAATTGACTTAAAAAACTGAAGTTTCCTTTTTAACCCATCCTTCCCTCATGCCTTTTACTGTCAGCAGCCGGAAGAAACAAAGCCGCTTCTTCAACCCCGTGCCTGCGAGTCTCCTTGGGGGGGATCTCTGAGTCCCCGGGCAGATGTCCGGGTTCACGCGGTACCCCCGGCCCAGTGCTCAGGCTTCCCAGCACCACATACGTGACAGGGCTCCCCTTCCTCCTCCTCCTAGTAGCCTTCCCCTCGCTCCCCTCTAAGCCCTCTCCGGGGGCCCCCTCGAGCCCCCTCTGGCTTCTGCCACGCAGCCCCCAGCCCGCTGTCTCCCAGAGCAGGCCACTTTTGGGTGCCATAGTCTCAATTATCACCTACTGCCACTCAACAACCACCCCCAATTTAGTGGTTCATCCCCATTTTGAGTGTGGGCTGAACTTAGTGACCTGCTGCTAATGAAGACATGGAAAGGTGGAGAAACCCGGCAGAGGCCTCCTTAACCATCAGCAAGGTCACCAGACCCCGCCGTGGGGTAGCTGGGCTCCGACGGCATGGAAAGGGCACTCCTCCTCTGTGGGGTTCTTCCCCAGGATCTGTACCCCCGTCTGATCTCGGGAAAACACTCAACAGACCCAAATTGAAGGGCATTCTACAAAATACTTGACCGCTACTCTTCAAAAAGTGTCAAGGTCGTGAAAGACAAGGGAGGACAGAGAGAAGTTGTCACAGATGAAAGGAGACCAAGGACACAAGGCCGTATCCTGGACAGGGTCCCGGAGCACAAAACCAACGGTGGCAGGAAAAGAGGACAAATCCTATAACGTCGGAGGGTTAGTAGCAAACATCAGCGTTAACTTCTTTCTTTTGATAAACGTGGTTATTGTAAGACGTTAGTATCGCGGAGGAGAAATCCTATAACGTCGGAGGGTTAGTAGCAAACATCAGCGTTAACTTCTTTCTTTTGATAAACGTGGTCATTGTAAGACATTAGTATTGCGGAGCCGGGTGAAGGGTCCATGGGAACTCTCTTGTCTTTGCAACTCTTCCGTAAATCTAAAACTATTTCTAAATAAGAAGGTGTGGGGGCGCCGGGGTGGCTCAGTCGGTTAGGCGTCTGGCTCTTGGTTTCGGCTCAGGTCATGATTTCCCGGTGGTGGCTCTACGCTCAGCACCCGAGTCGGCATCAGATTCGCCCTCGCCCTCTGCCCCTCCCCCCACTCGTGCTCACTGGTTCTCGCTCTAAAATCAATAAGTCAAATCTTTCTAAAAATAAATCAATAAAAAGGTGTGTGTTTGTTAATTCGGTGGCTTGAAATCTATAACCACCACGTATCACGCTCACCGATTTCCAGAGTGGGCGGGGCTTGGCCGGGAAGACTCAGCTCGGCTCCGCAGCCACGGGGACCGCGGGGACCAGTGAGGGCGGCCCCTCCAGGGCTTAGGGAGCTTTCCTCTAGATGACTCGCCTGCACGGCTACAGACAGATGCCAGCCATTGGCTGGGGGCTTCGGGCCTCAGCTTTTCTGCTTGGGCCCCTCCGCCCCTTGGAGCTGGGTCCCGAGCGTTGGTGGCCCACGAAAACAGGTAGACACCGTACCGTCTGCACCCCAGCCTCGGAAGTTACATCGCATCACTGTTAGCCAGCCAGTCACTAACGGCCCGGAGTCAAGGGAGGGGACCCACACCCCCCGTCTGATTAAGAGGGGTGTCAAGAGTGTGTGACCTTGTTTGAAAACCAGGAGAGGGGCCCACCCTTCTCTTTTCCTGCTCATGCTGTGGGATAGGGAACTGCCATCTTGGACCGTGAAGCCGTCTTGGGAATGCAGGCCCCATGTGCAGAGCAAGAGAGAGCAGACTCGGGGTCTGATGGCCCCACAGAGCTCCATGCCAGCCCCCGCTGCCCACCCCCGGGCTCAGATGAACGAGAGGAGGGAAGTCTGTTGTGTAAGCCGCTGCTCCTTGTCTCTGTCCCTCCCAGCCCAACCCTGTCCTCGCTAACACGCCCCTCTTCCTGGCTTTCTTGGCCCTTACCAAGCCCACGGGACGTGTTGTATTTATTCCAGTGAGGATTTGGTCGGAGTCCTACCCCAGGAGGTTTTAAGCGCATATATATGTTACGAACCTAAGCTTTTTTTTATGGCTTGTTTCATGGTTAACTGGGAGTTAAGAGGAACAGTGGAAAATCTTTCCCACGTTGTGGAGCCCAGGGTCCAGACAGGACCTCGCAGAGCCATACGTGCACCAAGACTAAAATACTAGGGTGCTGAGGGCGCTGGACTGTGGCTTACTTGGATCGGTCAGGGTAAGTTTTGGTTTTCTGTCTAGATAAAGGTTAGCGTTTTTACACTGTGTAGCGTGAATAGCGCCATGACTGAAATGTCACAATTTACATGACTCATTCTGTGTCCTTTTAACACTCTGTCATGTTAACGTTTTGCCCCTTCCAGGCTGGTTCACGCTCCCTGATCGTCAGCCCCCCCCTCCCCCATACCGCACTCAGGGCAGGGTCGTGTCCTGACCGGAGACCTCGCTTTGGTTCGAGATGACTGTATTCTGACTTCAGGACACGCCAAAGTCCCCTATCTGCCTTCCCAATAGCCACACTTCCATTCTTCCTTCCAACAGAGCTCCCCATTTGAACCTGGGATAGAGACTTCCTATCCCAGCTCCTTTACAATTAGGAGTGGCCAGCGAGATGTGACTCTAGTTACGTACAGCTGCTGGGAAGTATTCCTGAGGAGGTGATGAGAGGAGGGAGGTCATTTCTGCCCCTTCCTCCTTCCTGCTGGCTGAAGTGTGGGCGTGATGGCTGGCACTCACGCAGCCATCATGGACCATGAGGTAGAAGCCACATGCTGAGGATGGCAGAGGAGCCTGACTGTCTGGCAACTCTGATGTTCATCCCTGGTCATCTTTTGTGTGGGAGACAGCTACGCTACCTAGTTGAAGCCACCATTGTTCTGGCTCTTGTGTCATGGCTGAATTTGATCCTAATTGATACAAGGATACCCGATGTAAGTTGGCTTTTTTAAACAGCCCTCTGTATGAGCTTGTTTTCCTGTGTCTCTTTCTCACCTTCCCGAGGAGCTAATTGAGAGTTCCAGTTAATTGCCATTTTTTTGTTCTTGTATGTGGTGTTTGTCGCAGGCACACGGAAGGCCCAGCCCATGTTGAGTGCTCTCCTCCTCCTGTGTGTTGTTGGCTGGCATCCCCAAGATCATTAGCGTCCCGATTCCATCAGCCTCTTCTGAGACCCGCACGATTTTGGTGTCTGCTGGTGTTTAACACTGCTAAAGGTTATTGAATCCATCTTTAGTCAAGAAAAGTGATTTAATGAGCATGTTTCTGCCTCATGAAGAGACAGCGGCTGCACGCATGTTCTCTAAGCTGCAGTCAGCCCCGTGGCTGTCCATCTCCTCCTCGCCGGTTTAATTTCTCGGCTGGTGTTGGGCA
Organism: Potos flavus; assembly: GCA_028534135.1. Classification (NCBI taxonomy): domain Eukaryota; kingdom Metazoa; phylum Chordata; class Mammalia; order Carnivora; family Procyonidae; genus Potos; species Potos flavus. The sequence goes on from CM052892.1 coordinate 3,183,412, forward strand.
AATAGAGCAAGCTGGCTTTTTCATGTGCTCCTCCCAGCCCGCCCTCCCCGGCCCCTCATGCATTTTTCATCTCGGCTCCCCACTCCCTCTGCCCTGCGAACAGTATTGATCGGCTGATTAAGCCATCAAGTCACAGCAAACACCAGGGCCCCCCACTCCTTCCTCCCCTGCCCGGTGTGCCTCTCTCGCACGTTACAGCAGGGAGATGCTTCCGCAGCCCACCCATCGCTGACCTCTGCATCTCCCACCCTTATTTTATGGTGTTGGGATAATCAGCAGATGAACTTACCAGAAACCAGGTCCTGGGGTGCCTGGGTGGCTCAGTGGGTTAAGCCTCTGCCTTTGACTCAGGTCATGATCTCAGGGTCCTGGGATCGAGCCCCGCATCGGGCTCTCTGCTCAGCAGGGAGCCTGCTTCCCCCTGCCTCTCTGCCTACTTGTGATCTCTCTCTCTCTGTCAAATAAATAAATAAAATCTTTAAAAAAAAAAAAAACAGGCCCTCTGCACCTGTCATCTAAATAGAATACTTTGGGGCTTTTTTTTTTTTTAAGAGTTTATTTATTTATTTGACAGAGAGAGAGATCACAAGTAGGAGAGAGGCAGGCAGAGAGAGAGGGGGAAGCAAGCTCCCTGCTGAGCAGAGAGCCCGATGCAGGGCTCGATCCCAGGACCCTGAAATCATGACCTGAGCCGAAGGCAGAGGCTTTAACCCACCGAGCCACCCAGGCGCCCCTGGAGCTTTATTTTTAAACCAAGCCTCTGAAGATTCCCTTGAAAAGCCCTCTTTAAAACGAAATTCAGTATTATTTATCTACTGCCGTGTAACAAATTGCCCCAAAATTTAGTGGCTGAAGGAACAAACCTGGACAACGTCACATTTTCTGTGGGTCAGGGAGTCAGGAGCATCTTTGCTGAGTGGTTCTGCCTCCGAGTGCCTGGAAGTTTCCATCAAAATGGCAGATACAGTCCCCCTGCTTCCTCAGTCACCTCCACCTTCAAACAGTGTCTGCTCGACCCTCCTGGGCTCCTCCTGTGCTGGCCTGGCTGCTCCTTCCCCGCTCTGTGCTGCAGTGAAACCCACCTCTCCCTTCCCCAGCCCATTGCAGTCCCTGCCAGCACAGCCCGGGCTTTCCCGGACACTGAGAGGCAGGGACCGTCACCCGTGTGTCCCCAGCACCTCCTCTGGGGCTGGCCGCTGATGGGTCCGTACTGACTGAGCAAGGGAGCCCTGAGTTCGCCTCTTACTCTGGTCTCCGTGGGCACCCTGTAAAACCTCCTTGTGTTCATCTGCTCCTAGGGGAGCAGGGGAGGGAAACTGGTGCCGGGTGTGGAGGGATTTGGACACCAGGACGAGGAGCTTGTTCCTGAGTGTGCCCCAGCTCCCTGCAGGGGCCCGAAGAGGGCCCAGTGTCTGCTTGGATTTAGGGTGGGGCAGGGAGGCACTTCTGCTGGTGGCGGGGTTGGTCTTGGTGGGTTTCTGGGGCTCCAAGCCTGAGGACAGCCCAGCCCAGCTCCCCGCTTCCCTCTCTGCGCCCCTTCTGCAAGTCCGTGCTCAGGAAGACAGCTCCTTTTCGGGAGGTGGAGGCACAGAGAGGGCTGGGACTGCACTTAGGCACACTTACTGTGCTGCCTCCCCCCCCCCCCCCCCGCCCCGGGCCACCCAGCATATTGCGGATCGCCCGCATTGTCCTAAAGGGAAACACAGAAACAGAAGAGCCTCACCATCGATCTGCCTATAATCAGTAGCTGTTTCCCAGGTTCTCACAGGAGCCGCCCCCTCTTCCCCCAAGGCGGTTCCCCCAAACCCACATCGAGGACTCCCCATCACTGCATTTCTGTCTGGAGCCCACTGGCCCCCAAGTGCAGCCCCGAGCCATCCCTGCGCTCCAGCTCCCTGAGGAACCTGCACAAGCAAGGTCTTTCATGGCCAATTTCAAGGTGTTAATGGGAGGATAGAGTGGAATTCACTTACAACACTGACTCCACTGAATGCTTTCAGCAGGCATTTTGCGGCAAAGTTCTTTGATTCCCACCACCACCACCACCACCACCACCCCCGCCGCCGTGTCCTTTCCCACCATTACTAAATACCAAGAGATATTCTGGTCCGAGTTCCCACTCCCCCAAGCCCTGATTCACGCAGTTGTATATGCTGGGGAGTATGAGACTTGTCACCCTGCCGCCCGTGAACTCGGATGGGCGGGCGACACTGACAGGAGCACCAGGAAAGAAGCTGGCATTTGAGCTCAGAAAACTTGGCTCTGCAGACATCACCACTGCCCCAACTTAAAACCCTCGGAAGCCACCCATGTGACCAATGACGTCACCTCCCATTTAAACCCCTTCTTTCTCTGAGCTGCTTTCTCTTACCTCAACGCATGCGCGTTTCTGACTGCCTGGCTGGCTCCCTGGCTGAGTCTCCGCCTTTCTTGAGGGCAGATGGCCCTAAGCACCCCCGTCCCAGACAGGATTTTTTACCTGGTCATTGGACGTCGCACCTTGTCTGGGCCTCTGGTTTGTCATTTCCCCCCGATTTTGAATTCATCTACTTGTCTTCCAACCTGACTTTCGAGTTGGGATGGGCTGCGAAATAGTAATGATAACATAGTCACGGTAATAATAACGCAGTAATCGGACACTCCCCAGGGGCCCGCCGCATGCCTGGCACTGTGCGAAGCCCCACTGCAGTTGGGTTTTCTAGAAGCAGATGCTGAGATGGGATATAAGATGTTTATCGTCCAGCAACACCCGTGAACAGGGGAGGGCGGAAGCAGGATTGGGCAGAGGGAGTGGCGGACCCGTGATGCAGGCCAGCCCCAAGCGGGAGCTCAGGACGAGCACGATCTGTCCAAGTGTCCCACATGGGTCCATGCCCCATGTCTCAGTCTCTGGATGCCACCTATCCTCGAAGGACATGGACCGGCTGAGGTGGGTCTCCACAGCCCAGGCCCACCCTGGAGGAGCTGAGAGCTGGGGCCTTCTGCTCACCACACCCCTGCATCCGGGGAGCGGGGCCTTCCTGAAGACGATGGGGACAGAGCCACTCCATGTCCACAGCAAGCCTTCCAACTCTGCAGTCCAGTTTGCACCTCACAGCAGTGCCCTGAGGTGCTTTTGCAAATAAAAGAGCAGGCTCAGAGAGGTTAAGTCACTCGCCTGAGGTCACACAGCTCAGGTGCTGTCGCACATCTTCCTGGCTGCAAGGTTCAAGTTCACAGCTACCACCATGCTCCCTTTCAGGCCAAATAGTGGGATTTTAAAGATGAAATTGAGGTGAGTGGCCCTCCCTTATCCTAAGGAGCAGATGCCATGCTCTGCTGACTTCCTGGCTCCCTCCTGGGAGAGTTTTATAGTTCTGAGTTTCCCCGTCCACAAAGCGGGTCAGGCCAGCTGGTGATTCTGCCTTCCTTCCCACGTCACATCTTCATTCTGCAGTGAAGCCTGAGGTGCTTGGCTCCTCTGCTTCCCCATCGATTCTGAGAGCTTCAGGTGTCCCCCCAGCTCCCCCCCTTTCCTGTAGAAGATGCCAGAGTCTGTTTAGGCTGTTGCCACCAGGACTGCTCGCTATCTGAAAGCTAGAGAGGTGTGACAGTGGCCAGAACCCCCAGAAGACAACGGACACATATGCCTGCAATGTTTTATACAGATCAGCTGCTCGAGGTAGTGAGTTCCCTGTCTGGAGAGGCAAACAAGCACAGGCTGGAAACATGATACCTAGATTTTGTGCAGATTCAACAAACGCGTTGGATAAAAGTTAGCTGATGGCCAACTGTTCTAGTTTTGTTCTCACCACTGGCCGTAACTTGTGACAATGCTTTGTACAGCATACAGTGTACAGCATACAGCAAATCCGTGTACAGCATACAGCAAAGTACTCACCTTGCTACCCCAGCCCCATCTTTGGTTTCCAGGCCGAAATGGAATGTCCTTCAGAGGGAAGGAAAAGGGTGTGTTTGTCTTTGGCAAAATCAGCATCATTTTACCCGGAGACGTGGGACGATGCTTATAGGGCTGGCTCTATCCCGAGCCACCTCCAGAGGAGCCCGGCTTTCAGAATGTGTGGATGTTTTGGTTTTTTTTAAGAAGAGAAAGTGGGGGGAAATAGGAAGTGAAATACCAGATCTGTTTTGTCCACCGGATAATCAGTTGTCCCAAGAGCCAGAATTTTTCATGAAGCTGTTATCAGCGTCGTTCCGCTTTCAAGGCCGGTGTTCTTAACAAAACTGCCTCCTGTTTCTCAGCTGCACGGGGTTGGGGGGGCTCCCTGAGGCCACAGGTCAAGGGCTGTGAAAGAGGAGAAGATACAGAGACACGAGGGCCTGACCGCTCCCAGGGAGGTTTCGTCACTGGGAAGCACCATTCACGAGAACTAGACTCAGGCAGCAGGTGCCCCAAAGCCACCAGGCCTTCCCCCCCAAGCTCAGCTCTGGCTTGGGTCGGCGCAGGACACCGGGCTCGGCTGACTCCAGCTTACGGCCTGCCTGGCCCCTGGGGCCTGCGGGCTACTGAACAGGCCAGAACCTCGGACTCGTTCCTCCCTCCCGCCCAGTCCTGGCACATCCTCCACCCCCACTGCGGTGCCCACAGCCCTCCTTGAACCCGGGTCCTTGTGACCGGCAGCCCAGCGGGGTTGGCTGGCTTCCCCTCTGCGTCTCTAGGGGAACCTTCCCCTTGCCCCCAGTCTGGCTGTCCACCGACAGATAAAGCACTTGCCTCAGGTCACAAGTACAAGTAGAGAAGGTGGGGTTCTGCCACAGGGCTGTGTGCCCCAGAGCTGTGCTGCTTCTGGCGTGGGCCCTTCTCTCAGGACACATCTGGTCCAGTGGGGTCGCAAGGCCCTCAGAGAGGAACAAACAGCAGGCTCTAGGGAATTTAGAAGAGGGCCCTGGGTATCAGGGGTATCAAGGAGGGCTTCCTGGAGGTGATGGCACAAGCAAGAGACAGGAAGTTTAGTGGGCCCAGAAACGGCCAGTGTCATTTCCACCATATTCTATCGGTCGAAGCAGTAACAAAGCCATTGAAGGGGAGGGAATTTAGACCCCTCCTTTCAGAGGGAGAAGTCACGGAATTTGTGGCCCATCTTTAATCCACCACAGGCGCGAAAAGCACAGTCAGCATCCCGGAGGGGCTCTGCTCCACACGGTGACTCACAGACCTAGGCGAATGGGCACTCTGCCGTTCTGCGTGTCACTTCCAAGCTGGTCCTGGTGTCGGCGTCCAGCCGGCAGATGCTGGGAAAGAGGAAGCAAGCGTTCCCACAGGACGGCCTGTGAGCCAGTCCTGGACATGGCATGTATCACTTCCACACACACTCTGTGGCCGGAACTCGGCGCACAGTCTCACTGGACTGCAAGGCAGGCTGGGAAACGTGTCTGGCCGTGAGCCAGGAGGAAGGGGAGACAGGCTCGGCCAGGCCACCCGTTTCCCTCCCTGGGTGCATGAGGAGTAAATGGCTCGGTATGTGGAAAGGGTGGCTGGCACGCCATCAGCAGCCCCGCGTGGCCCTCCTCCACCCTTCCGAAAGCCTCTAGATGTGTTTGGGCACGCATCACACGTCTGCATTGCTGCGTGGTTGGCGTGGATGGGACGGTACCTGCCAACACCCCAGCATCTTCAAAGGGAAGCCTGTCCCCGTGGGCGGACAGCCACGGGCGTCTCCTGGCTCCCACCTTGACCATAGCTGAGGGGACCAAGAGTGGCCAGGCCCTCGCTGGTCACTGGCCCTCCGAGGGCCCTGGTGTAAGAAGCTTTGCCTTGATAGGCTGGAGCAACCAGAGAGGAGCTGAAAAGACGCAGAGACAAGGCTATGAAGTGGAGTGTGGGGCGGGCAGGGCCACGAGTGGCCGGACTGACGCGGAACCAGAAACTGTGAGGAAGCAGAGACTAACAGGGCCTACAGAGGAAAGCTCTAGAGAAGAAGGGAAAGAGGTGGGCTCGTCGCCGGAGTTCCAACAAGATGGCGAATGAGCAGCAGAGACTGAAAGACCGCTGAGGCACGCTCATAACCGCTCCAAAAACGTGAGGACGTGGCTGTGTCTCAGAAGCTGCCCTACATCCTGTCCTGGGCCCGAGCCCCACGAGGTGTCTTGGTCGGGGATCGGCAAACTTCCTGTGAAAGTCGGGGTGTCAGCATTGACAGCTCTGCACATTTCTCTCGAAGTTGCTCGACTCTGCCATCGTCGTGCAAAAAGCAACCACAGACGATATGGAAGCAAACGAACGGGGCTGCGTACCAATAAAGCTTTACGGACACGGAAATTTTCATTTCATAAAATTCTCACATGTCTAGAAATAGTCTATCTTTTTATTGTTTTTTTTTTTAACTACTGTATTTAAAAACATGAAAGCATTCTTAGTTCACGGGCTGTACAAACACAGGCATTAGGCAAAATTTAGCCCCTAGGTCATCATTTTTTGACTCCTCCTTTTAGTTCATAAGAGCTGAGGGTGCCATTTTGTTTGGTCACCAGCACCCGAACCCCCCTTTCCGGGCCAGCAGACAGCTTCCCCTGATGAGGCAGAACCCACCTTCCACTGTCAGAGCTGGACACACAGAGGTGCCCCAGACCCAACCCGACGCACCTGCCCCAACCTCCACCAAACGTGAATGGTGGGAAGCAGAGACCTTGCAGGATGGGTCCTGGTGACGGGCAGTGACCTTCCAAAGCAGGCATGACGGTGCCCGTGGCAGTGGCAGCAAGAGTCACCCACAGCATCTCACCCTAGCGGCACTGACGCCCTTGTCATTGAACTAGTCCTGCTGGCTTCAGTTCTCCCGGGCTTTGAGCCCGGTTCTCACGCCCCGTCCGGTGAGACTGTGAGCCCCAGCACCCTGGTGATGAATCTGGGTCCACTAAATCAGCCAGCAGCTACTCTCTTTGCTGATGAGTAAGAACCCCAGTGGCTGTGGGATTTCTCACCGTGGTTTTCTCTGGTGAAGTCCCAGGATGCTGAAATGTGCTGTAAAGATCTTTCCTAACAAGTTTTTCTTTAGAAGTTATCCCATAAACATTGCATGTTCACTATTTTGGCAAGAAAGAAAAAAGGCAAGAAATAAAAAATGCCACAGAGGAGAAATAAACATTCCTCGTAATCACGACATGTGGAAAGAAGCGCAATTAGTCTTTGACGCAAACCCTCACAGACAGAGATCTAGATTTTCCTCTTCACTTGCCAATATCTGGGAAGCGTCGTGAATTGCTAGTAAGCATGTGTTTCCATCTCTTTATAAGTAACTGCCTGATGCGCCAGCAGATCCATGTACCTGATGTATCTGCCAGTCCCCCGCTGGTGGGCACGTGGGCTGTTTCTGGGTTTCGTCGCTAGAGATAATGCTTGGATAGGAGAAGGCCGTGGACTGCCCAGCGCCCCTCCCCCCAATTCAGATGGTGACATCCTAACCCCCAGGACCTCAGAATGTGCCAATTTGGAGATGGGCCTTTAAAGAGGTAATTGAGGTAAAATGAAGTCATACGGGCGGGCCCTCATCCAACATGACTGGTGTCCTTATAAGGAGATGGGGACACTCGCGACACAGACTGATGGGGGACCGTGCGAGGCCACGGCAAGAAAGTGGCTGTCTGCGAGCCAAGGAGAGAGGCCTCAGAAGATAGCAACCCTGCCTCCACTTTGATCTCAGAGACTGTGAGAAAATAAATTTCTGTTGTTAAAGCCACACAGACTGTCATACTTTGTGATGGCAACCCTAGGAAACAAATACACTGTCCTTTTAAGTCGATCTTTGAGTACATGTAAAATTTTTCCTGAGGCTAGAATCACAAAATGGGGATTACGAAATCAAAGGGTATACGTGTTTTAAAGACTTTGTGTTTTGCAATCATGATAGACTCACGGGAAGTCGCACAAAGAGCACAGAGCCTGTGGGGACATTTGACAGAACTAGAGTGCAGGATCCAAACCAGGAAATTGGCGCTGGGGCAGAGCCGTTGCATGGCCTACAGGCTCCATCCAGTCTAGTGGTGGGTCCCGTACGCCCTCCCGTAGATCGATGCCTCCGTCTTTCATTTTTGTATGCTATTGCAAATGTTGTTTTCTGTTTCATTTCCTTTTCGTGCGTCCCTGGAAGAAGGAAACCGAATGATTGGTCTTGCTTCTGCCATCTTGCTACATTCGCTTATTAATCCTGGTAGTTCGTTGTAGATTCTCCTGGAATCCTAATGTATGTGATGATATCATCTATAACTAATAGCAGTTGCTTTCCCTTCGATCCTGATACTTCTTTCCTTGTTTATCGCGTTGGTGAGGAACCGAGGACGACGTGGAATGAAAACAGTGATGGTGGGAAACCTTGTTCGCTTCTGGTCTCGGCTGGGGGAGGGGAGGTTCTATAACTTGCTCTCCAGTGCCATGTCTGCCGTAGATTTCCAGGATCTATATTTTATCAAGTGAAGGATGTTCCCCTCTGCTCTAGTTTCTCAGAGCTTTCTCGTTCACGGATGGTCCTGAGTTCCATCAAATAATTTTTTCTGCGTCGATGGAGATGATCCTGTCATTTTTCTTCTGGTTTTTATTATGATTGATTTTTGAATGTTAAGCCAACCTTGCATTCCTGAAATAAATCCCACTTGGTTGTAACATTGTTTGACTTGACTTGCTAACATTTTGTCAAGTATTTTCATGTCTGTTTTCACGAGGACAGTTGATCCATAATGTTCCTTTGTTGTGATGTTCTTATCGGGATTTACTGTGAAGGTTATGGTAGCCTAATAAAATGACTTGGGAAGTAACTCTTCTTTCTGTATTCTCCGGGAGATCTTATGTAAGATTGAGGGGGAGGTATTTCTTTTTTAAATGTTCAGTAGAATTTACCAGTGAAGTTACTGAAAATTTCTTTGTCAGATAGTTTTAATTTTGGATTCGATTTCTTTAATAGATAAGGGTTTTTTTTTTTGCAGCAGTTTTGATAAGCTTTGTTTTTAATGTATTTTTTCCACTACATTTCATTTTCAAATTTGTCCGTGTAAAGCTACTCCTGATATCTTCTCAAGGCATTGTAAACGTTAAACCTCCATATTATTATGGTACATTTCTGTGCGATTACCAATATCACTCCATAATACCGCCATCATAGCACTCGACGACTTCCATCTGCATGTTGTGAGCCTGTGTCTGTTTTGGTCACCCCCCCGCCCCACCCCCCATCCCCGAGCTGTCACCAGATGGAGCTCACCATCCAGAGAGACCCCATCACCAGCAGTGCCTAGCCAGGACCGCAGTGAGCACCTGCCCCCCGAGATCCCGAAGTGACCAAAGTGACCTCCCGAGCATCTCAGATCTCTTGGAAAGGAAGCTTCTGGACACTGTTTGCATTGGAGTGTGGGTTCCCCAGGTCCACCCAGCCAGAGAAAGTCATTGATAGATTAGTTTGAATGAAGATTAATCAATAATTTATGCTGATGTTTTCCTCACGCAGCAGGGAGACCCATTTGGATGTGATCTGACAAGGTCAGGCACACCTTGGTTTAATTAAACCTGATACAGAAAATTAAAAGAAAAAAAAAAAACATGCCTACCAGCCCTCCGGCAATTGGTTACCCTGGATGGACTCGATCTGCAATCGATGAAGAGGGATGAGAGCACGTGGGGGTGCGGCAAGAAAGTCCAGACTCAGCAGACGCCTCCGCGCGGCCGCGCTGATGGAGCCCAGCAAATGTAAATACACTTATTGGCATGTCCTCAAAACGTGGCCTTTAGGAGGCAGGCCGTTTGCACGCGCTGATGGATGGTGCTGCTGGCGGGCATGTACGCCATGTCTGGAAACCAGCACCGCTTAGACCTCTCTTAGAGGAGCCGCAATGCCGGAACTCACGTGCCCGGAGCCGCCATGGAAAGCAGCGAGGAGAAACGAATGATCGTCGTCTTCCTGACAGATAGGAGACAGTCTCGGGACCTGGCAGAGAAGCAGCATCGGGGCGAGCCTCTTGGTGGGACTCTCCATGTTTTCTGCCCCCCAGGCTCTCAGCAGGAGCTCCCTCCTTTTTGTGGTTTTCTGTTAGATCCCAGCCGAATCTCATCCGAACGCTTGGGACCTTTCTGAGCTCACGGAATTGCTCTGACAGTTTTCACTCATAGCCTCCCTGTCCTCCGGACATGGGTGTAAATCTTTGAGGAGGTAGGCCTAGGGTAAACTCAAGTAACTGTCCAACTCAGCGTGGTGTCTTTGCCCCAGGCCACTGAGACTTGTCGCTGGGTCAGGCTAGTCACCTAATGTCCCCTCCCAGAGGACAACTTCTCACTCGGGGGATCCTCCATCCCACCCAACAGGTTTGCTGGGGGTGGCCAGACCTGGATAAGCCCCAGGTGACAAAGGAATAGCACAAGACCCCTCCCCCCATTGCCGTGTCCGTGGCAGACATCACTAATCTCAGCCTGCACGTTGTCCTGACGCTAGGAAGTAGGAAGCCTTCCCTGCCCATGCCAAGTACACAAAGTTCTAGTTCCAAAATGGACAGGGAGGGCAGAAGGCAGAAGGAGACAGAGAAGAGGTTGGAGGCGAGCACGTGTGTCCCCATGCTCTCGCCAGACTTTGGCTGGGAGAGATGCTGCTTTGGATGCTCAAAAGAAGAGTGGGGAGCAGGAAGGTTTCCGTTCAGGTTCACATTTGGGACTCCGGAAGGGGGTCGCCTCCCAGGCAGCGCCCCAGCCGCAGGGGAGCCTCAGCAGCATGGGGAAGGGTCCAGTGAACTCTCTCTGACACCTACAGCTCCCCCCAAGGCCTGGATGGGCTGCAGAGGTCCCCACGTGCCTGGAGGCAGCGGAGAGTCTGTGGGGCACGCTGGCCAAGGGCATGAGGTCCCTGCAGCAGAGGCTGTACTGGTCGGTGGAGACCGGGGGTCACGGGGAGGACACGGGGAGACACAGAGGGGAAGAAGGGCTGGGCCAGCCGAAGAGCATTCCGGGGCCCAGGCAAGAGGGACCCACCAGGACGTTACCTGCAGCCGCGCCAGCAGTAGAGTGCTCAGTCCTGGAGGCCCCGGGGCGGCCGCAGCCAGCAGAGAGCACCCAGGACGAGGCCACCCGGAGCCTGCAGACACGCCTCCCGTCGGCCGCCACGCATCCACTGCCGCACAAGCCGCCATGCTGGGGAGGAGCGGGATGGGGGGGTGGGGGAGGCGATGGTCTGGGAACGGGAAAGATCCTTTGTCCAAAGCAACGAAACAGTTGGATCGGATTGGGTCTGGGGGATGGGCGCTCCGTCCCGCCATGCCATGCCTGCCAGACGTCGCTCCCTGCCATGTCGACCCCTGGGCTGAGGGACCCAAGGGCCGGACAGCTGGAGCAGCTGCTCCCCCACTCCGGCCCCCCAGACCCCCGCAGCCGCCTGCCACCTGCCCCTTCCACCACCGGCTTCTTCACCTGGCTTTTTTTTTTTTTTTTTTTTTTTAACATGTCAACGTAGACATAAGAGTCACCATTTTAACGGCTTTTAAGTAAGCACTTCCGTGGTAGTACGTACCTTCACGCTGTTATGCAGACTCGCCCCCGGCCGTCTCCAGAACTCTCCATCTCCCCAGACTGGAACTCAGCCTCCGGTGTCCACCACCCCCCTTTCTGTCTCTGTGAATGTGATGCCCTGGGCGCTTCGCAGCAGAGGACTCACATGGCATTTGCCCTTTGGGGTCTGGCTCGGCTCGCTTACCTAGTGTCCTCTAGGCTCATTGCTGTTGCAGCGCACATCAGAATCTCAGGATCGTCCTCCTTTCTAAGGCTGAATTTTTAAGACTGAATCCATCGTACGGATATGCTGCATTTTGTTTAGCCATCATCCACTCGCCGGTGGACACTCGGGCGGTTTCCACCTCTCGGCCGCTGTGAACATGGGTGCACAGATCCCTCGCTGTCCGAATCCCTGCTTTCGACCCTTTGCAGTAAATAACCACAAGCAGAATCGCTGGGTCCAACAGCAAGTCTGTGTCTCCTTTTCGAGGAGCTGGCATGCTGTGTTCCGCAGCCCTGGCCCATCTTCCATGCTCGCCAGCAAAGCCCAAGGCCTCCAACGTCTCCCCATCCTCACCAACGCTGGTTACTTCCTGGTTTTTTGATAATAACCCTCCTAGTGGGGGCGAGGTGCCTACTGTGGCTTTTGATTCTGTGAGCCCCGTTTCCTTTCACAAACCCTCCTGTAGTCTTCCTGACCTGAGCCAGAGTTGCATTCTGGAACCTGACAGATCCAGGAGGGGAGACTGCATGGGTAGCGCCGGCTGTGTGCAGGGCCCGGGGGGCCCGGGGCGGGGGGGGCGGGCGTGCATGTGCACAGAGGAGGCCGCTGCTGCAGAGGAACACAAGACTGTTTGCAGGATCGGCTTTGCGTGCCAGGAAAATAACTCCGCCCGTATTTGGTGAACACCGGGTTCTTGCCAGGCGCTGGGTTGTAAGGGTGCTAATTTAGAACTGGTCCGTGGTGGAGGAGGTGAGACACTTTGGGTGACCCACCCATGAGACACTGTCCTGCCTGTACTTCCTTGTTGTTGAAAATTTTATTTATTTATTTAGTTAGTTATTTGAGAGAGAGCGAGCACAAGGAGGGGGTGGGGCCGAGGGAGAGGGAGAAGCAGGCTCCCCGCTGAGCAGGGAGCCCAACACAGGGCTCAATCCCAGAACCCCAGGATCATGACCTGAACTGAAGGCAGACGCTTAACAGACTGAACCACCCAAGCACCCATGCACTTCCTTGTTATTAGAGCCCATATCCCAAATTAGAGGCTAAAAATGCCCACATATCTGCCTCCCTAGGCTTCCTTGCATGTAGACGTGGGCAGGTGGGACCTGGGGTCTTTTGGGGGCCTCTGGGAAAGTTTTGAATCCCTAACAGGAATAGTAGGGAGTAGCATTTTTCTCTCCTTCCCTGCAGACCTTTTTTGTGGGAAGATGTGATGTTTGGAGCTGTGGCAGCTCTCTTGCCACCATGAGGTGAAGTGGTCATCATGCTGGGGAAGTGGAAAAATAGGAAGATGCTGGGTCCTTGCTGCTATCACTGAGCTTCTGAATCAACCTCAAGTATCTAATTATGTGAGAACAATAAGCCCCTGTCATTAAAGCCACTTTTCACTGAATATTCTATGATTTGTGGCCCTGGGCATTCTCTCCAATACGAAGAGGCTGACTAAAACAAAGAATCACATATACAAATGGAAGGTTCCAGCTAAGCTGCATCCAGGGAAGGAGCTGTACAGGGTGCATTTACTAGGGAGTGAAGACCCAGGCAGAGAGGTCAGGATAATCTCCCCAAGGAGGTGACCACTGAACAGAGGTCCAGATGGAAACTGGTAGATCTTAGGCAAAGGGAGCAGGTGGTGCAGAGGGATCATGGGAAGTCCCTAGGCGTGCATTAGAGTCACTTTGGGAGCTTTTAACAGTTACAACACACCCCCCATTCAAATTAACTGAATCTCCAGGGTTTCGATTGCAAACGTGCAGCGGGCTTGAGAACCGTGGACTAAGGGGCGGGGATGGCTGGCCTGCAGGGTGCGCACGAGGGAGGGACGGAGGAGGCTGGGGGTGGGGACAGCTAAAAACATCGCAGACCGTTCCCCACCACAGACGGAGCTCTGAGGGGCCAGAGCACGGCCAGGGAGCCTGGCACGAGAGAAGGTGGATCTCTTAGTCACAACAGCGCTCGCTGATCTTCACCAGCCGGCCACTCCCTGGCATGGGACCCACTGAATTTCACTGTCCCAATCTGCTCGTTGGGGACGACAACATCCCATCCAACCCAGAGCAACTGGAACCTGGGGACAGCAGCCCGCGTCAGGGAGCCAAGCAGGTGCTCGTTCCCGGAGGTTCCCTTCCAGGGTCGTGGGATTCTATCCCCAGTGGGGCTTTGGGCCCAGCTGTGCCCTGAAAGGAGGAGGTCACTGCAGCCATGAGGCTGGGCAGCCCTGTCCCTATTGTCCCACTCACTGCTGTGTCTCCCGCTGAAGTGAGCTGAATGGTGGCCCCCAAAAGATGTGGCCACCCAGAACCTCAGAACCAACCTGATTTGGAACAAAGGTCTTTGCAGATGTAATTAACAGAAGGCTCTCGAGATCATCTTGGATTAGGGTGGGCCCTAAATCCGGGGACAGGTGCCCTTGTAAAAAGGGAAGAGGCACAGATACAGAAACACAAAGGACAGGATGCCACGCGAGGCCAGAGGCAGAGACCAGAGTAACGCGTCTGCAAACCAAGGGATGCCTCGGATTGCCGGCGGCCTCCAGAAGCTAGGAGAGAGGCGGGGAATGGATTCTCCCTCAGAGCTTCCAGAAGGAACCCCTCCGCCAACACTTTGGCCCCTGGCCTCCTGACCTGTGAGAGAAGACGTGTCTGTTGTCCTCAGCCGGGCAGTCTGTGGTCATGTGTTCCCGCAGCCCTGGGGCCCTCCTGCGCCACCGTCCCGGGACCCTCTCCCCGCCCCCGCTGTCCCCCTCTGCCGTCAGTCTGGGGGCCTGGACGGAGCAAAGCATGGCATCCTGCTTGAGGAGCCAAATTGCCAGCCCTGCATGGCCAGCGTGCCTGGCACCAGGACGGTGTCGCCAGCGAGGAGGGGCCAGCTCATCAGCTCCTCGGGGAGCCTAGGATGCTGTGGCTGAAACCGGCCGCACCCAAGGTGACCTTCTCATGACAAACCGGGCGCTGGCATCAATTATTCACAAGGAACATCTTGGAATGGGCTCAAAACACATGGGCCCAGGCTTTTTGTTGTTACCCCCTCCTCTGCCTTTAAAGACATTTGTCAAATCCACGCCTGGCAGAGAAACAGAGAGTCGGGGCATTGGGGAGGGGCGGGGAGCGCAGCGCCCACGGGGCCCCGCCAGCTCACCGGCAAAGGGCGCTCAGCGGCGGCCCCTCGGCGGGCCTTGAAAGCTTGTGTCTCCTCGCAGAAAGAGCTGTCCGCCGGCCGCCGGGGCCTTTGATTCGTCCCTGACAGGGCGCTGACGGATTGATCTGGCGCCCGTACATAATTCATGAGCCCCTGAGCAGCTGCGAATTCTGAGCAGGCCTTTCCGAGGTGCACACGGAGCCGGGCCGGAGAGCAGGGCTGGGGAGTGGGGCGCGGGGGTGGGGCCTGCCCCGTGGTCCCCCGGCCCCCCCCCCGGCTGTCGTCACCAGAGGAGCTTCATCAGGAGGTCAAGAGCTAAAGGGACGCTCCTGGGCCGGGGCGGGGAAAGCAGTCCGCTCCGATGGGACAACCACCTGTCCGTGGTCCGCCGTCTCCAGAGCGAGGGCCGCGGGGAGCGTGCGCCATGCTCCCCTCCGTTGGCCTGAGCATGGCCCTCCAGGTGGCCTACTGGGGAGGGGCCCTCAGGCCGCAGTCCTGCAGACACGACTAGCTGGGTGACCTTGGGCGGGTCACTCAGGCTGCCTGAGCCAAGCCCTGTCCCCGTGGAATCGCGGTGATAACATGCTGTAGGCAAAAGGCGCTGCCCCCCCCTCCCCCCGCATCAGAGCGCGTGGGTCTGTCAGAGGCGAATCTTCTAGCACATCATGCCAGCCTTCCACTGGCCTCCCTGGGGGTGACAGCCCCACTTCCCGGAGTGTGGCCACAGGCGGGCCCTCAGGACCTGGTTCACACTTGGACTGGGTACACGGACCAGGATCCCAACAAAGCAGGAGGAAAGACAGCAGCAGGCGGAGAAAGGCTTTTCAAACACAGTTTCTCAGAACCCAGGGATGCGGGCTCCCAAGAACCCCCCGGGGCTTTCACAGGGCAGCACCCGGGCCTCCCCAGGGACCCCAGCTCGAGGTGAGGGTGGGGTGTGCCGGTGGCCAGGAGCCCACCAGTCCTCCGGATCCTGACCCAGATGAGGCCCGGGACCACTGCAGAGTATTTTCCAGTTCGAGCGAGCATGGCTTGAGGTGTTTTTGCAAAACAATTAGGTTGTCCTTGTTTTCCCGATATTTCTGTTTGGTTGAGGACATTGATTTTTTTCCCCCTCATAGTATTTATCGTTGATACATTTTTTTTTTTTTTGTCAAATTGCAAAAGTAATACTTACATAAATGTCTGTTCTCTTTTTTTCATGCTTTTCTGTATTTAACATTTTTTAACGTGAAAAAAAGCAATATATATTTCTCATGCCAAGACGTGGAAAATAGAGAAGCAGAAAGAAATCAAAATCTCCCACAATCCCTCCCTCCGGAGACAATGGCCATGAATGAGCATGTCGGTCTGTGCCTTCCCAGGACTGTGCCGATGTGAACCCAGAGACATCCTATTTTATCGTGGGTTTTTTGTTTTTTTTTATTGTACTAAAATGTACGTAACACCAAGTTTACCATTCGAACCATTTTTAAGTCCCCAATTCAGTGGCCTGGAATACATTCTTGGCTGCCACCTGTCTCCAGAACTTTCTCAGGTTCCCCAAACTGAAACTGTGTTCCCATAAAGCACCGATCCCCATTTCTCTCCCCAACCCCCCCCAGGCCCTGACAACCACCATTCCACCTTCTGTCTCTGCGACTTTGATTACTCCATGTGTGAGATCACGGGGAATTCGTCCTCCAGGTTATCCACGAGGTCTCAGGTGTCAGAATCTCCTCCCTTTCCAAGGCTGAGAGATATGTCCTGCGTATGAACTAGGATTATACCGTACGGTACGGACTGCGCTGCCCCCATTTATTTTTCATGCAACATTAGATTGAAAACATTCTCCCAGCAGAAACTGATCCATAGCTTCGTCCACTTCTTCCCACCAGTTATACCCTCCCAGAAGCAGCCCTGGGTCGGGAGCAGGAAGCCCGGGGCCCCTGTGGGGGGCGGGGAGGGGTCCCCAGAACCGCCCCCAGGATCCGTGATGTGCTAGGAAGGCTGACAGGACTCAGCATATAGTTGTGCCTCAGCAAAGGGCTAGGAAGCAAAATCGGCAAAGGGAAGAGGTGAGGGGACGGATCCCAGAGGCAGCCAGGCACGAGCTCCTGAGAGTTCTCTCCCAGTGGAGTCACACAGGACACGCTCAGCCTTCGCCGCCACATGTTGAGACGACACATGTGAGGTGCCATCTGCCAGGGAAGCTCCATCACAGGCTGGTCACGTGGGCACCCTGCCCAACACACACCAAACATCCAGACTCCTCGAAGGAAAGCAGGAGCTCAGCATAAGCCACATGGTTTGCACCAACAACAGCGAGCCATTCTTACCAGTTAGGGAATGGTGGGAGCTCTCCAGAAATCCAGGCTTCCAGATGCCAGCCCAAGCCCACCTTGCGGGCAGGCCTTTCAAAGGAAAGCTGTCTCAAGCCTCCTGTGTTAACTCTTTCCTGGATGTATACCACCAAAGTCCAGGATTTTTTTTTTTTTAAGATTTTATTTATTTGACAGAGAAAGAGGGGAGCAGCAGAGGGAGAGGGAGACATAGGCTCCCTACTCAGGGAGCCCAATGAGGGGCTCGATCCCAGGATCCTATGATCATGACCTGAGCTGAAGGTAGATGCTTAACCGGCTGAGCCACCTGGGCGCCGCCAAGTCCAGGATTTTAAAAGTCTAAGATTTAAAACAAAAATGCAGAACATCTGGCCACCATGGGCCTCATTCACAGACCGACTCAGCTGGGGCAGAACAGCAGCATCTTTAAGGCAAGAGGTAGGGGCTAGCTTTGGTCATCTTTCTAATCTTGTTAAGTAGCTGTAGGTTTCAGAGTAGGAAGAAGTCTGGTGAAGACAGGCAAGACCTCCACACTGAAAACTACAAAATGTTAGGGAAATTAACAATAAATAAAGGAATAGACTATGTTCATGGATTGGAAAACTGCAATAGTGTAGCTATATTCTTTCCCTTGATTGATATCTAAACTCAAAGCAATCTCCATCAAAATCCCAGTAGGTTTGTTTTTGGTGGAAATTGGCAAGCTGATATAAAATTTATATGAAAGGGCAGAGGGCCAAGGAATAGCCAAGAAGATCATGAAAACAACAAGGTTGGCAGACATGCGCTGCCAGGTATCAGACCCGTGATAAAGCCACGGTAATTAGGACACCATGGGATTGGTGCAAAGATAGACAAACTGACTGATGGAGCAGAGAGTTTCCAGAAGCAGAAGCTCTTCCCCACAACACAGTCAACAGGGCCTGTCCTGGACAGTGAGGATAGAAGGGTCCTCTCAAAAACATGCCTCACAAGTTATAAAAAAAAAAAAAAAAACTGCATTCCAAATGGATTGCATATCTACAGGTGAAAGGCAAAGTAGTGAAACATTTAGAGGAGACATCTTGGTGACCTCCAAAGAGACAAAGATGTTTTAAACAGGGTTCAAAATGTGCTATTCATACGTGAAAAAAAATTAGTAGATTGGACTATTGTAAGGATGTTCTCTCAGCAAAGATGCCTACTGAGAGAAGGAAAAGGTAATCCACAGAGTCAAAATTATTTGCCACATAAGGACTTGTGTTCAAAACACTCCTACAAACCAATAAGAAGAAGACAGACATCCTGGGAGAAAAATCAGCCTGAACAGGTACCTCGCAGGGAGGGTGACAGGCTTCCCAAATGGCCAAGAAGCATATAACAAGAGGCTCAACATTAGCCATTGGGAAATGCAAGGGCAAGCCACAGTGTGATGCCCCTACCACCACCACCCCCAACCAGAACAGCCAAAACAAAAAAGATGGAAAATACTAAGAGTTGACAAGGATGTGGAGCAACTCGAGCCCTCATCCACTGCGGTGGAATGGGGATCACGACACCACTTTGGAAGACGGTGTGCCGGTCTCTAATCACGCTGAACATCTATATACCCAATGGCTCAACAACTCTGCTCCAACCAGAAATGCACAAGCATGCTCAGGAAAAGACACACACCAGCGTGTTCGTCCCATCACCGTGTACACCCACCCAGACACCCAACAACAGGAGAATGGGTGAAGCGCGGGATTCCCGGCCAAAGGAATACTATGCAGCAGTGCAAAGTGCCCATCAGCCACTGCGGACAGCAGCCTGGGTGAGTCCCCCAAGTACCATGGCACAGGTTGGAAACCAGGCACGGTGAGCACGCTCTGTGTCATTCCACTTACACAAAGTGCAACCGGAGACGTGAAGTGCTTTCTGAGTGATAGAGTTAAGGAAATGTTCAACTTTTAATGTCTGTGGGCACAGCTCCTGGATTCCCAGGGAGGCTATACTTGAACATTTACCAAGGTCAAAATGACTTGGCACAACCTCAAGGCCTGGGCTCTATTTCTGCCCTGAGCACACATTGTACATCTGCTTCGTTTAAAAAATAACCAAAAAGGAAGCATTCCAAACAGAAAGATAAGAAAAGGGAAAGAACCCTCCCTGGTCCCCATAAGGTTAAAGTCACACAGCCCTGCGTGTGCTGGAAACTTAAGTTCTGCAACTTTCTGAAATGTCCTAATGATTTGTAACTTTTTTATGTAAAGAACGTATATAACCCCACACCAAATGTTCCTTCTCTGGAGCATCTTTTGTGAAGACTGTCTATCCCAGGCAGCTGTCCCAACTGGGGCTCGAATGAAACTCTCTTCCTTTTAAAGATTCTAGAAGGTTCTAAAACATTTGTTCAATTTGCATTGACATGAGGTGCTGATTCCATGGGTGTTCAGTTTGTGAAAATTCATATGCTCGTGGGCACTAATTCATATACTCATGTATACTCTTGGGCCCTTTTTTTATGTGTGATCTACTTAAGAGTAAACAAAAAATTGGGGAAAGAAAAGATGGGGCATGGCCCTGGTTTCCCATACCCCACCAGGGGCCTTTTTCTTCATTTGGCATTGTGACCTCTAACCTGGGTGACGTCTAAGGTGCCTCCTCCCTGTCCCATGAGGCCTCCAATAGAGTGTATTTGTTCTTAACTGCAACCCAGAATCGTGCCAATAAGCCAGTCAATACCATGTCGTTAGTGGATCCCAGTGCTATTGTGATTTGTTAAATTATAAAGGTTGTAGCAATTCAGAAAGTCTAAAATCTCCTGGGTGAGACCCAGCCGTGGCTCAGGGTCCAGGTCCAAGACCCGGAGTCCAAGAGGTACCAAGGGAAGGAATTGGGGAGCCCGTGCCCATGTCTCCCCTGGGGTAGATGCCCCAGCTCCCCTCCCGACCAGGGGCTGGCACCGTAGCCTCCATGCACCAAAGCCAGGGCAGCCCGATCCCACCACGGGTGGGTCAGAAGCAGAGTGGCACGAATCCCAGCTCTGACTCTTACTGACTGTGTAAACCTCTCCGGACCTCCATTCCCTCACCCGCAGTGTGGGACCAATAGCACTCTTTGATGGGGTTGTTGCAGAAATTAACCGGAATTGCTTAGCACAGAGCCGGGCACAAGGCCAGCCCCTGGCAGGTGGCTCCTAGCATTGCTACTGTCATTACCATCATCGTTGTCGTTCTTACTCTTTTGTTCATTTCCACTTTAGATTTCACCGTTCTGCATGAGGACTGTGGACTCCCCTTCCCTCCCTCAGACCCAGAAGGTAATACAAACCGTTAACCCACAAAATAAAACCACCAGTTACTTTACCGATAAAGTGGGTTTGGTCGGGAATAGCAGAGAATTGCAGTTCGGGATGTGCAGGCTACAGCCAAACCGCAGGCAAGCCCGACAAAGAGAGGAGAGGAGCGTGGCTTTATGGGGAAGGGAGAGGACGTTGGGAGGGGCTGTCCTGAACCGAAGTCCCCTGGACGGGAGCGGGAGTTCAGGGTGAGGGCGGGTCCTCACTGGCCGAGTTGCTGGGGTCGTGGGTTTCTGGTCGGAGAAGCAGCGTCCGTCCTTCCCTGTTGGGTCTGTAGTCCTGATTCCCTCCCGCGGCGGGTGCCTCTGCTGGGGTCTCTAAGTGCTGGATCTTCCTGGAATGGACATCTAATGATACGGCGTGAGAACTCTCCTTTCTGGCCTCCTAACTTCATTGTAGTGAGCTTTTCCTTTATTAAGTTTCACCAAACAAGGGTAGAAGCCCGATTTCGCAGATGAACTACTTTGTAACCGACCTGGTCCACGCGGCGAACCAGATACAACGCGCTGCTTGCTCACTCCCTCCTTCCTTTCTGCAGCACACACCCAGTGCACACGCACTATTCCCCGGGCCGGGGCTGCGCCCCGCACCCCCAGCAGGTCACTGAGAAGCACCTCTGGAGGCTCTGCGGAGGGCACTTTATTTCTGCAGCTTTGAGATGCCGAAGCAGCCCAAGGTCGTGGGAGCCGAAGGTTGCTGGAGCTTGCGTTTCATTTGTCTTTGATGAAAGTGGCGTGGTGCATTCCGCCGGTCCCCCTCATACCCACATCCCAGGGGAGTTCTTCGACGATAACATGGACCAGCTCCAAAAGGAGTTCTCTGGAAAGGTTTATTAAAAACCCCAGCATTCTCCCTGTAGTTACCAAATCCGAAGAGCATAACGCCTTGAGCGTTGGGGCGTCACTGCGGACGCCCGGCGCACACACCAGCTAGGTCCTCACGCTGCCCTGGGCCCCTCTGTGAGGCCCCCAGACTGCAGCTTAGGGCCAGTGGGCCTGTGTGGCCTCAGAGAAATCAAATGGACGTCTCAACTTCTAGGGCAGGAAGGCACCTACCAGCTGGGGGCCAGCAGGGAACAGTTGGACGAGGCAACAGGTGGCGGGCAGGTGGCTGCTCCCCCGCCCACACCCGTGGCAGACATTGCTAATCGATCCCAGTGCCCGTTCCCACTGAGCCCAAGCACAGTTTCTGAATCATCAGCACAGGGCTCAGTTCTGCCCAGTCACCGTGATACCTCGGGGTGGTCGTGGAGCTCCCCGGGCCCCATTTTCTGGCCTGTGAGTTGGAGAGAAAAGCAGGAGAGCGCTGGTCGCCCGCCTGGCTTTGGGTGCTCTGCCCTCCCGCTCGGTGGGTGCCGGTCCGCACTGTGGCTCCCTGCACAGTATCGCTGTTTTCTGGCTCATTCTCCTGAAGAGCAGTCGCATCATTCGTGCCGCTCGGTCGGCCTACAGCAAAGACCCTAAACCCCTGCCTTCCGTCCTCAGCCCCCTCCCTGCCGCCTGCATGTCAGACGCGTGCGGGGGAAAGGCCGGTCCGTCAGCAGATGCTGACCGGGAACTTGGGAAGCGGCTCGGACACAGTCAGGCCCTCAGACTTCGCTCACCGTGAAGAGCTGGCTCTGCTGTAGGTGTAAGATGACCCACCCCACACTCAGTGGGGCTGAGAGAAATCCAGGAAGACTTCCTGGAGGAGGAGGGAGGGACGTGGCCAAGGGATGGGGGAACATGGTAAGAGGAGCATGACGGTGGCCAGCTTCTCACCTCATGACTTCTCCCACCAGGATGATGGCGAATCCCAGAAAGAAATGGTATTGAGGGAGGGGAGAGGAGACGCTGGCCGTTGCGTGGGAAAAGGTCTGCTCCCTGGCCATGGCAGCATGGGCTGCCGCCCATGGGGACACAGCCACCCCCTCGCTCACTCATACTTAATGGTCACGGTGGAGTTCCCCCTCACCTCCTGTCTCTCCTTCCTTCCTTCCCCTCTCCACCCCTGCTGCTTTTCCTCGTCTTGTTCTGCTTGCCTGCGGGCATGGGAGATGGGATGCAGAGGCACTTTCTCACCCAGCTCTGCCCTCATGGTCCCCTCTCCGGCGCAGGCCCTGCTCAGCCTGCCCCCTCCACCTGTGGGCAGTGACTGGCTCCTTCCCACTGGGTGTCAGCCCGGTGCCCCCCGCCCTGCTGCCCCTGGACTAGGAACCAGGGGAGCCCGTGCCGGCTTCCAGTGCCCTCTGCCTAAAAGCATTTGGAAGCCGCCTCTGGGCCAGCGCCAGAAGCTTCCGCACAGACTGGCAGGTTGGCCAGGGTCGCCGCTCCTGCAGGAAGGTCCTGGAAAATTCCAGCCCTCCCACGGCCTCAAGTGCTGGCTATCCCGAGAGGTCCCCCACCCCCACTCCCCTCCCCAGCTGGCCTGTTCCCTGACGCAGTCTCAGCTCGCGTCGTCCTCACCGGCCAGGCCCTCGGGAATGCCAGCGCGGCCCTGGGAGGAGACAGCTGGGCTTATGGGGGGACCAGAGGTTGTGGGACACGGTGACCTTGCCCAAGTCCCTCGACCTATCTGGAAGCCAGTCCGTCTGTGAACACCGTTAGCCAGTCCAAGGGCAAAAAATTATGTATGTTTTCAAAGGAATCAGGTCGGTAGGAGTCTGGAAACGCCCTCCCCTCCCCAAGTCTCAAGCCGTACTCCCTCAGCCTTGCTGTTCGGGAGACGAGGGCTGGAGGCTGATGAATTTGTCGAGCACACTGCCAGCTCCTGGTAATGAAAACAAGAACAGCAGCGGCGGTGACTAAGGACCAGCGCTCGCCACGTGCCGGGCACCGTGCTCCAGGCTTCCCGTGTAAGGCCTGCGTGGTCCGCAGCGCACCCCCCTGGGGCAGGAGTCAGCACCAGCTCTCATCCAGGTTTTACAGAGAAGGAAACTCAGAGAGATCGAGAGACTGGTCCAAGGTCACACACCCGGAGAGCGGAGAGGCTGGGATTTCATGCTTCATCTTGAGGGTACAGTGGCTCTTCCTCTCCGGCCGCCCACCAACTCGTTCTTCATAAAGCCATTGACTCACGGGCAGAGCAGCCTCAGCCGGAAAATCTCCTGCCACAAATGCCAGTCCTGAAATGTCACCATTATCCCTCAGTTCCCTGGGCAGATGGCTTCTCTTTTACCAACACTGCCTCCTGCTGGGGAGAACCCCTTCTGTGCCTTAGCTCTGCCCTTGCAAGGAGACTGGAATCCTTTCCTGAGCCTGGAGAGGAGGCTTCTGCTTCTAGAATGTAGGCGACGGGGTCGGAACCCCCCCTGGGGGAAGGGAGCTGAGACTGTTCGGGGTCTATTTCATGCCAGGCAGTTCCACGAACATCTCGTTGTGCCCAGTAAGGGTTATGACCCTCAATGTACAGATGAGGAAACTGAGTCTCCAGCAAGTAAGTGAGCCACTTGAGTTTGTGCTGCTGGTGGATGAGCCAGCCGGGCGTCTCGTGGGGTCCGATGAGGGGAGAGGAGCAACTGGGGAAGCCCCGGGGTCCCCAGAAGGAGCTCCCGGCAGGCGTAGGCAGCTGGCGCACAGGGCTTGGTGTCCTGCAGGAAGCCCAGGTCCCTGGTTTCTCCTGAAGGCTTTGCTGGCCATGGATGCAGAGTGGCCGGTGGGGGTGATGGCAGCTCCCCACAGAGTCACGGGGCCGGTGGGGGAGCCGCTGCCGCCGGCTGTGTCTGCAGCCCGGTGCCTTCCAGATGTTGGCGGGGCCCCGTCCGCCCTGCTGTTGCTTTGGACGGCTCGGGGGCAGCCAGAGAAGATCCCTCCCGCCCCCATCCTGGGGTAAGAGTGAGCCACCTCCGGGCCTGGAGAACAAGAGACTGGCCGGGATAACTGGTCCCCTCCTACCAAGCCCACCCTGCACGAAGCTCTGTGCCCAGGGCTCCCTGTCCCATGTCATCTCATTGACTCCTCCCTGTACAAGGGACAGGTGACAACACTTGCCCAGAGAGGGACTGTCCACTTCCTCAAGGCCACCACGAAACCAATCAATGACGGAACTGAAGTCGGAACCCAGGGCTGGGTCTAGAAGCCCTCTGGATGCTTGAATGCCCTTGTCCGGCATCCTGGCCACTCCACGTAGCCTTGCTTCTCGCTCTGATAAGCATCCTGAACTGTCCGGACTCATTCTTTCCTTTGAGCAAGCGCTTGCGAGCGCCTCTGTGAGCCAAGCCCCGCGCCGGCGTCTGAGGAAGGAACAGTGACCAAGCGCGACAAGGGCTCTGCTCCGGGGCCTCCTGCAGGCAGGCGGTCCCACGAACGAATGGGGCATTTCAAGCTGGGAGTCGATGAGAACCCAGGACACGGGGCCTCGGGCCGGCCCGGGGGTCAGGGAAGGCCGGAAAGGAAGTCTGGGGTTGACATGTGGTCAGCGGGCATCAGAAGAGAGAGGTCAGCCGCTGCGGGGGAGAGGGG
Organism: Potos flavus; assembly: GCA_028534135.1. Lineage (NCBI taxonomy): Eukaryota > Metazoa > Chordata > Mammalia > Carnivora > Procyonidae > Potos > Potos flavus. The sequence continues at coordinate 3,208,310 of CM052892.1, forward strand.
AGAGCCCTGGGACAGAAAGGAACCGTGGGTGGTGATGGGGGCAGGGGACGGAGGAGTCGGGAGCCACAGGCCAGGGTGGCCAGGGGCAGAGGAAGGTGGGGACGGGCAGGGCCAGCCTCTGATGGACCAAGAACAGGGAGGGTCCCGGGAAGAGTGGGAGGTATTTGTCAGAGCAGGTCGGGGGCAAGGTGCACGACGGGGTGAGAGCATTGGGTGACAACTGAGTGGTCCGCTGGGGGTTCCCCTGCATAAATGGCCCCCAAACGGTCCTCTGCCCACTTCCTTTGTGGACCGCTGTTGTCTCTGTGCCCAGGGGGCCACATCTTGCAGGAACTGATGCCTTCTCGGTCGCTCCTCTGCCCCACCGTGGGCAGGACGCACACCCCTGCACGTCTCCTGATTGCTGTAGGAGCTCCGTCTGAGCAAAGTGCCCGCACTTTGGGGCGGCTCTGCTGACCCCCTGAGGGCTTCTGCCTGCTCTTTGCCGAAGTCTGGCCTCTGGGGGCCCGCCCCCATGAACTTCGAGTCTTCACGCACACCCCGTCCCACGTCCCACGGAGAAAGAGGTTCCAGGCCGGCACAGGCGCGCCCCTCCGCACCCCCTCCCGCAGCGTGCCCGGCCTGCAGGGACCCTGGGGCGCTGTCCAGTGCTGCCGGCCCGCCGAGGTGCGGACGCCCTCCCAGAGCCCACGGGGACCAGTTCTGCCGCTGCCCCGGCTTCCCCTGCACACACCCGGCCCCCTGGGCCCTTGTGGGTCATTCCACAGGCATTAATGACAGGCGTCCGGCAGAGTCCCCACAGGGAGACGTCCAGGCAAAGCGAGGCTCACCCCGCAATGAGCCGAGGGCTAAGGCTGCTGCGGGTCCCCCTTCCTGCCCTGAGCACCTCGGTGAAACCCTCCTCCCGAACATTCAGCTCCTCTCTTCCATCTCCTTGTCACTTGCCGCCTCCTGGGACTGATTCAGACGCCATCCCAGCTCCTTGGCTGCAGTTCTAGATTCATCCTGGCGGCAGGACCCCACCCAGAAGGGCAGTCAAGAGGCCTCTCTTCCGCCGAGGGAAAACAGAACATTCACCAAAACTCGGCGCTGAGCAGATTCCTACTAAGCCGGTTTGGTGTTTTCAATTGGCCCGGGGCCTAGAATCCGACTGGCAGGGGTGGAGCGGACAGATGGGATCCTATATGCAGCTACTGACTCATTCAACTTCGAGAGAGAAGAAAACCTTATTAGTCAATGTTTCAAAGGGCTGTGGCTTCACAGGAAGCTTCTCCGGCCCAGCCAGCTGGGGCGGCCCCCCGGCGGGCACCCTCCGCTGTGTCTGGCCCCGCTGGAGGTCCCTGCCCCCCAAGCCCGGTGCCCACCGGCCCGTTCTCGTCCCCAGAGCTGCTGCTTCCTGTCCCAGGGGCACCGGCCACATTCTCTGCTCTGAGCCCAGAGTTGAAATGTGCCCCCCCCCCAATTCATATGTTGTCATTCTAACCCCAAGCGCCTCAGAATGTCACTGTATTTGGAGACGGGGTCTCGACAGAGGTAACTGAATTACAGTGGGGTCATTGGGGTGGGCCCTAATTCAACGTGATGTCCTTCCAACGAGAGGAGACACGCACACAGAGATACGCACAACGAGAAAACAAAGTGAAGAGACACAAGAAGGGGCCCGTCCGCAAGCTGAGGAGAGGGGCTGTGCCGGGTCCTCACGGCTTCCGAAGGAGCCAGCTCTGCCAGCACCCACATCTCAAGCTCTTGGCCTCCAGAACTGAGACACAATAAATGTCTCTTGGTTAGGCCGCTGGGTTTGTCACAGTGGCCCCAGCAAACGTGACCTCACCCCGGAGGCTGCTGATGCCATGGGGGGCGCAGGCACCTGCCCAGCCCAGCCCAGCCTGATGCTCACGGGGCCGGCTGTCCTCCCCAGCCCTCTCCGTGGCCCCCACGGCCATCCACTGCGCCACGGATCTCCCTGCCGAGGAGCTGGAGGGGTGGTCGAGGCTGGATTTCGTTCAGCATTGCCATCTTCTGAGAGCGCTGGCCACGGGGTGTCAGCATCCTGGACCGAGCCCAGGAACCTCAAGTCCGAGTGCGTCCTCTCGCCCAGCATCTGCACACCTGCTCGGTCCCGGGCTCTGTGCGCACCACCTATGATCCCAGGAGGCAGGCGGTGCATTTCCTGTGGTCACAGAGCTTCCAGTAATCCTTTATATTTGTTTTCCAAGAGGATGCGTTCAGGAGATCACAGGACAAGGCATACCGAACTTCGTGTGGGTGGGCCACCGCTCCCTGCTGCGGGCCACGCGGGCCGGTGATCTCATGGGAGCCTTTCAGGGATCCTTTTAGGGTAGATCATATCCTCCCAGTTCAGGGATGGGGGCGGTGAGCTTGCAGAGGGTGACAAAGCTGCTGAGTGAGCAAGCAGGGTGCTCAGACCGCCCCGCACGCTGTCTCCTGGTGCAGCCCGCATGCCCCGCACAGGGTGGCACTGAGGACGGGGGGGGGGGGGAACCTGCCCAGGCTGGGCAACTCCCCCTCCCCCACTCCCCGGGGAGCCCCTCCCAACCGCTCCCACATCACACAGTGCTTCTGGGTTTTGCTTTATGAAAAAGTCACGATCTTTGCTGCCGTCGAGCATGTGGGACTGTGGCTTCATTTTACGGGGTACGGTTTCAAATTCGCTTTCCTCGAACGGGTGGAGCGGGCGGATATGTAGCCGTTACCGCGACTCCACGTTTGTGTCCCGCCACAGATGTAGCGAGGAGCCAGCCGTCAGGGTCCCCAGGCCCGTGGTGAGCCGCTGGGGGCTTGCCCCTACAGGGCAGTGAGGGCAGAAGTACTTTGAAAGCAAGAGTCCCCGGGAAGGCGAGAGCTCAGCTTAAGGGGGCTTCCAGTCCAGGCAGACAGAGGGCTGGGAGAGTGGGAAGAGGACGAAGGCTTTGGGAAGCAAGGGCCCCCCTCTTCTGAGTCCAGCAAAGCTTTCTTAGGATGCACTGCATTCAGTCTCCCCATTTAGAAGAGAGGAAAAACCAAGGTCCACGGGTCCCAGTGGAAGGTTCTGGGCCAAGAGAGGCGAGGGGGCCTCTCGGCCCCTCCCTCCCCCCCTCACCGCCCCCCCCCGACACTGGGAAGCCTCCGAGCCCCTGCCCCTGGCCTAGCCCCCCCTCTCCCTGGGTTCCCATTTCCCGTCTTGCTCACTGATCCATTCAGGTCGGAGCAGAGACCAAGCAGAGGGGTCATCACTAACTACATGCTAATGACAGCAGGGACCGATCAGTCTCCCCTTAATCAGGCAATCACTGTGCACTGCGGCTGTGTCCATCCTGGCCTGCCACTGGGGGTGGGCGGTGGGGGTGGAGCGCCAGCGGAGGGGAAGGAGGAGAGGGGAGGGGAGCCAGAAAGGAGGGGAGGGAAGGGGACGGAGGGGCAACGCCCAGGCCCCCCACCCCTGACCCCACGGTCCCCTGCCCTCCTCCCCACCCCCGAGAGCCAGCTGCAAATTGAAATCACTGCCCCAGGAAAGAACCAAGAGGGAAGGAAAAAAAGGGAAAAAAGACAGCATCTTTTTAATCAAGGCTCAGAGGTACAACCACTAATGAATTCAAGGTTCTCGGGAACCCCAGGGCAAGTCTGGGTGGAGAGAAGCCAAAAGACCTGCCCCCTCCCCCGCACTCCCGCCCCGCAGCTCCCCTGCAGCTCCCCCTCCACAGAGGCGAGGGTGGGGGCAAGCTGGGAGGGAGGGCTTTTCAATCCTCCCCTCTGGAGGACCTCAGGTCTCTGGTTCGGCCTCCTTTTAGAGATGGAGGGGCCGGCCAAGGTCACAGGCAGGCAGAGGCTTTTTCACCATCCCTCGCGCCCACCGCAGTCCTGGGCAGCCTCCCTCGCAGCCTCGGTCCCAGGGGCTATTCCTGGTCCTTTCTCTGAACGGAACTACCGTCCTTTACCCGATGGTGCGCCGCCTCCACGCCAGCTTTGCATACAAAGCGTGCTGAATTCTCACGACACCCTAGTTGCTCTGATCGTGCCCGTTTTATTGACGAGAAAACTAAGGCTCGGGCAGGATCATGGAATCTGCTCACGGTTCAGCCAAGTTGGGAGTGGGGAGACACAGCCTCTTGGCCTCCAGACCCTCTCCCGGGGAGCCCCACGGTGGTGCCTGCTTCGGGGTCCCGGGTAGGGCCAGCCCCGCCCCGTCCCTCCTCCTCCTCCCCCTCCTCCCACTCCGGGGTGCCCTGATGCCCATCGCTGCAACTCCTCAGCCCCCAGCACCGCCGCGGGGGTTCCAGGTCGGCTTTGGATTCAGATCCTGTTTTCGGAGCGTCACGGCGCCAGGGTAGGGCTGGTGGGGATTTAGCCTGTGTATGGCCCTTACTGGCTGTGTAATTCTAAGTAAATTGTTGGCTGTCTCTGGGCTCCGCAGGCCACGTGTGGCATGACCCAGCTGCTCTCCCCTTGGCCCCTGTAAGGCCTTTCCTGTGGCTCACGTGCCCTTCTCAACAGAGCAGTCAGCTGGCGCCCAGAGGGGTTAACTCACTTGCCCAGGTCACCAGCAAATATGGCAGGACACTTGCGCACCTGGCTGTGCCCCAGCATGCCCCGCGCCCCGCCAACCCTGAGAGCCCCCTCCCCTCTCCCTGGCTCTCTTTGCCGCCTCCAGAGACCCCCAACGGAGAAGCAGGATGAAAGGCCGGTCTGAGGAGGAACAGGGTAAATGATGCTGGTTAAGGAATTCATGGCCTGGGAAGCATATTCCCAGAACAGCTCGTTCCGGAAGTTCTGCTGCTACGAGCTCTGTGCGATGGGAACTGTGGGCGGAAACTGGGGTTCAAGGCCACTCCCACGGAGGAGAAAACGCGGGCCTCGTCTGCTTCTCCGGCTCGCCGCCCTTCTGGCATGGCGCTTGGTCCCACTGCATCTGGGCGCTGGGCCGGGCGGGCCCTGGGCCCGGGAGAAACCCCACTCGGGGTGGCTTCCATCAGAGGGCGTGGGCGAGGAAAGGGGAGGGAGCCCCCGGCAGCCGAGGCGTTGGGGGGGTTGGCGGCAAAGCACCAGGACTGCCAAGACAACGGCCACGCGCCACATTTGACTGACAAGTAATGAAATAAACGTGAGTCAAGTTTAAACTCACGTCAAGTCACTAAAGTGCAAAATCTAGTTCCTCCATCGCACCCGAAGGGCTCAGTAGCCACGTGTCGGAAACCGAGGCTGCGGCCCAGAGACCCGCCGTCCGCCCCAGCAGTCAGGTACGGACACAGAACCTCCGAAGGTTCTACTGGACAGGTGTCTTCCGGGCACACTGGGTTTTCCTTTACGTGGGTTGGATCCGTGGGTTGGATCCTCCCGCTTGCGCCTCTGGTGCGTGGCCCCGCACGGCCGCCGGCAGCATTTCCATCCTTGTGGGTCAGAATCCTGGGAGAGCAGCCACAGCGGCCAGCCCCGTCTGCGGACGAGCCCTGGCGGGTCCCTTGTGCAGCTGTGCCCAGGGTCTCGGGCTGTGGGCAGGGGGTCTCCTTGGAGGGGACATGTTTCCAGGGCCCAGAGCATGGACAGTGAAAGCCGGAGAAAAGTAACACTATGTAAATGCCACTCCGGGCGGGGTGTGCCTCTGCTGGAGACGGCCTGTCGCCAGCCACGCTAGGCAGGAGGTTCCGTGTTGTAGATAAGACTACCGAAGCTTGGGGGGGCGGGGAGTCCAGTGACTTATCTAGGACTGTGCAGCCGATGATTGACAAACCTTCAAGATCAAGTTTCCCGAGATGATATCCCGAGAGCAAGGCTGTCTCTCCAAGGCCAGCAGGCTGGCACCAGTGCGGGCCCCCCGGGGGCCCCCCTCTCCCTACTTGCAGCTCCCCTTACTCCTTCATCGCCCCCTCAGGAGAGAGGGGCCCCCACCGCTCTGAAAGCTACACCCAGATCACTGCGGGAGGTCACCGGGTTGGAGTGACCGTGGTCCCACGTGGACCCTGGCCGGGAGACAGGCCTGCTTCCTGGGGTGTGCAGGGCCCAGGGTGGGCAAATAGACTGGCAGCCGTGCTTCTGCTGGTCCCAGAATCACTGCTCCCTGGGCAGCGTCGCCGAGGGCAGGGAGACTGCATGGGCAAATAACCCCCAAATCTGAGCTACCCAACACAGTGAGGGCGTCTCTCTCGCTCACGTCACAGTCCAACAGAGCTGATGGCAAAGGGGGACACTGTGCTCCATGGAGTCATCCGGAAACCCAGGCTCCCTCCAACTAGTGGCTCCACCGTCCCCCAGAGCAGGGACCAGCAAGCTGCTTCTGGAAAGGGCTAAACAGGAAATACTAAGCATTGCAGGCCATACAGGGGCATCTACTCGATTCTGTCGCTGTGGTGTGAATGCAGACGTGGACCACAATAGAGAAGAATGGGTGTGATCACGTTCCAATAAAACTTTATTTATAAAAACAGATAGAGAGCTAGATTTGGCCCCTGGACCATAGCCTTCCCACCCTCGTCCTAAAGCCTGAGAGATCCTCACTGGACCCTCCGCATCTGATGAGGACAGCAGGAAAGAGAAAGCTATGGGGGATCGTGCGGGAGGTTTGGGGGTGAGGCCCAGAAGTGGCATACATTGCTTCCACCTATTGGCAGAACTCAGTGGCGTTGCCCCATCTCACGGCAAGGTGGCGCTAGGAAACGTAGGTCTCCTGTGTGTCCGGGAGAAACACAGGCTAAAAGAAGCTTTCAGTGGTCACCTGCTCCCCACTCCTGCCCCTGGTCCATGTTATAATCGCCCCCCGAGAGGAGGCCTTCCTCATCAGGCTTTGGAAGCTTTAATAACAAGAATGCTTTTCCAGCATGCCCCTGAAACTCTTCTTCTAGTTTGACCATAGAGGCCTGGGAGGGCTGGAGAGAGGGGTCCATCTGAGTGCCCCCGACCCCAGGGGAAGCCATCAGCCTCTATCAGGATAAAATAATTGCTGCGATCTGCTATCCTCGTGGTTAGAAGCTTACATCATGGTCAGCTCATTCATTCATCAGTTATGGGGTATTGGAGGGCATTATCGTAACCGAGACCTGCTGGAACCCTGCCCTCATTTCCCCAAAACCTGTGGGTTTTTTGTTTTTTAAGCTCCTTTATTGCCCCTCACATGAAGTAAGAGCTGGACTAAGGGCTTCACGTCCTTCTTAGATCATCTCCCCAAGAGCCCTGGGAGGAAGTCTGTGATGGATCATAAAAATGGAGCTAAGGCTTCACCCTCTCCCTGCATCCACATCTTTTGTCATGCGACTTGGCAGTTCACCTCTCTCACCCTGGAATCCCCAAGAAGCTGCCTTTTGCCCAAAGGGATTTAGCAACTGATGCCCTCAGAGCTCCAGAATCTCTCATGTGACGGGGTCTGCACTCGCTCTGGCATTCCGCCATTGCACTCCGAACACGCACGGGCTAGCCTGACGGAGAACGAAAGCCACATAAGGCAGAACCGAGTCTCCCGAGCCACCCCAGCTGACAGCCCCCTGAGCCCCAGACGCGAGAGTGAGCCCGGCCAAAGCCTGCAGAGCTGCAAGACCTATGGCCCACCAGCTGACTCCAGGGGTGTGAGAAATCGGTGCTTATTGTCGCATGCCACTGAGATCTGGGGCTTATTTGTCTTGCAGCATCACTGCCGCAGTAGATAACTGATACACTCTTGTTCTTTCCACTTTGAAGATGGAAAACTGAGGCTAGGAGATATTAAGTAATTTTTTCTGACACTTGGTAAGTGGCAGAGCCTGGATTTGCCCCTGTATCTGTCTAACCATTGCCCTTGCACTAACTAGAGCACAAGCTCTGTGAAAGCCAAGGCTTCTGTCTAAAGATTTAACAACTGTGTGATCCTCTCAATTATAATGGTGTCTGGCACATAGTAGGTGCCAAGATTTGTCCAGGGAGGGAACAAATTCTTCTTTTGAGTGGTAGCAACTGAGAGACCCTCCTTGTTCTCAGGAAACACATGAGGGCATTGACCCTTCTATAGCAGGGAGAGGAGGAATCCACTGAACCAGCAATCAAAATCTCCCCATCAACAGGAGCCCGAAGTCAAGGCCAGCACTGGGGATATGTTACCACTCAATCATGCACTCTGTGCTCTAGAAGGCCCGGGGAAACAAGGGCACAATCAAAGGGTAAGGAGAGAAAGTTCTTTAAAAAGCACTGGGCTTTTTGACATGATGACAGCCCCTTTGGGAAGGATGTAGGGAAGAGGGTGCAGGGTGTAGCTCGAGGGTAGGCCCAGAGCAGGGAGGTTGCTGCTTGGTACAAACCAGGATGCGACAAGCTGAGGCCAAGACAGTGCCCAGGGGGACATCTTGGGGGACGGTGGGGAAGAGAGTCTTGATCAGGCCCTTCACAAGCATCCTACTCGGCCCTGTTCACCCCAACCTTGCAACTCCAGGAGCTCCCCAGAAAGCCCCCACTCTGCTCACCCTCAGCTCTGAGAGCAGAGGAAGCAGCATTTTCTCACTGGCTGGGCTTTAACACACACACACACACACACACACACACAGGAAAATCTATTTTCACTTATCTTATGTCCCCCATCGCGCACCCACGCTCCAATAACCTTATGAGTTCATCGTGTTTCTGCTCCTGTTCCTTGTCAGCATTGATATGTCTCTAATTGAAAATAAAAATGCAGGAGTACATAGACATTCATGTGCACCCATCACCGCACAAACATACGTGCACACACAGAAACCTGTCCTCGTGGACCAGCTTGGCTGTCTGGATGGTCTGATGTTATCTAATAGCCTGACAAAGCAAAGCAGCCACCAGATAAGGCATGTCTATGGTTCACTGTCTTTCGAAAACTCTAGAGATCCAGCCTCAAATGTCCTTCTTTTCTCCCTTGGAGCCCATGCAATTTTCAGAATATGCCAGGGTCTTTCTGAAAGCACAGAAGCTCGTGTCACCTATTGATTAGACCCCCAGGAGAGAGACAGGGCTGGGCCACTGAGTCTTTTTCTAATTCTTTCTCCAGAAGTTTTAATCACAGGCTGACAGTGTCCGCTTGCATTGTATTTATGACTGTCAATCCCAGTACTCATCATAATGCATGATGCATGGCATGCAGTGGGTGCTTAATTAATGTTTATAGAAATCAATGTAATTTCTAAGTGATGAGAATGTTCTTAGAAGCAGGGGGAAGATTGCAGTGCTCTCTGCTCCACCGCAGTAAAAAAAACCTTGCCATCTCTGATTCTTCTAGCACTGGTTCTTTTGGAGGTACAGTTTCACCATAGCAAGCAGCAGAGCTGGGCTGGTTTCAGTGTGCGTTTCAGTTATGGGTCATTGCTATGAATCAGATAGACTGGCAGTTAAGAGCTGGACTCTGAGGCCAGGCAGACCTTTGCTTGAACCCTAGCTCTGGCGTATGTATGGCTTCAGGCAGGTTGCTCAATCCCGCTGAGCCTCCTATTATAAATGATAATAATAATAGGACCCGCTTCAAAGATTTATTGTGTTCTCAGTGAGATAAAGCATGAAAGGGATCAACACAGCCCTAGCACAGCATTAGCGCTTCTTCATGGTGATGGTGCTGCTGCTGATTTCGATGTTCATGCATAGTCCAGGCTTGGCTCTGCTGAGCAGAGATGAGAAAAGGAAGAACCAGGTCCCCTGTGGGCCCACAGTTGGGTGGGGAGACAGAGAAAGCTCGCGAAGAACTAGAGAAGCACTGCTTGCTAAACTTGGCTCTAAGTTTGGTAGGAGGTCAGAGGAGTGAGAGGGAAGAGTGGGCTAAAGTGGTCAAGAGAGGCTACCTGGAGGAGAAGATACAGGGATGGGCCTTGCAGCACATGAGGGGTGGGTCAGATGATGAGGTGATGAGGAGGGGGGCAAAAGGCCTGGAGCTAAAAGGAAGGGAATGTGCAATGCCTGCAAAGAGCAGCTAGACAAGAGGAAGAGGTGTGAGCACAGATCATAGGTCTGGAGACATGGGGTGGGTTTGGCTTTCCCCATAAAGGTGGCATCAGAAACACAGTGGGTGTGGGAGAGGTGCCCGTGCTTCCTACTGGGGGAGTTATTGCCTGGTGACTGCGATAATGTGAAAACAAAAGTCTCTCCTTCCAGTAGTCTGGCAATGGTTGCGTCTGACCAGAAGCCTTTGTTTGGTGTCACTTCGCACTCTTTGCCCCATCTCTACTGCTTTCTTTCTCCTTTGGTTCAGAATTCCTCAAAGAAGGTGGCCAGGATTCACTGAGCGCAGGCCGAGGGGAGAGAGATAGCTGGGCCCTCAGCCAGCAATGGTTGCTTCAGCACCACAGAGAGCGCCCTGGGCCGCCGAGCCACAACTTCAGGCTCAAAAAGCCTGTGATTTCCATGTTCCCGTAAAAACCCTCCTCTCCGCCGGGTACTGTGTACTGCTCTTCTGCTGTGCCCATTCTCAGGTCTCCACTCCTGCCTTTTTTGTTTGTTTGTTTGTTTGTTTGTTTTTGGTACCTCCTACTTCTTAAAGCCTAGTTCTGTCTTCCAAGAGGTCATCTGCCTCATTCATCCCATAAGCATTTCCCAGTGTCCTGTCTGGGCCAGACTCTGTACTGATACAACGTCTAGGCTTATCTGCTGTTGGGAGTGGGGCCCAGTGACGGCCTCTCCGGTATCAACTAATATGCACTTCCCTAAGATCTCCTGAGACCCCTGGGTACCTTCGCCAGAAGCACAGCTTCAAAGAAGTGAATGCTGGGCACCAGTCAGAGGACAGTGGCGCCCTCCCAGTGCCCCACGAGTTTTTAGCCAATGCAAAAAATGCTGCTGTTCAGAGTGCACTGCACCAGCCATTGAAGTAGGCACAGCTGCCCAGAAACTCTGTGCCCTCCTTGCAAGCTCGTACCCTCATTACCTACACTTGACAAGTGTACCCAGAAAGTTGGGGCCACTCTCCCCATGCCACACAGCTGACAAGTAGCAGAGCAGGACCGGACACCAGTTTCTGGCTCCGAAGTTCTGTTCCTTCTTCCTCTCTTCCCTCTCTATAAGAGCCACTTCAGATGGTCCTATTGGGTTGAAATGCCATTCTTATGGGTCAACAAATAGCTGAATATCAGAAATATCACCTTAATTTTTTTTCCATGGAGAACATCCCTCCCCCTGCCAGCCGTCCGCTTCCTCCCAAAGATTCCAGGCCACTGGGTTTGGCCAGCAGCAAACTTCCCCTCTGCGGACAGGCTGGGGAGAGCTTTTCCTCCAGGGCAACTGTCTGCTCAGAGGTGGCCCCGCTGAACCAGCCAGACTGCATGACCCTTGCAGCAGCTAATGAACACGGGTCACAAAGAGAAAAGCAGCTTTGTGAAATAATCCTTGATCTGGGAGGCCGCCTGGCGTGAGCATGCGGCTTCATCAGAACGTTTCTGGAGGGGAATTAATCATGAAGCTCAGTGGCGTCGCCAGAGGTGGGAAGGGGTGAGGAAGGTGGTAGGGTTTGGGGGTAGGGAGGATATTCCATGTCGGCAATCAACGCTGGAAAGAATTCTGTGAATATCAATGGTCCAAACACAATCTGGAGGCTGGGCGAGAACACCAGAAATCAGGAAAGGGCAGCAGAGAGAAATGCATGAATGAGAAATCACCTATTGGCCTTTGCAGCTGGAGAAAAGAAGGATTGGTCACATTCGTTCATTCGTTCAACTTTCTATTCAGTCTGTGTTCACAGAGGTCCTCCGTGTGCTGGCATCTGGGCCGCAGGCTGGACTGGTGCCACAGTGACAGGACGGGTGTGGCCCTGCCTTGACCGACTTGCGGAGACATTCAGAATTAGGGGTTCTGGACCTATTTCCAGCTTCCTGAGTTCCCCCATCTCCCCTGACCTCTGCCACGTCAGATCGTTAATACTGAGCCTTTGCCACATGCCAGGCACAGTGCTGTGCTCTCGAAAACTCCTGACGGTGCGCTGTGGAAATGGATGCTACTTTCTGATATTACAGATAGGGGAATGGCTCAGGGGGGGTACAGAACTCACCCACGAACCCTGAGTCAGCAGGTAGTGATCTGGGTTTCAGACCAGTCTGAGTTCAGAGCTCACGCTCTTAGCCTCTTCCGTTTCTCTAAGGGAACAAAACTTTGTTTTGTTCATGCTTTGCCCAGACCCCGATTCCCTCGGCCTCCACATCCCCCCCTCCTCACTTCTCCAAGCTCACAGCCTTGATGCAAGGTCCTCTTGGCCCTCCTTAATCTTTCGTGTCCTCTCGCTTGCTGTGAGGCTGGAGGATAATCAAGCAAAGCAAAAAGATTTAAAGGAAAACTGAAGGTCTTTGAAGACACTGAGAGGAAACCTCTGATGGCTAAGGACGTGGGAGTGGCTGCCCTGGCTGAACACTGTGAGGGCAGCAGGAATAGCCTGATCCAATCCCTGCTCTCACAGACCTGAAAGTCTCACCAAAAACCCAGACATCCGACACATAATGACAACCAGTAATGGCTCCTTTCCAATTACGATGGATTCTTTGCAGACAGGCTGTGGGTTGAGTAGGATCCCCCAAAGTGTGCGTCCGCCGGGAACCTCACAATGCAAACTTCTTTGGCATCAGGGTCTTTGCAGATGTAACTCGGGTAAGCCTCTGGAGGTGAGAGCTTCCCAGACCAGGGTGGGCCCTAAATCCGATGGCAGTGTCTGGAGGGGACCGAGAAGGAGAGAGACGCACACGCAGAGGAGAAGGTGATGGAGGACGGCGGCAGAGGCTAGAGGGAAGGCATTACCGGCAGTCATCAGAAGCTGGGAGAGCGGCACGGGACGGATTAGCTCTGGGTCTGCAGCAGGAACCAGCCCTGCCAGCACCGCGATTTCAGACTGCTGGCCTCTAGACCCGGGGGAGAACGTCTCTTTTAAGCCATCCATTTCATGGCAGTTTCTCATGGCAGCCTAAGGAAACTAAGACAATGTCCGAGGCTCTGTCCTGATCTAGGGAGTCAAGGACAGTCCCTTGAGGAAGCGACACTTGATCGGAGACCTGAAAGGTGAATAGGAGTTGGCGGGAGAGTGTGTTCCAGGCGGAAGGACCAGCAGGTGCAAAGCCCTGAGCCAGGACGGAGGACCTGGAAAGCACCGAGAGGGCTGGCGCTCTGGGAACCGAGGAGGCGGTGCCAGATGTGTCCATGGTGCCCGTGGGCGGAGGAAACCCAGTGGAGTGTGGACTTCTTGCGGAGAGAAGCCGGGTGCTGCTTCAGGCCGGGAGCCCGACAGACCTCGGCCCCGTGTGAGCCGAGCCGTGCTGGTCTCTGCTCGCAGCAAGGAGGTGCTGGGTGATATTAGTGTATGGGTTCTGGGGGGTGTGTGTGTGTGTTTGGGGACTGTCCATAGTGTGCATGTCGCCTCCCAGGACAGGGTGTCCCACCTGCTCCCAAGCCCTTGCTTCTCCCTGCGGGCTGCCGCTTCATTCACCCTCCCAGACACCTTGTCTGGAAGCCCCCTCCCCATCCCTGCCTGTATCGTGGGCCCTCTGTGCATGTCAGACAACCCCCTAGATTCCCGTCGCCCCCCCGCCAAATTCCTGTTCGCCACGCTCGTCATGTTAACAGGGCGCTTCCTCTGCTTTGGTCATCCTCAGCCTGAATTAAAATAGCATCGCCACGGAGCCGGGTCAGGTGTGCCCAAGGAATTCCGAGTCTCCGGTGACTTCATTAGCTCCAGCACCTTGAGTCATTCGGGCCACGGCGCTTCCTTGTCCTGAGCCCCTCCCTCCCGTAGGGGGGTCCTCATTAGCTGGGAAATATGAACCGCTTAGTAGTTCCATTAACTTGGTGCTTCTAGCACGTTCCATCTCTGCCTTTCTTCCCCTTCTGCCCCTTCACCCGTGATTCTCTGCCTCTCCACTCATTAGCCAGAGGTGCCTCGCGTCTCTCCACCCCTTCCTCCGCGCGGTGTCAGGAGGCCAGCCCGGCCCGCGTGGCCCCCCACGTCTCTGGGAGTTGCTGAAGTGGGCATCACGAGTGCTCCACACCTGTCTGCTGCTCCCTGCTCCCCCTCCGCTCCTGTGCCCGCTCGTCTCCTTCCTCTACCCACAGCCCTGCCTGGGAGCCCCCCAGCCTTGCAGCCTCCCCCCCCCCCAAAGAATAGCAGGATTCCTGCCAGGGGGGCGGGGTCGCTCCTGGGGGCGTCCAGATCTCCCATCTCCCAGGGAACAAGATGCTCCTCGTGTCCCCTGACCCCACAGCAGCATGGCTGGTGTGCCGCCAGCCCCAAAGGCCACCTGCCTCTGACGCCACCGTGAAGTTTAGCGCGACGAAAGAGTGGGTCTGGGTCAGAAAGGCCCGGGTTTGCAGCTTGTTTCTGCCCCTCACAGGCTCGTGACCTCAGGCAAGTCGCTCCACACTTGGGACCTCGGTTTCGTCGTCTGTGAAATGGGGGTCCTGAATGAGTCCTCTCACTTCATTCTTACAACGGGGCGGGGCTGTTGTTCCCGCTGTCACGTGGCATATGTGGAAAGGGGAGGGAGTTGTGGACATGGAGGGGGGGAAACTTTCTGACTGGCCTTTGAGCTGAGCTTCTGAGGGCCTAGAAGCTTCCATCAGGTGAGAAGCATTCGTGTCGGTCGGGGAGCATGACGGCCTGAGTCCCTCCTCTGTGGCACATTTGTTGAGTTCCTGCTGGGTCGGGAGAGCAGGGCTGCCGAGGGGCAAAGAAGCCGAAGGGAGGGGCGCCCCCTGGGGTTGTGTCACCGCAACCCTCCCCCCCCCCTCCCCCGGGGCTGTGCTGGCTGGGCGCAGGGCAGACCAGCCCCTGACTCACGGGGAGCCGAGACTATGTGCAGGAAGGAGGAGGGACAGCGGGGACCAGCTGACACCCGCCCGTTTCCCAGGAGTGGGGCCCCCCCGGCATCCCTGCAGCCTCCTTGCCTCTCCCTGCAGAGATGGTTGTTCTTCCTGTGTTTTGGTTGTGTCCCCGCAGATCAGGGAAGTAACGAGCAAGCTTGCCCTCCCCTCACTCAGCTCAGGGCTCTGCGAGGCCAATTAAACCGCGTGCTAATCACCTACACAGGGGAGAGCAGAACCAGGGTCGATGGAAGCAAAAATATCTCTGTGCTCCATTGTGGAGAGGGGAGCTGTCACCCCAAATCCAGCTCGCACGCTTGTGCAGAAACACAGACAGCTGAGCCTCCTGGGGGTCACGGTGTTGCTGCAGAGGGCAAGCAAGCAAGCAAGCAGCCAGCCTGCCGGCAAATACAGATGGGGGGCTCTTCTGTACCGGGCGGGGGGGCCACAGCCCCGCCTCACGGGGCTCACTTCTAGTTGGGAAGGAAGGCATCAATAAGTCGGAGAGTCTTAGAAGGTGATGCGCCCCAGGGAGAAGACTTAAAAAGCAGGGCTGGGCAGGGAGGTCAGGAGTGTGGGATATTGTGGTGTTGGGGTTCTAGCAAAGTCTCGAAGGAGGCAAGGGAGCAGGCTGGTGGGATCCACGAATGGGTAGCTTGATACAACAGAAAATGACTCTCAGTCCAGGGGCCCAGAGCCCCAAAGCAAGGTGCGGGCAGGGCCGGTTCGTCCGGGGGGACCTGCATTCTGATCCGGGCCTCCTTCCTGGTTCCTGGCGGCTCCAGACCCTGTGGTCTGTGGGCTCATCGCTCCAAACGCTGTGTCCACGCCACGTGGCCTTCTGTGTGTTCCCGCGTCTCTGCTTCTTCGTCTAAGGGCACCGGTCACTGGACTTAGGGCCCCCCGGGATCTGGCGTGACCTCTCCGGAGCTAATTACGTCTGCAAAGACCCTATTCCCAAATGAGACCGCATCCATGAGTTCTCGGGCGTTACAACCTGAACAGACATTTGGGGCGGGGAGGTGACAGTTAGCCCACAGCGCTTGGGTTTTCTTGCATGTGGCTTCAGCCTGAGACTGGCCTTGGGCCAGCAGGTTACCCGGTCGTGAGGCAATGAGGAGGATCCTGTTCCCCGCGCCGTCTCTCTGGGCCAGGCCCTGCGCGGCACTGCCCACGTGGGCTCGCTCGGGGGGAGGCAGGGCGTGGTGCCCCTGTTTGTGCCGTAGCCCTACTCCTGGACCCGTAGAGGTCGAGGGACCCTGGCCTCCCTCCCCCTAACCCCGTGCCCGTGGGACTCCTCAGTCAGCTGCAGCCTCGGTCCCAGGAGGCTCCCAGGACACATTTCAGGAAGGTGGGAGAAACAGCCACCGCTGTCGCCTGGACTTGGTGGCCCCAGGCAGCACTGCGAGGAAGGGGCCAAGAGAGCCTCAGCCCACTGAGTGCATTATTTCACCAAATCCTCTCATTCGCCCCAAGTTAGGGGTCAAAGTTCCCCCCATTCTGCGGAAGAGGCAGCCAAGGGGTCACGCAGCAGCACCACACCGCTGGTCACGCAGCTGTATGGAAGGGACCCAGTTGGGGCCGCTTCCTGCCAGGGCCCCCCCGCCCCTGCCCCCCGCCGACCCCCCGAGCCCCCCCCCTCAGCCTGGTGCACCGTGATTACCGCTACCAGCTCTGGTTCTCCGTTTTATCCGTCTGTGTTTTAGCTCCTGGGCATCACGAGGGCAGGGATCTGAATTGTTTCCCCCGAGTCCCAGCGCCCATTCTGCATTCTCGAACCTTCTGGGCCCTCGGAAGCACTCATTATGCCCTACAGTGATTTCACGGGACCGCCTGGATCGTGAGCACCTTGAAACAGGGCCTGATTCTAACCTCTGCGGCCTCCCAGGGAGCCCGGGACAGTGCAGGGTCCGAAGAGCTGGAGCAAGTTAGCCGGAGAGCAGCACCAACTAGAGTAGGAGACGCCGGAGTGGGGGCTGCAGAGCCCCCCCCGTCACCGCCCCTTTTATAAATGGGACTCCTGTCTCTACCCTGCCTCTCCCTCCCCTGGCAAAGCCAAATGAGCCCAAACCAGGGGGCTGCGCTGGGGTCCTCCGCGTGGGAGGGAGGCACAGAAGCTGCTTCCCGGGGAAGCCCCCCAGGTCGCAGCCCGCGGCCTGGCTGGACACAAGGCCCTCCTGGGAGCTGACCCCACCTCCCGAGCCCCCACCACTCCCTGCATCCTGCTCCTGCCCCAGGGTTCTCGCGCCCGTGCCCGGAATGCCCCCTTCCCAGCCCCTCTCTCCCGGATGACTCCAGGTCATGCTTTACGACTCTGTTCAGCACCCACGGGGGTGGCTAAAATCCCAAAGGCTGACAACACCAAATGTTGGTGGGGAGACGGAGCAGCAGGAACTTAGCGGATGGTCTCGAGGGGGTATAAGGTGGAAACCCTCTCGCAGGACCGCCCGGCCATTTTCTATCCGGCTCAGCATCCACCTGCCCGTGGCCCGTAATTCCGCTCCTGGGTCTTCACCCAAGAGAAGTGGAAACACGTGTGCGCGGACAGACTTACTGAGGAATGCCCATAGCAGCTTAGTTATAGTGGACAGAAACATGAAGCAACCCCAAGCGCCCACCGGTAGAGGAATGATTACGCGAACGGTGTTCCGTCCTCTGGTGGGACGCTGCCCAGCCTGCAATGACCTCCTCCCTCGCACAGCAGTGTAGAGGACTCTAGAGATGGGCTCAGCAATTGTCCATGGTTCGTTTGAATGAAACCCTAGAACAGGCCAAAATAGATCTACGGGTCTAAAAATCAGAGCAGCAGAGGAGGGCGATTGGCTAGAAAGGGTATTGGAAACGGTTTCTCGTATATTCTGGGTGGTGGTTACATGGATGTGTAAAACATTGAAGTGACTATATAAGATCTGGGCACTTGATCGTACCTTGAATATACCTCAATGACATATGTGTACATATGTGCCTACGTGCACGCGCGTGTGTAAAGACCCTCCCCCCCGGCCTTGCACACCAGGACCCCTTCCCCAGGTCCACCCACACTCAGCCCAGTGGAGCCAGGAGCACCTTCCTCCTGGTCCAGCCAGCATCTCTGTCCCGCACCTGCTTCGGTGCGGCCCACCTGTGCAGCTGCTCGGCCCCCCCGGCTGTCAGGGCGCCCCTGTGACCCTTCACACCTGTGTGTCTCCCTCAGCCCAGCGTGGCTTCTGATGCCTCTGGGGGATCGATCGATGTGTGCTGAACAAATGAGGAGATGATCGCTGGGTCTTTATGGTTGTAGCTGCAGTCCAGACCTGGGTTTGTATCCACAAACCCCACTCCTGCCTCCTCCTTACATCGATCTCCGTTAAACCCATATAGATCCATAAACTCAGTTTCTAGTGCGTCTGTATCTGTCTCTGAACCCCCCGAGCTCCTGGGAAGGTGCAGGCGCGGCTCCCCTCAGGCTGACAGATGGGCAGCCTCTGCTAGGGCCTCCCCGCAAGCTTGCCCTCTCCCACAGACTCCTCCTTCTGGTCTGGCTCCCCCTCCCGGTGCGTGCTCCGCTCCTGACTGCAGAGAGCGCAGGGATTCCAAGGTCAGGCTCTGATCTGGACACAGCCGGGTTCGGTTTCTGGCACTGCTCTACCACCTGGAGCAAGTCACTTCTCTCCAGCCTCGGTTTACTCGTCTGTGAACTGGGATAATATTAGCGCCTGCTTCATAGGAATGTCGGGGGCACCCAGCAAGGTTTTATGTGTAAAGCACTTAGCTGGGTGCTTGAGGGGAACTGGGCAGCCCGGCAGCCCCTGGCATCCCGCAGGCTTGTGCGAGTTGAGTGGGTCTCCCAGCCAAAGACCGAGCGATTCCAGTCCCACCACCCCTGCACCCGGGCAGCCTCCAGTGGCCTTCTCAGCTCAAAGGGCGTTTTCAGCTCAGGGGTGCCCGGCTGGCCCAGGCGGGGGAGCGTGCGACTCTTGATCTCCGGGTTGTGAGTTCGAGCCCCACACTGGGTGTGGAGATCACTTAAAATAAATAAATAATAATTTTTTAATGGCACTTTCAGCTCAGACCAAATAGCCCCAGGCTAATTTGAAAATGAGACTCTTGGTAGAATCCCAAACACCAGGGAGGGGCGGTGGGGCAGGGCAGACATCAGCCACAGAGGAGATGGGCGAGTGGGGAGATGTTAGTCAAGGGCACACATTTCCTGTTAGGAGGTGAATATATTCTGGGGAATCCAACGTACAGCTTGGGGACTACAGGTAACGATGCTGGGTTCCGTACCTAGAAGTTGCTAAGAGAGTAAGTCTTAAACATCCTCAGCAAGGAAAAGAAATGGTAGCTGCCATGTGATTGAGGTGTCCCCAGCTCTGCGGTGGCGAGCATTCTGCAACATAGAAAGAAGTTTCTCAGGCCCACAGGTTGTAGACCCTAAACTTACACAATGTTCCGCGTTAATTACATCTCAATATACATGTTAATTACATCTCAAATAAAGCTGAGGGAAAAAACATTTTAGTACAAAAAATTAGAAGGGCATCATTTTTAATGAAAGGCGATTATTTAAATTTTAAGAAAGCAATTTACATCTCAAAAAATAAAAATAAAAAGCAGATTAGAGATTGCAGAAACTGCCCTGACTGCAGGAAAATGGAAGAAATGAGAACTTTGCAAAAGCAGACGGATCCAAATGCCGAGTGTGAAAATCACTGGGGACAGAAGCAGGCAGTCCGAGCGGAACGTGGGGAAGCTCTTCTCTCTTTCCCAGTGGGGGCCACAAGCTGAAGCCCACTGTTTCTTTACCAGGCCCTCACTCCTTGGCCTGGCCCCAGACGCCCCCGGTGGGTCAACTCAGACTGAGGAGGGACAGAGGCAAGATGGGCGTGATGAGCCCACTCAGCCTGGGACCTGGGCTGTTGGCCAGGCTTTGCCCCTTCCTCGAAGCTGTGTGACCTTGAGTAAGTCACTAAACATCTCTGAAGTGTTTGTTTAGATCTCAGGTCTAAACAGGATCTCAGGATCTCAAGGGTCCAGCACAAAAGCGATGCTTGACACAGACTTGATATAGCACGAAGGACAGTCTCAGCCGGAGACAGCACAGACTCAGCCGTGTTCTGTGCTGACAGAGAGAGTGGGGAAACTGAGGCACGGAGTTGCTGACAGTGACTCGGTCATAAGAGGGGCACGGAGACACGATGCCAGATTTCACCCTACATGCTCCAGGCAGGGCCCCTGGGGTCACTTGTCCTCTCTCTCCTGTGGACCCTTCGAAGTTTCTTCACGTGCGAGTCGGTTTACTCGCCTAATAATCGCACAAGAAATACATGTTCAGAAGAAATGAAGAAAATACAAAGAAGGGGGAAAAATCACCCCAAGTCCCAGCACCCCACACCGACATGGGGTGAAATGAAGGTGTCCCTCTCGGGGTGCTTCCGTGCGCGTGTTCATAGGTGCCCCTGTGGGTACGACTTTACATGAATGGGATCGAGGGCCACGGGCTGTTCACGGGACAAAAATTGTGCCCATCCTTGTCCATCCGTGAAAACACACCTCCAGCATCGCTGTTCCGGCTGTGTGATACTCCATTGTGCGGGAAGCTACTGATTCAGTCAGTCAGTGCCCAGTCAGGGTAGATATCGATCGGTGTTTTTCCAGATACAAACACGGGCAGCAAGTGACATCCTTCTCGGAAACAGCCCGGGTGACAGGTGCTTCCTACAGCCGAGGAGCCTCCTTCCATCTCCGGGTGGCTCCAGGGTTAGGGAATCCTTCCCAAGGACAAATCTGTCCCCCAAGATCCTGCCCCCACTGGTGCCAGTCTGCACCTGGGGTGACCCGGACTGTCCACCCCTTGGTCTCGGCCTCCTGACCTCCCCACCCCAAAACCCACTAACATTTTCCCAGCCCACTGCACCCCTACCTGTTTGAGGGAAGGCCACCTTCCCCACTTGCCTCGGGAAGCCCCCCAAGTAGGTGTGAGGTTTGTAGGTTTCGAGGTCAAGAGCCGTGGCTTTAGAGCCAGACAGACCTGGTTCGGATCCCAGCGCCACCACTTCCTAGCCGTGGGACCCGGGGAAGCCACCTGACCTGTCTGAGCCTCACCTTCCTCTTCTGTGAAATTAGTTTAGTACCGGCCTCAGGCCACCGCGAGGGTTTCCCCAGGCTGTCCGTATAAACCACTTAGTTCAGGGTCAGTGCCTGGTAAGGACTAGGAAAATGCTAGATGCTGATACTGTCCGTGGCGGGGAGTCCCCGTCCAGGAGGATCCTGGAGGACAAGCTCAGCGGGGCCGTGGGGCCTCACCAAGGCACCCCAGCTCTTTCCCCCGCCCCTGGCTTGTCTCTCGTGGAGGGGAGGACCCAGCGGCTCAGGGAGGAGGGAGAGCGGCAGACACAGAGCGGGATCAATACATTATTTAACAGCAAGAATGCAGATGAGGAACAATTAATGAAGGGGCTCCCTCTGCCCCCGCCCCCCAGCCCCCACTCTTCCTTGGCTCTGCGATTGCTGACAAATTCTCCAGAAAATATCAAAACAGCCTCCGGCTGGAACCTGCCACAGCGAGGCACCATTATCTATTATTGATGTAAACCTTGACAAGTTCTCTTTTTAAGGAAGGCGAGCAGGGGAGAGAGCTGCTAATCTGTGTTTAAAGGGATAGATTCTCGCTTCCCCCTCCCCAGGGCTGCAACCGGAGGGGCACCTGCAAACCGCAGCCCCCCCCATCTGCCCCCCATCCTAGCCATGCAGGGAAAGGAAGATAGAGACCTGGAGAGCCAGAGGTCGGGAGGGGCCGGTGCCTCTCACCAACTTCCCCCGGGTGGTGCCTCAGTTTCCCTTTGTGTGCATTCTCCAGGCCAGCAATTAATGGCATGGCCTGGGGACAGCAGAGGGGGGGCGGGGAGGATCATAGGAAGCCAGGGAGCTCCGACTCTTGCCTCGGGCAGCGGAGGAAAGGCACGCCTGAGGCAGCGGGCCGTCTGCCGCGAACCAACATCTCACCACGCCAGGACCCTAAGATCCATTCTGCGAGACGGAGTGAGTTCAAAGCTGGTGATTTTAAATTTTTAATACTGGAAATACCTCAGTCATCTAGAAATCACTTGATGAACAACCTGAGTCATCCAGAATATTGTCGAGAAGGAAAAAAAAAATGGAAGCTAAAAAATTTTCCAAAGGAGCCATTTCAAGCTTGCAAAATCCAAGCATCGAAGTTCATCCACTTGACCCCCCGGGGAGTCCGCGGGTCCCGTTACTCTTTTCCGAGAAGGTTTCGAACCAGCACGGGCTGTTCTTTTCTCTTCTTCCGGCAGGTGTGAAATGGTGATCCTCGGAGAGGGTGAAGGGGAGCTAAGACTTGGTCAGCAGCACCGCTGGACTGCAGGCAGCCGGACAGGAAGGGGGGTGGATGGGGCAGAACTAGGAGAAGCGACAAGTGGAGAAGCGGAGCCATCCGGGGCCATCTAGTGTGGAAGCAAGTGCCCTCGTGGGGCTTCCGGTTCGGCGAAGAGTTAGACATGAGTCTAACTTGCTTACATTTAAAGCAATTATAAAAAGTGCTTCAGGGAAATGGCATCTCTGAGAAACGCGGGATCACACGCTCCTTGCTGTGCTCACGGACGATCACAGCGGGCGAAGATCGAGAATTCGAGAACGTAGCAGCCAGAGGACACACATTTTGAACGCTTCATGGGAGCAGCCGGGCCATATAAATGAGAGACATGGGGGGGGGGGGCGGTCATCCGGAGCGGTGACTGTGGCAAACGGGAGACCACAGCCTGACTCTGCAGAGGGCGCTGTCCCTGCACTCGGGCCCCCCCCCTGGCGAGGGAGGAAGTGGACCCACTTTTCAAGAGAAGGCAGAAATAGAAATTGAAGATGAGATGACCCAGGGCCCCGAGGTGAAGGTGGGGAGATCCATCCTGGGACTGGAGCATGTATCGCTTCACCACAAAAGGGGAACTGAGGGTGCGGACCAAGCACAAAGCGGGAGAGTTACCGTGTCAGTTTCCTGAAGCTGCTCCAGCAAATGACCCCGAACCCGGCGGCCGCGAACAGCCGCATTCGTTATCTCACAGTTCTGGAGGTCAGAAGTCCTACGATCCGGTGTCAGCAGGGCTGGCTCCTTCCGGAGGCTCCGGGAGAGAATCTGTTCCTGGCTTCCTCCAGCTCCTGGAGGCCATCTGCACACCTTGGCTCCCGGCCCCTCCCTCTGTCTTCAGAGTGATGTCTCCCGTCTCTGACCTCTGCCGGGGCTCTGATGTCTCCTCCTCTGACCCTCCTGCCTCCCTCTTATGAAGACCTTTGTGATTACACTGCCGCCCCCTCCCCCGGTAACCCAGGTAGTGCATACATTCATCTCATCGGTGGTGTCCCTTTGCCGTAGCAAGCCACATACCCCCAGGTCTAGGGGATCCAGACACGGGCATCTTCGGGGAGCACTGTTCTATCCCCCACAGCGGTCCACCCCGCCAAGGCCATTTGTCATCGCTGAGTGGAGGGGTGGCGAGGAGATCAACAGCAGAGGGTTCTTTAGAAAGGGTTCTTTTCTTTTAGAAAAGGGGACGTTAGGTTGAGGGCAGGCAGGTCCCACCGAGAGGCTGGAGAAGCCCGTGAAGGAAGCCCACCGCTGAAGGCCTCTAGCAGCAGCTCGGGAAAAGCCGGGTGGGGAGCTGGCATCCCCAGTCCTGCCACCCCATCCCCGAGGTTGGAATGACGGGTCCCCGATGTCAGGACCAGGACTTTAGTGACGGCTTACCCCCTGCCAACCCGGAGGGGTCACTTCCTGGGAGAGGGGCTGGGCTGGAACCCAGCACTCCCTGTCCCTACACCCCTCCCAGGCCAGAGACCTCATCCGAGTCTGGCTCCGCGGCCCCCGACGGCGCCAAGGACTCCAGGGGTGGGCAGGGGACTCGCAGCGGTCGTCAGCCCGTGCATCAATCCGTGGGGCACCATTCCCTGCTTTCCTTTAAGACATAGTGATCAAGCCCCGCTCTGGGCCAGGCTCCACGCCAGGCCCCGGGACACAGCTGTAAGCCCGGCAGGCGGGCCCACGCCCCGGGGGGAGCCGGCGGTTTGGCGGGAGAGATGGGGATTAAGCACATACTCATTTAATTTCATGAAAAAGTGCTTCGGGGACATGGACTATTTGAGAAATGAGAGGCCTCGCAGGGTGCGTTTTCTGAAGAACTGAAGGTTCCCCCTTGAAGGGATGCTCTAAGAGGCGGAGGAGGGAGTGGGGAAGGAGAAGTAACGCCTCCTGAAATGCATCACTTTCTCACCCCCCCAAGTACACCTGTGGGCGCTGTGGTCCCAGCTCTGACCTCCGATGCCTCTGGGCTGGTGCTGGCTCCCTTCTCTCGTTTTGGGGTCTCTCCAGCTTTTGGGTTCCACATCTCTTTCCCCCCCCCACCTGACCGTGGGTGCCACTTCTCCCCGGGGAAAGGGGCCTGGCTCTTGGAGCAGCACCCCCCTTCCCCCAGCTCTGCTGTACATCTGGGGCTGGTCCCCGGGAGGCGGGGCGGGGACCTCCATGTGCCAGTCCCTCCAGGCTAGGGGAGAGCAGGGGAGTCCAGGGTCCTGGAAACCATCCCGGGCCGGCTGCACCCCTTGAAACCCGAGACCCATGTCCCGTACCTGATGGTGGACGGTGGCCCTGGGTAAGACCCGCCCCCCCGTCTGAGCCCCGGGCTCTCCCCGTGGAAAGGGGCAGAATGGATCAGATGGTGTCTAAGGCCGCTCGCCGCTCTGCCCCGTAGGGCGCCTCCTTGATTTCTAAAAGGGGTCTCGTGGTTCTCGCGCTGTCTTCCTGGACCGGATTGCTGGCACTCTGGACGCAGAGCGGATGCCCCCACAGGAACACTGGCATGAACAGCCCTCGAGCTGCCGCAGGGAGCGCGGGCCTCACTGACGTGCTCAAATGACGCTCGCGGCAGGGCTGGCAGCGGCCCCGTGGCCGTGGCCCAAGGCTGCAGGCACCCCGTGGGGATGTGCCATCCTGCCACTCCGTGGGGGGAGCACGGACGCTCTGTCCTTGTCCGGGGCCGGGCAAGAGCCGAGGCCGGCGGGGGACTCCCAGGGTGCGCTCGCGGCGTTCCTTCAGGGTCCTTGTCCCCCTGGAGAGCGAGCTGAGTGGGGCAGCCGTCACGGTGTGCACTGGGGAACCTAACAGCTCTGGGTTCAAGTCCTACTCTCTGGCTCGCTAGCCAGCACCCTTGGGCGAGTGGCATAAGCTGTAGACTCTGTTTTCTCATCTGCAGGAAGGGGGCACCCACCCCCCAGGGGCACCGTGGGGCTAAATGAGATCGTCGCCTCCCGCAGGGTGCTGGGCGCGTTGGAGGTGCTCAGTAAATAAATGGTGCCCGACGAGATGATTCAGTTGACCAGTCAGGCTCCTGGTGTCAAGGTCGGCGCTAGGAACTCACTGACGGCCTTGGGGTAGGCCCTCTCCCTTAAGAAATGGGAGGGGCGGCAGTCCCAAGGGTCTCTCCGGTCGCTCTGAAGCTCAAAGTTCAGTGGCCTGTGCCAGCCGATACTCCCCTGTCCCTTCTCTTCGCCGCGCTCGACTGTGGTCTTCTGGAAGGCGGGACCACCCTGACCCCACCACCCAGCCAGCAGGCGGCGCCCGTAGGGACCAGCGGGGAGAAGCAGGGGAGCTGCGGGCGGGGAGGTGAGCGAGGCTTGGCTGGGACAGGAGAGGCGGCCGGTGCCACCGCAGTGAGGGCAGGCCCCAGAACAGAGGTCATTCTTGCCCCCAGGCCAGCGGTCATTCCTCTGAACGTCTGGGCCCAACGTTCAGATAAGCCAGAAAAGCTCCCCTGGAAGAGCTTATAGGGAGTTTAATTAAAGAACCTCAGTGTTACTTTTGGAAAAAAAAAAAAATCCCTCTGCCTGCATTGATCCTCCTTTGAAAGATGTTTGCTCCGACAGAGCATCAGGCTGGGCGGGAGGAAGGGGACTCACCGAAGGACCACAAAGGACGTGCTTGGGCAAGAGGCCTGGCTGCCTGGGTCTGCAGTCCGGTGACCAAGCCCTGCCGCTGGGGAAGGGTTTGCCTCCTGGAAAGATGACTAATTCAGAGAGGCCTGGAGGCCTCCCTGGCCGGTCCCCGGGGCCCAGCTGGCTGGCCTGCCTTCTCCTGGCGTCATTCTGTCTGTCGTCTCTCCCCAGAAGCTGGGGTGGCCACAGTGACAGAGCGGACGGTCTGGGCCTTGGGCGAGGAGCCCGGAACCGTGAGCTCTGTCTGCCGCCGGGTGTCTCCCGAGACTTCACAGATGGCCCAGCGGACCTCGGCCTGGGAGGGGCGCTGGCCCAGGGAGGCTGGGCTCCCACACAACACCGCTGCGGCCCAGAGCTATTGCGGCGCGGGGCAAGGCCCCTACTCCCAGCCCCCTGCCTCAGCCTCCCATCAACGCCACCGGGGCTGCCCTGGGGCCCCCCAAGCCCTGGGCTTGGCCATTCGACCTCTCCGTGTCCCAGGAGTTGGCGTCATCTGTAAACGGGGGCTTTCGCGAAGTCGTAGGGAGAGACGGTGGGGCACCGGGGGTGCCAGGGCGGGCTCTGCAGGTAAAAAGTAGCAACTCTCATGCACAGGGGGACATTGGAAGACACAGGTGTCTCTGGAAAATCCAGGCTCTGGACAGGGCAGAGTCTAAGACCTGGAAACCAGGCCATAGGCCCCGGGCTCTTTCCTTCCCTGAGAAAAATGGCAGCTCACTAAGGCCAAATGGACCCAGGGCCCTTTTCGGTCCTGCCTCCAACCCCTGGTAGGGTGAATTGGCTCTCCTTCTTATGCCTGCCTCGTCCGATCAGCCCAGACACAGGCCGAGCTCTTGGCTGGGAACGCGCCCCTGAGATGAGGGCAGTGGCATTCCCAGAGGCTTTCCTCGAGTGGAAGTCACTCCCCAGGAGTGCCTGACAGGTGGCCTCTGTCTGCAGTCTGTGGTCGGGAGTCCGAAAGAACTGGGTGGGGGGGGGGGGGCGGTCCTAGCCCCGTTCAGCACCTTGGACAAGACACCGGTTTCTGATCGGGCCGATTGGCCATCATAACACCACTGCCCGGGCCCTGCCTTCCTCACGGCGAGGCCAGCGAGGGGACACCAAATGGCCAGAAGTGGGACTCACCTCCTCGGACTCCTTGCCAAGGGCAGGCTATCAGCTGTGCACCCAGGCGGGGACGGAAGCAGGCAGTCACAGACGAAGGCATTCTAAAATGCAGGTTTTCTTTTTATTCGTGTGTAGTGAGGCCAACAGATCGGGAGACAACCGCGCTGAAAGGCTAGTTTGTCATACTCCCAGATCCCAAGAGGGGGGAGCGCGCCACGCCACACAGGGCCACACGGGAAAGCGCCAGGACGGGGCAGGAGGCAGAGCGAGCGAGGGAAAGCATGGTGGCTCCTGTGGGCAAGGCAAGGCAAGGCAGGGGAAGCGGGCTTAGGGTTGACTCATTTGAATCATTTCAGCATGCTACGGGGCACAGGGGGCTATGGGGCTGCCCTAGTTATCCGGCACCCGGCCCTGGGGTGATGAGGGCGGGCGGAGAGTGACCCGGAGCACGAGAGCTGGATGCGGGAGGCCGAGAGCGGGGGCTCGGGACCGGGTTGCACAGGAAGGGCATCATCACAGGCATCCTGTTCCAAGACTTGGCCAACCATGGGAGGGGCAGTCCCCTCCGGGGTCATCAAGACCCCGAGATGACAGCATCAACAATTCAGAGAATTAAAAGGCAAGATTCATACAGAAGAATGGAAGTCTGGGCAGAGAAGCCACAGGGTCCAAGCTCCTGGGCAGGAACTGACCCCTCGGAGGGTCCCATCTGCCCCACTGAGGACGGCCGAGGTGCCCTGAGGAAGGAGGCTGGCATGGGTGAGTCAGCCCAGTGCCCATCCCCAAGGCCCACTCTACGCACCCGACGCACAGCCCTGGCCTCTGTCTCCCGCCCCCGCCCCCCCAGAGTGGCTGGCGAGGGCAGCTGCCTGACGTGCTTCGTGTAACCCGCCAGTGACACCATGGGCTCCAGAGTCAGACCCAGCCCTGAGGCTAAGCGTCATAGCTGGGGCACCTGACGTGAATTACCTATTCTCTTTAGACCTCAGTTTCCCCGCCTTCAAAATGAGACCACTGAGAGCACCATCTTCTAGGGGTGTGCTGTGGGTGAAATGAGATGGTACTTGCAAAACTCTTAGCACGGGACATGGCACAGAGGCCGCCCTCAGGAAGAGGTAGCTAATAACAGGATTATTTGAAAGGTGCTTCATGATCTGCCCGCTCACCCTGCCCTGCACCCTGGACCTTTCATGGCTTCTTCATGCTCTACAGTGTCATTTGCCCCCGGACCTTTGCACCTGCTTTCCCCTTTGCCCACGATGCTCGTCCCTGCTCTGCTCTCCCTGACTCCCTCCCTGGGGAACTCTCACTCTAGCTCAGATGTTCTCTCCATCAGGATGTCCTCCCCGCCCCCAACCCCTCGCCTGGGGAAGTGTCCCCCTCACAGGTGCCCAGCACACCCTGTCCCCACCTCCAACAGGGCACTGACTACACTGGATTGAAACTGCCTACTTTCCCCATGAGCCAACTAGACTGAGAGTTCCTGCCTTTGTATCAGTTTCCTGTGGCGGCTGTAACAAGTTACTCCAGACCGGGCACCTAAAAACAGAAAACGTGTGCTCTCACAGTTCTGAGAGAAGTTCAGATGTTCAAGAGCCCAGAAGTTCAAGGTCGGTCTCACTGGGTCAAAATCAAGATGTCGGCTGTGCTCCCTCCTCCCTCTGGGGGAGAATCTGCTCCCTGTTTTTTCAGTTTCTGGTGGCCGCCTCCTGGCCACCATCACTCCAGTCCCTGCCTCTGGCTTCACGTCCCCTTCTCTGAGAGTGCCTCACCCCCCTCTGCCTCTCTTATGAAGACACTCACGATGACATCTAGCGCCTATGCGGACGACCCGGGATGATCTCGTCATAAGATCCTTAACGTCTGCACCTCTATGAAGACCCTCTTTCCCAATGTCACTCATTCGTTTGCCCCATCAGGTGGTATTCACAGGTCCTGGGATCGGGAAGTGGATACAGGTTACCTCTCGCTTTTCGGAAGTTCGCACTGTGCCCCTTCACTTCTACGAAAAAAGCCTATATTGGTACCTGGTTTCATTAACTGAAAGAAATCCAAAAAGGATTTTTGCTTTTGCAAAAAAAAGCAAAAACCAAAATATTGTTCAGCGTCGGTTTTGCAGTGAGCCGTAATAAGGCAGCACACATCCAGCTGCGAAGGGGGGCCCCACCATCTCCTTCCCCGGGAAAGACCGACACTCAGGGCCCAGCAGCAAGTTGCCATAGCTTTGACCTGTGTCTGTGAGCATCTAGGCTTTATTTCCGTTTATTTCACGCATCCATCAGCAAGATCTATGTTAAGGTTATCAGAAGAGCCTAAGAGATTGTGTCTGGGGTCTAGGAAGGCTCACAAAATTTTCCGTATAAATTGATGGTAATTGTTTCTTTACCTTATGCCATTGAGGCTTAGGAAAGGTTTCAGAGGAGCATGCTACTTTCAGAGCAGAAGGAACCCGTGTGTCTTGCGGAGCCATTGTTTCTGCCGACCCCAGTGTCCTGTTCGCTGCGGGCCGGTCTGGGTGCTGGGCACAGTGCTGGGTGCGGGTGCTGGGCGCACGGTGCTCACTGCGAACCTGTTGCCGGGCCGGGTGGAGGCCCCGTGGGGCAGGGTGGCCAAGGCTTTCCGGGCAGAGGTGGGGATGGGTCAAATAGCACAGCCTCGTGAAGCCAGAAAGAGCATTTCCTTCAACCCCTTCGTTTCCTCTTTTGAGGCGCGGACAGAGATGGGCCCAGGCTGGCAAGGTCGTTTGCGCCCGCGGTACCAGGGAGCAGGTCGCTGGGGCCAGAGCCCCGTGTCTCACAATTTTGCCGGCCGGAGGCAACACGGCACCGTCCGTCGCCCTCCATGGGCAACAGAGAAGGGGTGAGCCGAGCCTTCGTTCCCCTGCCACTCGCACTGGCCTCCCCGCAGCTGCTGGTTTCCAAACCCCATTTTTGTGACTTCGCTTTGGAATATTGACTGTATTCCCTGCTGGCCTTCCTGTTTGTTACTCAGGCTTTTGTTCAGACGAGCCCTCCCCGAGGCAGCCTGGGTCACCTTCACCTCCCGCCGGCCCTGCCAGAGGGTCTCCTGGCCACAGAGAAAGGCCGGGAAGAAAGGCAGGACCCTGGGGAGACCCCAATCGATAGCGGTCTTTCTTCCGGCCCCGCGGCAGCCCAGCAGCGGCCCTGGCTTCCGGGCAGAGGTGGGGAGGGGCTCCAACACCGCTGTGCACCTGGGGCTCTGCAGGCCGAGGGGAAAAGAGCTGGACCCCGCAGAGCAGCCGAGCCAGGGCCCTGGAAGCTTCCGCGCTGGCCGAGTGGGAGGGGCACAACGCCCACGGGCCAGGGTCTACGGCTGGGCGTGCCGGCCTCCAAGGGCTGTGTTCTCCCTGCCCGGTGCCCTCGGGGTAAAACCAGGCCCCCGCTACCCCGGGCACCAAATGGGCCCCAGTGGAGGCTATGAGCTCTGGAGTCAGACAGGCCTGGGTGACGTTCCGGGGCAAGCTGCTCGTCCCCCCCTGGCCTCAGTTCCCACGTCTGGAGGAGGGGGCTCATAACAGTGCTTCCTCCTCGGCTGCGGGAGGAAGGAGTCAAATGATAAGGTCCTCGGCTCACCATGAGATCCACCGTCCGTCGTTGCTACGATAATAACAACCTCTCCGACTTGGCTGCTCCTCCACGCACACTCTGCGCTCTGACCCTGAACTTCCCTCTGCTCCCGGAAGCTGCCACGCCCTCTCACTCATCCAGGCTTAGGCACATGCTGTGCAGTACTCTCCCGGCTCCTCTTACCCAGCCTCTGGGTCTCAATGTCACCTGCTCCAGGAAGCTCTCCTGGGTTAGGCGCTCTTGCTTTCTGCCCCGCCGTGTGCCCCGCGGCGCCTGTGATTCCTGCTTCTAGCGCTTCTCACGGTGGATTGATGGGCGTGGTTGATTGTCAGTCTTTCCTACAGGGCTGGGAGCTCCCCACGGGAGCATCTGTCTCGCGTGCCCCTATAGCTCTGGCACCGGGTGGCATGAATGACATTGCGGATCACAAGTGAATCAGCTTGGCCAAGTGCGGAACTCCATCTCGATGAGGACCGAGGAGGGGCCGACGGAAGTTCCTGGTGCCTCGGGGAGGGGGTTGGCAGGGACGGCTTATTTGCTCGGAGTTTTCAGGGGAAGGTGAGCTATTTCCTGGGAAAGAGGGTTGTTTCCCATGAGGCTCAAGAAGCTGCATCATCCCCGGAGAAGGTGAGAGCTCTGAGCCCAGCAAACGGGGAGTCAAGTCCCAATTCCCTCACCTCCTCCCTCAAGGTGGCCGGGGTCCCCTTGCCACGGAGGACTTTGGAGGGAATTGACTGGGATGCCCCAGTTCCTAGCACAGGGTCTCGCGTGGAGCAGGTGATCCATTTTTTGAAAGCAACAATTGTTAATTTTTTAAAAGACACCGTAAATCAAAATCATGCTTTACGTCTTCTCCGACTTTTTTTAGCCGACCCCCAATATGCAGTTCATAATTCCTTCCCCATGACATTATGTTCAAAATAACGTGTTCAATTTATAATTCATTGGGAGTTTTCTTCCCCCGAGACAGACATCTTCCAGTTTTGATCTAAAGAATACAATCAACAAAATTAAAATTTAAATCCAGAAAACTCCAACTTTGGTGACTGATCTCAGGGATTTGAATCGACAGCAAGATTTTTAGCCCTTCTGGGTTCTGCATGAGGCACTGGATTTTATATGAATCTTCTGGGCCAAGGAGGACAGGAAAACTGCCCCTCCCCACCGTCCACGGCCGGAACGCTTGGCAAGGAAGGGTGCAGTTAGTAATCTCTCTGGGATGACAGCCACGAGCCAGGACAGTTGTGAGCAAATGGGGAGCTCTGGTCCCCCTCCTGACGGCTGTCGTCACTGAGGAATCCAGCCGTCTCCCCATGCAGCCCCACAGGCCTCAGAATTCTCTCTCACCCCAGGCAAACTGTCTCGATCCATCTTCTAGACCCACTAGACGGGACGCTCCAGGTGTTCCCCGGTTCTGCCCGTGTCGCTCGAAGCGTATCCCCAGAACATGGCCTAGAACAGTGCCTGCCCCGCGGTCGTGCTCAATGAATGCACGTTGAATAAATGAATGAATCAAAGTTGACTTGTGAGATGAAGCCTTAGGCCAAGCCTGCCGAAAACGGCGAGTTTTGTTTTAAAGTTATCATCACTTCTGGGGCGCCTGGGTGGCTCTGTCGGTTGAGCCTCCGACTCTTGGTTTCAGCTCAGGTTGTGATCTCAGGGTCGTGGGATCGAGCCCCACATCAGGCTCCGTGCCAAGCGCAGTCTGCTTCTCCCTCTGCCCCTTCTCTCGCTCTCTCGCTCTCTCTCTCTAAAATACCCAAATCTTTACAAAATGAAAAATGAAAAAAAAGTCATCATTACCTCTGATACACGTGGTATCTTTATTTCATCTCTTTTGGGTTTTCGTACATTTCAAACGTATTTATGAAAACTGAAGTTTTAAAAAAAAACAACTCGCAGCAGCCAAGACGTCCTTCCGTGGATGCGTGGATAAACGGACTGTGGTCCGTGCAGCCGGTGGAGCGTGACCCGGAGCCCCGGGGCCGTGAAAGTGGCGTGCACGTTACTGACGGAAAGAAGCCAGTCTGGGAAGAGTGCATACCATCGGACTCCAGCCGCGTGACATTCTGGAAAGACGGCACTCTGCAGGCAGTGAAGACTCTTGGTCGCCAGGGATGAGGGAGGCGGGAGGGATGAATTAGGGCAGCGAGACTTACTCTGAATGATGTTATCAGGGCGGATTCATGTCACTACACATTTGTCCAGAGTCAGAGAATGTACAACACCGAGAGGGACCCCAGATGTAGAGGGTAGACTCTGGGCGATAATGTCGTGTCACTGTAGGTTCGTCAATAGGAACGAATGTCCCTACCACTCCGGAGGGGCACGTGTGTGTGTGTGTGTGTGTGTGTGTGAGACAGAGTATATGGGAAATCTCTCTACTTTCTGCTCAGTTTGGCTGTGAACCTAAAACCACTCTCAATAAAAAATAAATAAAGTCTGGGTTTTTTTTAAACCCAGTTCTTATTCTTATTTTCTAGCCAAAATTGGAATGAGCATAAGAACTCTTACTCCATCTGAACGAATAACCTAAGTCCCCTGGAGTTTTGGGGAAAGCGTGCTCCGCCGCCCAGGGTGCCCCGCAGCTGTCCCTGTCCCTCTGATACAGCGCGTGTCCCCGTTGAAAATATGAAACATTTTGGCTTCGTTCCAGCTCCGCGCAGTGGGTCCCCTCCCCCTTCACAGCACAGATATTCGTCTAAGTGTGACGTGTTTGTTTACTAGTTTTTCTAACAGCTTTGCTGAGGAATAATTGACATACGCATATTTAAAGCGTTCCATTTGATGACTTTCTCTGCCTGGGAAGGCAACGCTACCGGCAAGCTAGTGAGCGCACCTGTTAAGGGCTGAACCGCGTTCTTCCGAAAATTCGCTGGTCCACTGGATTGAGACGCATCGTTTGTAAATTCGCGATAGCCAAAACCTGGGAAAAAGCCCAGACGTCCATTAACAGATGAATGGATATTGTCTTGTGATTAATTTCTTTCTCCCACTTGGAGTGGACACTCCGTGAGAGCAGGGACTTTGCCTGTGACTATCC
The DNA here is from genome assembly GCA_028534135.1 of Potos flavus. Lineage (NCBI taxonomy): Eukaryota > Metazoa > Chordata > Mammalia > Carnivora > Procyonidae > Potos > Potos flavus. The sequence goes on from CM052892.1 coordinate 3,241,763, forward strand.
CCACGGCATCTAGGAACCCATGTCTGGCACAAAGTAGGCTCTCAATAAATAGTGATTGTATTAATGATTGAAAGGCTCATTGCCACGGAGGGGACGAGCCCTGACCCCTGCAGCCAGGCGGACCCCTGTCCCTGGAACACAGCGTCCGCTGGTGTGCTGGCTTGGGCCACTGCTCCGTCTCCAGCCACGACCTCCTTCTCCAGATAGCAGGCTCCTTGTCTCGCGTCCTCCCTGCCCACCGGCATGCCCTCTACCCTGGGAGGACCTAGTCCTGGGTCAGACACAGGATTTACCCCTCTCGGAAGCTTTCCTGACGGTTTCTGCCCAGGAAGGTTTCCCTTTCACCCCTGCTCTGCCCCTGGGGTCCAGTAGCTCAGTCCTCGAACTAGCTGACGTGCTTATTTATTCAGCAAACATTTGCTGGGCATCTGTCGTGGGCACTGCACTGGGGGGCTGGGGGGCAGACCGACACGGAACTCACCGTCAGGTGGGGAAGCCAAAATTAAATGAATGCTGTATCGATCCCCCACTTAGATCTGCTGTCCTGTGCCATGAAGGGAGGGGCCTGGGGGCGGGAGCAGATAATGGCGGAGGAACTTAGTTTCCTTCGGGGGCTGTCTGAGGGGTGACGTAAGGGTTGAGGGGAGACCCGGCGCTGTGGGACAGAGTTGGGGTAGAGGTCTATGCAGCGTGTGTGGGGCTGGGGGGGGACAAGAGGGTGGCCCGCTGACATGGCTGCGGGAGCGTCTGTGTGTGTCAGCACAGTGACCACAGCAAAGGGCCACCGGGGAGGGCCAGGACAAAGATGGGGGTTTTGTTCTAAAAACCCCCTTCTTTCCTGGTTTATGCTGCGTTTCTCAGCCGTGCCCAAAGCTCTGTCTCATACACCTTGAGAGCGGCTTAAAATGTGGAATTTCTTCCAATAGCATGGGTTTATCTCTGCATTCAAAGGAGAGGGCTGGAAGCATGGACCAGAAAAGGATCATGAAAACGACATGCATGTCTCTATGATGCTCACTCTCCTTTTTGTCATGGGAATGGCCCCTTCCTGTCTCGCTTGTTAATAACACATTCTCTCCCAGCGGACCCCGATGCCCCGGCCCCGAAACGCCGCATGGTCACCTCGTTGCTGCGTTCTGTGAGAAACACCGCAGCTCTGGGCTAGGGAAGGGATCGATAATGTCACAGCATGATCGTGCAGCCAACCCCAGAGGGAAAGGCAAGGCTGCCGCTCCAGAGTGAGAAGAGACTTCACAGAGAAGCTGGGAATGCCAGAACTGGATGTAGGGCTGGGGACTGCCTGAGACTCGAGAAAGGAAGTCTTAGGATTAACGACAACGACAATAACAAGAAATCTGCACCCAATAGGGAAGAGGTAAATTGAACTTAACAGCTAAAAATATAAACAGGCTCAAGAAAGGTTTTCATAAAATATTTAAAACAAAAAGGGACCTCAGAAGTTATGTAGTCTAGTGGTTTTAAACATTTGTTTGGTTAATTTTAGCCTCAGAACTCTTTTTTCAGAATAAAACACGCAAAGCCTATTAGAGCTGCTTTGGCAGGAGTGGGGAAGAGGGCTTAAGAGCACGGGACCCCATGCCCACTGACCCTGAGCCCCAAGACGGAAAAGCACTGAGGTTCTTCTACTCCCTCGCATGCCAGGGGAAGAAGCGGAGGTTGGGGGGTGGGTGAAGGGGGCTCCCCCGCAGTGCCATGGACATCGCCGCCCTCCGGCATGGTGATGGCAGGTACAGATGGCCTCTGGGGGTGAAGCCACGTTGGAGGAAGGGCCTCAGGCCTTCCAAGTGGCCTCTGAGCGTTGCCCTGTGGCCAGACTGCCTGAGCTGGGGTAGGGGAACCCCAACCTGGCTCCTTTAACTCGGATGGTTTATCTTGCCCCTCGGTTTCCTCGTCTGTCCAGTGGGAGCGATGACAGTACCCATCGCGGTGGGCAAAGGTATGAAGGAAGGGCTCGGTGCACGTGGAGCAAAGGGCAGGACACCCAGCACGCTCTCAGCGGCCGACCCACCTCGCCACGGTTGTCACTGTGCCCATCCTTTCCCTCTTCAGCCTCTCAGGGGGCAGCTGTGAGGATTCTATAGGAGAGAAGGCTTCGGATGCACCTGCCCGGTGTCCGGCACAATGAATCACAGCATCATTAGCGTTACCACCGCTAGTGTCATTACTAGAACGAAGCCTCTGCGGTGACCCACGAACTGGGTGAGGCGTTATTGCCATTTTACAGGTGTGGAAACTGAGGCACAGGGTGTCGAATGATTTCCCCCAAGTCTCAAAGGTAGTGAGTGGAAGAGGCCAAGTCGTCCTTGGACAGCCTCCCCAGGGCTCGGCCCGCCACACCAGGGTGTGAGGTGGTGGGAAGAGTGGGCTCCGGACAGCGAGAATGGAGATGGGCTGGGCGGGCCCCCGTCCGCTCCTGTCCCTGGGCACTGCGGTGGGGCTGTCCTTCCGCTGGACTGTGCTGCCCTCTAGTGGCTCCGTGCGCACGACTCTGGCCGGCAGAGGGGTGGTCCAGAGGGCGCTGGTCCCCTGCCCATCTCGTCCTGGAGCTGCGGGCTTGTCACCCAGCACCGTGGGGGAAGGACCACACAAAGACCCCGCTCAGGACCGATGTCAGCCACTCCCGGCGCTCAGCCTCCAAGAGCTTACTAGATGCTGGAGAGATGGTGTGAGTAGAAATCGGGCTGGGTCAAGGAGCGGCATGGAAACTTTGTTTAGGTGCCCGAGCTCAGGTGTGCAGATGTGGGTGGGTGTGTGTGGGTGTGGGTGTGTGTGTGCACGCGCACGCGCACACGTGCCATGTAATAGCAGCATAAATAGGTTGGAAGGAAAACAGAATTCCAGCACACACCATGTCCCTTGTCACCTGCTAATCGAAATCAACACTGCAGTGGCGTTTAGGGAAATACTGGAAGGCCTTCCAGGTGGACCTTTTGCTACCGCCTGCATCGTCATCACACATTCTAAAAGCCAAGAGACAGGCAGGAGTGTGGATGGATATAACTACTTGGGGGAAATGTTTGAAAGTAGCTACTGTCGCTCCTAGGCACGTACCCTAAGCCCCAGCGATTCCCCTGTACGCACTGGGAGGCTGGAGACACACACACTTGTGTCCACTGAAAGACAGACACAAGGATATTCACGTCTGCTTTCGTGGTGATAGCCCAAGCCTGGAGAAGCACCATGCACGTCGGTCAGCAGCAGAATGGATGAGCAAGTCGTACTCGTAGGCCTTTCAGACGGTGCGGTCCTACCCAGCAGTGAAGAACTTCGTGCAGAGCATAAGTGAAGCAGAGCAATGGAAAGACCCAAACTTTCCATTTCTATCAAGTTCAAAGCCAGGCTAAGTGAATCTATGGTGGTGGAGGTCAAAACAGTGGCTACCCCGGGGGACAGGAGGTTCTGATTAGAAGAGACACAAGGGGAGGGTTGGGGGGGGGGGCGTTCACTGAAAATGATCTAGACTTTGTTCTGGATGGTGGCTATGTAGGCGTGCACACGTGGAAAATTTCATCAAGCTATATACTTAAGGTTATCCTGCTTTATTGTAGGTCTGTTAAACCTTAAAAACAATTAGAAATAAAATAAAGCCAAGATAGACTGCGGGACAAGAGGGGTGGCAGGCTCGCTGGTCACTAGAGCAGCAGAGTGGTTGTGACTGGGACACCGAGGACAGGTGAACCTAGGGACCACCCCGGGGCCTCGCTGAGACGATTCGCGTGCTGTGCAGGCCCAGAGAAGGCCCCAAGCATGCTGGCTTTTACTTGTTTTCAAAACCCCGGAGGATTCTCTGAGATGTCTTCTTTTCTCGAAACGTACTTAGCTGATTTCCTAGTTCAGAGCTGCGGGATAGGATTGTGGCTTCTTTGACTGCCCCCCCCCCCGCCCTTTCTTTTGCTTATCTGTATTTTTACATTTCTTTCTACCATGAAAGTGTTATAGATTTTGTAATATGAAAAAGAGCCATAAAAGCTATTTAATTAAAGGAAAAAAGCTGTGAGTGCAGATTCTGATGTGTGCGTTTTGCAGAAAGGCACATTTGGTAGCAAAGCCAGACTCTGAGAGCATTACAGGCATGGGGGGAAAAGGTGGGGACTTGGAGGGAGCCTTTTGTCCAGAACTGCCCCTGCCTGCTTAGTCTGTCTAGAAGCAACCTTTATATTCATACGCGTGCAAAACCATAGCACGACGTCATGAATCACCATGCTATGTCATCCCTCTGGTGCTTACTCAACCAAGTGACTTTCCCTCCCTCGGCTTTATGACTAGTTAGCAGGCTCAGAGCGGCTTCGGCGACAGTGGCTTAGATGGCCACGGGTGGGAGTTGGGAACTCTGTCTTTTGGTCCTGGCCTTTCCCTTGACCAAGTGGTACTCAGAGTCACCTCCCTTCAGCTTCCCTCCCTTCTGATCTTTCCTGCAAAGACATTGAACTAGAGTATAAATATTTTCTCCCTGTCTCGTGCAAGCAGTCACTATCATTATACTGATTATACATTCAAGGACACAGCTTTAAGAGCATTTAAATAACTTGACCCAGGCCATCCAACCCATAAGTGACAACGTAGGGAGTCAGTGGCCAGAACGAAGTTCTCTGCCACCCGGTTGATGTTCCCTCTGGCGCTAACCATAGGACTTCCCTTATTCTGCTGTTCTGGGTGTGGTAGACAAGGAAAAAATCACTTTTTCCCCATCTAGGAAATGAGAGATTACATAGTTTCTTTTTCAGAGCAGCGAAACTGAGGATAGAAAGGATTTCAAAAAAGCTTGTCAGGTAAAGATTAAAGGAAATGTCATATCAAAACTAGGAAAGGCTGATCTTTTTTTTTTTTTAAGTCTAAAGCATTGTCTTTTTGTTCTTAAAAAAAAAAAAAGCAGTCTTAAGTGATAAATTGATGTATTTGCCTCTCAGGAATTTGGTAAATAAGGAAGGTATGCCTTTGTTTCTCATTCTGATGCCCTGGATTGTATGTAATATAGAGGTTAAATTTATCCAGGATTTTTACTGGCTGTGCCCTTTCTTAATTTAAAGTGTGGATTAACAAGGAGAGAAAAGGATTGTTAGAGCTGGAGGATAAACCTGTCAGGAAAAGGTAAATTGATACACTCTTTCTAGAGAACAATATGGCAACATGTATCAACATTTCATATATGCATATTTCCTGACCCAGAAATGTCACTTCTGACAAAGATACGTACACCAGGATGCTCACAATAACATGGCTTGTAATGATGACAATTAGAAATAATGTAAACTCTAACAATATGTAACTGGTCCAATGAAATGTGCACCCAGGGAAAGATAGCACAACTTTTATAAACAAAGATGTGGAAACTGATTAATGGTGGTTCTCCCGGGGAGGGTGGGAAACCTACTTTTCATGGGTCTAAATACTTTAGGGATTAAAAAAAAGTCTTATTTTGAGATCGTTGTAGATTCACATGCAGTCGTAAGGAAAAATACAAAGAGATGCCTGGTACCCTTTACCCAATGGTAACATCTTGCAAAACCATATTGTTTTGCAACATCTCAACTATGATATTGACACTGACACAGTCAAGATACAGACATTCCTTTTGAGGCAACTATGGGTTGTTTGTTCTTTTGCTAATGTTGAGGGTGGAGAATACTGTGTATATTCTAGATACTAGTCGTTTATCAGATAATGTGGTTTGTGAGTATTTCCTCTCAGTCTGTAGCTGGTCTTTTCAATCTCTTAAAAGAGCCTTATAGCCAAGTGTTTTTCTCCCTCTTTCCCCTTAAACTGTTATATTTTTACATTTTACATTTAAGTCTGATCTATGGATCTGTCTCATTTTTGTATAAGCAATGAAACTTAAGGCGTTCATATTTTTGCCTGCAGGTGACCGGTTGCTCCAAGAACTTTTTTTAAAGAGGCTCTTTCCTTCTCTCAATTCTTTCTGCGCTTTTGTCAAACATGGGTTGGGCATACTCTTGGGGATCTGTCTCTGGGTTCTCTAGTCATATGCGTTATCTATCAAAAATTAATTTTAAAACTGCATCGTGTTATATAGCTCAATATTTATCAATAAAGGGAAATGCCCATAACACATAGAGTAGAAAAAAAAAATCTATTTAGTAGAATCTGATTTTTTGGTCAAACTTTTTTTTTAAAGAGTGCGTTTGTGCATATACATGAGGTCAAATCATAGGAGAGACCCTGAAATAGTGTTTACCAAACTGTGTTCCTGGGGGATCCTCTAAAGGGCTTTAAGGCAGAGACTGGTTAAAACAAAGCTGAATTTGGCAAACTTTACCCTGCTGACGAGTTATGATCTTTGGTAAGCAAAAGGCAGCTCTTCCCGGGGACTTTTGACTATGGAATCCCCATTTTCCCCTACAGAGCTTCTCACAGGGCTCATGTTCAAAGAGTTTTCCTTTGGGAAACTGGTCTGAAAGGCTTATCTGCCAAAACATGAACAGTGGTTATCACAGATTTGCAGGATTTAGAGTGGTTTTTCCTTTTTCCTTTCTCCTTCTAACTTCTGTTAACTGAAAAAAAAATAATAATTTTTTGCAACAAACAGATGTTCATTTTATAAATGAAAAGGGTAATAACGATGTTTGGGGGCTGGGGGGGTCAATCAGGTGCCAGAGGACTAGAATGGAGAGGCAAATAGGAGCCAGAAGCAGGAAGGAAAGACAGGCTGGCAAAAATCCCTGGACAGCAGTGCCAGTTCACCGACAGGAGGAAAGGAGAGAAAGATGGGGGCCGGGATTCCCATGGGCCTCCATGGGGCTGCCTGGTGATGGTAGGCGTCGTCATGCCTCACGCTCCCAGCATGTCCTTGGGAAGACCTTGCTGTGCAGACAAGAGAGGAGCAGGGGCTGCTGGGACGAGCGGATCCCCATGCCACCCACTGGGGGGAGGGGCGAGAGTAGGAAGGCTCACGACTGTTACATCTCTGGGACTTTGTAGAATACTATTTTGATTAAGTCAGCTTGAAGAAGAGACTCCTGCTAATTATATCCACGGACAATTCTTTTTTCAATTTTTGCATTTATTTATTTATACCCTGCCTAGTTCTGGGCAGGGAAAAAAAAAACCTGATTAAGAATGGCTCACGGGTTTCATAAAATAAGACAAGATAGCAGAAAATTAAATGCAGATGGAAGAAGAGAGGAGAGCAGGATGGGTGCCAAGTAGAGCCAGCAACAGGCTTATTCTTGGCTCACTCCTCGTGATCCAGCAGAACAAAATGCCCCGTGGAATTCCTTACATGAGCTGGGGTCACCAGGGACCACCGTGCGTCCAAGCCCAATCCTGTGAGACGTTACCTATGGAGTGAATATGCATTTGACATTAAAACACCAAAACTGCTTCAGGTTTGCTCTGGGGACTCCCAGGTTGTGGGATTTCTGTGGGGAGAGAGCTGAGGTTTCCCAGCATTGAGATCTGTATGGCTTGGAGACCAGGGTGTCTCAGGAGGAGAGTTTGGAGAGGGATAGAGCCAATCCTCAGAAGGTAACTTTCCCTCACACCCATTAAAATGGCTATTATCCAAAAAACAGAAAATAACCAGTATTGGCCTAGATGTGGAGACATTGGAACCCCCGTGCCCCGCGTTGGGGATGGAAACTGGTCCAACCACTGCGGAAGGCAACATGGCGGCTCCTCAAACAAGTGCACGTAGAATTTCCATGGGATTCAGCCATTCCACTTCCGGGTATACAGGTCTTCCTTGCCTTATGCTGGGGTCACGTCCCAATAAGCGCACATAAGTTGAAAATATTGCAAGACGAAAATGCGTGTGATACACCTCACCTACCAGACATCATAGCTTAGCCTGGCCTGCCTTAAACGTTCTCCGAATGCTTACATGAGCCTACAGTTGGGCAAAAATCATTTAACACGGAGCCTATTTTATAGTAAAATGTTGACGATTTCGTGTAGCGTGTAGAAAAGCGTACTGAAAGTGAAAAGCACAATAGTTCTGTGGGTACAGAATGGTGATCCTTGTTATCGGCTGTTGACTGTCACGATTTCGGGGCTGACTGGCAGCGTCACAATGAGAAAGTATCATGCTACAGATCGCTAACCCAGGAAAAGATCAAAATTCAAAATTCAAAGCATGGTTTTCTACTGAAAGCGCTCTGCTTTCACAGCATAGTAAAGTCAAAAAAACAGTAAGTCGAACCATCGTAAGTAGGGGACCCCAAAGAATCAAAAGCAGGATCTTGGAGAAATATTTGTATATCCGTGTTCAAAGCAGCACCATTCACAATATCCAAAAAGTGAAAGTGACCCAGGTGTCCATCAAAGAACGGATGGATAAACAAAATGGGAGATACACACAGGCACACACACTAGAATATTATTCAACCTTAAAAAGCCTAGGTGGCTCAGTTGGTTAAGTGTCTGACTTCAGCTCGGGTCATGATCCTGGGGTCCTGGGATCGAGCCCTGTGTCTGGCTCCCTGCTCAGTGGGGAATCTGCTTCTCCTTCTCCCTCTGCCCCTCCCACCCCTGCTCATGCTCTCGCTCTCTCTTTCCCTCTCTCAAATGAATAAATAAAAAATCTTTAAAAAAAAAAAAGGAGGGAAATTTCTGACACCCGCTATAATGTGGATGAACCTTGAGGACATTTTGCTAAGTGAAATAAGCCAGACACAAAAGGACACATACTCTATGATTTCCATTGCATGAAGCACCTAGAGAAGTTAAATTCATAGAGATAGAAAGTAGCCTGCTGGGTGCCAGGGGCTGGGGGAGGATGGGGCCGGGGAGTTAGTGTTTAAGGGGCACAATGTTTCCGTTTTGCAAGATGAAAGGGTTCTGGAGAGGGCTGGTGCGGATGGCCTGCCCAGAGTATGTTCATGCAGCTGAGCTGGGCGCTTAAAAGTGGTTAAGATGGTCAATTTCACGTCATGTGTATTTTACCACAATTTTAAGGTTTAAAGGAAAGAGAAATAACTTGACCTCCAAAAGGAAGCTGTATGCTGGGAAATGCGGGACCACCCACTGTCCGGGGATGACGCGGGGAGCGTGGGGTGCCAGAGAGGGCAGGTGGTCGCTAGACCCCCTAAAACAAAGGTATCTCAGAAGGTGATTTTGTGCCAGCAAGCTCCCTGCTCTCTTGGCTGGCTACAGAGAACCAAGATCTCCCTGATCCAAATAGCTCCTGCCCCAGAGACACTCCCAAAGGCCACAGTCATGTTGGTTTCCTCAACAAGGTTTCGCTGAGCACCTATCGCGTGCCAGGCCTTAGGCACAGTGCAGATGCACATGAGACGCTCTCCCTGTGTGTCTGACATGCTGGCCCCAAAAGCAAACTAGAAATTGTAACATTGAGATAGTGCCAAAGAGTACATACCATACGATTCCATTACATAACATTCCAGAAAAGGGGCACATGGGCGGCTCAGTCGGTTAAGCGTCTGACTCTTGGTTTCGACTCAGGTCATGAGCTCAGGGTCGTGGGATCGAGCCCTGCATAGGAGTCTGCGCTCAGCTCGGATTCTGCATGTCACTTTCCCTCTGCCTCCTCCCTGCTTTCTCTCTCCCTCCCTCTCCATCTCTAAAATAAATAAATAAAATCTCTTAAAAAAAGAATCCCAGAAAATGCCGAGGAAATCTAGAGAGACAGGGAGAAGACAGTGGTTGCCCTGGGACTTGTGGTGGACGAATGGACCCACGGCCAAGGACACGAGGAAACCTTTGGAAGTGATGGAAATGTGGAAATGTTCTATGTCTTGATGGCTGGTGGTGATTTCACGGGTGTGTACATCTGTCAAAACTCATCACATTGTACACTTCAAAGGGATGCAGTTTACCGTGCGCAAATTCTATTTTGTTTGATAAAATACTGTTTTAGCTGAGTGATAAGCTAGGAAGTGGTGGATTTCTCAGAGGTCACATTTCAAGGGAGACCTGCAGGGCGAGAAGGACGATCTGGACAAGGACGGAGGTAGGGGAGGACGGGGGAAGAGTGTCCTCGGCAGAAGGAACAGAATGTGCAAAGGTCCAGTGGTAGCAGGAGACCCAGCATGTCAGAAGAACCCAAGTGGCCGAGGCTGCCCAGAAGATCCCGCGGGAGCCTCACGGCCTTTGGTGAAGGAAAGTGGAGATTGAAGAGGAGCGCAGGTGGTTCTGCTTTGTGCCGAGGGTGAAGGGAAGCCCTCCACCGGCCCCGTAACTTCTGCTTCCAGGCTCTCGGAGGCCAGCTGCCATGTTCGTAGGGCATCTTCCAGAAGCCCCCGTGCTGAGAAACCCAAGCCATGCGGAGAAGCCCCGGGAAATGAGACGCCCCCTGGAAACAGAGAAGAGGATACAGGAGAAAGAGAGAGGCGAAGGGGCACGGAGGCCAAAGCACGTGCCAGAAAAAGCCAACTTGCCAGAGAATCCTCCCGCTCCGTCCTGGCTGGTGCTGCCACAGGCAGACGTGGGCTGCCCGGGAGAACGCTTCCTGGCCCACAAAAGCCGCACAGATTTGCGCCACTAAGTTTGAACGTACCTTGTTATTCAGTAATGTAGCCAGTGTAGGCAGCAGCGGGTGGGCTCATTTTGGGAAACAGGTGGAGGAATGGAGGGTCCACACTCTGCCCTGAGAATCATCCCAGAGGCAGGAGAGGAGCGTTCCAAGTTCCGAGTGGTCAATAGCGCCGCCTCTCCTCCATCGCTACTCCACTCTCTCCTTCCAGATGGAGGGGGCCCGGCTAGCAGAGCACCCCTGGGAAGGCGACGGGGCCTGAGCTGGCTGGGGAGTTGGGAAGGAGAAAGTGGGTCTGGGGGACCATGCCCTTTCCTCCCTCTTCCTCCGGAGCAGGCAGCCTCATAGGCATAGTCCGCGCTTTCAGCCCACACCACGCTCTAGAGAGGCAGCCCCAAAGCTCTCCCGTACCTCCTTGCTCTGACAGTTCCAGAGTCCTGTGACCTCTGGCTGCTTTGGACTCCCCGGACCCCCAGCTCTGTCTCCTGGACTCACGCTCTGACTGGGTACCCCCTCCCTGCAAGGCAGCCTGGAAACAGTCTCCAGGCATTATGCCGGGACATTTGTAAGGCTCGTCTCATCCGTATCCAGCCCTCGAGGATCACTGTCCTTTCTTCCTTCCTTCACTGTTCAACCTTGATCACCTTATGAAGCAGGTACTCATAACCCTATCTTATTATCCCCATTTTACAGACGGCAACGGCAACATAAGGCAGGCACTAGTGTTACCCCCATTCCACAGACAGGTAAACTGAGGCCTAGAGACGTTAAGTGACTTGTACAAGGTTGCTTAGCAAGTAGCAGGACCAGAACTTGGACCTGGTTCTTTCTTTCTTCAAAAATCTTAAACACTATACTCTGTTACCTCTCCAAATGCATGCCATAACCAAATGTAATTATTCGAGATCTTTCTCCACCGCCCAAATTGTTGTGTTTCTGGGTCCTTACCGAAAATGATAGGAAATAGACCCTGCCCTCCAGAAATACTAGCATGAATGCACACAAGATATACCAACCTTGATATTTATCACAGTTTATGAGTTTTAAAAATTGGAAACAACGTAAGTGCCCATCAAGAAGGGAATGATTAAATACATTTTGATACATCCATACAATCGAATGTTATACAGCTGTTAAAAAGTATCAGGTTGAGAAGGGCCACCTGGGTGGCTCAGCAGGTTAGGTGTCTGACTCTTGATTTCAGCTCAGGTCATGATCTCAGGGTCGTGAGTTCGAGACCCACATTGGGCTCCATGCTGGGTGTGGAGCCTACTTAAAAAAAAGTATCTGATAGATTCATACGTATTGGAATGAAAGGTGCTCGATATATGCATATAATTTAATGAAAAATGAAAGTCGTGGACTGCATGGCACAAGGTAGGCTCACTGCTAGGGCAAATTCATTTCAGCTTTATCTCCGGGTCATGTCACAATCCTTCAGTCCTACACAGGTCTGTGGGCAGGGGCAACAAAGCCGCAATTCAGGGCCCCTCACCCCTTTCACTGTCAACGTATCATCACAGCAGAAAGAGAAGAAAGAGCAGAGGATCAGGTGTGGGAGATTTTTTTTTTTGAAGATTTTATTTATTTATTTGAGAGAGAAAGAAAGTGAGAGAGAGCATGAGAGGAGAGAAGGTCAGAGGGAGAAGCAGACTCCCCGCGGAGCCGGGAGCCCGATGTGGGACTCCATCCCGGGACTCTGGAATCACGACCTGAGCTGAAGGCAGTCGCTTAACCAACTGAGCCACCCAGGCGCCCAGGTGTGGGAGATTTTTATGGGCCGGGCGTGGCAGTGGCGATGATTATTTCCACTACATCCATTGTCTGGAGCTTGGATATGAGGCTACCCCTACCTGCAGGGGGAGGCTGGGAGAGCTCGTGCGGCTTCGTGCCCAGCAAATGGGCCTGGCGAGCATTTAGCTAGCCTCTGTCATGCACGCTGAGATGTACCAGGTAACTCCATTCGTGCAAAAAAGCACAAATATGCGCGTGAATGTGTTTTTAAAAGGGAAAAGTCTGGAAGGATACACACTAAAACGGTTACCTCTCCTGAGTGAAGGGGAGACTTTCGCTTTTATTTTGTCTGTTTCTTTTAAATGATGACACTTAATTTTCTGTGATTAACATTTAAAGACTCGTAAAATGATAATACGTTGCTTTTTTTAAAATGACTTTAAGCCAATGGAGTTTAGAATTCTAAACGTTCGCTAGGGGGCAGGAGAGATGCATGTGAGTGTGTACGCGCGCACGCGTGTTTGGGCTGTTTGCTAATAATTGTTTACTACATTTCTTGCACAATTTCCTCATTCAACAGGCCATCTGTAACATTTACCGAATTGTTTAAGGAAATGACAGCAGCCAGGCGTCACACTGGCAGGCTTCAGCTGTGGGCTCAACCATCCCATTTTAACCTGATTCTCGAGGCTGTGGTTACCTTATGTGTCCTCAGAGAAAATGCATCTGTTTCATACCAGCTTTTGAGCACTCAGGGCAAGAATTCTGTTAACTGGCCCAAATCCCCACTGGTGAGAAAGGGCCAAAGGTACAGCGAAGCGAATCTGTTGTTTGCTCTGCCGGGGTCAGCCTGGGAGATGCCTCGTTTAGATTGTGGAGTGATGATCAGACATCTGTCCCCACCTATCTGAGGATGTCTGTCTGCGGACATTTCCCCAGTTCCCTGAGCTCTGGCACCAGATCAGGATTAAACTATTTGCAGGCCCGGGGCACGAGGGAACGTGGGGCCCTGATGCTCACGTGAACAGCTAATGAGAAAATCTCAATGAAAACAAAAGCACCGATGCCTTGGAAGTTACTAAAATATTTGTCTCTTCCATTTGAACTTTCCTAGTGCTCCAAATTGACATGAGTACTCCCACACCCAGACAGCATGGTGGGCACTGCCTGCTGGAACGTTCATCATAGCCAGTCTCATGGGAGAGCTGGCTGGGACCCGAGAGTCCCCCCACCCCCGACTCCCTTGAAGCTCCCGAAGACCAGAGCCCCAGTCTTGTTCATCTTTGTTTTCCTCATGAGGCCCAGTGCACTGAGGACATATACTCTACAGGGATGGCATGGCATGGCATAGGACAGCACGGAATCAGAAGGGATGAAAAGGGATGGGATGGGATAGATGGCATGGCAAGGGATGTCATGCCATGGGACAGCATGGGAAGGCATGGCATGGCATCAGATGGGATGGGAAGGACGGTATGGCATGTGAGGGGATGGGATGGCATAGCATCAAATGAGATGGGAAGGACATATTGCATGGGATGGGATGGGATGGCATCAAATGGGATGGGAAGGAATGGCATCAAATGGGATGGGAAAGATGGTGTGGGATGGGATGGGATGGCTTGGCAGGGGATGGCATGACATCAGATGGGATGGGAAGGATGGTACGGCATGGGATGGGATGGGATGGCATGGCACCAAATGGGATGGGAAGGATGTTGTGGGATGGGATGGCATGGCATGGCATCAGATGGGATGCGAAGGACGGTATGGCATGTGAGGGGATGGGATGGCATAGCATCAAATGGGATGGGAAGGACATATTGCATGGGATGGGATGGGATGGCATCAAATGGGATGGGAAGGAATGGCATCAAATGGGATGGGAAAGATGGTGTGGGATGGGATGGGATGGCTTGGCAGGGGATGGCATGGTGTCAGATGGGATGGGAAGGACAGTATGGCATGTGAGGGGATGGGATGGCATGGCACCAAATGGGATGGGAAGGATGGTGTGGGATGGGATGGGATGGGATGGGATGAGATGGCATCAGATGGGATGGGAAGGATGGTATGGCATGGGGTGGGATGAGACGATATCAGATGGGATAGGAAGGTCAGTACGGAGTGGGATGGGATGGGATGGGATGGGGGGGAACTGAACAAAGGCAGAGCCCCACGTGAAATACCGTGGAGCACATATGGGTAAGCTGGGTTCGGGAGGTTGTAGCACAGTGGTGAAAACGAGAGTTGGAGCAGGCTGACCACTTACTAGAAGTGGGTTTTTGTGTTACCCGCTCAGCCAAGGAGGGGTTAATAATCCCCGTAGAAGACAGAGAACTGGACCCACGAAGGTAGACCCTAGCAGGTGCGTTTGTACGATGGAACCCCACCAGCCTGGCCATCCTCGCTGGACCCGGGGTGGCCCACGGGCTGAGGTGGGAGAGGAAGGGACGGGAGCGGGGTGGGTGGATGAGTGACTACGGGAGCAGGGCCCTTCCTGCCCTTCGTTCCCACCCACGACACCCTCCTGTGCTTTTCAGTAAATTCCTCTGTTTGCCAAGCCGTGATTAAACTGGCATCTGCAACGAGTGACCGAACACTCCCTGACCTAGCCCCCTAGCCCCCGAGGGCTCCTGTGAGCGTCCAGGCAGTGCCGAGCCCGCACCAGCCACAGGCAGCCCTTGCCGCCATCGCTCTCCCACCATACGCTCTGCCTCCTCCTTGACCTGCAGTCAAGATGCAGTGAGCCGATCATCTCCATCCTAGGCACCCACGAACCGAGTGCCAACCATCCAAGCTGAGCCCTGGAGCCAGCAGCCCCACTTTGCCTGTTTTCTGCCTCAGTCTCCCTGAATTCCAGTTGTCCCAATGGCCGAAGCTTGTCCGCAATTGCCAAGACGAGAACGAGACTCTTTTGGAAAGGGCTCCGCCTCAGCTCGGCTCTCCGAACAGCCTCCTCGCCACCTGTCCGGGCGTCCCTCCCACGGCGGAGCTGGAGGGCTGCACAGCGAGTGGTCATCCGGCTCGTCCCTCCCGGCGTGTTGGGAGAAGGGCCTGCGGCGCTCGTGCGGACGCTGGCCCGGCTCCTTCCCTCTGCTGCTGCTGGAGCCACAGCAAATGGGCCAGATATGGTCCCTGTGCCAACGACGTTTTTCATTTTGTCTGATGTTTTGACATCTCAAAAATCTGCTGGCCTGGGAGAGACTGCCCTCCCAGCCAGTTCTCAGAGATGGGAAAGGGGGCACGCCTTTCCGCACCTCTCACACACGCGGCCAGGATTTCCCCTGCCCTAAATCGTCCCAGGGCCAGGCAACTGGAGACCGCCCCTATTTCCCAGAGCCCCCTGGGCTTATTCAACCCTGAACTATTCACTCGGCCCTGCCTTGCCTTTCCTGAAGAAAGCCCAATAAAGGCTCTGGCCTAAACCCTCCTCCTTCCACTCGCCCCCACCGCTGCTTCTCCCCCTTGACCCCCGGGGTGATCCGCACGCGGCCCTGCCTGGGGGGCTAGACCCCTCCTCTTGGGAAACACAAGGAACACATTCTTCCAATGGCATCGGCCTCCCCTTGTCGCCACCGAGTCACCTCCGTGAATTAAAATCCCATGGGTACAAATGAGCCCGTCCCCGCCTGCGTGGATTCAGTGTCCTGAAGGGGACAGGCATTAAACAGATCCAAGAAACTAGAGAACTCCAGGGAGGCACGGGGTGTGGAGGAGAGACGCGAGATGCCACGAGCTTCCCAGCCACCTGAGCCGGCGAGACAGTCATCTGAGGGCTTTGCCCCGTCAGCCCCCCCAGTACTGCTTCGAGCACCACACCCATCCTTCCCCTCTCCCGATGTTGGTTCTACAGCACCCAGCAGGAGCTTTCTTGCACTTGGGCTGTCCCCAGGCCTGGTCCATTTACATATTCTAGCCCCTCCCCTGCGGTCATGGTCATGGGCCCAGGCTGGATGTGTGACCCAGGCTGGGCGAATGAGTCTGCGGGTGCCCAGCTGGGCCGCTGCTGGAGAGAGACCGCCCCACCGGGGAACAGAGCCGACCCAGAGGGGCAATGCCGTGGTTTCAGAACCTAGAGGTAGCCGTGTGGGTCCTTCCCTGCTTTGCTAGTTCTGACGTGCAACAAACTCCCTTGCGCTCCAGCTAAGCCCAGCTGGGTTTCAGACCCCGAAATCAAGCATCCTGACCAATATAGGGAGCTGGGCCTGTTGGGAGCGGCCGGAAGGGGTCCCCGTAGAAATGACAGATGGAGAAGGGAAAGGTGACCAGGAAGCAGCCGGGCGGAGAGGAGGAGAGAGAAGGCGGTGGACAGAGAGGGCAGCGTGGGAGAAGGCCCCCAGGTGGGAAGAACAGGGCTTCAGAGTTTGTTCCCTTCATGGCCCTGTGTGTCTTCTGTCACAGCTACGCATACCTTTGATGAATCGCCTTTGTTAGGTGAGGTCTGTTCGTAAAGTAACCTATTGTTTGGAAAACCCCCCTTGCCATTGGATATGTCACGATTTATTGAACAGATTTGGTTTTACTCTCAATGAATCCCTCACTGGGCCTACTTATTTATTCAGTCTCATTTTCTTTTTTCTTTTTTTTTTTAAAGATGTTATTTATTTATTTGACAGAGAGAGATCACAAGTAGGCAGAGAGGCAGGCAGAGAGAGAGGGGGAAGCAGGCTCCCTGCTGAGCAGAGAGCCCGATGCGGGGCTCGATCCCAGGACCCTGAGATCATGACCTGAGCTGAAGGCAGAGGCTTTAACCCACTGAGCCACCCAGGCGCCCCTCAGTCTCATTTTCTACTTCGCACCTAGGATTTGGGGCCTGAAACCTGGCCTGTCTCAGCTCAGAAGCCTAGAAGGATCAGAGCGGCTCTGGGGTGTCGGGGAGGTGGCTGTGGGGCCAAGGGCCAGTTTTGCCTGGCGATGAGGCTGCCAGGGGAGTGGTCGGTGCCACTCTGGCCCAGAGCAGCCATTCATTGGCTCGAAAAGAGAAATGAATTTGTCAATCTTTGGCTTTGCCTTTGACCCCGCCCCCCCCCCCCCAGGGCCGAAACTGACAACTCTAGAAGCGAGGCTGCCTTCAGTGACAGAATCAGTAAGCCCACCAGAGCAGGCAAGGAGATGGAAATAGGAATCTCTTACAACGTCAGCTACCCTCCTCCTTCCCCCTGCACCTCGCCCAAATCCTGTCCTCATCACCGGATTATTTAATTTACCTATGTGGTGGGTGGTTGGGGAAACAGGAGGGAAAGCTAGCTGAGTTGGTTTTGTATTCCTTCTTTGGAATCTACCTCCGGTCAGGGACAGTGAGCAGGGGGAAGAGGAGTGCCCCACACACGAACATCCCTTGTGTTACTAACATCTGTTACTAAGATGTATACTTGCATTATATGATTTAACTTTGACTCCCCAAGTTTGAATTCTTTGGAGGAAAGAATGGCCCATTCACATTTTCATAGGACACACAGCACACTGCACAATGCCTAGCACTACTAGGATCCCCGATTCCTGAATCAATGACTTTTACTTAACTAATCACCATGTCAAAAAAAGGTTCACACCTGAGCCCCAGACTGGACGATGCATCAAAAGTCCCCATCTGGGGATCAAATGGGTAGGGCAGGCAGGGGTCGCTTATCCTAGTGGGTTGGGCCCAAGCCTTGGCATGGATGGAGACTGTGAGCCTTTGGGGACACTGAACCCTGGGTAGGGTCAGGCCCAGACCTGTCCAGGTGGCTCCTGCCCTCAGGCTGTGCTGAGTGTGAGATGGGGAAGAGCAGGGGAGGTCAGGTCAGTCCAAGGCCTGGAGGCCCTGGGATGGCAGGGAACACTCAGTCTAGAGTGGGTCAAGCCTAGGCCTGGCCAGGGGAGCTGCTGAGTCCCAGGTGATGGGAGGGGGGATTGGTCCTATGACTTGACAGGGAGTATGGGCCAGCATGGGGCTCTGAGTCCCCGGCGGCGTCAATCACAGGTTCTGGCATGGAGGCTAGAGTTTGGAAAGGGGCAGTGTGTCCCGTGTCAGGGGGGCGCTCCAGGCTCTGGGCAAGGGAGGACACAGAACTCTGGGTTGGGGATGTCGGTCCCCCACCCTGGCTTGGAGACTCCAGGCCAGCAGGGAGTGCTGTGTCTCGGGTAGGAGGGGGCTGCGATCTGGCTGGGGGCGTCATTCCCAGGCTCTGGCGAGGAGCTTCTGGCCTGCAGAGGACTCTGAGTCCCGCATGATGGGGGCAGGGGTGCTAGACCCAAGCCCTGGCTTGGACACTCTGGTCGGCAGGGAGAGCTAGCTGTGCCTTCGGTGAGAAGGTCAGGTCCCGCGGGCAGAGGCCGCTGAGTCCCGGCTGGGGTCAGTCTCCGGCCTCGGTGTAGGCAGCACGGCGGGCAGGGTTGCTGGTGCGGGTCGGTCCCTCGCCCTGGGGTGGAGACTCCGTGCCGGCAGGGGGCGCTGCGTCCCAGACCGGGGGCGGGAGGGGCGGTGGGCTCCCCCACGATCGGTTCCGGGCCGGCAGGGGGCGCTGGGCTCGCGGCGGCGTGGCGGCCGCCCGGCAGGTGGCGCTCTGGCCGCGGCCGAGGCGGGCGGCGACGGCGGCGGCGGCGGCGGCGGCAGCGGTGCTGCGGCCGGCTCGCGGGCCCCGGGGAAGCAGCGGCGGCGGCGGCGGCGGGGCGGCAGCGGAGGAGGCGGAGCGGCGGCGGCTGGCGGCGGGAGCGGCGGCCCCGGGCGGGCGGGAGCGCCGCCGGCCGAGCGCACAGGCCGCGGCCCGCGGAGCCCGCCATGCCGGCGCGGGTCTGAGGCGCGGCGAGCCAGCGCCGAGGCGAGCGGCGGCCGCGCCGGCCTGTGGCCCCGCAGCGGCCGGGCCCGGGCCCCATGAGCGGCGGCCTCGGCCTCCGGCGCAGCCCGGAAATGTCCGGCAAGCTCGAGAAAGCAGGTGAGCGCGGCGCGGGCCGCGGGCGGGGCGGGCCCGGGGGCGCGCGGGCGGCAGGGGCGAGCCGCCGCCCAGGCCTGGGGCCCCGCCGCCCCGCCGCGGCCGCCTCTGCGCGCCGGCCTGCTCGCGCTCCCGGGCCGGCGGGGCGGCGGGGCGGCGGGCGCGGGCGGCGGACAGGAGCCCGGCCGCGCGGCGGCGGTGCCCGGTGGACGGAGCTGAGCCCTACAAGATGTCACTTCTGCGGCGCCCCGAGTGTAAATGTAACCAGAAGGAGCCACTTGGCCGGCTGCGGAGGAAGCGGGCAGGATGTGTCTGGGCGCCTTCGGGGCTCGCTCGCCTTCCCCTCCGGCGTCGAGCCGAGCTCTGGAAGCAGGGCCCCGGGGAGCCTGTGGCTTTGGGGGCGAGGATAACCTCATCTCTTTGTGTGTTCCTAGAAATCTCGGAGAGCTGCCTTCCGATTCCCGGGCTTGGAAAGCCCATGCTGGGCATGGAGTCCCCAAAGGCTCCCTGAGGGCTGATGCGTCTGGCGGGGCCCGGGGCGTCTCTAGGCAGCGACACCCTGCAGGGTGAACCCCTGGGTCCCAGGAGGTGGGCGGGCAGGCCTGGCTCCTGGGCAGGGGGGGCCCCGTTGCTTGTCATAGCCTGGGCGCCGGCTTAGCTTGGCGGGCGACTTGTGCAAGGCACCCTTTAGGGGCTGCAGGGGCGGGGGGCAGGTGGCATTGATGTTGGAAGTTGTTGGTGCTTCCCAGGTGGAAGCGGGTTACTCTTCTGAGACGGGCCTCAGGGGTGGACTCAGAAGGCGGTGGGACTTGCCGGCTGTGGTTGAAGCACAGGAAGGAAATTTCTCTTGCCTTTATCGAGGGTTTTCTATATATCCGGCGCTGTGCTGAGCACCTTATGGGTATTGCTTGGTAAATCCTTGCAGGTTCTCAGTAGAGGGGATTTGATCCTGGTTATACGCCTCCCGGGCGGGGACAGTGAGTTCCTGCAGGCCACCCAGCGAGAGGGCAGCAGGCGGAGGGACTGGAAGCCTGGCTCTCTTCCTCAGGGGGCAGGGCCCTGGGTTTCAGGGCTGGTTCTGGGTCTTTTTCTCAGTTTTTCAGTCAGGGCCATGCCCGGTGACCGCCAGCTGCTTCTCTGCCCACGTGCCAACCCAGAAATATCTTGGGTTAATTTGGGCAGCATTTCTCGGAAACTCCGTGAATAGCGTCTCCCAACGGTACTGCTGGGCAAGTTGGATTATTTTACATATACCATTAAGGGGTTTTTCTTTGATTATAAGGATACATTCGTTGTCAAAAAGGTGAAAGTTGTGGCAAAGTAAAAAGCGAGCTGAAAAGCACCTGTCATCGCGGGAGCTGTTTGCCACAGCTCAGACGGCTCTGATGAGTCTTCGTTTGTGTTCTGTGTCACCTTGAGCAAGGACGCCTAAGGCCAGTACCCTTCAGCAGGGGTACTCCCCTGGCCTTCTCTGGGCACCTCCTTCTGCTAGGGGCTGCAGCAGATGCAAACACCAGTAAGTGTCTGCTTCAGAGAGGCTGTCTGAGGCCGGGAGAGCCAGACCTAACATCCCACTCCCAGGCCACTTGAAATGCACTGTGTCGGGGCCGGGCCTGGGCACAGGAAAGGGGGGCTTCATCGGCGAGGCAGGGGGGAGGCCCTTTGTGGTAGGCTCCGAGGAGAGGATGGGGGTCCCCGGGTGCAGTGGGGATGGGGGAGAGGGCAAACTCAAAGGGGCTGACCAGGGGCTGTGGGAAACTCAGGAGGCAAACCCACTGGGTGAGAGGCAGCTGAGCAAGCAAGCTCTGAGGTTGGCAAGAAGTCCATCCTTGCAGTATAAGGCCTTTGGCTGTGATTCACACTCCGTCGTCAGGGGAGATTAGGACACTCGTGGAATGAAGGGTACATCTTCCTAGTGGTTTCTGCTGATCGCTGTAGGTGGACTTCCCTTTGCATTTCGATGAGATTTCTATTGGAGTTTTATAACAGACCTCCTACTCTTAAGTCACCAGCAGAGTATTCATTCAAAGGAAAGGTCCTTGGGTGAAGCGGGGACTCCTGTTAGCAAGTGAACAGTCTCTGGTAAGTTACAGAGCCTGATACCCAGTAAGCAATCATTGTCAGCCTCTGGGGGAGATTTTCTTGAGTCTGTTCTGCTGCTCTTCAATATACATATTTATTCATTCAGCAGTGCCTGGCTGTGGGAGGGGTCTTGCACACTGCCTTCCTCTGAGAACTTTGCATTTCTTAGGAACACAGAAAGGCAAGCCTCAGTTCATGCTGTCCCTGGTCGTCTCTGCTCCAGGCCCCATGCGGGATCAAGACAGTCTGGGTTCCAGATGGTGGCAGAAGGTCAACTTGCTGGCTGGTTGGGACCTGTCCAGTGAGGCTTAGTGGAAGAGGGTTGAAATTGGAGGACCCAGGAAGAAGGCTAGGGTGGAGGCTGATGGATCAGGGAGCTCTCTGGGGTGAGCTTGTGGGTGGGCCTGGCAAAGAGAAAAGGCTCTTCCCTAGGAGCTAAGAGGGACCTGTTTTGAAAGACCACATGGGCAGGAGATGTGTGCAGCCGCTCCAAAGGCCACTTGGGAGGAACCAGTGACCATGGTTTTGGTCGTGCACACAGGTGTGATGGGTCTCATTTTGTTCGTGCTTACTTCCGACAGGCACATCGCTTGCGGACAACTGATGTTCCCTAGTGTCTCTGGAGCTTAAAGGCCTCTTACCTGTTAGCGGAGGTAACAGGCTGGCTGTGGGCTGGGTTCAGTCTGTAGATGGGTTGTGTTCAAGCCATGCCTGTTCTGGAAGAAAGAAGAGAGACTTGGGGCCAGGATTTAAAAATCAGGAAATCACTTACATATCTCAGATTTTCGGTTCTCTTGAAAAGTGAGAAGCCCTTGTACCTCTGAGTCCTGTTTCCCACTTGGGCCGTTGACATTTGAGTCTGCATCCTCTTCCTTGGAGAAACCATTTGTGTTTGTTTGCTTTTCCTCTGGACTTTGAAATCTTTGCTTCATTCCTTCATTGATTCATTCCTCAGTCCCTCTGTTCAGCACTGACCACGTCCGCTCCATCAGGCTCCGCACCAGGCTCTGGGGAGGTAGCGTTGAACTCAGCAGACATCACAGTGTAGCCCAGGCGCCGGCTCTGGCAGTGTGGCGAGCCCTGGGGGACTTAGGGGGGGTCCCATCGGACGTGTGGTGCGGGGAGGGGTCATGGAGCCGGCTCTGGGAGGAATTGAGATTCAGGGTGAGACTTGGAGGGTGAGTTGGGTTAGCGGGGCATAAGGACGGGATGGGGAAGAGAGTGGCTTCCGTTTAGCGGGGCACAAGGACGGGATGGGGAAGAGAGTGGCTTCCGTTATCCTCACCGTGCTCATCAGTCTCTCTTGCTCCTTCGTGCATTCATTCCTTCATCAAATAGTTTACTCAGCATCTCCTAAGGGCCTGGACCTTTCTGGTCCTCGGAGTACAGCAAAGATCGCTGCCTCCCGGGCCCTACCTCCTTCTAGCTGGGGCAGCTGAAATAGACCTCAGAATAGACACCACGAAGATGTAAATTACACAGGATTGTTGTTGTTGTTTTTTTTTTTAATTCTCTTTCCCTGGTCCGTGTTCCCAGCAGACCCGTCTGTCTAAGAGTGTTATCACTCACCGAACCCCTGGCCAGCTCGGTAGGCTCCCCGTGACCCCGAGCTCTTCACTGGGGCCGATGTGCTGGCAGGCTGACCCGTGCACCGCCTGAGGACAGAAGAACTTTGGTGTCTCAAACTCGAGTGTCTGTGTTTCAAATGTGTGAAGAGGCTTTTATTAAAAAGACAATTGCCCGCTGACTGCATTCACAGTAACTTTCGGTTGTTACTTATTTTGTCAGAACAGAGGAAAAATGCAAGTACCGTCACGTGAGGCTATAGGCTTTTTCAGCCAAGGAAAGAGTCCTTGTAGATCAGCAGTCACTGTATGTTGATCAATTTTAAAATACTTTCAAATTTAACACTTCCTTTTTTCCCCACAATTAACAGTCTCTGTGGTCAAAATGAATCCAGTCAACAAATACAACTTTTTTATGGCCCCCAGTCGTCCTTTATTCACTCGCACATGCGACACTTACGGAGTCCCTCCTTGTTGGCAAACACTGTGACGCCTGTCAGTGGCACAGAGTCCGCAGGAGACCGGCCCTTCCAGGGTCACAGTCCAAAAGTAACCTCAGAACGGTCTTGAACATTCTGCAGTGCTCCGTGGTTTTGAGAACGCCTTGAGAGCCCGCCTCATTTCACACCTTCCTCAGGAACGGCCCCCAGGGCAGGAGCAGGGCCCCGCAGGTCCATTCTGCACCTAAGGGCAACTAAGATCCGGGGAGGTCGGGCCACTTGCCCAGGGCTGCAGCCCCATTGCGGCGAAGTGGGGAGCCGACCCCGGGGGTCTCCGGCCACCTTTCTGCCTTCACGGAGCACCGCATAGAGCCTTCGTGGTGCTGGACGCGCAGCAGCTTTCCATCTTGATGCTCGCTCGCGTTTCTCCGTTTCTTTTCTGATCTTACCGAAGTGGGGGGCACCTCGGTTAAACGAAGGTAGGCCCGGAGCGGTCTTTAGGTTGCAGATGAGACTGCTGGTACCAGTAACATTAGCAGCCCTGTAAGGAGATGAGTAGCACGAATGCGGGCGGTGTTTCACAGAATTAGCCACAGGAACCCCAAAGGTTTCCTGGTCTCCTGATCAGCTGTTGGCAGCGGTGGTTTGAATGGGATTCCTTGTAGCCGACAGACCTGATAGGAGGCCTAGAAAGATGAGTCATGTGTGAGCTTGCAGAAAAATCATTTCCCAAATTAGCCCGGGCTGGAGAATGCCTCGAGCATGGGGCTGGGTCTTACCTCGGGCCAGCTGGATGTGTTCCCCGTTGCCATAATAAGAGGACGCGCTGGAAAGAGCAGCGGGCCGGCCGCCCCGCCCGGGAAGCGTCCGAGCGCCCGGGCGCTGCGCCGCTGGGACAAGTGCTCCTCTGCTTTGTCACCCACCTTGCCCCAAAGCCTCTTTTATGGTTAAAAAACAAAACCCGCAGTTCGTGAGTTCTTAAGGGATCTGTCATCTTCGTTCATGGCTATTTGTTTCAGGCCATTTGACTAAAAATCTGAGGCCCGTCATCGTGACCTTGGGCAGCCCTTTCCCTTTTCTGGGTCTCATTTTCTCAGTCAGTGCTCTCTCTGAAGGGTTGGACTCTCAAGTTAGTGCTTCCCTGTTTTGCTTGAAAGCAGCGGGTCCTTTTCTGTACATAAGAGGGCCATTGGATAATGGGTAAAGGGGAGCCGCTTTGAGGACAGTGAATCCTTCTTGCTCAGCGGTGGCCCCCGAGGATCCTCCTTGGGTCCTCCACCAAACAGTGTGAAAACCTGCCTCCTGCACGTGCTCGGCCTGCTCTACCAAGACCAGCTTCCTCTGGACGCCTGGTGCCTTCTCTTCCTCTAGCGGATCATGAATCCCATGGGAAGGCCCCAAATAAACACTTGGGAAGAATGGTATTGTTTAGCTCATTCAGAAAGCAGACCTTCGCTTTCCTTCCTGAAAGTTAAAAATCAACAAATAGAGTCTTGACTAGACCATTAGCTTCTTGAGGGAGCCTGCCTGTCTGATCCACCACAGGCTTGCCATTGCTGGCCTGGAATGTAGGAGGTGCTCGGTAACTACTTACTACGATAATGAATGAGTTTAGGTGATACTATCCTAGAACGAACTTAGGTCTCTGATTCCAAGCCTCAGAATTAATCTTTTTTTTTTTTTTTTTTTTAAGATTTTATTTTTAAATCATCTCTACACCCATTGTGGGGCTCGAACTCTCAACCCTGAGATCAGGAGTCACACGGTCCACCAGCCGAGCCCCGCTGGCACCCCAAAATTACTTTTAAGTGGAACTTCTGGGCCTTGAGTTGCGAGTTAGGATGTTTCTTGGGGAATCAGTGGGACCCGTAATCTGACCAGGATCTGCAGGTAGTTGGGGCTTTGTGTGAACCGCATGCGTTGGTGGCTGTTTCAGTGTAGTTTCCTGAGAGCTCTCACGGGGAGGCTGAGATCAGAGTCCCGGAACAATACTGAGAACGCTCCGCGATGCGTGGCGAGACACTGAGCCATGCTGGCTCTGACTCCTAGACGGTGCGGGTCCGTGGGGCACGTGGGGACAAGGTGCTCTCCCGAGGCGTGTGCAGCGACCCGCTGTGACTCCGCTGGTTCATGCCGGTCCCGCTCCGCCTGCTGCCCACAGCGAGGCGCCATCAGAGGCCCTGTGCCTGCTCGTTCTTTTTTTCAGTTGGCCTCAGAGTGTTATCTAGGACACGCCGCCCGCACCATCAGCTCTGTTTACGGTCACATGCTCCCCGAGGGGGTAGGAGAGGTGGGCTGGCGGGGTTCCCTCCCCCTCCCCCCGGCTTCTTCGTTGTGGGGCTCCAGCAGAGTCTCTCATGTCCTCTCCTCCTCCTCTGCGGGCGAAGGTGTAGTACGAGATTTCCCTACTGGATCGGACGCCTGCTCTCTCTCGGCCACCATTCCTCTTTTTCCCCACGGTTTTCTTCCAGGCTGTGGTTCGGAAGACAGTGATGGTTCTCTGAACCAGAGTCCTGACCGGCAGTCCGGACCACATCTTCCTAAACTACGGTGACTGCCTCTCGACAGCTTAGAGCCTCTGTTCTCAGTGCTTCCTCACAGGTGACCTTTCTCCTTGCTTTCACTGGCTTGCTGGCCCCACAGTCGTTTTACTGCAAATTAAGTTTTGTGATCAGGAAACTGCCCCACTGTCAAAGCCTAGATGACACTGCAGCGCGCAGGGCGGCGTGTGCTGCCTCCCAGGCTGGGAGATGAGAGTGGGGCGTTCAGGCATTTGCTTTCCCGCTTTTCAAAAATGTGTGCCGTCGGCGTGGACTTGACAGTTGCGGCTCCCGGCGGCCGGCCGTAGTGCTGGGGACGGCAGCCCGCCCGTGGCCTCCCAAGCGGGCGACCGATGCCGCCTGCCCAGGGAGACGGTAGGTGCGGATGTGGAACGGGGACAGAACTTGTGTTCGGTAACAGTGGTCGTGTTTATTTGCTGGTTATGGATACTCACGTGTGCCCTCTCCTTCACGCGACTGCTTGTGACTAAAGAGATGGGTGATCGGACGTGGGTCGTGGACCGGCTGCTCTCAGCTCCTCCTCTCGGTCACGAACGCAAGTAAGAGCAGCAGCTCATTGCCCTGAGCACTTACCGCGTGGCCCGAACCAGGCTCTGTGCTGCGTGTGTCACACGCGTGCTCTCATTTATCCGTACACAGGAGCTTCTTGTTCTGCAGAGGAGGACATGGAGACACACAGAGCTTTCCTTTTGTGCGTGGGCCCCCGAGATGGAGAATAGCTGAGATGTGCCCAAGGTCACATGCAGAGTGGGGGCCGCGGCGGGACCTCAGCCCACAGGACTACTTCCCATTTGTCTGTGTTTTCGTTGGCTGTGGGGGCACGATTCTCTTGACTGTTGTGACTTGGGGTAGGAAGGAGCCTCCACGTTTCCAGGGACCCCTGTGCCGCTGAGGCAGCCGCTGCGCCGAAAGGGCCGCTAGGTAAGGCTGCTGGGGATGTTGGAGGAAACCGTGGTCCCGGCTCTCCTGCTCCAGCTCTCAAGGGGGCCGGGAAGCCCGGCTTCATGCTGGGTGACCTGGGGCAGATGGTTTAATCTTCCCGAGCCTCTGGTGCCCCTGCTGTAGCCTGATGGGGCGGGCAAACCCCCCTCAGAACGCTTTCCCACACTGGTGCCTTGGGGGCCCCATCTGCACCATGAAGGGGGGAGCTGGATGTATTGGGTGTTTTGTTGGTTTTTAGTGACACTGATACTGCAGTGTCATCACAATAGAACTTACATAATCCTTTTTAGCTTTCAAAACACTTTTGTAGACGTGAGGGCGTTTTTTTTTTTTTTTGCTGTTGTTTTGGGTTTGGTTCTTTTGTTTGGTTATGATGAAGTTCTGGAGTCCCGCGTTTTTTCTCCATGGAAGAGGACAGGAGCTCACAGCTGCTGGGTCCTTCCTGTGTGCTGGGCGCTGTGCTAAGAGCTGTACCTTCAGAGTGTATGATTTTACTATCCTGTTCTTATAAAGAGCAAAATGGCAGGTACTGTGCCCATTTGACAGTTGCAGAAAGGGGGGGCGGCAGGGTGAGAAGTGACTGGCGGAGGTCACGTGCTGAGCGAGGAGCCGGTTGGGGGCCGTGGGTCTCTCACTGCTTCTCTTCCGCTCCTCGTCTGCGTGTGTTCCGCGGACGGTGCGGGGTCTCGTGTGGGGTCTCTACAGGGCCACCAGGAGGCTGGTGTGGAGCCACCCTCGGTGTCTTTTGTTTGGCGTCCCCTGGGGCTTTCCAGCCTCTCTGGGGACCGTGAAGGTGTGTCCGCATCTGTCTGCAGGGTTTTGAAGCAGCTTCTGGTTTCTCAGAGGTGACTTAAAAAGTGAATTCGCGAAAAATATTGTACGGGAATCTGCTTTGGATGTGCGCAGGGCGGAGAGGCCCTTCCTTAAAATAGCTCCACCCACCCGCCGTCCACCCATCTCTGCATCAATGGCTCGGTGCTCACGGGGTGCCAGGTCGTCCGCCGGGGCAGTGAAGGGTACCGAGAAGACCAGCGGCATCTGTGCCCGCAGGGAGTTCACGGTCTGGCCACCACCTGTGCTGTGTGCGGGAGACTCTTGATTTAGGCTTTCATACGTGACACTCAGCCATGTCGGAAACAGCGTGCGCGTGGGCCGGAGGTCGGGAGATCCGCCTCGTGGGCCCCGGCTCTGCATGCCAGCCCCGATCGGTGCACCTCTGAGCCCTCAGGCTCCCCGCCTGCGAAGAGAGAGGCTGGACTCGGTGTGGGAGGGTGATGGGGGCGTGGGCCTCCCGGTCCCACACCTGCGGATTGGGATCCAGCTCCCCGTAGGGCGGTGGTGGGCTCTTGGACAAGTCGCTGTGCCTGTATAAGCCTCCATTCTGTTATCTGTAAAATGAAGCAGCTCATCACCGTGCCTGCCTTACGGTCTTGAGGGAGGATTAGATGAGATGATGCACATAAAGCATATTAACAGTCTTGACACATAAGTGCTCGTAAACATTAGCTTTTGTTCTGCCCTAATAGCTCCTTGTGCTCTAAAATGACAGTTTCTTTATAAAAAGGTCATATGTAAGTGAAATTCAGACCTCCATGTTCACAGAAGAAGGGGAGGTCTCTGGCTGTTGAGGTATTTCCTCCCAGGGTTTCTCTCTCTCTCTCTCTCTCTCTCTCTTTTTTTTTTTTACATTCGAGAAAGCTGAATTCTAGGGAATAGATTTTTATAACTAAGTAATAAAGCTCCAAAAAGATCATTTAAGGAGGAATAGATGGGGTTTCATTTCAGCCACACGTGGCCACAGCACATGTGGGTGGATTGAGGAAGGTCCTGATTCTATTCTTACGTCGATCTAGAAGGAGCAGGCTCAGCCGCATGGGTAGCAGCTTATCCGAGTCAGAGCAGGGCTGATTACCTGCAGGTGTATCTTCTCTTCATCCCAGGAGACACCGCCTCAGTTTCTCCTTGCAGGGCTGACGCTCAGGATTCATTAAACCATCACGGTAAGGTGCTTTTGTCTTGTGACAGTTAAAATGCCACACGCCACTCGAGGTCCTCTTGTACAAGTCACTTACAAATTGCGCCGGATGCTGCAAGCAGGTGATTTCATACCCTTTATTTTTCCTCCTTGATAAATTTTCGCAATGAGGATACGTTGAGAAATCCTAGTGTGTTCTGAGTCCTCCGTCCCCGGTGCTCCCTGGGCGTCTGTGACAGGTGAGAGGAGATGTGAGTAGTCCCCGGGCAGGTTTGTCAGCCCAGCTCGCTGCGAGCACAGGGCTGTTTGCCGAGAGCCCAGAGACCAGTCAACCCTTTTCACTTTCTTTAATCACTGGGTCCTGGAGCTACAGGACCTCTCACTTTATTAGCATAACCACACCAATTTGTGCTCCTGCCTCGGCTTGTCAGGAGTGCCTTACAAATATTAATTCTCTGAGCTCATCAGAGAACCAGCACAGATCAAAAGCGTGCTTTCTTGCATGATCTGTCTTTGTTTTTTCTGTTCATTGGGAGCTGTCTCTATTAATTACCTTAAATGTGCAAGGTTGTAGAACGCAGTTTTTATATTTGACCAAGATAGGAATTGGGCTAGGGACCTGGACCACATTTCAGCCCTGTGTCTCAGGGAAGCCCCAAGTTCCCTGGTTCCAGCGTGGCAGGTGAAATGCACCTACCAGTGAGGAAATCGTGCGGACCAAAATCACTGGGGGGAGTGTGTCACTAGGAATGCTTGGAACCGTGGCATCTCTGGGCGATGGAGAGAGAACTGGCCTGAGTGTGTGGCACCGCCATGGGCCTGCTGCGCCCTGGGGGGCCAACCGCCAGCCCTCCCTGGACCTTGGAACTGGAGCAGTGATTCCCCATTTTTTTAAGATCATAAGTCCTACTAAGGATCTGGTGGAAGGTCTGTAGACCCGGTCCCCGGGGAGAAAGATTCCTTTACGAGTGGACATGGTTCTACCCACGCTCAATTCCTGCTACCACGGGAGAAATAGTAGCTAGCAAACACTCCACATCTCGGGAAGCTTGAGTGGAGTCTCAGGTATCCATAACAATCAGGACTTAGTTTCTCCTAGGGCAGTCAGACCTGGGTTCTGATGACAGTTCACAATTACATGTTCCTGGGGTTTTGTGAGGCTTCCATGACGTGATGCCTGTCAGCTGCTTCAGCATAATGTCTGTGGAGAAAATGACAAACCCGTTTGCCTTCTGCATGAAAACTTTAATTTACATGCAGTAAAACTGGCCTTCTTTTAAAGGGTGCACAGTTCACTGAGTTTTACCTCATCTCCACATCTGTGTGACCACCACCACGGTCAGGGCTGAGACCGGTTCCATCTTGCTGCCCCTGGGTGGTCAGCCCCTTCCCCCACCCCTGACTGCCAGCAACCTTCAGTCTGTTTTCCATTGTATACTTTCGTTTGTTTGTTTGTTTGTTTAAGATTTTATTTATTTATTGGACACGCAGAGAGAGAGCACGAGCAGGGGGAGCAGTAGGCAGAGGGAGAAGCAGGCTCCCTGCCAAGCAAGGAGCCTGATGCGGGGCTCGATCCCAGGACCCTGAGACCATGACCCAAGCTGAAAGCAGCTGCCTAACCGACTGAGCCACCCAGGCGCCCCTTCCAGCCCTGTAGTTTTGCCTTTTCCGGAATCTCGCGTAGTATGTAATTTTGGAGATCGACTTCTTTTATTCAGTGTAGTGCCTTTGAGATTCACGAAGTTGTTTTCATCAGTTTATTCCTTTTTATAGCTGAGTATTATTCCATTGTATGCGCGTAGTCTGTGTTTATCTACTTAGAATTTGACTTTGGTTAACTAGCTCTGTTTTCTGGAAATAGATAAAGATGGCATTTGACCCACAAAAATCAACCCAATTAAAAAATTGAGTAGACATCTCCAAAGAAGACACACAAATGGTCAATAAGCACATGAAAAGGTGCTCAACAGCATCAATCATTAGGGAAATGTAGACCAAAACCACAGATACCACCTCACACCCGTTTAACATGGCTGCTTTCAAAAGAAAAAAAGAAAAAACAAAACAGGAAATAACAAGTGTTGGTGAGGATGTGTAGAAACTGGAGCCGTTGGTGCCGGCTGCCATCCTTCCACACTCGCAGCCCTGGAGGTGGACCTCTGACCCTGGCCCCAGGGCTCGCCGAGAATCCTCCTGCCTCGGGTCCAAGGCGCCCTGGCACTCTAGCTTTTGCCCTTCGTGTGGCATAGTGGCCACAGAGATGAAATAGACCACATGGAGAGGGGCGGGCCCTGAGACGGCATGGAGGAGAAGTAGGGACCCAGGTACCAACAAGAACCTGGTGACCCCTTCCCAGCTGAGGGACAGTCATTGAGGAAAGAAGCCATCTAGCTTGCTGCATCCATCTGAGCAGTTCCTCATTACCCAGAATAGAGTTTATATCGGACATCTCTGTGTGATGTCCAGATCCTCTCGGGCTCACCCGTCGTCTAATCCAGCCGCTGCCGCCCAGATCAGTGTTGCCTGGGTGCCGGCCAGCTGCACGCACGGGTCGCACGGCCCCTCTCCCGGGGTCCTCTTCGCTGCTGCGGTGTGGGAGACTGTAGAAATCCGCCTGGCATGCACGACCCAGAAGTGCCAGGGACTTACAGCTTTTTGAGGCCAACTTTGACCAGTGGAGATGAGCACCAGTGGACCGCTGCCTCCTCTTCGAAGCATCCTCTCAGGTCAGCAGCCCAAAGACAGAACATCCGCAACTTCTCAGGAGGTCTGTGGGATTAAGGAACAGATTTTTTTTTTAAGTGGAGCCCAACGGGGTGGGGGGACTTGAACTCACGATCCTGAGATCAAGACCTGAGCTGAGATCAAGAGTCGGATACTTAACTGACTGAGGCACCCATCTGAGGAACAGAGCTTTGATCATGCCTCCTTATGCTTCCCTGTGCCTCATTCCTGCCTTGAGATCACACTCTTCCACTCTTCCACTCTAGTGTTTGCACATTAGAAAGAAAGAAAGATATTGGGACCATTGTGCAGTATTGGTGGGAATGTAAAATGGTACAGTTGCTATGGAAAACAGTATGGCAGTTTCTCAAGAAATTAAAAATAGAATTACCATATGATACAACCATTCTACTTCTGACTATGTAGCCAAAAGAAATAAAAGCAGGATCTCAAAAAGACATTTGTACACCCGGGTTCACAGCAGCCAAAGGTGGAAGCAATGCAGGTGTCCACTGATGGATGGATAGATGAAGTGTGGTGTATACACACAACACAACATTATCCAGCCTTAAAAAGGAAGGAAAGTCTGACACATGTTTCATCACGGATGAACCTTGAGGACATCATGGCCAGATGAAATACACCGGTGACAGAAGGACAAATACTGTAGGATTCCACTAGTACAAGATACCTAAGAGTAATCAAAATCATAGAAACAGGAAGGAAGTAGAATGGTGGTTGCAGGGGCTGGGGGAAGGGAGAATGGGGAATTACTGGTTAACCATTAATATTTAAGCTTAGTTCTGTGAGACAGAATTACGTGGCTGGATGGTGGTGATAGTATGCAACAGTGTGAATATACTTATTATCATTGAACCGCGCGCTTAAAAATGGTTAAGATGGGGGGGGCACCTGGGTGGCTCAGTCATTAAGCATCTGCCTTCAGCTCGGATCCTGATCCCAGGGTCCTGATTGGGATCAAGCCCCGCATCGGGCTCCCTGCTTGGTGGGGAGCCTGCATCTCCCTCTCCCTCTGCCTGCTGCTCCCCCTGCTGTGTGCCCACTCTCTCTCTGTCAAATAAATAAAAATCTTTAAAAAAGTTAAGATGGTAAATTTTATGTTACGTGTAATTTTGCTACAATTTATAAAAAATTACCACGGTTAACATATTTCTCAGTATTTATTTACATAATCATGATATTGTAAATGTCTTTATAAATTATATTAAGACGTTAAAACCACTATGGTGTATGATGGCTGTATTACTGGGCCACGGTGCTTGTGGTAAAAATGACTTCTGGATTAATTAATCGCGTCTGGGCTGGGAGAAACTGGAAATAGTCTGTAAACACTGGTGGGACACCGTACCTTGGGCTTCCCTGAGTGCGGCGACTCCTGTGACTGGGCGTGTCCCAGCGATGATGAGATGCTGGTTCCTATGGGGCAGGCAGCTTTTAAGCCGGGGTAGACCCTCTACCCGCCGAATGTGGATTTTGTTGCCTTGGACCTGAGTGTCTGGGCTGCGCCAGGCTCCTTCAGGGACCCTCACAGAGGGTGCTGTCCGGTGCTGCCCCCTGGCAACCTCGTGTTCCCACCCTGTATCTCTCCGAATAGGCCGGTGCCCAGAGCGGTCGGCGGAGGTGCAGGGAGCCTGAGCGTCTGGCGGGGCCCCGGAGCCCGGTGGGTGTTGTAGACGGGCCCCTGGCCAGTGCTGAGCGCCTGTCAGCTCTTAATAAAGACTCTCGCGCTGCCCCGTGGCTTCCATCGGAGACTGCCTGGATACCGTTGTCGGCACTTCCTCGGAGCTGACAACACAGATGGCATTTACTCCGGCACCGTTTGGCAGGATTCCAGGCTATTGGCCCCATTCGTGAGAAGGTATCACTGACCTGGCGGGGAGGGGAGGGTAATCCATGGAGAAGCAAGGTCAGGGCTTTCTCCAAGAATTTTCGGGCCAGGCAGACTCTGTTAGGTGCAGCGGGGCCTCCATTCGGAGCTGCTGTGACAGGATCTCTGGTCCCATGAGTATCGTTAACGTGTCTCGGTGAATCTGGGTCGCTGGGCCGTTACTGTGTTGCTCCGATACTGTGGCCCCAACACATGTGAGATGTGTCACCGACTTAACGCTCCTCGGGGAAACAAAAAAAATCAGCAAGGTAGATTATAAAAGAGCACACCCTGATTTCAAAAGTTAAGTTGTGAAGACATACACATCTTAGATTCAGGGAAATACAACGGAAGCATTAATTCATTCTTTCAGCTGGTTTCCGGAGCACCTACTGTCTGCCGTCTGTGGTAGCCGAGGCCGGGGAATGGTGACAGTGAGCCAGGGCTCCTGCTCCCCCGGGGCCCACCGCAGCTGCTCCGGCCTCTCCCCTCCGGCCAGCACCTAGCCTTGGCCCGGAGAGTCACGCTCTGCAGATAATGCAGCTCTGTTCTCGGCTCACGGGTAGGTGTCTGGGCACCAGAGGAAAGTTACTTTGAGGATCACTGTGCTCATGTCGACTGTGACAGATGGGGTGACGATCACGCATTCCGGCTCACACCTGCTGTCCTGGCACAGTTATTAATAGCCCCCTCCCTATCACTCCCCAAAGTGTCCTGGTTTGGATGGGAAAATACTGGGGGAGGCGTCATTTACAACTGCTGAGTTCCACATTTGTGTTGGAGAGGGTCTTGGTTTGCAGGGAGAGAACTATTTCAAAACTTGGGTCTGTTCCAACACAGGATCAAGCCCCAGAAGCCACAGGAGGGTCAGCTGAATTTGGTTTGGGTCCCATTCTCCCTGTGGGCATCTGCCACTTCATATGTTCCAGTCACTCAACTCATGGAAGCATCAAAATCTGGGACAATTTGGTTTGAAAAACAATAAACATGTACATACAACAATCAGAATGTGTTTTCCTTATGAAAATTAGGTTAACCATATCTTAAATTCATATTCTTTGAAATGGCTCTAGAAAGGATATTAGTGTTTGTATCAGACCTTACAGGGAAAGTTGAAAAATGATTATGTAGCGACACTAGTCTAGGTTAAGATTGGAATTTTGTTTTCTCTGTTGCTTTAGAAAGGAGTATGGGGATTGAATCTTTACAAGAAGTTTCATTTTTATTCCAGCGATATATTTGACATTTAAGGAAAATAGCTGGAAAGACAGGAAGCTTTGTGTTCATGATAAACCGGTAACCTGCAGCCTGTTACGTTAGCAGGTGGTCCCTGTCCTGAGGACCTGGGGTCCCCCAAAATGCTGCCCACCTTTCGTAGTGGGTCTGAGAGTTTAGCACCTGAAGGTGCTGGGATCCAGCCCCCAGTTTCTGATTCACTAGGTCTGGAGTTGCGCTGAGAATTGGCATCTCTAACACGTTCCCCGGCGACGGTGCTGCTGCCGGAAGGGTGGGTGAGCGGGGACAGCCTCTGGAGTCGCTGCTTACGGTCGCATATGGAGAGGACGGAAGGGGTCTCAGGAATTTGGCCTAAAATGTTGTCCTCAAAATAGGAGGCGAGTGAGGAGGTCAGAACTTCCGGGCGCTGATGCCAGGAGCTGCGCTGCGCACGCGTTCAACCATCTCGGCGGCGCTGCTGGGAGGAGGTGGTGGCCTCCTGATACCGATGAGCACCTGAGCCCCGGAAAGGTGTATGGGACTTGCCCGGCCAGCATGTGGGAGAGCTGGGCTGAAGCCGCTGCTCGGTGCCGAAACCCTTACAAAACGAGTAGGTGTCAAAGATGATTCTGGTAATACGAGCACGAGTGAACAGCAGAAGGACCAGGTTGACACCAACTCCTACTTGGCAGTCCGCGCTTTAGTCCTCTGTATTAGGAGCTAATTAGCTCTGACAAGATGGCCAGGAGATTGGCAGTGATGAAGAAACTCTTTGATGAATCTCATGCTAAATGGGTATCGTGCCTCGGAATATTCACTAATTAATTAGGTTGATATATTAGTCATCATTAGCAAGACACTTTAAAACTACACATCTGGAACTTGAAGACCAAATGTAAAAATTTAAATGCTGTTCGAAGTGACCCAGCATTCACTTCAGGACTTTAAACCCGGGGTGGTAGATGTTTCCAGGCTGCTGCTGAATTGTCTCACTGCCCGTGCGTCCAAGTAACGTGAAGACACGCCCATCTCAGCCCTCCTCTCCTGGAGCCTCTCTTCCAGATTCAGTTTGCAGTGTTCTAGGGCTGAGTCCTCCGATTTCTTCCTCAGCGGTCTTAGGCCCATGTCTTTAAGTGCCATCTAAATGCTGGTCGTTTTCCAAAATGTCTATTTCCAGCCCCAAACTCTCCCCTGAACTACAGGCTGCCCACTTACTGTCCTCTCGGATGTCTCACAAGCTCAGAGCTCCTGGTTCTCCACTTCACCCCCTGCCTAACTGGCTCCTCCCAGGGTGCCCATGACAGTAAATGATGCCCTTTTTGGCCTAGCTGTCAGGCTCAGCAATCTTGGAGTCGTCCCGCATTCCTCTCCCAGCCCGCATCCCGGGCATCCGGAAGTCCTCTCGACTCGCTTTTGATGTACCTGCCTCCTCTCTGCCGCTCACTCCAGGCCTCCACGGTCTCTTCTGGACCACCGAGGCCCCTCCTCACTGACTTCTTGGTTCCCACTCCTGCCTTATGATCGTCCAGTCTTTATTCAACTGCCAGGGTGTTCATAGCTTCCTCTCATGTTGGGAGGTCAGCCCGTGGTCCTTACCAGGGCTGGCGGCACCCTGTCCTCTGGCCCCGAGCAGGCTTTGAGCTTTTCCTTCCTGGAATATACCAAGTATGCTGCTGCCTCGGGGCCTTTGCACTCGCTGTTCATTTCCCCGGTTAGTGCGGCACGCTTCCCGAGAGCCCCTGGTCAGCAGCCGTGTCCAAACATAGCGTCTGTCGTTCGCGGGCTGTGTGCCTTGGAGAGTGGCTCACCCCTCCTCCTCTGAAAATGCATTTTCTCATTGGCGAAGTGGAGCCAGCCTTTGGGTCGCGGTGGCTCCTGATGGGAAGCACTTAGACCCTCAGTGCTGAGGAACCCTGGGCTGCTCTTCTGTGTGTGTTTGTGCCCCGACTCCTTCCGGCTCTTGCTTGCCTGTCACTCACAGGGGCCTCTCCGACCCCGCGGGCTGAGGTCGCTCTCCTGTCACTGTCTCCTCACTGTCCCCTCAGCCCAGGCTTTTCTTTCCTTTCTTTTAACGTGTCGCATTTGTTTGCTGCCTTTTGGTGATCTTCTCCCTCATTACGAGGTGAGTCCTGTTTCTCCAGAGCCCAGAGGGTGCCTGGCGTTTGGTTGGAGCTCACTGATGTTTGTTGAATGAGTGGTTAAAGGCACATGTTGGGTGTGGGCTCGGCCTCTTACTGGAGAGGGGTGTGCTTCTGGAAGAGCTCGAGAGTATAACTGGGGCTGACTCTCCCGCGCCCAGCCAGCCGGGTAGAGGCCGTAGCGGTCGGCTGCTCAGTCAAGTGGGGTGACTCTCTCGGGAAGTCAGGAGCCGTCGAGGGCAGGAGGCCACAGATCCGGGAGGGCCGGAGGGAGGGGCAGGAGCCTTTCCGCAGTGAGCGCTTTGCCTCTGCTGCCGTCGCAGTCCAAGCACAGCGGAGATTGTGGGACCCCGGTATGGTTGCCCGTTGAGAGTCTGCTGGATGTTGGCCGTTAGGTTTCCGTGGCTTGGCTGGAGAGGAAGGAGGAGAGGTACAGTGCCCGCAAGCTGGTGTGGGTTTGGGCGTGGTACTGAGTCCTTGGCCAAAGTAAAGGCCCCAGAGTGGGGAATGTGGGAGACAAAGATGGGAAAGGTCGTCTGGGGGCCAGACTCCACAAGGCCTCGAACGCCCAGTCCAGGCACTTGAGAATTTCTCCTGTAGGTATTCTGGGCAGCATCCAAAGTTTCAGAAGTGTTCACACATATTTAGACTTTTCACGAGTATTCCACATATGATGAAATAAGAGGAAAAATACTATTGTTCACTTAAAAAAATAGTTTGTCTCAATTCCCAGTGGAATTATACAGTTAGGGGTGTGGGCTTTCTCCCTTTCATGTCCTGTGGGTAGATTTTGTTCCGGCCCAGTCCTGGCTTTGCAGAACAACAAATGAACAGCTTCTTGAGGAGGCCGGCGTAGCCGCCAGGGGCCTGCCGGGATGGCCCGTCCTGTAGTCCCCCAGCAGGCCTCGCCGAGGCCCTCGGCGCCCACATGGCTGTCTCATGAGGAGGCCTTGGAACCAGAGGTTCTGACCCCTTGAATTTTGCAGGTTAGGTTAGACCCGAAGGGCCGACTTCACAGTTCATTTCTGTGGAGTGTCTCTTCTAGGCCTGTCTGGACAGAAACAAAGCAGCCTTGTTTTGGATACAGTATCAATATTCAGTGAGGTTTAGTACTTTGTTGTTGTTGACACACCTCCGCCAGAAATAAGACAGCGGCTAGATGTGGAAAAACACCGGACTGGGAGTCCGTGATTTGGGTTCTCTGCCTGTCTGTGGAAACCTTGGGGAAACGTCTCCCTCTGTGGGTCTCAGTTTCCTCATTTTGGAATGTGAGGGTTGGACTGACTTTGTGCTTCTTAACCTTTGGAACTCTTTTTGTTTTTGAGAGACAGAAAGCGAGCACGAGGGGGGCGGGGGCGGGAAGGAGAGAGAACCCAAGCCGACTCCCTGCTGAGCACAGAGCCCGAAGCAGGGCTCCATCTCACCACCCTGGGATCACGACCTGAGCCAAAACCTAGAGTCTCATGCTTAACTGACTCCACCACCCAGGCGCCCCTTAACCTTTGGGACTCTTCGAGACTTTAATGAAATCTGTAGACTGTTCTTCCCCCAGATTGAACACTCATGGTTTGGCCAACACTTTAGGAACTCCTGAAGCTCATGAGATGACCTATAAAGCCCTGCCCCCAGCTGACCCCCACGTCTGCCTCCCCCCATTTGTCTCCCTCCACCTACAGCAGGGCCTTTGCACATGCCGCCGTGCACAAAACACTCTTCACCCCTTTGCTTGGTCATCTGCTCATCCTCTGAGTCTCACCCTTCCCTGACCTCCCAGATTAGATTAGGTTGCCCTGCTAGATGTGTTTCCCTTACCCTGAACTTCTCAGCACTGATCACAGTGGTAACTAAGTGAGCCCTAGCACGTGTCATCTGGCTCTCCCTGAGCTCGGTGCTGGTATTTACTGGGTGAATCCCTGAGGTCCCTCTGGCTGTGACATTCTATGACTAATCTGTGAATATGTGAGTGTATCAGAAGAAAATACCAATCTGTGCTTCCTGTGACACACAGCACAAGATGTGCCTGTGCTGTGGATAGTTTCCTCTGGGCCTGGGTGTGGAAGGCCCTTCAAAGCGGAGCCGAGAGGGCTCAGAAGACTGGCTCCCAGACTTTGTGCCTTAGTGCTCTGCTGGGCCTGACCTCAGGCTGGTCATTCCCCTTTGTTTATGTCCTGGACTGAGCTGGAATTCCCACTTGGAACCTTCCCACAGTGCTTGGCGCTTCCTCATATTGTTGTATTTTTCTCCAGAGGGGAAGTGACCAACACAGACTTTCCTCGCAAAGTCCATGTACAAAGCCTCGCATCGGCTGTTGGGCACCTGCCTCTGCCTCCTCGCCTCTTGGGGGAGGTGAATGTGCACAGTACAGCAGTCCCTTGCTTCTCCCAGGATTTTGCTCTTGGTTTCCCTCAAGAAGTGATCAGTGCCCTGCAGGACTCCCCGACTCAGGTCCCTTCTGAACCAGCAGTGTCGTGTACGGAGGGGAGTCTCATTCAGAACTTTGGTCGTCACAGCATTTCCTCCCTGGTTTAGGTCACTTTCCACAATCGAAATGTGATTCTGCTGGTACAGATGTTGTAAATGAAACTTTATTTGCACTAAAGGAATGAGTTGTTTACCAGAGTATTGCAGCGGATCTTACTCTGATAAGGAAAAAAAAAAAAAAAATCCCTTGTGAGGGTAAATAATTTTTCTTCAACATATCTAGAGCTGGATGTTTACAGATAATAAAATAATAAAAACAGCAAGAGTAGCTATTCTTTAAGAACATCTGCTGTGTGCCAGGCACCTCTTCAATATCATATTTAACCTTTAAGCTGCCCTATGAAGCAGGCAGCGAAATTGTACACGTTACATAAGTGAAAAAAATCAGGTCCAGAGAGGTTAAGTTCTTGTCCCAAAGTTGCCCAGCTGGGAAGTGCCCACGGAGATTCAGATCGGGCCAGCACCTTTCCCCTGCTCTCCTGCCTTCTCCAGTCATGAAGAAATGGGTGGTGGCTTTCCCGCCCGAGGAGCTAGATCCAGCTGTCCCACCGGCTGTGTAGCCTCGATCCCCTCCCGGCCCCATCGGTAGAATAGGAGAGGAGTCTGGGGGGCCTCGCCCTTCTGTGAGTGACGTGGGCTTGTGGTAGTGATACATCAAGGAGGAACTGGTAACATGTGGCCAAGTAGGGTCCGCGGCGTCCTGGAAGCATTCGTGCGAACCATGGCACACGTTAGATTGGCCGTGCGGTGAGCGTCCGGCTTCGGGTAGCGTTTCATTGTCGATTCAGCTCATCTGGCAGAGTCCCACGTTGCCCCCCTAATGTGTGGACTGGAGATGGGTCCCTTGCCACATTCATAACAGTGCTTTCATGGGAACGTGCATCTCAAGTTAGAAACAGTTGATT
Source organism: Potos flavus (assembly GCA_028534135.1). NCBI lineage: Eukaryota > Metazoa > Chordata > Mammalia > Carnivora > Procyonidae > Potos > Potos flavus. The sequence continues at coordinate 3,281,795 of CM052892.1, forward strand.
TACTGATGAACCTTACAAATGAACTAGAAATTTACTTGAGAGAACAGCGTTGAAATGAGGACCCTGTGGTTCAGCTGCTTCTCAAGGAATCGTGGCCTCCCAAAATGATTCAAATGTAAACTTTCTGGGGGTAGGTAAAGATAAGTAGAATAGCCTGTTCTTAAGAATTCCTCACTAAACCTCAGCTTGGGGATGTTTCTCTCGGCACACCCCGTATTGGTCCATTTCTAGCTTTCAGCTCTCTGACCACCTGATTCCCCACTCCTCCCCCAAGGAAAGGCCGCATTGAAAGTGTTTGGAAATGCAGTTCACTCTAAGGCCGCCGCTGTGCCGATGAGTAATAGAGTGTCAAAGGAAGGCCAAGGAAGAGCTTCCTAATATAGACCGACCGACGGACGGGGACGGAAATATAGACGGACCGACGGACGGGGACGGAGACCCACCCGTGGGCGATAACAAGCCTTTTTTTCTGGCTTCCTCCCTGGGAGTGAAGGGAGTTTGAAAGGCAGGAGGCAAGGACCTCTCTGAGCAGAATTCAGGTTTTTCTTGGAGGGGATTGCAGGGCTTGCTGCTGCTTGGTGATTGGGATGCGGGAGAGATGAAGCCCCTTTCAGCCGGCGCCTCGGTCCTTACTTGTTGTTCAGGGAAGACCCCTAGGCTTGGAAGGGCCCTGTGAGCCCGACTTTAGAATGGGCAATGCTGCTGAGAAACAGAAGCCCCGGAAACGAAGCCGTCTCTGCTCCTGGAAGCAAGGTAAGCGGGCCCTGGGCTGCGTCTCCAGAAGGAAGGAGGCAGCTTTGCATTGGGATATTTTGGCTCAGAACCGAAGCTGGAACTGCTTGGGAAACACCTTCCATGCCAGAAGGCGCTGCGGGTCAGCATAGTTTAAAGAAAATGAACAGACAGCTCTCCCAAGGAATAAAACGATTCCTATCTCAATGTGGTATCACAGCTTGGCTGAGCATGAAGTGCGGCCGGAGGCTTGTGTCCAGTGCAGCACGTATCTCTTGGTTCAAAATTTTAAACTTTAAAAGATATCCCAAATAAAAATTTTGATATCCAGGACTGTGAATCTTCTGTAACAGTTTGGTGAGAGGATGTTATTAACAGCTTTTAAATATATAGCGCCTTTCCTCCAAAGAATTCGGAGTCCTTTCTATAGGAAGTCTCATGTTTACCCATCCTAGATGCCCCTACTGCTGGCCAGCCTCCGCCGACACCCGCTCTGTGTGTCTGCAGGGCTTGCATTAGTGTCAGCTCTGGGGAGGAGGACGCCAGTGGAACCACAGGCACTGCCGTGGTGCCCTTGGACCTGGGGGCCCGTCTAACCGTGTCCCAGGGCAGTTTGGTCTTCCTGTGCACCCGGCTGCCTTTTTCATGGTCGTTAACCCCGCGGACCAGCGTTGGCGTCGTGGACTTCGGGTCTTGGCTCTTTTACGTCCCCCTTGCCTCATTGCACTCGACTGGCAGCAGGACAGTTTGGTTGCAACTGTATGTGTGGGTGTGTGTTTACGTGGAAAATACAACGTGGAAGAGAACATATGGAAATGGTAACAGTCGTGTTTTGTGGTCCGGTTACGGGTAATTTATTTTTCTTTTTAAAAGAGAAAAGTAGGTAGGCTGCTAATTTCATGTCAAGTTCCTGCGCCTCTGACTTTCCGTCAGTCGTTCTTTGTCTCCCCTGTTACTGTGAAACAAGTACTCCCTAGCGGTCTTTGATTGGGTCCTGGCTTGAACAAAACAGTGATAAAGGCATTTGGGGGACTGTTCAGGAAATTCGATATGAGCTGTGTAGTAGATGATATCTGGGGACTGTTGCTAATTTTATTATGTGCGATAATGGTGATGAGTCATGCAGGAGAAGGTCCTTCTTTGGATAGTCATGTTAAAGTATTTAGGGGTGGGGTGAAGGGTTATACGGTCTGTAATTTTGCTGCAAAATGGTTCAGGTGAATGAGTGCATACATACACACAGAGAAGCAAAATAGGATAAGTTTAATAGGCGTCAGAATCCAGGTAATAGATATATGAGGTTTGTTATACTTTAATGTATTTTTACGAATGGGGGGGACCATTAGAAAAAAACGGTTGCTGGTTGCATCATTCTACTGTATCCTTTAGAAGAATGAATCTTAGCAGACATGATTATTTACGGAGGTGGGTCAGGATCCAGCACTCTAACTCAGTGCCACGTGGGCTGGTATCTCTAGCCACCAATAAGAAAATCGTCATAAAAATCTGGCAACTCAGAAGCACCACTTATTATAACCGGAATTTAATGTATTTACTTTAAGGTAGTCTCTGGTTTTCCTTAGAAAAATGTATAAGAATGAAAACTTCTTGGAATTTCCATTGGAAGCAGCTGAGTACAGACAAAACTAAAGCCAGCGTCTGTGTTTTATTTTGCAGTTTGCGCATGTGTGTTTAGTAGTTTCAGCGAGAGGCGTTGTGGGAGCACAGTGAGTGATAGCAGCATTGCATCAGGGTCCACAGTAAGTTGGGGTGAAGGAGCTCCCTGCCCTGATTTCCTTGGATCCCTTTGACCAGGAGTATATCTTGGCCAGTGTCAGGATTTATTTGTTGGTTTGTTTGTGCAGAGTAGACCCTGGGATAGCAGTCTGTCTCCCAACCCTGCCAAGGACCCACTGCGTAGCAAGGGTTTGGAGCAGACCTTCATAGTTTATCCGTGTGTCTCTGTCTTTAAGGGCTGTTGATGTTTTGGAAGTAGGATTTTAGAGCAGTATTTAGGAATCAGATTTAGTGAATCCCAGATACCACTGTGACCCTGATCTGAGTACATTTCCGTAGTCCACACGCAGCATGACCGCGAAATCTCAGTGTGTGACTGATGACTCCAGGCTCCAAGGCAGAACGACATGGCGTCAGTGTCTGCTTTTGGGGCAAGTGAACGGGAAACACATCTTTGTGTGCATTTGATACAGACAGCTTAGGCTGCCCCTGTAGTGGCAGGGGCTGCTGGGAATACAGACTTTAACCAGAGCCAGATAGTTGTGATTAGGAAGGTCAAGCCCAGAAGACACTCCGAAAGCAGATTTAAAGGAAATCGTTATCTGCCCTTTAGGTAATTTACATTTCTGTTTCCAGGTTGTGTGCCTGGAAAGTTGAAAAATTTAAATGACAAAATACTAGTTCAAGAAACATAAATCTTACCACCTCTGCCAGCTGTCCCCCTAAAGAGCATTTTATAGCTGGTAGAGAAATGTCTCTGTAATGACTTTGAACAGTGTGCAGAGTGCACCCTTTGAGGGGACTGACATTATGCTCTCTCTTTTTTTTTTTTTTTAAGATTTTTTAAATTTATTTGACAGAGAAAGAGAGATCACAAGTAGGCAGAGAGGCAGGCCGAGAGAGAGGGGGAAGCAGGCTCCCCGCTGAGCAGAAAGCCCAGTGCGGGTCTCGATCCCAGGACCCTGAGATCATGACCTGAGCTGAAGGCAGAGGCCTTAACCCACTGAGCCACCCAGGCGCCCCTATGCTCTCTCTTATTCTTATTTTTCTCATAGCTCTTGGAACCCAGAACAGAAGGAGAAAACAGTACTGCTCTTTTTGGTTTTACAATACCGGGGCTTGCAGTGGTTGGTAAATGTGTGAGTCATCTGTAATACCATAGTGAGTTCTAGCAGGCCCCCATACCAAAAAATAAATGAATGAATGAATGAATGAATGAAAAGGAAAAGGATGGGAGGTAGTAGAAGGCAGTGGCTTCCAGCGTGATCCTGGGAGTTCCAGCCAGAGCTCTGCCCCACACTTGCCGTCTGACCTTGAACACATGGGTTTTGTTATCCCAGATCACCTCATTCCCTTGCTGCGCCCACCTCCCACGGCTTCTCCAAATGACTGTGTTTTCCTGTGTGATTTCTTTATAGCCCTCACCACAGGTATTTTTTTATTGATCTGTTTATGCACTACCTGATTGTAAACTGCCTGAGGGCTGTCTGTCGGGATCATAGTTCTGTCTTCCACCCTGGCGCAGGGCCGGTTGCTTGTTACCTGGGGCCCTCCGTGAGTGCACTCGGTGACAAAACTCCGTGCTCCCTGGCCGGCTGTGCCACCACGGGTGTAAATGAGGACAAGCGGCAGAGCCTGGTCCTGGTGCGTAGTAGTAGGCGCTCAGTAAATGCTAGCTACCAATGCTGGCCGGTGTATGGTGCTTACGTGGACCTGGAAATGTTCGTTCTTTGTCTTTCTCTGCTCCAAGAGGAGACATTGGTGTTGAAAATAGGTACATCTTCCTCTATTCCACAGCAGTTCTGAATTTACAGAGTAAATCTATTGATGATTATTCACATTTGCAAAAGATTGCTTCACAAAAAGCACTTAAATCATGGTGAACATTTAGTTGCTGATTCATTGACCCAGACACCTGGTGGAACCTTCCACTGAGAGCGAAATCGAACTCTGAAGTACACCTGTAATCCTGCCCTCCAGAAAACTTGGCCATTTGTTCTTTTAGAGAATTCATTTGAAGGGTTGCTTACAATGGTTGTTTTGGCTCTTGGGAGTATAACACAGGCAGAAAGTTTCCTGGGGAATTAAAAATTGCAGGAGTAATTGCAAATTGAATTGTTATCTCCTTCAGAAATCCCAGCAGCTTGGGGCCACACCAGCCTGGTAAACGGAAATGTTGATGATTTCCATGTTTGTACACAGTTGGGCGTGACCGTGTGAAATTAACACCCTCCGCGGAAGAGCTGACGTGGGGGGGTGGCGGGCTGCCTGGGGGGAAGGAGATTGGCTGGCTCGGGTGGGGGTGGAGGTAGGGAGTCCGGGATTTGCATGAATTCCTCCCGTTCCCTGGTCCCTCTGCTGTGGGGGCAAAGACAGCATTGTTTGGATTCCAGTCGGCAGTGGTGTTGAGACTTGCCACTGCAAAGCTAGGTGGTGAACAAGCATCCAGGGCGCTGGACGCCCGTGTGCCAGGCAATTAATACTGATGGCTTTTCTGGCCAAAGCTGAAGCCGGCCCACATCCCACCATCCATTTTCTGGTCTTTATTCCATTACTTTGGGGCCCCAGTGGTGTCTGGTGTCAGCCTCTCAGCCAGTACACCAGAAAGCACAACGGCTGGGTGCTGCCCTCGGGCCACCCAGCTCAGTGCCTTCTAGCTGAGCCAGGCGAGCCACGTGACTTCACGTTTCCAAGCCTGTCTCCTGGTCTCTGTGGGAGATTAGTAAGAACGACTGCCTCCATGGGCTGTTGAGAGAATTAGATGAGATAATACAGCCCTTAGCAGACAGCAAGCACTTAATGAATGATAGTAATTCTTGTTATTATACATCCACGGATGTGGATCCTGGGCCTGGCTCTGTTCCAGCCCCAACTAGCCGGGTGACTCTGCCTGATTCTGCCTGTTTGCTTCTCTCAGTGTAAGAGATCACATGTCAGCTGATCACGGAGGTGCTTGTGAGGTCTGTGAGTCAGTGACCATCTGCACTGGCCAGAGCTGTTCCTGGCTGCAGGCTCTCTGGGGTTCAGTGTCTGGGGAAGGCATCAGTTATACCGAGCACCAGGGGCCTGGGGGGTGGGGGGGGTGTGGCGTTGAAGTTCTTTGAAAATGGTTTTCTCAGGACCCACCATCATTGAACTGTTCCTACGTAACTAGGGTATTAAACTAATCAGGACAGTCCTTTTTCCTGTTCTGAGTACTGTAGTGTTGAAATGTTTTTTTCATAATGACATCGTGATTAGGAGCACGGACTCTGGAGCCTGGATGCCAGGGTTGAATCTTTGCTCCTCCACTTGCTAGTTGGCTGATCTTGGGTGGGTGAGTTCGTTAATTTCCAGACCTCAGTTTTCTCATCTGTAAGTAGTACCTGTAAAGTGCTTAGAACAGCTCCTGGCACGTAGTAAGTGTCCCATAAGTATTTATGATTGAATACAGAGGAATTACATTTCCTTTTAATTGAAAAGATGGTACTTTATTAAAGTTTGGGGAAAATGGACAGATGCAAAGAAGAAAGTGCATGTTGAGCATCTAAATCTAAAGGGCCTGAAACATGGTGAGTGAGCAGAAGAGTTAGCTGTTCCTGTTAATCTTTTCCAGAGCTGCTGCACATGCGTGCGTATTTTTCATGCGTATTGATCATGTGTAAGTCATTTTTTTATTTCATGCTTCTGTGTGGTCTTCATAGCTATTCTAATGACTGTAACATTTTCATTATGTCAATATTCCATAACTTATTAAATCATTTACCTGCTGCCGACTGTTGACATTATTCCCCCTTTTTGCTATTATTATAGGTGAGGCAACGGTAAGTAGCTTCATTCATATATATTTGTGATTATGTTGCATGACTTCCTTAGGATAAGACCCCAGTGTAAAATTCCCAAGCTGAGAATGTAGGACTAGCTTTAAGGCTCTAAGGGATGTATCTGTATTTTCATGAGTGATCAGGTTATCTGTTAACCACAAGTACATCAGCATTGAGTATTATCATTTTGAAATTGTTTCTCTTGTAAAACTTAATATTTACTAATGCCGTTATGACGAATTACCTAATGGCATGGGGTTCAGAGATGGGCATAAGAAGTTCAAAACTCATTATGAGTGTTTAGAATCTGGTTTTGTTTTAAGATTCTGTTTTTCTCATAGTCCTTTGCATGGGATTTGGCTCAACCTCATTCAAGCGCTGAGTTTCACAGAAAAGAGGCATGAGATTTTATTTAAGAATAGCCATTTACCATCGCAACTTTATGTCTTTTGCCTCCCAGGGAGCAGTGAGTATTAAATAATTCAGTTAACTCCTGTGAAACGGACAGAGTGAGCCCACAAGAGTTGTTACCACTGTTAGTGTGATGATTACCGTTAGTGTGACTAATGAGCGGCTCTTCCTCCTCTCCGCTTCTGTAGGGCTCACTCCCCACCATTGTCTCCAGCTGCTTGCATGTGATGGGCCACCAACTCAGGAGTTGTGAAAATCGGCACATTGCTATTAAACAGCGTGCTGTTGAGGTGGTTTGAGTCAACAGATGCAGGCCTCGGGGGATTAGAGTAAATAATAGTGGACGAAGGTGATGCCTAAGGCTGTTCTCGGTGAGGCTCTAAGCCAGCATTGGATGTGACCACAAATCAGGTGGGAGAGAGTTTTGAAGCAGCGTTTGTTTACCACGCTAATGGAATCACAGATGCCTTGAGCTAGAACAGAATGATACAAAATTTTCTAAAATGATTCCCTAGTTTACCCGATGAAGAAATTGAGGCTTAGAGACATGAGGTAACTTATCTGAACCCCAGCATTGAGTTTGTGGCTTGTGCCTCCTGTGTTGGGCTAGTAATAGACCAGCGGTGGAATAATGTATGTATTAAAGATACAGAACCGCTCAACGTGCTGTGTGTGTTAATGATTGTGTATCGTACGCCTCTGTTACGTATTTTCATGCTATAGAATATAATAATATGTTCAATACATTATGTATGTGATACATTACCGTATCATATATGGCATACAACATACTGCAGTAACATTTGTATTAATAATGCAATAGTAACACGTTGGGATGTATTGTTGCAGTCATGCTGACGGCTTCCTTTCTAAAAGATCTCCGTACATAATGGACTCCATAAATCAGTTTTTTGTTAAGTGAAAGATCAGATGTAGGAAGTGGAAACATAAGTGCGAGGAATTTTTCTCATGAGAAGTATAGGGTGTTGTTTTGGGTGGGGTAAGAAAAGGGAAGGAAACTTCGCTCTGTCATCAGATATTTCCAAATTTAGAACAATATCTATCCCTAGCCTTTGGCTCTGGGGTATGCTTCTCCCTGGGAACACGCGTACAATACATTTCCGGGTTCGACTACTTTTCCAGCTGTGGAGAGGGCGTCACCATTACCTTACATCCTAGCGGTGGCCAGGGGCCACTTTATATCTAATTCCATTTTGGCGAGTGCTTCTAGGGCCCTTGGTTTCAGAAGTCCTTCATATTGAAATACCAGATGACTGTTGAGACTTTGTGGACCACAGCTGAGGGGGTCATCGAGGTCAGGGACGGGTAAGTTTCGCAAAGGGCCAGATAGTGACTGTTGCAGGCCTTGCAGGGCCAAGAGGCCCCATCAGGACGATTACGTGGGTACTTACATAACCAGTAGAAATGAAACCATCTCCAAGTGTGGAAACCATTCTTTACTTCGCAGGCTGTGAACAAGCACCCCGGACCGACAACCAGGAGGCTGGTGGGTTCCGGGCTACAGGCAGAAGTTTGCCAGCCCCTGCTCTGTGGGGTCATTTTTGGTCTGGGTGCCCTCTGCTGTCATCGTTCTGCGTCTGGAGCTCTGAAACAGGTCATTCATCAGTTACAAAAAAAAAAAAAAAAATTCTTTAAGTTTTCAGGCCAGAAGAAGACTTAAATATCATCTTCCAGCTGTCTCATTTTGATAATCGGGATTACTTAGCTGAGCCTTCTGGCTTCTGGTCTTCCACACACACACATTCAGGTCTTTATTGATAAAAATAGTTGTCCTCATCACTACAGGCATGAGAAGATAGATGACAGAGGTTTGAAGAACCTGGCACTATTGAATATAGATGCCTTAAGTAGGCTTCCTTTCCCGGTAAATGGGACACTGTACTAAAAAAACCTCTATTTTCTATAGTTATTCATTCATTGATTGCTGGACGTTCATTCACTCAACAAATACGTATTGAATGGGGCTTGTGTCAGGCACTGTTTTAGACCCAGGGGAATGCCTAATGAAAAGATGAGACCTCGCTGCCCTCTAGATTTTATAGTGTATACATAAACAAGTAAAATATACAGCCTGTTGGATGACAGGCATTGTATAGAGAAGGCAGGGAAGGGCATAGGAAGTCCTGGGCTGGGGGAGTGGTCCTCCAGGATGGGGGAGTGGTCCTCCTTTCGGAGGCTGGAGCTGGGGAGGGGGAGCTGCCCCGAGGAGATGGCGCCGCAGGGGCAGCGGGCCCCGAGGGAGCACAGGCCATGAGGCTGGAGCAGAGTTGCCTCAGAGAGAGTGGTGAGAGCTGAGGTCAGGGAGTAGCAAGTCAGGTAGGGTGGGACTTGCCGCAGGCCTGAGGGTTCTGTCTGGTAGGAGTACGGCAGTGCCAGCAGAGCAGGTGGGGAGTGGGGGCGGAGACCAGGAGCAGCGTGTAGAACAGTTTGAGATGAGTTTGAGTTGAGTTTGAGATGTCTTTAGAGAACTAAAAGGAAATGGCTATTAAGCAGTCGAGTGTAAGCCTCTGGAGTTCAGAAAAGCCCAGGCTTTGAGTCTTTGACGTAAAGATGGTGTTTAAAGCTGTGAGACTGGATGAGATTACCAAGGAAGTGAGTGAGAGAAGAGGAGGGGCCGTGGACTGGAGAGCCCCACCGAGAGCATTCCAGCACTAGGAGGGCCAGGAGATGAGAAGGACCCTCCGGGTAGG
>CM052892.1:3291288-3306522 GCA_028534135.1 Potos flavus
CCCCCAATCATGACCTGAGCCGAAGGCAGATGCTTCACGAGTGAGCCACCTAGGCGGCGCCCCCCCCCCCCCAGGGGAAAGCCTTTTAAAAAGGGAAGAATAATGGCTTGATCGAATGCTGGCGGCAGAGACCCAGTAGAGAAGGAAAGCCTGGTGGAGAATTGCTAGACGAGAGAGAAGTCCCATGGGTCAGGGCTCCTTGTCACAGAGCTCTGCTCCTGCAGCTGGTCAGCACCGACACCCCCCGTGTTCAGTGGGTAAAAACGACGACTGCTTGTTTAGTTCACGCGTCTGCCCACAGCGGTTTAGGTCGGGGTTCCTCGTGGGTCTGCAGTCAGCTCTGGGAGGGCTCGTTTCTGGGCCTCTGGCAGGCCAGGCCGGGTCACTCGCCGGGCATCGGCACGTTTCCTAGGACGGAGGTACGCAAGGCTTCTTGAGGCCCAGGGTCGCCACCAGCTCCTGTCACTGGTGGAAACAAGTCCTAAGGCCAGTCCAGACTCAAGGACAGGGAAGAGGGACCCCACTTCTTGATGGGAGGTGCCTCAAGTCACGTTCCAAAGAGGCGTGGATCCCAGGCGGGGAATGCCTTGGCCGTTGTCTGCGGACAGTCTCCTGCAACCGTCTGCGAGCTGAACACGTGCATTTGATCCTCACAGGATTTCGGGGTGGTGGCTGAGATTCTCTTCATCTCACAGATGGGGAAATGGCTTCGCTGACTTGTTCAGGCTCACGCAGCTACTGAGTGCCAGAGTCGGGACCCAGACCCTTGTCCTTGGTCTCTCTGATGGCAAAGCCCCTCTCTTCTTTGTTCTGCCTCCCCGACAGTGTTGGTTCACAAGAGCAGACTAGAGTGTCAAGTCTTCTCTTTTCTTTTTTGGCAAGGGAATGTTTTTGTAAATGATGATTATCTCAGAACGGACTGAGGGTGGTGGTTATCTTACGTGGTTTACATGTTTACCGTGTGGAGACTAGACAACTGTGTTTATTAGAACCCCTCGAGGCCGCGGTGGTGTGCTAATTAGGTCTTTCGTTGACAGAAATTCATGTCCCCACTCTCAGCTGGACCGTCCGTGCCCTTTGACAGTCTTTCCTCTTGTCTTTGGGCTGCTGACCCTCCTTTTCCTTTGGCGGCCTGTCCAGATAGTCACCAATGTCTACAAGGCCTCCTTCAAACCCCCTTTTGCCTCTAGGCCTTCTGACTTTATGTCTGCCTTTATCCTTGACTCTTTCTGTCCTTGACATTGGGACCCCTGCCTCTAGTCCAGGGTCAGCCCCCTCTGCTCAGGTCCTCCTCCCTCCAGAACATGTCATCATCGACATCTGTCTGCTCAGCCCGCTGGACTTCCAGTTCTCCGAGAGCAGACTCCCCAAAAAGCGAAACAAATAGCCTCGGCCTCAGGAAACTTTGACTCTGTCACAGGTCGCGTAGCCTTGGGCAGGTCATTTTCCCCCAAGTTCATGAATCTGAGAAGAACAGCCCACCCAGGGAGAACAGGGTCTACTCATGTCCACGTAGGAAACCCTCAGCCTAGGGCACAGTTCTGTGTGCAGTGGCTTCCTGTGTGTCCTGGGTCCCGACCGTGCGCGCGCGTGTGTGTGTGTGTGTGTGTGTGTGTGTGTGTGTGTGTGTCAGCCGTGCAGCAGGGCAGCCCTCATCACTCCAGTGTCAGAACTTTGTGGGCTGCGGGGCTGGAGCGGCCGCCCTGCGCGTGGTGCCCTGGGGAAGCCGCTGGAGAGGGGGCTGGGCTGGGTGCGGATGCTACAATCTCGGAGAAGACGGTATTTTGGTTGAAAGCAAAAACCACAGTGCAGATATTTTTTTAAAGCTCTCTTTGGGTAAAGGGAGCAGATAAGTAAGTCATTAGATGAAATCAGGCATTTCCAGTCTCTCTGATCTTGCTTATGAGGAGCCCGGGAGCTTTGCCCTTATTTCAGGCCCCTGGTTAGGGTCCCGGCGAGCGGAGGGGCAGTGGGGCTTCTGTCCGCCTGCTGAGCTTTCCACGAGCTCGTGCACACGTGTGGGATTGCGGACGCAGAGTGGGTCTTTCTTCTGATAGACTTTGCTAGAAGGTAAATAGTCCAGCTACTTATTTATCATGTAGCCTTGGGGAAATTACTTAATTTCTGTCCGGTTCGATTTGCTTGTCTGTAAAAGGAAGGCAACTAATGACACCTGCCTGACAGTGTGAGGAGTGAGTAAGGGAGGACTTGGCAGAGAGCTAGCCCTCCGTAGGTCTCAGCCGTGACTGTGGTTATTATAGAAGAGTCACGTCTTGTTTACATTGTAAGTCATTTGTTAAAGATTTTTCATACTTCCATGATTAGTCTCTATTTTCAAGATGTGTCCTTGTAGTTCTTACTCATTTAATCATTCATTCACTGAGTTTGTGTTTATCAAGCACCTACTTACGGGCAGGGTGCTGTAGATTATTTTCTTCGTGCTCAGGTTCATTTCTGACATTGTAACACTCAGAGGTATGGTTTGCCGAGCACCTGCGTCAGTAGAATTGTTTACCTGGGGGTTAGTTTCTAAAATCAGGATATAAAAGGGAACATTGCGTATAGTCAAAATTACCCTCGAAACCCCTTAAATCTGTAATATATCAGGGGGTGATCAAATCTTTTCTCTAGAGAGTCATATACTAAATATTGGCTTTGCAGGCCACATATCGTCTCTGTCACATGTTCTTCATTTTCTGAACCTTCCGGAAACAAGCCTCAGTCTACATGAACAGCCTGGGGTGGGCAGCCTTCTGATATCCACGAGCCCAGATGTAGTCCCCTCCCATCTTGTCTCGGGTTGATCTTGTGACCGGATGACTACTGCAGAGACAGTGCATGGTGTGTGATTTCTGACTGTGGGTGGGTTCTGCCTCCTCGCTGCCTTGGGTCCTCTGCTCTGGGGAAGGGCAGCTGCCAGGTCGAAAGGAGAGGTCCAGGAGGTGAGGAGCCGCTAAACGTCTAGTTCGATCTGACTCGCGCTATAATGCAGCAGTGCGCTTGTCATCCGTGGAGAGCTTGTGCTCCCCCCACTGAATGGCTCCAGATGGCCGTGCTCTTTTTCAGTTTCACCCAGAGGACCTTCTGTACTTAATGGCTCTTCCCCAGGCAGCTGGCCGTTGACCTGTGTCCTGTGGCCTGCCTTGGAAAGACGAGCTGGGCCAATTGGTTCTGGCTCAGGAATTTGATCCAGGAGTTAGACTGCGTGATCACTGATGGGCACTTGAGCCAAAGAGGCTTGCAGAATCGGAGGCAGGCAGCCATGCCGTAGTCCCAAATTATGAGGGAGTAGTAGTTCAGAAGAAGCGTCTCGTGCGTGTGTTTAACCGATACTGGTTTGAGCACCTGCTGTGTGCCAGGCATTGTTTCAGTCACTTGGGTTATAGGCCTCCATCCTCATGGCTCGTGGGTGTCCGGGAGGGGAAGTGGACAGTGGATAATACATAGTATACACGAGCTGGTTACAAAGAATGAGAGGAGGGGAGAAGTGCGGAACGAGGGGCATCAGGAGTTCCTAGGCCTGAGGGGTTAGACTGCAGAGTTCACTAGGGCAGACGGGAGCGGCCTCGTTGGGAAAGTGAGGTGTGCGTCACATCTTGGAGGAGGAGAGGGCGTTAGCCAAGCAGACATCCGAGGGACAGGCCTTCCAGGCAAGGAGATCAGGGAGGTATGTTCGAGGAGTAGTGAGGAAGCTGGTCGGACTGGTACGGAAAGCATCTCATTGGGCCTGGAGGACCATTGTAAGGGCTTTGACTTCCACGTGAGAGAAGTGGGGTGCTCTTGCAGAGTCGTGAGCAGAGCCGTGAGATAATCTGACAAGTTTTCCTGTGATCGCTTTGTTCTGGGGGGGGGGGGCAGGTAAAGGGCAGCTGGGACAGAGGTGGGGAGCCCTACTGGCAGCCAGTGCAGTAATCCGGGCCAGGACAGTGCCAGTGGTGGAAAGTGGGTGGATCTGAACATATTTTCAAGACTAGAGCCAAAGGATTTTCTGACTGCTCGGATGAGGGTTGTAGGAGAAAAGGAGGAGTCAAGGATGACCCCAAGGTTTTGGCCTGAGCAGCTAACCGTAAGGATGGAACTGCCATCAAGTCATTCAAGGGGAAAGGCTGTGGAGGAAGATCGGCGGTCAGTTAGAAGTGCCCAGATCTTTCCGAACCTGAGTTCTTCATCTGAACCACAGAACACAGAATTGTTTGAGTGACCGTTTTCTCAGATCTTCCAGGGATGGTCCGCAGCTGGTGTCATTCTAGTTGCAGCAGAGTTAATGCAGTACGTCCAGTAGATGCCTTAGGGTCTTAGGCTTCATGCTCTCCTATTACATCCTTAGTCGAGAAAGGCAGAAACCCAAATAGCCCCCAAGTCGGTTCATAATTAGTCATAAAAGGTCAGAGCTGAGATCTGAAGAGTTAAGTCAGGGTTAACCAGGCGAAGCGAGGTAGACCTGTGTGTGTGTGTGTGTGTGTGGTTGGGGGAGGGACGAGGACACTGTCTAGATGAAAAAACTATGTGTAAAGGTCCTGAGGCCAAAGGGTGGGAGGGGGGAGGGGCGCTCAGTGGAAGATGATGGGAGTCTTTGTTGACAAGCTGAAAAGCCATAGAGGAGTTGTTTTTGTTTTAAGAGGATACTTAATTTTTTTTTTTAAAGATTTTATTTATTTGAGAGAGAGAGCACGAGAATGGGGTGAGGAGCAGAGGGAGAAGCAGACTCCCCGCGGAGCAGGGAGCCCGATGTGGGACTCGATCCCAGGACTCTGGGATCATGACCTGAGCTGAAGGCAGCTGCTTAACCGACTGAGTCACCCAGGCACCCACCATTGAGTGTTTTAAGTGGGCTGCATGTGCGCGTTTGTGAAAGCTTGATTGAGGGTGGACATTAGATTTGTCCTCCCATGAGATTACCCCAGCTTCGGTAGGAGAATGCCCAGGAGCAGCGGGAGGGGACCTGGTGGCTGAGTGAGCCATCCCAGCCGCTGATGCAGTTGGACCCGGTGGCCACAGTGGACAGATTCGCTCGTATTTGGAGGGTGAATGGGCAGGACTTGCTAACGATGGGATCTGAAGGATAACAGGAAGTGAAGTGGGGCAGGGATGACAGGCAGATTTCTGGCTTGTGTTGACGGGTACTCACCGTCTGTTGAGATAAGAAGTATGGGAGGAAACCCCGTTCTTATTTATTTGGTTTCAATATAAACCATGAAGTATGGTTCCTTTAGGCTTTTTCTATTTTTGTTAACCATAGGAGCAAAAACTTCTTGCAGGTGTTTGCAGGTTAGTCTCCTCGAAGTTCTTAACTTGTGGGATTTGAGGGGCTGCTCAAGGGAGCGATTTGGAGGGACAGTGCTCCACGTCCATGTTGAGAGGTCCTCCCTCTGGCACGACATCTCCAGTGCAGCGCCTGCAGAGCTCTGCCTGGGGGGATAACTGCGCATGTTCTGACCTTCAGGAGGGGCCAGAGACCTGGCCGTGGCTCATTTTTATCTCTCTTCATGGGCAATTGGGCTCCTAATGAGAATGTTTTCTATTAGGAGATCCCAGGAAGCCTCCATTCTTGAGTGACTCACATGTTTTATCGGAAGAACTGCTGTGTGGCGCGTGCTCCAGTGGGTAGCTGACACTTGCCACAGGCAGCCACCAAGGTGTTGCCATCCAGTGAAAGGGACCCGTGGTGGTGCACTATCAAGGTTGACAAGCTGATTTCTCTATTTCTGTGAAAACGAACTTCTTTTAAGGTGTGTGGTTGGAGACCCTCGGGTAGATAGCGCGAAGGGAGGGAAGATAGGATCTCTGCCTTGGCATTAAGTATTCGCCAACTACAATTTAAACTTGTCATCCTTGGCGTCATCCCAAGAGCTGGGCATGCGCTGAGTTCTAAAAAGGATCACTGGAAGCTGGTTGTACAAATGGGCTGCTGTCCTTCCATGTGTCTCCTTTACTTCTTCCAATTAAGAAAGCTGAGGACCACCTTATTCTTTACTCTTGAGACTTTTTTTTAAAGATTGAATTATTGATTTGTCAGAGAGAGAATGAGAGAGAGAGCACGAGCACAAGCAGAGGGAGTGGCAGGCAGGGGAGAAGCAGGCTCCCCATTGAGCAAGGAGCTGGATTTTCGACTGGATCCCAGGACCCAGGGATCATGACCTGAGCCGAAGGCAGGAGCTTAACCAAGACTGAGTCATCCAGGCATCCCGAGACATTTTTTAAAAAAATGAAATCTAAGGGGAACATACTCCGCTGAGAACAGGAGTGAGGGGAGGGTGAAGAGAATTCCCAGTGTAGGTTACTTGATTGGCCACTACAAAATTGTTTATTAATTGAATCCATTGCTTGGGCTTGCCTTCTCCAATTTTCCAGTCTTGTTGAGAAGCCAGTGACTAACAGCTTGATTTATCGTGTTAAACAAAATCCAACTGAGTAAATGAAGATCTGATTGGCTTTATTGAACATTCATGAATTGGGCAGCATCCCATCTAGCAAGTAGAAAGGAGCTCAGAGAAGATGTGTGAAATGGAAGGGCTTTATAGGCAGAGGTAGGGCGGACAAGGAAGCTATCAGTAAAAGAAAAGAAAGGATTGTTTCGGGCTAGGTTGTCTTCCTTTGGGGGGAGAGTGGGGGTCTGTCATGCAGATTACCTTTCCAGGGTGGATTGGGAAATTCCAGATTGAGTGGTTAATGGTCACATTCCTGATGTCACATCTTGGTTTGCTGTCATGGGGACCAGTGACTCCATTTGGGGCCTGTTGTTTCTTTTTTCCTTCTTTTTTTTTTTAATAAACATAGCTGATATTATTGGTAATTTTATTTTTGTATAGTTTTGAACCTCAGCAGTTAAAATGTTCAGCTTCTTTTGTATCTTCTTTTTTACCAGAACCCCGCTCCTAGTTTAAGTATAGTGTACCCGTGCAGCTCCATTTAAGTGTCAAGAATGAAGAGTTCCCCGGGGCCGAGAAAGCATGTGATGGGACCCAATCTTTTACTTCATCCAGCAGATATTAATGAGGACTTTCTATGTGTCTAGCACTATGCCGGGTACTGGGGATCCAACAGTGAGCAAAATACACGTAGCCATGCCTCTCACCGCCCAGTGGAAAAGAGAGGCCATCAACCCAACCAGCAGCACAGTGGGGTGGTCACAGGATCTCTGGCCTAGTCACCCAGTCCAGGAGGTCAGGAAAGGTGTCCGAAGTGAAACAGTTGCTTAAGCAGAAGGAGCTGAGCAGATTCTAGATGGTCTGGGACGGCGACTTTACAGTGATTCCAGGGCTGATTTGACAGCTCTTTGCGTCGATGCCCGGTTGTGTAGTGGAGTTGTACTGGATACAGGCAGAGGGGTTGGGTCTGAATAAAAGTACACGAGATGATAATTGTGTATAGTCACAATTACTCTTAAAAAATCCCAGTTGAAGACTAACAAAGTCAGTTATCCTTTCAGAGTTAAAACAGGATGCTATTTTTTTAGAGCAGGGGTCAGCACCCCGTCCCCCCTCCATCAGGGCCAAATCCACCTGGCTCCCTGCTTGTGTAAATAAAGTTTTATTGGAACACAGCCACACCCATTTATTTACAAATCATCTGAGCTGTTTTCCCACCGAAATGTTAGAGTCAAGTAGTTTAATAAAGACCGTGTGCCCCACAAAACTGAAGATATTTACTCTCTTGCCCTTTAAAGAAAACATTTGCTGACTCCTCCTTTGAGCAAATGTAAGAATTTGTTTTATATTTAGGCACCATGTTCTAAAAAGAAAATTGTTATCTTTAAACACTAGAATCCTATGAGTGAGGCGAGATGTTCGCACCACAGAAGGCAAGAAGGGGCGGAGGAATCAGTCTCTGCACCTCTCTTGCCTTACTCTCACCCGGGGTCATATGCTTATTAACAGAAGAGAGAGTGGTTTGCCTAAAATGTTTATCCTTCTCCCTCTCCCTTCCTTCCTCCCCTTTCTGCGCGGTTCTCTGTTTTTTCAAGTGCACATAACGGGGTTGATCTGAGGTCAATGGAAAGCATCATATACTCTTTGTACTTCGAGTGTGGTGGGCTGGTGAAGAAAAGAACAGTGAGACTTAAGACTTAATTTGCAGATGATGTGGTTCTACTACCCGGGAGCCGAAATGGCGCCCTAGTGATTTCAGTAGAGACACATGGTCAAGACCGGGAACCCAGAACACTGTCCTGCAGCCCCCCACACGGTGTCCACGTTGTGCCTGGTGACGCCGTCGCAAGAAACCATTGTATTGTTCATCTCAGTGTTGGGAATTTTCGTTTTATTTGCATTGAACTATAACTGTGATTTGATTTGACAGTTGTAAAGAAACTAATCATGTGGCAGACGGCCTTTCAGATGGCTTCCTCATGTTCACGCCATCGCCTGTTGAGCTGGATGGACCTGTGAATAGGTCCAACCGACAGAATATGGCAAAGGTGATGGGATGTCACTCCCCTGATTATGTTTTGTTATATGAGACTCTTGCTAGCAGACACACTCTGGAGACATTGCCCCTTGCGTTAGAGAAGGAAGACGTTCCATGTCACAGGGACCGGAGGGCAGCCTCCATCCTCCAACCAGCAAGAAGCCAGAGCTCTTAACCTTATAGCTCCAAGGAAGTTAATTCTGCCAGCTGCCTGAGGGAGCTCGGGCACAGGCCCTTCCCTGCTTAAGCCCTGCGTGAGGCCTCAGCCGGCCGGCACCTTGACCGCAGTCTTGCAGAGGACCCGTCTGAATGCACGTCATCGGGCCCTGACCCACAGGGAGCGTGACATAACAAACGTACAGGTTTTTTGTTGTGCAGTAATAGAAAAATAACACAAAGCATAAAGAGTTTGCCCCAGTTGTTATTGGTTCATATTGAACATTATAAAAATGCAAGCTAATTCCAGGAATCTGTAGTAGGTTTGGCCTCATTCCGCCCCCCCCCCCCTTGAAAGTCATCCATAAATTATTGGGTCACTTGATGGAATTGGAATATGAATGGTAGCCTAGTTAAAAGTATTGTATTGATGTTTAATGATGTTGACAACTGCACTGCAGTGGTACAGAAGACTGTGTGTGTAGGAAGTACTTGCTGAAGAATTTAAGGGAACACACTGTGATGTGTGAGACTTACTCTCAGATGGTTCAGGGAAAGGCATGTATGTAGTGTAAGTATGTCTGCATGTGTGTGTGCGTCTGTGTGGTGGTTAGCCCCCTGCTTTAAAAGTTCAGTCTGAGCGGTCTAGAAGGTCTTTCCTCGTAGGGTAGAGCGTTTTACCTTTTGCTTTTACTTTTCCTCTGTAGAGTTCCAGAAGCAAAGTGGGCGGCTAAAAATAGCCCTTGGTGTTTGTTGTTTTGTGCGGAAGCAGGAGAGGCCAGCAGATGTAGGACCCCTGTCTGCTGTGGTTACTCGTGTGAAAAAGCTTAATTCTCGGCTAAATGTTTTCTCATTTGCTACTCGCGACAGCCCTTTGTTGTGGGTACTGTCGTTTGTCTCCATTTTGCTGGTCGAGGGTGTTAAGCTAGTCGTCCAGGTTTTCTGGGCTACTTAGTGGTCCAGCCGGGCCTGGCTGCGGGTGTGACCCATGGTCCTGCCCCTGCTTGGTTACCGTGGAACTTCACCTTCGAGAGCACTGTTCCCGCTGTTCCCCTTCTAAGAAACTGGCCCCCAGGAAGAGGCCGAGCTACTGGCGTGACCCCGGGCCGGCATCCCGCCTTCCAACGGGAGCTCTGGTCACAGCCCTGGTGAGCCCGTAGTCCTTCGTTTGCCCTGTCTCGTCTGGCCGGCGAACCCACCCGGGGCTCCTGCGGCCGTTTCCGTGGCGCCGGCAAGGGATCGCTGACGAGCCCCTGCCAGGGGACGCCCTGCTGGTGGCCCTCCTGGCACGAGGTGGCCTGCTCGTGGCCCCGGGGGACGAGGTGAGCGCTCCACACCGGCGCATGCGGAGCGCAGGGCCTGTGCTCGTGCTCGGCCTCCCAGAAGTCCGCCTCAGCGGCCAAGCTTATCATCCCTCCTCCTTCATGCAGCGGTTCCACCTGCCCCCTTCTCGTCCACACCGAGTTCCCATTTTGGGCCTGCTTCACTGGAGCTTCAAAGCAGGGGTGGCCTTCTTCCAGCATTTGGGGGCCGAAGAGTTCCTGACCTTGTGGTTTGCCTTGAGCCTGCGGGTCTGTTTTTTCTGGCTGCTGCCTTCCCAGACCTCATCCCCTTCTCCTTGCGCTGGGGAAAATGGTCCATCCACACCTGCAGCCTCCCTCTGTAATCTTGGCTGTCCGACTGAGCAGTGAGTCCTTGAAGAAAGAGTCTCTGGGGAGGAAGCGGGCTCCTGGTCCTCCTGCCCCAGTCCCCCCACCTCCCGCACCCCTGAGGGCTGGCCTCCAGGGGAGCCGTCCGCTTGGGCTTTCTTGTGCATGCTGAGGTTCTGCTGATACCGCTCCGTTCTGTGGGCGGGGACCTCGTGGGGCCTTAGTCGTCGGTGCTCTAACCGCACCGAGTTCAGGCCTCAGAACTCAGTGTCGATGGGACTGACATCTCACTTCTGCCAAAAATAGGTGGGGAAAACCCCTGTTTCCATGAGTTCTTTAAGGGCGGTTTCTATATTAACTCAGGGCTCCTGGAAACAACAGACAGGGTCGTATTAATAATTGAGATTAAACCTAAGAAATGTATTCACAAATATAAAGTTCTTGGGCTATCGATTTTTCAATAGAGAACAGATATTAAGTGGCTACTTGAAGAACACCGTAGGTCCTGTAAAGCCACGACTGAAGACCAATTCACAGCGTTACTTTATATCCTCCCCGAAATTTCTTCTGGAGTGCATACTAAGGAGAAGTTTCCCTCTTCTGTTGAGTTCGTATATTTTTTTTGGATGGTCAAATGAATCCCTTTTTACCTTTGCTACTAGGAAACTCAGAGCCAACCATCCATGGCTCGGTTGCAGTAAATCTTGAGTCCCGAAGCTTCTGATTCTCTTCTCTTTTAAACCCTCTTACTTGTTTTGTGGTTAGCGTTGCCTAAAGAAATCCCTACGGTTGGGGGGAGAATTGCTTTGTCACTTTGTTCATTAGTTCTGTGGTTTGCCTTGGCCACCCGGACCCCCTTCTGGGTAGAAGCAGTTGTGTGTTATGTCAGTGATTAGGTACAGGTTTTAACCAACGTAGACGAGAGCTTGTTCACCTGGGCACTGGGGGAGAACTCTGATGTCCGCGTCTCCTCGAAGGAGTCCAGTCCCATGGCACAGTATTGACTGAGGAGAATTTTGTTCTGACCGAGACAGCGTCTGTGGGACCGGTACCGACTGGAGACTCTCTGCAGTATGCGTTAACGACCCACGGCTGCAGCTGCGCCCCTGGCTCGCCTTCTGGCCGTGTTTCCTTGGCCCTCCTTGCTCACCAGAGGGGCGAGGAGGAAAATTCTTGGCAGATGCTTTTAGCAAGACCCCCCGCCCCCGAGGCATGACGGAGGAAGCTAATCTTTTTTAATGTTAAGGTAGTTTGGTTGCGTCTTTCCTCTTAGGGTAGAGCATTTGGGCTTTTGTTTTTGCTTTTGCATTTCCTGTGTGTACCTCCCAAAGCAAAATGGACTGCTAAAAATGTCACTTGGTGTTTTATTTTGTGCCTAGAATAACATTCAAGACTTGTGAACACTGTGAGTCACTAAAATAGTTTTAGGAGAAAAGAAATGTTATCTGTGTTAGTCTGCATTTCCTTCTAGAAATTTTCCAGTTGATTCTGTATGCTTATTTAATTGGACATAGATGGGGGCCCCTGGGTGGCTCAGTCGTTAAGCATCTTCCTTCAGCTCAGGTCATGATCTGAGGGTCCTGGGATCGAGCTCTGCATCGGGCTCCCTGCTCGGCGGGAAGCCTGCTTCTGCCTCTCCCACTCCCCCTGCTTGTGGTCCCTCTCTTGCTGTCTCTCTCTCTGTCAAATATATAAATAAGATCTTAAAAAAAATAATAATTGGACATATATAATCTATTTCTTTCATCAGTAGCAATATAATAGTGTTTTATTTGCTGGTACGTTGCATCTCTCCTTGTATGCTGAACAGCTTATTTTTAAAAATAGAGTAAGTTTTGTAGGAAGACCACAGTTAAGAAGGAAAGTAGCTGGAAAACAGGCTGTGTGCACGTCCATCATCACTAGAGCTTACACACGTGCCTGTCACGAAGTGGGCTCAGGCTTGTGCCCCAGGAGTCCCCAGTGTCTGGCACAGTGTAGACACTTTGTCAATACTCGTTGGATAAATGAAGTCAGGAGCAGTACAATCAGGGAAGGGTTAAAGAAGGACGGCTTTCCGAGACTAAGTAGGTAGGGAAGTCAGCTAGGCCAGTGGGTCTCAGACTTAGCGTGTGTCAGAGTCACCTGGAGGGCTGGTGCAAGCGGATGGCCGGGCCACACCCCCCGAACTCCTGACCCGTGGGTATGGCGTGGGGCCCAGGAGCTTCCATTTCTAACCGTTCCATAGGTGCCGCTGTTGCCACTGCTGTCTCAGGACCATACTTCTGAGAACCACCGATCTGGGCTTATTGCCCTTCTTTTCCAGATGAGAAAAGAGGCTGAGAGGAAGCGTGATTTGCCTAACTGACCAAACCAATTAGTGGCAGAACCTACATGAGAAGCCAGCCTCCCACTTCCTAACTTCCAGGAGAGAGAAATGTGTTCCGATGTCCCTAAATTGGCAAACTGCTAAGGTGACCACATGCCCTAGTTTCTTTCTTGGGATTGAATCCCAGGTCACTGCCCACTTTGGGACAGGACAAGAGGACAAGCGGTGTTATTCCAGATGTTCGTTAATCCTACAGACGTGCCCCGTACCAGCTGCCCATTTGTGACCAGTCGACATCCGCCACCCATCAAAGGAAGTGGTCTGTTTGGAAGACGATTAAAGCCCTCTCATTGTGGCCAGTTGTGTTCCTGAGGGGTCTTGCCCATCTTGGCGATCTTAGCACAGCCCTCAGGCCTGGCCGGCTGTGGCTGGGACACGCTGGCTCGGGGCCCAGTCGGCCCCTCCACAGCTCATTTCCCCGCAGCGGGGTAGGCACCGAGGTTGGGGTGGGAGGCGCGCTCCCGACAGACCCCTGGGCTTCTGAGGCTCTTTTCGTCTGGGGGAGATGGTGGGAATCTCTGATGGGCAGGCAGCCTTGGAGCACAGGCTGTTCGGGCTGGGCAGAAGGAGGTTATTGTAGGCATTTGCTGCTCACACTTTTCTCTTTCGTTTCCCATCCATCGTGTGGACTGTTGGCACCTGTCACCCTCGCACCACCGTCCTGGCACCTTCCCGCTCTGACAGACACGCTCACCGGCGACACTTAAGGAAGACACTTTAATGTCATGAGGAAGAGAGTGAGCTTGTAGTGCCAGTGAGCGGAGTGTGAGTGCAGGCTGTCACAGACACGGTATGACTCTGGGCCTGGTTCTTTTCTTTGAGCCTTAGGTTCTTCATCTGCGAAATGGGCGCTGAGATACTGTCCGCCTGTCAGGGCTGGCGTAGTAGGTGCTCAGTAAATTGTGGGCTGTTCTGAGGAGAGCACGGTGTGGGATAGGTGGCACTATAGGCAGAATGTGACTAACACTTGCGTCAAATTGCCCTTCCCCCTCACTTCCTGTGGCCTCCGTCGGTGTACGGACCGTGCCTGCACGTTTGGAATTCCCCTTGGGTCAGCTGGGGGAGTTCATTTTGTCTAACTGTCAGCAGCACACTGGGGAAAGGATCCTGTTGAAAGGAGGACGACTTCGGGGTGGCTGCCTTCTTACCCTGTGGGTAGCAGGTCGAGACTTCTTTCTCAGAGCAGGCGAGGAGGGTGTGCGGTGAGCCCCGTGCTCTGTCCCCCTCTGTAGAGCGCGCTGCCCGGCACCTCTGGGCGGCAGCCCTCCCCCGCCTGGCCCAGGCCGGCCCGCCGCCGGCCCCCACTCCCACCCTCTGCCTTACTGACCAGGTCTCCGGACTCACCTTGAGCCAGCTGGCCCAGGGCCTTCCCAACATGCTCTTCCCTCTGCAGAAACACTTTTCCTCAGTCCACATCCCACACACACACCCTAAAGAAAATGAAAATCTGGCCAATTGCCGTGAACCTTTCCGGCTTCAGTTTAAACCAGTTTCCTTGCAGGGTTAAGGGTGGTCACCTGGGTGAAAGGTGGCTTTAGAGCACCCTTTCCTGCCTTCCTAGCGCCCCCCATCAGTGTTTCTGCACTTCCCACGTAAGCTGCTTGCACTGGAAGCCTGGCTCCGTGTGCCTCTGGGGGCGTCCAGACCGAGGTCCGAGCCTTTAGCACTTGGTCTCCAGTTGGGTGGGGCGGCCTCAGCCCACTTGTAATGGTGTGTTTTGTTCGGGTCTCTTCCCGGTTCCTCCTTAAGCATTGGTGTCATGTCCGCCTGACTCGCTGCCGCACCCTGGGCACCGAGCACGAGGGGCTTGAGAGATGTGCTGGGCCCTATCACCTCGCACAGTCATCCTCCACAGGGTTCCCTTCGGTCCAGAGAGGAGAGCGGGAATGCGACAGGATCTTCCTTGACACACAGCCAACTCAGACTGGACTTTGCTTGTAGGAGCCTCTTCACCTGGGGCCACGTGGAGGCCATCGTCGCCCGCGCAGGTGGGGCCAGTGCTGGGGACACTGACCTTCACCGACTGGACGTCCTCGGAGGGCTCACACTTCTCCAAGCTCGGCCATCCCTAAGCCGGCAGTTTCCTTGCCGCCACGTGCCACTCATGGCCACAGCCCTGGAAGGGGACAATCACATAGGAGAAGAAATGTGTCCTAAACTAAGTGTGGAGCTCTAGATTTCTTTGCACCTTGGGGAGAGGCCCAGGTAGGGACCTCTCGTACTTCGGGGGCTTGGCTCTGGGTCGGCTGTAGTGCACAGAGGGACGAGCTCTTTGGGTAAGAGACCAGAATTTTAAAGCCGAACTGTGCTCTAGTAGGTTGGACAGAAGAGGCTACCCATTTGAGCATTTCAGAACTGGCCTTTCCATGGATGGCTTTGGGTTCGCCGGCCCCAGAAGCCAGTGTTGAAGACAGAGTGGCCAGCCTGTCGGAAGCAGCCAGGCTTTAGCCGAGCTTCAGGACACATCGTTCTGTGCTAATATTTTTGTTTTGATGAAAAATTTAAAAACACCACTCAGCCTCCATCACAAAGAATACAAAAATATTATTATAAAGAAACTAAATACATTTCAATCCCTGCTTTGTGGTGATACTCAATTTGTAAAGAGAGTTGGAACCAAAAACACTTTAAAAAGGTGACCTTCAAACACGTGCC
>CM052892.1:3307022-3338425 GCA_028534135.1 Potos flavus
AGTGGTCACCCCTTCCCCCCAAGCCCCATGGCTGGGCTCATGCAGGCCTGTTCTAGGCACAGTGTTTCAAATCCGTCTCCCCATCAGAACAGGCTTGTCCCAAGGAACGTTTTGATGTGAGATTTGAACTTCCCTGCCAGAGTGCAAGGATGCACCTGCCTGTTGCTTCTTGTGTGGACTAGGTTCTGCTGAACTTGGGGCTTGCCCATCTCCCACTCAAGATTTGGAATTTCTTCACAGTTTATCTCTTTCCCCAGACCTTTGTTCCCTTGGAGGACTAGTTAAAGCCCAGGTTCCTGGGTCCCTCCCCCAGAGATTTGGATTCATTAGGTCTGGGTTGGGGGCTGGGGTGGAGAACTGGTATCCTGACCAGCTCCAGGTCATGCCAGTGCTGCTGTTCGTGACCCACAAACTTCCCTCCCCTCCCCTCCCCTCCCCTTCACCCTCAGTTGGGGAAAGGATTAAGGCGCTGTTTGGCCAGAGAATTAATTCATAGGATTACAAAGTGAAATCGAATTTAAGTCTTTTAGATTTGTGATACCCTTTGTGTACGCGATCACAGTATTTCTCACTGTGGTTGGTGGTCGAAAGAGGCCAGGAAGCCCCCCCGATCGCCTCCACCTTGGAAACGGCCCACCAGCTGGCGCTGCGCCCATGCATGGTCCTTAGTTCCAGACCCAGAGCAGGAAGCTCAGCCGGTGTCCTGGTCACTCTGGGAAAGCACTGGATTTGCGGTCTGGATCGCCCCTACACGCCACGTTAGTGCCTTTTGATCGCTTCTGTTCTGTTTCATGTTTTAATCCACGGAATTGGTTTGGGGACCTGCTAATGTGCCGTGCCTCAGAGTCAGTGTGAGCAGGAGGACTAGACCGGACGTCTCCCACTCGTGCAGCCGTTACCCTTTCTGCTGGGGCTCACGCTGCTCCGTCTCTCAGAGATGCCTCTCTTACCCAAGGCGACCCCATCTCTTCACATGTTTCACGGTCCTGTCCCAACACGTGTGCTCGGCTTACAGCCTTAGGGCTTTCTTCATGAACTTTTCCTTATCTCGCCGGAAGTAAGCCCTTTATTTCTTCCGCATTTGACTTGCTCTGCTGTGTGTTGGAGCTCAGGGTGTATGGCTTTACTTCTCTGGCAGCTTATAAACCATGTGAGGCCAGGGCCTGCTTTCCCGTTCAGCCACGGACCGGACCAGATCTTCTATGGCACCAAATGCCCAGCACGTGGCTGGTGGAGGGAGCTCGGCCAAGTTGTGCTCCATTGTGTCGGTGGCTGCACGGCCCAAATTTGGTTTCTAACCTCGTTTCACTGGGAAAGTGTATTCTGATTCCAAGCCACTGACTTGAAGAGGACGCGTCTCTGCCTCCTTCGTTCTCCCCTGTGTGGCCTGTGCTTGATCTTCCTCCTTGGCGTGCTGAGACAGACGCCGCCGCCTCTGGAAAGATTTGGGCCTTTACAAAGAACTTCAATTCTAGGGGATGAAAAGGATGCAGCTGCTCAGAGAGAACAAGGGAAAACTAGGTTCCTTCTCCAAAAATGCACATAGTGTCCTGCTCTGAGGATTCTAGAATGAAGAAACAGGATTTTTCGTAAAGGCACTCTTTGGGGTGGGGTGGTTTTTGGAGGGTTCTGAACAAGAGAGAGAGACTTTGGAGAGAGTTAAAGGAATGTTATTTGGCTGAGTCTAAGACCCAAGAAGGGAGATGGCCAGCCACCCAACTGTCTTTTAAAAGCACACATTGTGATGCTATTTTGTTATTACTCACAGACTGTAAAGGTATAAATTCATGAGAAGTGGGAGGCCTTTTTGACTTCGGAAAGTCCCTTTCTAATGCTTCCTAGCCAGACGGCCACTCCAGCTATCATTCAAATACGTATTCTTCTGCAACCCATTGTTCCTGGAGTTGTTTAAAAAGAGCGGCTGGGTTCCATCTATAATCGCACCTCCTAAGGTGAGAGAGCTGGAGCTTGGCCTCTCCCTTGGCCTTCCCCTGTGGGCTAAGAGACTGCCTGAGATCTCAGCAGCAGGAGTATTTTTAGCCCAGGAGCTAGCACAGCAAGGAGGTCTTTGATGTGCTGCTGCCGTGAGTGAGCCATCTTGGTCTTGGACTTTTCCAGAGGGGTGTGATTCGCTTTTATAAGCAGTACTGGCCTGAAACTCTTGTCTTCTGCTCTTGTGGTGACTTGCTTACCTGTGCATCAAAGTTGTGAACACATCTAATAAACAGTGCATTTGCTAGGCTTTCATTTCGAAAGGAGGAAGAGGGATCCTACCCTGACATGCACCGTCTGAGTCGGAGGCTGGGGTGGGGGCAGGGCGGCGGTGCACACGGCCGGGCACAGAGCCCGGTACCTTGTAGGTGCTGGTTTGTTAGACGTGGGTACTGACCCGGAGACAACAGGCTGTTCGTTCAGGGGACAAAAGCGTGCGTGAGTCCTCCTTCCCCGTGTTCTGTTTTATTTGAGCCATCTTTAGGGTACTTCCTCCCTTCTCCCTCCCACGTGAGAAGACCGTGGCTGGAGTGTAAGCTACACTGGGCTCCAATCCAGTCTGTCACCTCTCAGCCTCCGTTTCCCTACCGCGGAGGGTCACTGTGAGAACCGAATGAGGAAGGCCCATGAGGTGCCCGGGGTGGCGCTAGACGCCGTCCCAGCTGTGGCTGTGTGGTCACTCGGCACTAGTGCCTTCTGCACGGAGAGCTGATACATTTGACTGGAGATGAATTGGTTTGGATGCCAGGCTCTAAGCTGCTGAAATTCTGGCTTTGCCTAAAGCAGCGTGTCTTCTGACTTTAGCCCCAGAATTTTAAGGGCCTCCAGAGCCTCTGGTGGGTGGCGAGATCGCCCGTGGCTGCAGGTATTTCACAGGGAATAGCTGGGCGTCACCAGCCCTGGAGTGGGCTGGCCTTTTCCCTGGCCCTCTGCGTGTGTTTGCTTATGACTCTGGAGTTGTCTCAGGAAGAGGGGACATGTCTGGGAGGGTGGTCGATACTTTCTCAGCCATTACTGAGGAAGGAGCGTGGGACTGGCCTGGTTCGGGATGCCTGGGTCCCAGGCTGGGGGCCACATCCAATCCCAGGGCCTCCGCCTCCTCTGTAGGTGGCCTCAGGACCCTTTCAAGTGCTCACACCACCTGGAAGCCGAGAGCCCCACCACTCACTTGGTACCTGCGCTGCCTTGGCCGTGACCGTGGAGGGATGGGATTGATCAGCGCTTGCTTCTGAATGTGTAGAGCAGAGTGGGGTTGGTTTTTTCCCTCCATGTATGTCTGGACCATCATACATAATAAAGATTTCTGCCAGAACAGGCCCCCTGACCCCAAACATATTTGAGAGACAGGAACAGAGGGTCAGGATCCAGGAAGAAACTCTCCTCGAAGAACAGCTGAGAAGACCCTTTGCTCGTTTTGTTCCAGAGAAAAATTCGCTGTCCCTGCTTGGGTGAGACTAAAGGCTACCTCTCCCTCACCCCCAGCCCTTACTGTCCTCCAGCCACGTGCCTGGGAAGCCAGAAGTTTGCCTTTGGAGAAGTGGTCATCGTCAGATCCCTCTGTGGTCCTCCGAGGCTTCTGTAGCCTTTTCCAGGCCAGCACCGTTTGCTGACTCTGGTGCTTTCTGTGGGTCCCCATGTGAAATGAAGCCTGGAGCTGTTCTTGTAAGCCGAGCCCAGCCCTTCCTCCTGCCCCGAGGAGCAGGTTGGGTTTTCTTTCAAGGCCGCTGGGCCTCAGAGCACTTCCACGGGCACCTGGCACCTTCCTCCTCCCGAACGGGGCCATGAGCAGCTGAAAAGCCCCTGCCTTTGCTGGTCAATCTCCACCGTGGCACTGCTCACTCTGTGTCCTGACGGAGGACTTTCCCAGCTCTCCCCTCGGGATTAGGAGGCGCTGCCTGGAGGGAGGAGCTCTGCCTCGCTCTTTCTTGACCCTCGCGCTTTGCAAATGTTTGGCGTGTAAAGATAGAGGGAATGAATGGGGGAGGGAGTGAATGGGGATGCCCCGCGGGGCCTGGGTTATCGGATGCACCCTGTTTCCCCAGGTGATAGGGAAGGGGAGGGACTCTCCAGGCGACCCTTGTCCTTTCACTCTCTTCCTTCTCTGCCCAGTGAGCGCCTTCTGTAGTATCCCAGGGGCTGCCGGGGCCTGTGGCTCTCCTCTCCTCCCCCTGCTGCCCGGGAAGTAAATGCGGACTGGCTGACAGATGAAAATGTTTTTCCTCTGTAGGTCCAGAAGGTAGCCTGACAAATGATGGGTTCCGGGGTCCCTGAGCAGGGCCAAGTGCCGCCGAGGCCGGCAGAGCCTCCACTGTCGCGGGGCGCCTGCCTGAGCCCCGTCGTCGCGGCCCGGCCCCAAATACACAGGCCGCCCTGCCCCAACTTGGGCTGCTTTGCTGGTGACATGATGCGAAAAAATAGGCTCTGAGGCCCTCGAAGAGCATTGTTTGAATTCTAAACTGGCACCGGTCCCAACGTGCCAGTGCCTCTGAGGGACAGAGGCGGCCCCAGACAGCTCCGCCTCAGGGGCAGAGGTCAGGGCAGACTCCGCTTCCTGCTGCAGCCCGGAGCCTGGCCCCTGCGGGGCTTCGGCCCTGCCTGCTTTCTGCCCGGCGCGGTGGTGCGTTCACGCAGAAGCCACCACTACTCCTCCTGCTCTCAGCACCCCCCTTCTTCCCCCCGCGTCTCTCATCTCTAGAAATAAAACTCTGGAGAAAGTGACGAATTCGTATCTCGGGATGTCTATGAAGTCTGTGGCTTTAAGCATCTCTAGGCCATTTCCAAACAGTGATGAGAAAAAAATACTTCCTTGGGAGGAGGCCTCCCCCGGGGTGGGCTGACCTTGGGGTGGGCTGACCTTGACCGCTCACCGCAGGAATCAGCGCTCCAGTCGCCTCCTCTGTGCTCTGTGTGTGTGACCTGTGGGGTTGGGGGATGGTGCTGGGGCCCTGTGACTTGGTTTCCTCATGTGTCTAAGGGCAGTGAAAACCCTTTCCTTCCAGTGTTAGTGGAGGGTAGGGGTAACCGAGGGCTCCCCGCACGGCGCCCGACTTGTAATGGGGAATTTAAAACGAGAGCTGCTGATTTAGCCATCTGATGAGGCTCCAGGAGAGCAGCGGCCCTCAAGCCTGGAGGCTCCCCTTTCACCTCCTCGTGGAATATCTGTCCGATATTTGATGATGTTTGATAAAAGGAGTAAGTCTTGGGGAAAGCTCTGTGTGGATGTATTCAGAGCCCTCTCCGGCAGCGTGTGTGAGGGGCTGTGGACCTCTGAAGGGCTTTGCTTTTTTCTCCGAGTGAGAAGAGATGCCATGGGAGGGTTTTGAGCAGAGGGGCGATGTAATAGGACTTAACCTTTTACGAGGATCACTCTGGTCACTGGGTTGAAAAGACTAGACAGGCAAGAAGCAGGGGACTGTTGGACGGGTGTGGTCGTGGTTTAGGCACGAAGTGGCTGTGGTTTGAGTCAGGGCGTCAGTGGTGCCGGTGGTCGTAGTGGTGGGATTCTGGATAGACCGATAAGGTGAGACGGATGCACGGAGTTTGCTGAAGGATTGGAAGGTGGGTGTGAGCAAAAGAACAGAGTCAGGAATTTTGACCTGAGCCAACGGAAGGGTAGTTTCCTGTTTTACCAAGATGTAGTGGCAGCAGGTTTGGAAGGGAGTCTCAGGAAGGGTTTTGTGCTTGTGCTGCCTGATCTCGACATCCAGGAAAATGACCAGGAGCTCGTGTGTAGGACGAGACCGCTCCTCACTTCAGCAGTGCGGGCCTCTTCTCTGCGCCGGTCTCTGGGGTTCTCAGCTGGCTTCTCAACCTCCTGTGTCATCTCTGTGCCACCAGTGTACTCACATCTATCCCTCCGGCGTCCGTCTGCCGCCTTAACTCAGAAATCAGGTTCCCCTGGATATGTGCAGAGGAGGGTTCCTCTGTCCCTGTACTGGGCCTGGCCCAGATGAGATGCTCAAGTGTTTGTTGAGCATGAATATTGTTTCTTTCTTAGACTAATCTCATGAATAGGTACTATTATTATTATTATACAAAAATACATTGATTCAGTCTTGGTTAAAGACAAATTATAGGACACAAATATATTTACATTAAGTTCTTTCAATTTTCCATACAACAAGGAAAAGGAAATTAGAAAATACTTATTTACTGGTGATTTAGGATCAAAGAAGTATTTATATAGGTTCTTTTATTATTTTTACAAAGATGAAACAAAAACTTCCTAAGATATCCACAGATTCTTCCTGAGATATGCAGTGGCGAGTTATTTGGGAAGACACTCAATTCTGAGCTGTTCATGGTTAAACACATTTGTTTGTTTCAGTGACTAGGATTTCCTTGAATTGCAAATGATCTGTTAATCTGACCCATGTAAAAATCAAGTGGACACTTTTATTTATTTATTTATTTATTTATTTATTTATCAAGCAGACACTTTTAAAAGAACTTTAGACCCTTACGTCTACTTTATTCCAGCTTTTTGTTGATGTATACCATGAGTCAGAAAAGTACATCTGGCTTTAAGTATGCAGCTTGGAGAATTTTCACAAATTGAACACAAGAGTGTAAGCAGCTCCAATCAAGAAATAGACTGGGGCGCCTGGGGAGCTCAGTGAAGCGTCAGACTTTTGGTTTCAGCTCAGGTCATGATCTCAGGGTTGTTAGATCAATCCCTGTGTCAAGTTCCATGCTCAGCATGGAGGCTATTTGAGATTCTCTCTCCCTCTGCCCTTCCCCGTGCACGTGCACGTGCACTCTCTCTCTAAAATAAATAAATAAATCTTTAAAAAACAAAAAAAGAAATAGACCGTAGCTCCCTCCTGTCCCCTGCAGCTTACTCACCCCTCCCCAAGCATACCTGCTGTCTTCACTCCTAAAATCATAGATAAGTTTTGCTTGTTTTTATATTTATATAAATGGAATCATACAAAAATGTGTTTTTTTATGTGTGCCTACTTTCTGTGTTTGTAAGCTGCATCCATATTTTTGTATGTAGGTATAGGTTATACGTTCTTACTGCTGCATACTGTTCCACATGTGCAGAGGTCTCAGTGTCAGCGGGCATTTGGGTAGTGCTGTTTTGAATATTCTGGAACCTGTCTTCTTGTGATTTCACAAGGGTACACACCTGGGCATGGGATGCGGGGCCCCTGGGGAAACGTGTGTCAGCTGTCGTCCGGATTCTCCCTCTCCACGGGGGCGGGTGGACACCGCCCATTGCTCTTCATCCTCCTTAGCACGTAGGGTTTCCTATTTTCTCTTTCTATCTGTTCAAGTGTGTGTATGGTATTACTTTGTGGTTGTTTTTTTTTTTCTTTTTTTTTTCAAGATTTTATTTATTTGTCAGAGAAAGAGAGAGAGCACAAGTAGGCAGAGGCAGAGAGAGAAGCAGGCTTCCCGCTGAGCAATGAGCCCAATGTGGGACTCGATCCCAGGACTCCGGGATCATGACTCAAGCCAGGGGCAGCCTCTTAACTGACTGAGCCACCCAGGCATTCCGACTTTGTGGTTTTAATTGATTGTTTCTTGGTGACTGTTGGGAGTTGAGCACCTTGTCATCTGTCTATTGGCCATTTGGATATCATCTTTTGTGACGTGTCCATTCAATCCTGAATCTATTTTTAATCATTACCAGTTATGTAAAGAGAATCAAAATGGTGGCTCTATCAGATTTGAGCCCAAATCCAAGGTGAAGCTTGGTTTCTTCTGTAAGTAGTAGGCCTAGCCTCACTCTTACACCCCAGCCCTTCTGCCTCCACCCCACGCCTCTCTCTTTGGCTCAGTCCCTGCTGGTCTGTGTCCAGCTCAGGCATCTGGATAGTATCTTACCTTTGACCTAACAATTCCATTTCTAGGGGCCTGTCTCATTATTACAGGTGCCTCGAAAGGTAAACATGAGAATGTTCATCAATTCAGCATTGTTCAAAGAGCAAAAGTTAAAAACCATCAGCCAGGAGACTGGTTAAATAGGTTTCAGCAGAACATTATTCAACTATTAACTGTGCTCATGGGAAAAAATGCCCACAACATATAGTTAAGTTGAAAAATATTTCGGCTCTGCCATATGGAGAGTTAGGAGGGATTTTTCACTTTCTGTGTTCTGTATTTTTGCAGGGCTTGGATTTTTATAGCAAGGTTGTTTTACTTTTGTTGCTGGGGGGAAAACTGATATCCTTACTACTTCCAGCAGCAGCCACAGCGGCTCAGTTACCCGCAGATTGCCTGAACACGGGGGCGATGTGAGCAGAGTTTCACGTCAGAATGGGGGGCATAGGTGTTGCAAGACTCCAAATAGTATTTTCCCTCTTTTTTTTTTTTTTTTTTAAAGATTTTATTATTTGACAGAGAGAGAGAGAGATCACAGGGAGGCAGAGAGGCAGGCAGAGAGAGGGGGAAGCAGGCTCCCTGCTGAGCAGAGAGCCTGGTGCGGGGCTGGATCCCAGGACCCTGAGATCATGACCTGAGCTGAAGGCAGAGGCTTTAACCCACTGAGCCACACAGGCGCCCTTTTTCCCTCTGTTTTAACATGAATAGTTCTACATTAAGTAAGACAGAGGATTTTTTAATCTGGAAATCGTTGGAAGAAATGAAACATCAGGTTGCTTTCCCTTCTACTAGGCTGTGGTTATTTTTAGCTAAGTGTTGGCAGAGGCCTGGCGATGATATCAGATAACAGTAATGGCCTCCATTTATTGAGCATTTGCTGTAGATCACGTCCTTGGCTACATGCTTGACACAGAGGATCCTGTTCAATCCTGAGGTTATGCTTTTCTATAGGTGAGGAACCTGCAGCGCAGAGAGGTGCAGAGTTTGCCCGAGTCTGCACCTGAGCTCGGGTTAGAACAGAGACTGCCAGACCCCAGGGCCCACGTGCTGCCTGCTCAGCCTGAACTCTTGGCTTTAGCTTTTCTTTAGTCAGTAACATTTTAAATAAGTAACAACCTGAAGTCATAGCTTTAAAAAAGTTCTTCCTGGGGCGCCCAGCAGCCTCAGTCCATAGACTGTGTGAGTCTTGATCTCGGGGTTGTGAGCTCAAGCACTGTGTTGGGTGTAGAGATTACTTTAAAAAAAAAAAAAAAGTCTTGGGGCGCCTGGGTGGCTCAGTCGGTTAAGCGTCTGCCTTCGGCTCAGGTCATGAGCCCAGGGTCCTGGGATCGAGCCCCACGTCGGGCTCCC
The DNA here is from genome assembly GCA_028534135.1 of Potos flavus. NCBI lineage: Eukaryota > Metazoa > Chordata > Mammalia > Carnivora > Procyonidae > Potos > Potos flavus. Next base: position 3,316,194 of record CM052892.1, read on the forward strand.
TGCTCTGCGGGGAGCCTGCTTCTCCCTCTCCCTCTGTGTGTGGCTCTGCCTGCTTGTATTCTCTCTCTCTCTCTCTCTCAAATAAATAAAATCTTAAAAAAAAAAAGTATTTAAAAAGTTCTTCCTAATGTCCTCAAGCCACTTCTCCACTATAGTTGTCCTTTTTACACATTTGGAAAATGGGAGAGTGTGGATCGGGTAGGTAGCTTCAGATGGAAGTCGTGTAAGTGGACAAATGGAGGTCCTTCCCGGTTGGGCCAGAGTTCTGTCCCAATACGCTGTAGTAACAAGAAATTGAGAGCCATGCTGTTTCCCAAGATCGGCTGCGATAATTTTGGAACTGCCTCAAAGTGCTATCCACCATGACCCTGACGTGTTCCCTTGTGTGGCTGATATTTAGAGACCGCCCTTATCCAGAGTGAAATTAAGCCCTGACAGAAACCACTGCTAAGTTGGGCTCCCAGCTGCTGCCACAAGTGACATTTGAAAGGCCAGTTGATACGTACGTTTGCCGGCACCAGGCAGACACGGTTGTTAGGCTTGACTGAGGGGCAAGTTGAAAATCTAAGAATGAAATATTGGTTCCTGGCAGACTGCTCAGGAGAAAATTGGTACGACTTTTGGGGTTGGGGGGTTTTGTTGAGATTTGATTCTGTGAGCAGGCTACGTGCCTGTCTTCCAGCCTGTCCTTTCTCTGACATTCGTCTGCTTCCTGCCGTGGTCGCCCAAGAAAGTGCCTGCTCTTAGTAACACCGTGGTCATTTATACGGAAATCGTGAGGCTACGTAAGCCACCCTTCCTCTGGAAGAAATGACTAGCAGATTAGTCATTGGGAGTTCCTGACCTTCCGTGGTGTAAATGCCACACTGAGCAGTGGTCTGACACTTTGTTTTCTTAAGTTCTTTCGATGACCTTTGAAGCTGCTCTCACAGATTTGATAGATTACAATAAGATAACAGCTTATGGCATTTCCTTCTTATGTGAAGGAGGGTTTTTGTTTCCTTTGAGGTATGGCCGTAAAGAAAGTGGACCAGTCTGGCAATCCCAGGTGTTGGTGGGGCTACGGGACCTTGATAGTGGACTTGCAAAGTGGCGCAGCCATTTTGGAAAATCATTTGGCAAAATACACAAAATTAAATACAATATATCCTCTGTAGTTAAGGAGTCTCTTCACGGAAAGCTCTTGCATGAGTTCCAGGAGACATGTACGAGACTGTTCACAGCAGTGTTGTTTATAGAAGCTGGAAACAGCCCAGCGTCCGCAGAAAGTGAAAGCACTTACCTATACTTGAGTGTGCTTAAATGTCAGACCTACCCCTGAGTGAAAAAGCAAGAACACGAGAATATTTACAATGTATTTCCATTTATGTAAAGTTCACAAAGCTGTAAATTAAACTATACTTATAAACCGTCAAAAAAAAGTAAGGGCTGATAAGCACAAAAATCAGAATTGTGGGGAGGAGGGGGCGCCTGGGTAGCTCAGTTGAGTGACCAGCTCTTGGTTTCGGCTCAGGTCATGATCTCAGGGTCGTGGGATTGAGCCTCGCACTGGGCTCCGCGCTTACGGCAGAGTCTGCTTGGGACTCTCTCAAGTGAGTAAATTAATCTTTAAAAAAAAAAATCAGAGTCATGGTTACTTGTTTTTGGGAAGAGAGGTATGATCACAAAGGGGCATGTGGTGGCATCAGTGAACTTGAAAACTTTCTGCTTCTAGAGCTGTGTTGTCTGATACGACAGCCACCAGCCCCATTTCAAGTACTCAGTAGACACAAGGGCTGTCATGTGGGACGGTGCAGATATAGAACATTTCCGTCATTGCCAAAAGTTCTATTTGATAGGCTAGGTATGCGTTTAATTCTAAGTCGTGTGTGTGTGTGGAATTTTTCAAAATTTTGTTTTAATTTCAGTAGGAGAAGATCTCTAAAAACACACGTATACAAAATCGGAAGTGTAACTTTCTAAGTGAAAAGTCAGGGGCTAATAAGAGAGTGGTTGATAAAGCTACGTGAGACTCCAGTAGTGTGGGAGCTTGGCATTGGCCTCTCCTCCAGATGATTGATACACTTGAGGGACTCGAGAAGAGGGGCAGGAAGTCTACGGCCATACCACCCTGAACGCGCCCGATCTCGTCTGATCTCGGAAGCTAAGCAGGGTCGGGCCTGGTTAGTACCTGGATGGGAGAAGAGGGGCAGGAAGTGGGCGTGCGCACGTATGCGTGTGTGGTGCCGTTGGCGAGATTACCCCGACAGACGCCGCCTGTTGCTCCCTCCACCCTGTTAGCACTGGTCACTACAGTAGTCTGTCAGCACCCAAATGCACAGTTGGAGTGACCTTGCAGGTCACCTGAAATCTATGTTGTCGACCCATTGTTTCAAGGAAAGTATGACAAGCAGTCTCCAAGTCAAAATCTGTCCTAGTTAGTGTTGTCTTCTATTTCCAGAGTTGAGGAGGTTCATTACCATTACGAAGAACCTGCTTTCTCCACTTGATTTAATACCTTGTGTGCTAAAGGTAGCTGTTTCTAGGCTATTAAATACTCCCAGGAGAGACATTTATTGGTAGATGCAGTTCTTTCTTTAAATGCTGATAGGGATTCCCAGCTGTGCCCCAAGATAGACTAGAATTTCAGGTTGAGATAGAGAGAGTGCTGTAATATACTTCTTGCCTTCAGTTTGCTCTCAGATGGAGGTGCCCTTAGTTGGCCCTTGGGTCATGATCAGGGCTGGCTCTGTGAGTGCAGGAACCTGAGAGGTTTTTGGGGACCCACCATGCGTTGTTTGCATACCCCAGTTCTGCCCTGGCTATGACGGCAGGCCGTGAATCTGGCCTGTCCATACAGCAGCTCAGAGTCGCAGACAGGCAAAAGCAGAAGTTGGCTTGCCCAGCCCAGGTCTCTGGAGGTCTTTGACCACCAGAGAAACCGTTCATCCTGCCCAGACTTCCCCATTTGTGTCTGCTTTTCTGGGCCTGCTTTCAGTCTTAGTTGCTCGGGTGGAAGTCCCACGGATTAGTGCATTACTCTACCATCCCGTCTGGCTCGGGAACCTGCCTGGTCAGTGCTGTGACTGTAGGGACACTGAGGCAGGCAGCAGTACGGGCAAGGCAGAGAAGACGTGCAGCCGCAGAGGGAAACAGATTGAGACTTCTGGTCCACACTAGAGGAAGAGGAGGATGGCATTTCTAAGGCCCTCAGTTACTTAGGGTCATAAGTTAAAAAAGTTCAGTGCTGCGGAATAGCCTGATTCAGATCTGTAAGCAAATGGGAGATGAGAATTCAGAGTTTGGTCAACGTCGCTTCCCATCCAACTCGTCCAGTTTGGTTAGCTCCCAGTATGGAGGCACCATGTGTCCAACACCTGGACACGATCCTCACTGCGTTATCCACAGGCAGTGCCTCATTTATTCTACATCACATTGGCCATCTCAGGACAACGTCATCAGCCCTGTTCTCTGGAAAAAGGAACCTAAGACGTGGAAGGTGACTTTGAAGTATTTTAACCCAGACAGTCTTGACTACAGAGCTCACCCTTTTAACCACCGTATGTATGACTAGACCGGTCACATCATTTTGAAGTATGAAGAAGGAAGTATAAACTGTATAGGGGACCCACCCTGCTTGGGTGGGGAAGAAGAGGCAAGATAGAGGAAGATGGAGAAACCGCACCATGCCAGTTTACCTGCTTTGAATGCCAGCGCTGACCGTGGCCTATGAGGGCAGGTGCTGAGAGCCCCTCTTCACACTGTATTGGGCTGTCCTGTGTGCGGGGAGAGGTGCTCCAGCGTCCTGTGGATCTCACTACACCTTTGGGGTCCAAGAAGGCCTTCCTGCCAGCGGACAGCTGCAAACCGTGTTTGGTTTGACTGCATGTGAACGAAGGTCGGGCTCTGGCTTTTCTCTTTGGTCCAGAGTGCAGTGGGCTTCTAGATCGTTTGCAAAGAGCAGATAGTTTACCTGATCCTGCCTGCCACCTGGAAGGTCTGTCTTTTTGAAGCCCCAGGCAGTAATAATAGACACGGTGACAGGCCTGTAGCACAAGGCGCTATGTCATTTATTTGGAAGGATGTTTTAGTAGTAAACAGCTCGAAAAATTGAAAGGAGGTACCTTGGGATGCCTGGGTGGCTCAAGTCGGTTAAATGTCTGCCTTCAGCTCAGGTCATGATCCCAGGGTCCTGGGATCAAGTCCCACATGGCGTTCTCTGCTCAGTGGGGAGCCTTCTTCTCCCCCTGCTTGTGTGCTTGCTCAATCTCTCTCTCTCTGACAAATAAATAAAATCTTTAAAATAAAAAAGGGGGGGTGCCTTGTAGTTTTAAAACTACAAAGCATTTATTTTTCTATTGCATAGGATCATGATCTGTCCCCTAATTTTCAACCACTTTCAGATATTTTCTGTGAATTTCAGGTAGTATCAAAAGAGGCAGTCCGCTTTGCGGGATATTTCCTGATTGGTTGGTTGAATGTTTACTGTTGAGTGAATGTTTACTGAGCGTCTTCTATGGGCCAGGTACCATGTTAGCACTGGGGATGCAGGCATGAACAGGACAGGTGTGGTCCTTTGGTGAGTTTGCATTCTTGTGAGGAGACAAGCATATAAATAAATCACTTAATAAGATAGTTTCAGACACTGGACAGCACTCAGGTAAATGGTGAGATGAAGGAAGTCCTCAGTGGGTATTTGCTTTTTATAAAAACAGCTTCATTGAGATAAAATTCACATACATAGTTGACTCATTTAAAGTGTAAAATTCAGTGTGTGCGTGTGTGTATGTGTGTGTGTGTAGTAATTTACTGGGTTTCCGTGCAATCATCACCAGATTGTAATTTTAGAACATTTATGTCCCCACCAAAAGAAGCCTCATACTCATTAGCAGCCCTTCTTCTTCCCTCTCCCATTCCCTCATTCTTAGCCACTAATCTACTTTCTGTCCCTATAAAATTTGCCTATTCTGGACATTTCAAATAAATGGAAGATACAGTAAGTGGTCTTTTGTGACTAGCTTCTTTCACTTAGCATAATTTTATCAAATTCATCCATGTTGTAGCAGGTATCAGGATTTCATTTGTTTTTATTGTCAGGCAATATTCTATTGTATGGGTATGCACATTTTATTTATTCGTTCACGGACATCTGAGTTATTTCCACCTATTGATTCTTATGAATAATGCTGCTGTGAACTTTTGTGTACAAATCATATGGGTGTATGTTTTTATTTCTCTTGGGTATACGCCTAGGAAAAGAATTGCTGGGTCGTCCGGTAACCATGTTTGATCTTGTGAGGAACTGCCAGATATTTTCCACAGCCGCTGCCCCATTTTACATTTCCAGCAGCAGTGTGGGAGGGTTCCAGTTCCCCAACCATCACACGCTTGGTTATTACTTGTCTTTTTTATTATACACAGTGGGTTTGAAGTAGTAACTTACGTTGGTTTTGGCATTTCCCTGATGACTAATGATGTTGAGCATCTTTTCATATGTTTATTGCTCATTTATGTATCTTATTTGGAGAAATGCTTTTTGAAGTCCCTGGGTCATTTTTAATTGGATTATTTGTCTTTTGTTGAATTATAAGAGTTGTTCATGTTTTCTGTATGTAGATCCTTATCAGGTGTATGACTTGCAAATATCCTCTCCCTTTCTTTCTTTTTTTTTTTTTTTAAGATTTTATTTATTTATTTGTCAGGGAGAGAGAGAGCACAAGCAGGCAGAGAGGCAGGCAGAGGCAGAGGGAGAAGCAGGCTCCCTGCCGAGCAAGGAGCCCGATGTGGGACTGATCCCAGGACCCTGGGATCATGACCTGAGCTGAAGGCAGCCGCTTAACCAACTGAGCCACCCAGGCATCCCTATCCTCTCCCTTTCTGTAGTTTTTCTTTTCATTTTCTTTCTTTTTTTTTTTCTTTTCATTTTCTTGTGGTATCATTTGCAGCACAAACTTTTTAACTGATATATAATATCATGCTAGTTTCAGGTGTACAACAGAATGATTTGATATTCGTAGCTGTTGCAAAACAGTGACCACAGTTAAGTCTAGTTTTAAAGTTTTACCTTTTCATGAAATCCAATTCATCTGATTTTTCTTTTGTCACTTGTGCTTTTGGCTTTCTAAGGAACTATTACCAAACCGAAGGTCACAAAAATGTTATCCCTATGTTTTATTCTAAAAGTATATGGTTTTAACACTTACATTCGGGTCTTTGATCCATTTTGAATTAATTTTTGTATATGGTGTGAGGCAAGGGCCCAGATTCATTCTTGTTCTTTTTTATGTGAAATATCCAATCGTGCCAGCACCATTTGTTGAAAAGAACATCCATTCCTCCATTGGATAGCCTGACATCCTTGTTAAGGATTGATTGGCCGTAGACACATGGCCAATTTATTCTGGACTCTCGATTCCATTCCATTATTCTATATGCCTATCCTTATGCCAGTACCATGCTGTTTTGATTACTATAATTATTTTTTTTTAAGATTTTATTTATTTATTTGACAGAGAGAGATCACAAGTAGGCAGAGAGGCAGGCAGAGAGAGAGGGGGAAGCAGGCTCCCCGCCGAGCAGAGAGCCCAATGCGGGGCTCGATCCCAGGACCCTGAGATCATGACCTGAGCCGAAGGCAGAGGCTTAACCCACTGAGCCACCCAGGTGCCCCTTGAGTACTATAACTTCTTAATAGTAAGTTTTAAAGTCAGGAAGTATGAGTCTGCTAATTTTATTCTTCTTTTTCTACATTGTTTTGGCTATTCTGTGTCTCTTATATTTCCGTGCTTCTTTTAGGATTAGATTATCAATTTCTGAAAAAAGCCAGCTGGGATTCTCATAGGGATTACATTGAATCTGTAGATCAATTTGGGGAATATTGACTTTTTTTTTTTAAAGATTTTATTTTATTTATTTATTTGACAGAGAGAAGGCGATCACAAGTAGGCAGAGAGGCAGGCAGATAGAGAGGGGGAAGCAGGCTCCCTGCTAAGCAGAGAGCCCGATGCGGGACTCGATCCCAGGACCCTGAGATCATGACCCGAGCCGAAGGCAGAGGCTTTAACCCACTGAGCCACCCAGGCGCCCCGGGAATATTGACATTTTGATAATATTAGTCTTAATTTGTGAACATGGTATGCTTTTGCATTTGTTTAAATTGTCTCAATTTCTTTCCACAATGTTTTATAGTTTTTAGTGTATGTCTTGCACTTCTTGTGTTAAATTTATGCCTAAGTATTTTATTCTTTTTGATGATATCGTCAGTGGAAGCTTTTTGTTTGTTTTTGTTTGTTTTTATTGAAGTATAGTTGATATACAATGTTATACTGGTTTCAGGCGTACAACGTAGTGATTCAGCATCTCTACATGTCATGCTGTGCCCACCACAAGTGTAGCTACCATCTGTCACCGTACAGTGCTATTACAATATCATTGACTATATTCCCTATGCTGTACTTTTAATTCCAATGATTTATTCATTCCAGAACTGGAAACCTGTGTCTCCCACTCCCTTTCCCCCATTTTGCCCATCTTCCCAACCCCTCCCCTCTGGCAGCCGTCATCAGTTCCTTGTAGTGTAAATGGAAGCTTTTTTTTTTTTTAAAGATCTTATTTTATTTATTTATTTATAAAAGATCCTTGAGAGAGGGTTTAAAGATTTTACTATTAGAGAGAGAGAGCGCGCGCGCGAGCACAAGCAGGGGGAGCAGGAGAGGGAGAGGGAGAAGCAGGCTCCCCACCGAGCAGGGAGCCGGGGAAGAAGATTTGTTTAGGGGCGATGCTTATTTCCACAAAAGGTCCGCGGAGCACGGCTCCTTCCCACCTTGCTTCTAACCATCAGTCCCCTCCTTGTTTTCAGACTCTCAGCGTTCTCATCTCTCCTCCTTCACCATGAAGCTGATGGACAAATTCCACTCGCCCAAAATCAAGAGAACGCCATCAAAGAAGGGAAAACCAGCTGAGGCGTCCGTGAAAAATCCGGAGAAGCCTGTGCGCAAAGTAAGCTGACTCTCTCTAGGTGTCCCTCCTGGCCTTCGCCTCCTTCGAGCAGTATGAGTTTGCGCTGTTTTTAATTTCCTTCCCTGGGGATTCAGCTTTCCGTGCCGCACACCTGCTCCATACCTAGTCTGTAGCGTCCCGTGCTGCCAGGCGGGGACCGTCCGCGTCCTTGCACAGCACGAGCCTTTAGGATGGGGAGTGTTTGTCCTGTTAATCAGAGTCGAGTTCAGTCGGCGAGAACAGTTCTCCTCCAGCTGTGTCGTCCTCTGGGCGTGGAAAACAGCTCAGCGCACCGGGTTTCAGCCCACGGGGCTGCCTCCCTGCCCCAGACAGCCCCGTGTTGCCCTGGCACACACACACTTAGGAGGAGGTGTGTGACGTCCAGAACATCCTTCATTTGGCTTCAGGGCCCGTGCTCTGAGACATGCCAAGTCCTTGAAGCCCGGCCAAGGACGTCCTCGAGCATGGGCAACCTCAGCTGGGCCGGTCGAGCCGGATCTGTCGGAACAGCGGTAGACACTCACCCCCCTCCCTTCAGCCTCAAACGGCCATTTCAAGCTCTGTAGGAATCCAGGTTTCCTCTCTTCCAGGAGGCAACAGACAGATTTCTACCAGAGGGCTACCCTCTCCCCTTGGATCTGGAGCAGCAGGCAGTAGAATTTATGTCCACCAGTGCTGTGGCTTCCAGGTCTCAGAGGCAGAAGGTCAGTGTGATGCTAAGAACAATTGGGTTTGCCTTGCCTTCTACTGCAGAATCCTGGGCCGTGGTTTTGGGGATGGAAAGAAAAAGCTATTGCAATATCCTCGTGTTCAGTGGGGTGGCGACCGTGGGCTTCACTGTTCAGGGAACAGTCCAAGGGGCCTTGAGTAAAATTAAAAGTTTACCCAAGCCCCTGTGGTCTTTGGAGAGAGCTCAGCATTCCATGACGAAAGCTTGGGGGGCCTTTCTGGGGTTGGTTCGGGTATGCTGCTTGGGTCCAGCGGGTTCTGGGGAAAGTGGGTGAGTCTCATCTCTCCAGACCCGCTCTTCTTTCCTTGAGTTGCTCAGGTGATCTGACTGGTTAGGACGGGGAGGAGCGTCTGCTGTGAAGGGTGCTGTGTTAGCCATCTAGCAAGACTGTGTGTGGTGAGCGCACAGAACCAAGTACTCAGACCCAGGGACACCTTTTGTGCTGCTACCATTTGTCCACACTTTCCTTAGCCCCCTGCTTGGTGCTTTGCGCTTACTCTCTTACTAAACACTCGTAACAGCCCTGGGAGGTGGGAACTTACCTTGCAGAAGCGGAAACTGAGGCTGTAGAGGTAGGAAGCATTAGCCACTGTCAGGCAGGAAGAGGTAGTGAAGCCGACTTGAGCGCAGGCCGTCTGCCACCCAAGTCAGTGCCCTCGGGGTGCGGCGTTTCCTCTTCATGAAAGCCAGAATTTATGTTGGAATGTCCTACAAATCCAGATGGTAGCTCTCACACATGAAACAGAAAAGCAAAATTAACCTTAGCAATGTAAAATGAAAAGAAGCCTGTAGAGAAATATATCTGAACACTCCGGCGAGCGTCCGAGGCGCGGGGTCGTCACAGCCCGCACGTGGGCGCTGCCGGCAGACGCCTCCCCATTACAAAGACTTGTAGTCCTTGACGTGTGCACCGTCCCTATGTTTTTGTTTTTATTTTGATCAGAATATCCTAAAATTCTAGTTAAAAGTGGAGAACATTAAAGTCCTAAAGTCCAAAAGTCTTTTGTTGAATAACCCTTTTCCCAAAGGAGGCTGAAGAAGAGGAGTAAAATGTTCGTGTTTGCCAGATTGATGAAATCTCAGGCTGCAGAGGAGTGGGAAAGTAGAAGATTTGGGGTGCACCACAGTTATTTTCTGGTTCAGTTTGTTTAGCAACCTCTTGGAGCTGAGTTTGGTTAAAAAACAAACCAGAAACAAAAACCCCAAGCAGAGTGTTGGCCGCTGGGCAGCATAGTGCAGGCAGCCTGGGGTAGAGCGACTTAGAGCACCGGTGTTCTGTGGGTCACCTCTGATAAGAGACTGTCTCGGCCACTCTGTTCTTGGAGCTGCTCCCCCTTTCTTCATCACTGCAAGAGAGGGCGTGGGGGGACATGCAGTGCGAAAGTGTCCTTCACTCCGAGTGAGTTCCTGCAAATCGCAGGGGACATTGGCAGTGTCTGGAGACATTTTTGGTTGTCAGCGCTAGGCTGGTAAAGCAGGTGCTACTGGGTCAGGTGGGTAGAAGCCGGGGATGCTGGTGAGCATCCTACACAGTCCAGCCGCCCCACACCAGAGAGTTACCCACCCCCAAGATGTCCGCAGTGCCGCAGCTGAGAGCCCGTCCTGTGGCAGGGGACTGTCGGTATGATCTTTACCCAGGGAAGAGGGTTACTCCGGTTTTGGTTGTCATCCTTTAAGAAGGGTTGAATTACTCTGCACTGCCCCCAAGTCAGCTGCCCAAGACCATGTGAGTACAAACCTCCTGTTTAGTAGAAGCCCACAGGCGGAAGTGGAAGTGCTGGGGAATCTGCCCACACTTGTGAACTTAGAAGATGCTGGTGGAGAAATCTGAAAATACGTCTGTCATTTGCTCTCATCATTACTGATTACTTATTAGCTCTCTTACCTCTTAGAGATTATTTCCATACGTTCTCATTTTGATCCCAGTTTATATGCATGGCATTCCCTGTTTATTTTATTTTATTTTTGCTTATTTTTAAGTAGATTCCACACCCAACGTGGGGCTTAAACTCATGACCCTGAGATGACGAGTCGCATGCCCTACTGCCCAGGCCAGCCAGGTGCCTCAGCATTCCCTGTTTAAATGCAGGGAAACTGGGGCGCCTGGGTGGCTCAGTGGGTTAAGCCTCTGCCTTCGGCTCAGGTCATGATCTCAGGGTCCTGGGATCGAGCCCCGCATCAGGCTCTCTGCTCAGCGGGGAGCCTGCTTCCCCCTCTCTCTCTGCCTACCTGTGATCTCTGTCAAATAAATAAAATCTTTAAAAATAAATAAATAAATGCAGGAAACTGCCCCTCAGTAGGTCACAGATTCAGATTCATCTGCAGTTTCCCGGGGGTCTCTCTTTGCCCAGGCCCTGTCTTAGGTGATTCCACACGCTGTCCTATTTAGTCCTCACCATAACTGCATGTAAAAGCTTTTATTATCGCTCATATAAGAGTTTGGTCTCTGGCCCAAGTTTTCTCCATCAAAATCTGGTTTTATTTTATGAACTACTTCCATGTGCTTTCTCATTCACTTCCCCACATCAGGCTCTTTAGGTTACCCAGGTTAGGGATTAGGCTCCCTGTTTTGCAGATGAGCCTGAGGCCAGTGGTCCCCAAGCCCACTTGGGGTCTAGGGTCTAGGCCCTCCCCTGGCACCACGGCCCTCAGGTAGTTTCCGGGTTTGTGGACGGACGGTGGCGTCATCCCCCACGGCGGGAGGGGACGCCCCGGTACTGCCGGGAGACGTCAGCAGAGCCAAGGCTTTGGGTTCCCAGTTCTGGCACAGGCTCTGCCTGGGTGTCTCCCTGTAAGCGCTTCTGACTGCTGGCTGCGTTTGCAAGACGCCAGAGTTGAACAGCCAGAACTGTTCAGGCGCAGAGGGGCTGTGAGCGGACACTGCTCGGAGGCCGTCAATTCTGGGAGTGCAGTTTGCTGGAGGTCTAGTGGATGGAGCCCGACGCTGCTGAGTTGTCGGCTCCGTTACTAGGAGCCCAGCGCAGCCTGGCTCTTCAGCGGCTCATTTTATCTCTGCAAGGGACAGGAAGATTCTTTGTGCTCGGAAGTGCCTTCCTGCCCCTTTTGGGTGCCCCCCATCTCCAGGTCAGCCCCTTTCTCCCTAGCAAACCTGATGACACATTTTCTTACAATGTTTGCTGCTTCCTCCCCATCTTTCATCACCCCTGGCTCCAGACGCGTCCTGATGTGCTGAGATGGCAGGGCTGCGGTCAGGGTCCTCTAGCCAGACTGGCTAGCTGGGGTTTCAGTCACACTGATGTCTGGGTGTGATTCCTTCATAGTCGCGTTCTTCCTGGCCCCGGCGGGTGATGGCAGAGCACAAAGCTCTTGTCCATGAAGTGGGAAACAAGAGCCTGGCCTCTTGGAAACAGTAAATAAATGTGTCCGGTCGTTGAAAAAAAAAAAGAGAAAAGGTGAGCATAAAGTGGCCAGTGATGGGGGTGGGGAAGGGGTGCCCCCTCCCCTTAGAGAATTTCATCCCTGGGGTCTACAGACCACCTTTGGGGAAGTACCCCATTGAGAGAAAGTGAATCGGGTTTTTGGAAGTTGCCTGACCAAAGAAGCTGTTTACTTCTTGATCCCATTTGTATATTTGCCTTTTGATAGTTCCATTTATTAAACATGGCAATTTAACTAAATTTACACTGACATTCCCCATCATTTAAGAAGAGAGCTAGTGTTCAGAATCATAATTACTTCTTATTATATATCATTTATCTATTTATAGATGGTTTAAATCAGCTTTTTCTAGAATGTTCTTCTTGCTCTTAGGTGCTTTTATTTATGTATTTGCTGGACCCCAAAGAGTCCACAGGTGGCAGTTTTCCTCCTATACAGCGATTGTGATTTGCACTGGACATGTAACTAGTTTCACTTGGGTAGGGCATCTGTTTTATAGGTCGCCCTTGATCTCCCGTCCCTGCCAGCCAGCCGGGACCTGGGTCGCTGACATTAGTGCCCATAGGGAGATTGGAGAAGGGAACCGAGGTGCGTGTGTGCTCACTGACTGTGGATTCGAGGTATCCTGTAGTCACAGAGAAAAGATTTGGGCATGAGAATTTGAATGCTGGTAAGTGTAGGGCTCTATATGTTATTTTCCTCCTGGCTGGACTTCTCCAGGAGCAGAGGGACTGAGTGCTGTTCACACTTGCTGCACAAGCAGTGATTGAATCAGTGCCACCTGCTCCGACTCCTTTGCCTTTTCACTCCAGCACATCCGCCCCTTCTAACCCTGGGGTTTCTAGATCCTTTGAGAGAGCCATGTCATTTAATTGAGAGGGGACTGCATCTTTGGGTCGAACGTGGGACTCTAGTGAGGGGTCCTGGGAAGATGGGTTTTGAACACAAATGCCTCTGCCCATCTTACACAGTCCCTCAGATCTTTGAAAGGCCTGGGATCTCTTGATTTGATTTACTGGATAGATAAGCACCATGATGAGATCTAACTGTTGGTTTTCTAAGCTTCCTATAGCCAAGAACAAATTAGTCCTCCCTACGCTTAATGAGATTAGGGGTGATATCTCAGTGAGGTAGAGGAGAAGCAATTTTTAAGACCTCAGGCCACAGTCAGTCTGTACGAGGAAGGGAATTCAGGAGGATCTCAGTGAACTTTCTTGGTCCAAGCTCCCTTCTCCTCTCTTCAAGCCTAGCCTCTGTATCCTGATCGCAATCCTTAGAAGGTAATTTGGCTTGGTGTCTGCAGCAAGAGGCCTTTTCTGTTTGCACCAATCTCAAGCTAGTTTATAGGAAATCGTACTTTATTTTTTTCAAAATAGCTCCCTTTAATCTCTCTCCTCCCTCCTTATGCTTAACATTTCCTTTCAGAACCTGAGCTGGCTGGAAGAGAAAGAGAAGGAAGTTGTTAGTGCCTTGCGCTACTTTAAGACCATTGTGGACAAAATGGCCATTGATAAGAAGGTCCTGGAGATGCTTCCAGGGTCAGCCAGCAAGGTGCTGGAGGCCATCCTACCCCTGGTGCAGAGCGATCCTCGAATTCAGCACAGGTGAGTTGCGCTGAAGTCCTTGGCTGTGTCAGAGCGAGGGAGGCCTACGGGCGTCTTGGTTTGGGGGCACTTCAAACTCCGGGCTTCTAGGAATAGGGGAGAGTGTTGGGAGGGAAAGGGGGCCCTCTCCCTGCCTTCCACAGCTATGACCTGATGCTCTCCCAAGGTCGAGGTCGATGTTGCTCATGAGGCCTTGACACTGAGAGAGGTCTCTTGCCTTGCTAAGGATGTAGCCGCGGGTAAGTCTGTGGTTGTTTCTTTGTCTTAGGTCATTGCCAGTAATCACGTTGAGATTTGGACACATATCTAGTACCCTTCCTTGGGTTTATTGCTGCATGAAATCTTACTGATATCTAGCCTGGTAAAGACCTTGACTGCTTAGCTGATTAGGCCAAAAGAGGTAGAGAAGAATTGCATTAGAGCATGGATTCAGGAGACATTCAACCATGTCAAGCCAGGATCTCCCAGACAGCGCCTGGAGTCACCGGAAGCCAGGTGTGCGGGGTGGAGTCTGCCTTCGTCCCAGGGAGCTTTCGTGGAGGAACACTTTTATTGCTAGAGTGCATTTTCCCCTTAAAGGTTGGGAGCAGCTTGCCCCCGTCTCTATTGTTAAGTACAGAAAGGAAAGGAATATGAAATGTAATCTTAAGTGAGAGCCTCGCAGGCGCTTTTCCTTTGAGAGGCTGTCGGATGCCTGCTGGCTTTGCGTTTCTTTTCTGGTACCTGCTCAGGATAAACGCATCTCTGTTTTCAGTTCCTTGAGATGGTTTAATGTTCATACAGCCCCATGAGACGGAGCTTTTATGAACCCCTTTCAGAACTTGGCAGCGAAGTGCATAGTTTTCTTCTTCTGGGAGATAGTGCAAACAGCGTCTTTATTTCCAGGAAGCTCCCTGCCCTGGGGCCTCCGCCCCGGAGTCCCAGCTGACCCTTGCAGATCGTGCTCTTTGGGCCAGTTGGTGGCAGAGAACCAAACGGCGGTATGGCTTTGCCCTGCCACCATCCTCACTTCTCCAGGCCGTGCCGCTGTCCCCGAGGAGGAGCCTGACGGCCCCGGCGTGCCCTGCTCAGTTGTCACACACATGGAGTGCTTAGTGTACTGGCCTCCGGACCTCGGACTGTGCCTCCCTGATAGTGAGCCCCGTGCCCAGCTCGCAGAAGGCCCCGCGCTGCTCTTCTCTGAGGGAATGTGGCTCATGGGATGCTAGGGTCGGATGTGTAGACGGCTTTTTGTGCGCTGTTCTCCTGTACATCTACTGGTGAGATGGTCCCTACCATGGTAGAGTTAGAGTCCTGTGGAAAAAATCACCTTCCCCGCGTGTGATAAGGCGCTGATTTTCTGGTACCGGATGGAAGCTCTGTAGGGATTTGGAGGAGGGAGAGTTAGAGGAGAGCCCGTGGTCCAATTGTGAACTTCCCTGAAGGGAAGGTAGGAATTGGATGGGCTGTCGCGTAGCGGAGTGTGTGGCCGCTCTGGGGCCTGGACCAAGGGGCTGTAGGGAATCGGGGCTCAGGCGCTGAGCCTCTCGGGGGGGAGTCGAGCGAACAGTGCCGAGCGTATGTGACTGCTGGGACTGTCGCTCCTGGAACCGGGCAGTTCCCTTCTGGACGTGCCAGGCCCGGAGGAGTGGATCAAGTGATAGCACATTGGTTTGGGGGCATTTTTTTTGTCTATGGGGATTTTTATAGGTATTTTGTAGTTGACAAACTAGCGATAAAATATCTAGAACAGTTTCCTAGAGGGAAGCAAACTCCTGGATGTGGCCGGGAGGAGCGACGACTCTTTCCTCAGGTAGTCCCTGGGCTAATCCCACTTTCAGGACTTTTCTTCCTGAAATTCTTGTAAAGCCAACTGATATTTTTCTTGGTCACCCTGATATCTCTTCCTCGAAGTTTCCTCTTCGATTTCTTCCATTCTCTCATTCCTCCCAGTGTAGTTTATAAACTGGGAAGGTGTTTTCCTGTCTTCTTCTCCAAGCTTTCTCTGTGGGTTGGGTCCTAGCTGGCGGGCTCTTGGTCGCCTTCCCCTAGGGTGCTGGGACCGTGGCCGACCGGCCTTGGAACAAGCCGCTGGGCCGCTGAGCGTGAGCAGCGCCGGAAGGCTTCTCCTGCGCGGTGGAAAGTCCAGAATCCGTGCTCGTCCTCAGTGTCGATGGCTTCGCTCCGCTTCAGAAACAGACCGGCCACTGGTCCACTGGACATTGTCACAGTCCAGGACCCTCCTTTCTTTCTGAATGTCTTAGCCCCTGACACAGGAATATTATGCTCCCAAGCTAACACTGGGAAGGGTGGCCACAGTTGCCAGATTCGGCAGATGCTTTCAGGGAAGCGTTACCGTTCGGGGCAGGTAGAAATTAAGTATTATGGAGAAGTGTCTCCCCGCCTCCTTTTCAGCTAATCCTTGCCACTAGTTCAACAGTGTGATTGGTGCTTTGGGGGAATCCCCCAGGGGCGCTTTGGCAGAAGGCGGCAGTCTTTGTTCACAGAGGCCTCATCTGACCCCCGCTTGAAGGAGGGAGGAGTGCTAGCCCTGCATCTCCCCCCGCCTCCCCCCCCCACCGCAGGATGGCACCCCCTCCCGTCCGGCCCCCAGGGAAGACTGAGTTCTTGTCTCCCTCCCACCACCTCCTTCCCAAGAGAGTGGGTCCAACACCAAGTACTTGTCACTCCTGTTACTCTGTGAGGCAGCCAAGCCCTGGCTGTCTCGGGCCCCTTGGGTAAACTGTTCTTGTTCCTAATGGGACTCGAGGAGTTGGCTTTCATTCTTTCTGACTGTTCTGTCTCTCCTGTTGGAACATGCACAGAGTGGAATGACTGGCTAGATGGAAATTGTAGATGTCCTGGAAAAGTTTTTTCCTCCCTACCTGATGTTGAAGAACTTCTCACCAGAGCATTGTTTGGTTCAGGTTTTTGTTTTAAATAGCTTTGTTTTTAGAACCTGTTTTTGTGGGGTTTTTTAAGATTTATTTATTTATTTCAGAGAGTGTGTAAGCACAAGGCAGGGGGAGGTGGGCAGGGAAGAGAGGGAGAAGCAGGCTTTCCAACTGAGCAGGGAGCCCAGTGCGGGGCTCGATCCCAGGACCCTGAGATCATGACCTGAGCCAAAGGCAGACGCTTAACCTGCTGAGCCACCTGGGTGTCCTTTTAGAACCTGTTTTAATCATATCTTACATTATTATATCTTTTTCTCAAAATTCTGCTTTTTTTTTGAGCGGAGACAGGGGCATCACCCAAATCTTCCGTATTTTTGCTCTTCCTCTCTTATAATACATAATATTTAAAATGGAGAAATAATCCTTTCCATAATTCCTAGAGAAAATTATCTCTAGTTACTTAAAAATGTGTGGGAGATCTGGGGCCCCGGGGTGGCTCAGTCATTAAGCATCTGCCTTTGGCTCACGTCATCATCCCAGAGTCCTGGGATCGAGCCCCACATCCGTCTCCCTGTTCGGCGGGGAGCCTGCTTCTCCCTCTCCCACTCCCCCTGCTTGTGTTCCCTCTCTCACTGTCTCTGTCTGTCAAATAAATAAATAAAATCTTTAAAAAAAAATGTGTAGGGGATCTAAAAAGTCTACATTTGGGCCTCCCCTCCCCAATCATTGAGGCATCGAGAAAGAAGTCTCCGGGCCTTCCCACTCCGTGTGTGTGGGCATCGTGGTGTGCAGTCGACGCCTCCCCCACCACGGGCCTCCTCGCCTCTCACCTGTCCCTTGAAATGCTCTTCATCAGTGCTCTGCTCTGGCGCGTCCGCCGCGGAGTTACTGCAGGGGGTGGTGAAGCTGAGCCCGGGTAAGAGGAAGTCTAGTGAGTTACAGATCTGTCGGAGCTCGTGTTTGGAGGCTGTTGCAGTAAAGGATCCTGCCTGTTGGCTCCTCGTGACACATTTAACATGTTAGTCTGATCGAAAACAAGAAATGCGCAGTGCTTTGACCAATGATTAGCAGCGAGGAGGAGGGCAAGATGGGCACTCTGACAGAGGCCAGGATCTCTCGGGCTGTGAAGTTTGAAGAAGTATAAAAACTACCATGATGGAATTTTTATATGTTCTGTTTGGGAAGTGAAAAAAAAAAATTTATAACAGACTAGAATATAAAGCTCCGTATGGCATTTGTGAAATGTAAGGGCATAGGTTCGAGGCGGGCGGGGGGCGGGGGGAGTGTGTTCTCAAAACGAGGGTGTAGCTCTTAAAGAAGGATTGAGAAATATGCCCTCGTCACCGAGAAACTGGTTCTGTGCTAAACAGTCGCTGCAGGTGGTGGTCACACTTTGGATGTTTAACTTCCTTTATAAACTCTTCTCTTCCCCCCAGCTCAGCCCTCTCCTCCTGCTATAGCCGAGTGTACCAAAGTCTCGCCAACCTCATCCGTTGGTCTGACCAAGTGATGCTAGAAGGTGTGAACTCAGAAGATAAAGAGACGGTGACAACTGTGAAGGGGGTCATCAAAGCTGTGCTGGACGGAGTAAAGGTAGGACGCGGGCACCGGGCAGCCTCCGTGCTGGGCGTCTGTCACACAAGACCTTGTTCCGAACTGAACACATGAGAACGAGTGTCTTCCAGCGTCTCTGGTGTGGCTGCGCTGCTCTGTCCCATAGCCACTCGCTTCTCTCTGCTACAGATGGCTCTTGCCACGATAGAAGCCCTTGGAGGGCTCGTCTCCGTAGCTGGAGAAGCGGCCGGGAGCAGTCAGCCTTTATTGAGCTCGTATTAAATCTTCAGTGAGTCCTTGGATTACAGCTCTGGCTGTGCGTGCTTGCTGGCTAGACAGAATGCAGAAGAAATTGTTTTTGCACTGACTTTTAGCAAAATTCTCAGCAAACCAGTCGCTATCGTTTCACGTTATAACAACTTCTGGGATTCTTGGTAGAAAAGCGGGATTGAGACGAGTAAGAAGTGAAACTGTCTGGATTTGAAATCCTTGATGCAGTCTGTGACTTTACGAGCCAGAGAAGTCAGAAACAGCATGGTGGGAAGTTGTGAATCATAGTTAAGGTGGGAGGCGAAGGCCATAGAGGGTCTGGAACTGGGGTCCGTGGGACAAACTCTGATTTAGAGACAGTAAGTCCTAGTGGGTGAGGAGCAAGGCAGAATATAAGCACGAAGTGGGCGAGGACCTTTGGGCCAGGATTAGGGCTGTGAGCAGTGGGAAAGTAGAGAACCTGCTATTTTGTGAGGCCGTATAATGTAGTAGAAAGAGGGGAGTCTGGGGCCTGGCTGGGTTTGAATCCCAAGTTCACCTGGGCAATTTATTCAAAGGCTTTGTACTTTAATTAACTCATCTATAAAGTGGGTATAATAATAGTACCGTATATCCTAGGATTTGTGGGAAGTATTAAATTAGTTTCTATGTATAAAGCTTTAGAACAAGGCCTGGCACACACTAAGCACTCAGACTTTAGCTGCTGTTTTTTTTTACTAATTTTGTGGTGCTAGGTGTATGCTTTAGAAACTAATCTCTTGGCTTTGGGGAATTAAAAAAAAAAATAGTTGTGTCATCCTCGTTTCTACACCCTTCAGTCCGAAACTGTAACTGAGGCCCTTAAAAAATGCCTTCCCCGCTCAGCCCTGCTGTCGGGTTCCTAAACGCTGCTCCTTGGATTGCCATCCCCCGGCAGTTCTGGAGAGTAGAATAAGGACCCCCCCACACACCTGGTAAAAACTATAGAGGGAAAGCTAAGAAAGCGTTGCTTAGTGTTAGGAATTGCCCCAGAATGAATTGTGTTGACTGGGGAAGTCTTGGTGGCTCCCTACCTCCAGCTCCGGGGAAGGAGCCGCTGTGTCTGCTGGGGGTGTCATGGAGTTCATTTAGAGGGAGGCTCGGCTGGGTGGCACCAAGTCTCCTCTGATGGCTCCAGGCTCTCTTCATTCCCCAAGGTTTATTAGGTCCCATGTCATCTGTTTTGGCCAGTGAGACTTAAGGGTATAGCCCAGAGTGGCTGTCGTGCAGGACCTTTGTCACCATCCAGATTTTGGAGTGCAGTGATACACAGTATCCCATTGGATCTTCCCTGCGGCTCTTGGAGGTCGGCAGGGCAGAATGAGACGTGACCTGGGTCCACACTTCATCAGCAGAGTGTGAGGAGTTCCGGCTCACCGACCTCTGGCTCTTCCTGTCCAGGCTTCTGGAAATGCTGTTATTGAAAATTGTTATTCCGCAGGTGACATTGTTCAGGTTTCCTTCTGCCAGATTATAATGAGATGTTCGAAACAAGTTAGAATGCCCAAAACAGACGGGGGTGGAGTTTCTATGTGTAGAGCTTTGTCACTTTCCCAAGTCAGTTTCCATTGTGGAATCATTAAAGCACCACGATATCCACTGAAAGACATGTCTAAAGGGAACATTTCTCTGGGGGCGCCTGGGTGGCTCAGTGGGTTAAAGCCTCTGCCTTCGGCTCAGGTCATGATCTCAGGGTCCTGGGATCGAGCCCCACATCGGGCTCTCTGCTCGGCGGGGAGCCTGCTTCCCGCTCTCTCTCTGCCTGCCTCTCTGCCTACTCGTGATCTCTCTCTCTGTCAAATAAATAAATAAAAATCTTAAAAAAAAAAAGAAACATTGCTCTGATTTTTCAAATCAACCAGTGAGAGAGGGAGAGAGAGAAACTGACAGATTATGAACCCATCTGTGTCTGGAAACAAGTAACTTTTCCTCAGTTGTTTTTAAAATACTTGACCCAGAACGAAGACTCTGTAGGTGATGAGCTCCGTGAATTCAGTTCCGTTTCATTTACTCAGGCGGCATTTATCGAGAACCGCCTGTGCGCCAGGCCTCTTTTGATGGCATTGGGCACGTAGTGATAAAATGGGTACGGTCCCGGTCCCGGACCCGGTGCCGCTTACAACCGAGAGAGGGAAAGGGACAACAGAGCTTGTAATCTGTAATTGCTGGGACGAGTGTTCTAAAAGAAAAATGGCACATGGTCTTACTTGGCCTTTCGGGTGACCTTCCTTTTTCAGGGTGGTCAGAGACTCTTCCCTGAGGGAGAGACAGCCCAGAGCCAGAGGGGTGTGCAGGAGTCGGCCTAGGCCTGGAGGCTTTAGGGGTTTGACTCAGTCCAGACACTGTGCTGTTGGCGTGTGTTACTGGGGCCTCATAGTAATGGTGGCTGACACTTTTCCCCTCGTGCTCAGAACAGCTCTGAACGTGGGCCGGATTGCCCCTTCCAGGTGTGGGAACGGGCTCGGGCAGCAGTGGTCGGTGGCAAGATCGGGCCTCATGCCAGGGCCTGCCGGACCCCAGGCCCTGGGCGCTCCCCGTCACCCTCAGCTGCCTCCCACGTGAGGGGCCGACTGTGCCCTGCCTCCACGCCGGCTGGCCTCCAGCTTCTCTGCCGGTGTCCCGTCGGGCCAAGCACCCCGTGAGCCTGTGTCCCGGTGCCGTGAGAGCCTCCGTCGGCTGGGAGGGACAGGGCCGTGCAGAAATAAGACAGATTCGTGAGGATGTCGTCATCCCGCTTGTAGCAGAAATGTTGGCACGTTCCTTTAAACTGAGTCACCGCCTTTCAAGTACTCATTCAGTTGGTAAATGGAATTCTTTTGTTTGTTTTTGAAAGGTTGAAGAAGTGTTTTACAGGATTACTTTGTTTAGTACCATTTATTACTTAAAGCCCTGCAGGAGTGTCACTTGTTAGCTCTGTAACCCTGGGCAAGTTACTTCTGTGAGTTTCAAGTAGGTTTTAAAACATTTACCCTGAAGAACTGAAGAAAGATTAAGTAAGATAATATATATAAAGTACCTGGCAAGTGGGAGGTGCCCCGTAAACGGCGGGTGGGTGCGTAGAAATGTTAACACCGGCGGGCTCACATTTACCAGCTCTTGGCGGCGGCTGTGGCTCTTCTCCGCGCATCGCACATGAAAAGACAGACCTGTGATTATCTGATCTGGCCCAGGCAGGCGCTCTGCTCACGGGCCCCGAGGCTCAGAGAGGATGGTGACTCCCCGAGGAAGGAATGTGAAGGCCCTAACTTTCCCCAGCACCTGGCCGTCGGGAGCCCAGCTCCTCAGGCTCCAGCGGGTGACCCGGGTTTTCCTCGTGCCACCAGCGCCCAGCTCTCCCTACCTTTGCCATCTGAACGTCAGCTTCTCTTCTTATCTCTGTAGCGCAGTCTCTTACCCGCCTCCCTGGGCTCCACTTTGTCCTCTCTGCAGACCTTCCAGGGACGTCGGTTCTCAGACCGAGAGCCTCTTCCCCTGACCTCCAGCTCCCCCAACACACACACCATTTACACTCACAATTTTTTTTTTTAAACCTTCTCACGCTGACAGCCTTGGAGGAAAATGTGGAACACCTGCAGTCCGTCATTTAACCATCAGCACCCAAAACTGGGCTTGTGCACCACGCCGGACTCCCTTCATATGTGTTCACCTAAAAAATAAAACAGTTATTTTACCAGCAAAATGGGTTTGGCCGGGAATAGCAGAGAATTGCAGTTCGGGACGTGCAGGCTACAGCCAAACCGCAGGCAAGCCCGACAAAGAGAGGAGAGGAGCGTGGCTTTATGGGGAAGGGAGAGGACGTTGGGAGGG
>CM052892.1:3338525-3354592 GCA_028534135.1 Potos flavus
ATAATACTGGTGTTTAAAAGATAAAACTTTATTTCTCCTTCGTGTACAAGAAGTTCACAGTCTGCTAGGCAGTCTGAGGCTAATAACATTTTCATACAATGCTCAGGGATGTGGTCCTCTCCCCTCTTGCTTTCCTGCCATCCTTAGCACATGGATTCCACCTCGTGGTCCAGGATGACTGCTCAGTCTCCATCCATCATGACTATATTCCAGCCAACGAGGAGGAAGAGAGCGTAAGAAGGTGTGCCTTCTCCATTTAAGGATGCTTCCTCAAAGGCCTCACAAAACTCACGTTTTATTGACCAGAATGTGGTCACATGCCCCGCTGAAATTCTGTTAATAAGGAAGAACGGATCGCGCAGGGCAGCTGGCTGTCTCTGCCATGCTGACACCTCACACAAGCTGTCTCCGTTAAGCTTTAGGCGTTTGCAGGGGAAAAGACGGTACAGTGAGGCCCTGTCCCAGAGCTTCCACAGTTGTCTGCTCAGTCTTCTGTACCTCTGCCCGCTCCCCTGCGTCATGGGAAGCAAATCCCAGCCGTCTGTCCTTCCCTCTGTAAATGCCTTAGTGCGTAGCTCCAGGACAAGGCAGGGTCTTCTGGGGGGGGGGGGGGTCGTAAATATTGAAGCCTGTCAGGCTACAGGTGATTTCTGCTGCATTCTGGTCCCTGTTGCATATTCTTTTTTGTTTGTTTATTTTGATTTTTTAAAAGATTTTGAGAGAGAATGAGCAGGGGAGGGGCAGCGGGAGAGGGCCAGAAGCAGACTCCCTGCCGAGGGCGGAGTCTGAAAGGGGTGGGGGGTGGGGAGGTTTGATCCAGGACTCTGAGACCATGTCCTGAGCCAAAATCAAGAGCCAGACCCTTAACCAGCCGAGCCACCCAGGCGCCCCCTTAAAGCATTCTTACCTTGAGGGCCTCACAGAAAGCAAGCCCTGGCCTGGACCCGGCCCGCACGCAGCGTGTAGGTTTCTACATAATAAAGCTCATACGCTCGGGGCGCCTGGGTGGCTCGGGTGGCGAAGCGTCTGCCTTCGGCTCGGGTCGTAATCCCAGGGTCCTGGGATCGAGTCCCGTATCGGGCTCCCTGCTCAGTGGGGAGCCTGCTTCTCCCTCTCCCTCTCCCTCTGTGCTCTCTCAAATAAATAAATAAAATCTTAAAAAAAAAACTCATACACTTACTAGTTCACCGTTATGTCTAAAGATCCCCTTTCTCTGTGTTTTTGTCATTGTAACTTATTTGTTTTTTAGAAGGGGTTGGTGGCCGCTGCTGAGAGTCTCCCACGTTTTGGGTTGCGCTGATGGCACCTGGGCTGTGTTCAGCATGTGCCTCTGCCCCTTGAACTAGAGGCTGAATCAGATTCGGGTTTTCGTACTTTGAATCCTTCCTAGGTGCCTCCCTGCACCTCAAAGGCATCTTTCCCTTTTCGGTGTTAGTAGCCATTGATGATTATTGCCTAGATCCATTAATTGATTAGGGGTTGCAAAATGACGACATTCTAATTCTTTGTGCCATTCTTTCATCATCACTCAGCTGGGATACACTTAAATGGCAGACTTCCCGTGTCAATTTGTGGTTATGCCGAGTTCTAATTCTCGGAGGAAAGGCAGGATCAGGGCTTAATTCCTTCCCTTATTTACCAGTTATGGAAATAGTATTTCCAATTATCCTTTAACGTGACCAGTCAACCGACTTTTTCAGATACGATTTTGAACTCATGGCTGCGCCCGGGCCGGCCACGCTGCAGTCTACTGCGGTTGTCACTCTTCCTGGTGCCCAGGCCCCATCTTGGGCCACTGAAGACGTCTTCAGGCTGTTTCCTGAGTTCCCTGTGACATGACCCTAGAGGTCTTTGATAGTTTTCTTACCTTTTGGTATGAAAAGATATTCGAGGCTCCTCTCATAGTTATTTTCTTTGGGCGTGGTGGTGGCGGTGGTGGGAAACGCTTTATTGAGATCTCATTCCCATACCATAGAATTCACTCACTCACAATGTACAATATGGTGATTTTTTTCTTTTGCTATATTCACAGATTGTACAACTATCACCACAACCAATTTTAGAACATGCTCATGCCCTCAGGAAGTAACCTCATATCCTTTATGTTCTCCTCAGACCCTCTCTGCTCTGTTTCTTTCCATCCCCCAGCCCTAGGTAGCCACTGGTCTACTTCCCGTCTCTGTAGATTTGCCTGTTAATGGAATCAGATCCTCTGTGGCCTTGTGGGGCCAGCTCCTGTCTGTGTCATGGTTTCAGAGTTCCCCCGTGTTAGGGCATGTATTTTTATTGCCAAATAGTATTCCACTGTGTGGCTATCCCACGTATTGTTTATTCGTGAACATCTGGATGTCTGCGTTGTTGCAGTGCTCCCACGAGCACTCCTGTACACGGTTTGCTGAGGACATGTATCTTCCTTTCTCTTGGTTGCGTCCCTCGGAGCACAGTTGCCGGGTCGCACGCACAGTTACTGCGTTCGTTCTTGGGTCTTCTAAAGCAGCTGCATCAGCTTCCATGCCCGCCAGCAGCGTCTGCAGGTTCCAGCGGCTCCGGCTTCTCCGTATCCCCACGGTTCCCACTTGTCTCCTGGATGCGGCCGTGTCCGTGGGCATGAAGTAGGATCTCACAGTGGCTTTGATCTGCACTTCCCTGAAGGCTAATGATGTTGAGTCTCTTTTCGTGTGCTTCTTGGCCATGTATATATCTCTTTGGAGAAATGTCTGTTCGAATCCTTTGCCCAGTTTTTCATTGGGTTGTCTTTTTATTACTGAATTGTAAGTCATCTTGTCCATTTCTTACCACGGAACTGGAATCAGCCATTCCTCGAAGGAGCCGAGTGCCCCTTGCTGGGAGATGGATTTGGAGACCACACTGAGGGCCACAGTTCGCATTGCTACTGCGTGGTCACACGGTTAGTTTCTCTGAGACAGAACATCTGGAGATTTTACTAGTACCTCCAGCTCGCATGCACGACCACCGTGGTTTTCACTTACCCTCATCAAAACGGTGTCTTAATTTTTTCTCCTCTCACACTGAATTTGAGGTCTCCTCTGGCTGCCTCGTCTTTAGACTGTTGGAGGAATGCCAGCCAGTGCCTTGTGGCTGGACCGATCCCCCGAGGGCTGACACCAGGAGTCACTCTCCACCCAGGCCACGTGTGCTCCTTGCCTGCGGGGGAATGCACGGGGGAGGGGCGACACTCGCTCGGCTCTGTTGCCGCCTCACGCCCCTCACACTTCGGATGTGGGTGGGAAGGTCCCTTTTTGTCAGCATAAAAAACCTGGACACCCCTGTGATTTCATTCTGCTGCTTCAGTGCAGGGAAGTCCCCACTGGTGGCCACATTCAGCGTACTTAGTGAAGGACTTGTGTTAGAGCAAGCTCATCGGTAGAGGGGCCGCGTCCTGGCCTAAACCCAGAGTTCTCGCAGGGCCAGAGAGTGATGGAAGATAGACAGCGAGGGGACGGGATGAGGGTGACAGCGAGGGGACGGGGGCCCGCATGGCAGGCCGTTGGTTGTAGGACGGTGCACTCTTCGGTGGCAGCGTATGGGAGCGTGGAGGGCATCGGCCACGGTGTGCTGTCCTCGTGGTGGGGGCAGCACGCCAGTGAGTCTTGTGATGTGAGTGGTGCCCATGGGCACATCTCGTAAGGAGCCCTTTGGTGTGCGGCCCGTGTCTGCCGTGGCGGGCGGGAGCTCTGTCGTAGTGCCAAGGAGAAGACGGGAGCAGATGAGACTGTTCTCTCTCACACGAGCGCCACAGCTCATCTCTTACTTGGACTCGATGAACATCCTTTGAGATGGAAACAGCCCTGTGATCAGTTCCAGCGTGAATAAAATGAGCACCTAAATAAGTATGATACACTTAGAAAGATACCTTTCCAAATGCCTTTTGGCTTTTGAAAACTGCTTTTCAGTGACTTGGTAGCTGTCTGGCTTCCAGTGGCTAGCTGGGGACACAGTCTGCTGCCACCCTCCTGTGTCCTTTCAAACCTGTGCCTCACGAGGACTACAAAGTCTGACATCCCTCTCGGAAATTCTGCCGTTGGCCGGAGGAGTCGGGCTCTTGCCAAGTTACGGACGGTCCGCTTTGAGTGAGATCGGGGTTGTTGGCCCAGAAGCCAGGGATGTGCACCTTCGTCGGGCTCTCTTCCGTCTCACTGTTTGGCCCGGAAGGCCGCTGGGGTAGGAAGGCTGCCTGCCCCTCTTACACCCTCTGCAGGCCAAGGCCAGCAAGCCAGCGCAAGGGAGCTACTGCCATCCGTGTCGTCGTCCTGGAATTCGGGCACACGCCTGCACATGTGTGCCTGTCATTCCTGGCCTCTCGTGCCCTTGCTCATTAGTGGAGTTCACACAGCTGCCTCTCCAGAAAGATGACAGTCTAATTATAATTGCTCGTGAATCAATGAAGAATTAGTGGAATTTTTTCCTACATCAGCAGATGCAAGTATGCAGACTTCTCTCTGTTGTTTCGCCCGGTTTGTAGAGAAGAGGGAGCGTGGACGCACATCTTTCAGGACACTCTGGTCTGGCCCTGTGACCCCTCTGATTCTGTGATGCTCTCCCATGTGGCCTGCTGACAAGCTGCCGCTCCCGCCCTCCCACGACCTGCTATCTCTCCTCTGCACGCCGTCTGTCTCCTCTCTCTCCGTCTTAGCCTGTCACTAGTCACCAGCTAGGTAGCTAGTCTTTCACCGTCCAGGAGATCTCATTTAACTCCTAAATTGTGGTAACAAGAACATATGAACATTCTCCTTTCTTCTTCTGATACTTGACACTCAGAGATCTTGCTTCTCTGTGTTTCTCCAAGAATAGGCATCGGCTGTCACAGGTGGGGTTGCGTAGGTTCCAGCTGTACTGTGTGTGCCTTTGGTTGTATTTTCTTTTTTTAATTAGCATTTCCGAAGTAATACATATTCATTGTAAAACAGTTACAAGATGCAAAGAAACAAAAACAAGAAAATAAGAAAATAAAGGGTGTTTTATAGCCATACTTTTTTTCTGGGCATGTATTCTCGGTTCCGTTTTATTTCCAGAACATACTAACTAACACACACACACACACACACACACACACACCAGTGTACCACCTGGGGCTGTTTTTCTGCCTAGCTTTGTATTATGCTGTCTTTCCATGCTATTGTATATTCTTAGGAGTTTGTTTTTTATTGGCAATGTAACGGTCTGTTGTTCGGTTCTATCATAATTTACGTAATTAGTTCCTAGAATTAACTATTATACAGTATTGAGTAGTCTAATTTTATCTATTACATATAATGCTGTGATGACCATCCTTTGTAGCTTATTTTTTACGTATCTCTATGACCCTTTCCTGGACTAAATTGTTATAGAAAGACAGATATTTAATTTGGACACATACTGACAGATCATCCAAAAAGGCTGTTCAGAGCATTCCTCCCACCCACCGTGTCTGGAAGGTTCTGTTTTCTCACCATCGAAGCTGGAGAGTCTCTGCTTACTGAGCAGTGCTGTAAACATTTGTGAGTTTCTTCTTTGGTATTAGTTTTGGTGTGTTCATCCTTTTTCTAGTTTTCGTGTTTCTGAAAGAATCCTTGCTCTAAGGGCGCCTGGGTGGCTTAGTCGTTGGGCGTCTGCCTTCAGCTCGGGTCATGATCCCCGGGTCCTGGGATTGAGCCCCACATTGGGCTCCCTGCTCAGCTGGAGGCCTGCTTCTCCCTCTCCCACTTCCCCTGCTTGTGTTCCTTCTCCGTCAAATAAATAAAATGTTTTTTTTTTTAAGATTTTAGTTATTTATTCGACAGAGAGAGAGATCACAAGAAGGCAGAGAGGCAGGCAGAGAGAGGGGAGGAAGCAGGCTCCCCGCTGAGCAGAGAGTCCGACGCGGGGCTCAGTCCCAGGACCCTGAGATCATGACCTGAGCCGAAGGCAAAGGCTTTAACCCACTGAGCCACCCAGGTGCCCCAAATAAATAAAATCTTTAAAAAAAAAAAAGAATCCTTGCTCTAGGGAAGATATTAACTCCGTTGTTACTGTCTACGTTGTGATTCCTGTGTGTGGCATTTTGAGTTTGGAGAGGCTTTGCAGTCTGATTTAGGGACGTGTTGCTGTTGCCCATTTATGTCCATTGCTGCCGCCTCTAGCGGCTGGAACCGCCCCCCTCCCCTGCACGAGTAGGTCCTACCAAATGCCCATCAACAGGAGACGGTTAAGGAAAGGGAGGTTTGTCCCTGCATTGGAATACAACTCAGCGATGAATAGGAACAGACCACTCATGCACACAAAAACACGGACTGTCATACTGAGCAAAAGAAGATGGACAGAGTAGCGACAGAGTCGGGCTGTGGAGGCTGGGGGAAGTGAGGGGGGCCTGGTAACGGGGACAGTTTCTTTTGTAGGGGATGCAAAGTCATAAAAGCAGCTGTGCTGGTGTGGCTCAAACCTGTGAGCAGACACAAAAAGCGTCGGACTATCCCCAGTCAGTGGCTGGGTTCATGGCCTGGGCACTAGATGTCCATAATGCTACTCAGAAAAAGATGGGCGCCAAAGAGTGCATACTGCAACGGTCCCATTTATATGGAGTTCTAGGCAAAAGTGTTTTAAGAAATAGAAGTGAAACAATATTGGGGTGGGGCCGATGGACTGGAGAGAGCAGCGGAAATGTTCAGTGTTTGTGCATACGTGGGGACTTGTGATCATCAGAACCCGTCAAACTGGGGGGAAATGCATTCTATTTGAGAAAAAAAAGTAGGTCCTGATCTTTTTTTTGTTTTCTAGTAAAATATTTTTTTCTAAGTCATGTCTCTGCTGGGTTGTCCCTCGACAGAGATGCCAGCCAGTCATCGCCGTCCCCCGGCTGCCACCACACCCAGTGCCAGCTCACTTGGGGAAACCACCTTCCCCATGCCAGAGGTTTGCTCCTTCGCACAGGCAGCGTCCTGCACGTTAGAGAATGCAGTGGCTTTTAAGAACTAAAGAGGAGCTCTCCCCCCCACAAACTGGGATCGGTTCCACTGGAATTTAATTCGTGTATTGAACTTAGTCATTTTGAGACCATGGGGTTCGTCATTTCCCCCTTCCAAGAGGAAGTGCCATTATGCGCTTGAAACTTCTCAGCATGCTATGAAGGTATTTTTTGGAGGGTAGGGGACATTTTAGGAAGTCGTGCCGCTTATCTAAGTCAAATAATACTTGCATTTCTGGTGTGCGGAAAATGTGTAGGCACAAAAAGAGACTAGGCGATGGAGGACAAACAAGGGACCCACTTTGTGGTGAAAACCAAACAGTGAGGAGCTTCCTCAGCACCTCATGACTTCTTTCTCGTGGGGGGTTTAGGAGCTGGTCAGACTGACCATCGAGAAGCAGGGGCATCCGTCTCCAACCAGCCCAGTGAAACCCAGTTCCCCGGCCTGCAGACCCGACGGGTGAGTTGCGACTAAACCCCGCAGTCACTGCAGAGAGAACGAGAGCCAGAGCAGGTAGGCCGTCTGAGGCCCGTGTCCCTTTCCAGGGGACTTCGGGCCCAGTACCTGTACTGCTGTAAAGCGTGTGGTGCGCGCACGCGTTTCGAATTGTTGCCTGATTTCAGGGTTAACAGCCCGTGTGACTCTCAGGGTACCGTGTGAGCGTGCGCATGACCCACACCTGCGCTTTTCCGGAGCAACTTCCTTTCATCATTGGAAAGAACTTTGAAGGGTTGGGTTTGGGGGATTTGGCTTGAGAGCATTTAGTTTTATCAAGAAAGTAAACTGAGGGCAGTGTGGACAGTTTTTAGGCCTTGCAACAGATTCTACTACAAGCCCTTAGAAAAAATAGAAAACACCAGTTTGGAGCATTCGGAGAGCCTTTAGGTCATGTAGTCTGAGGTTTCCTCCTACAGACAAGGAAACTGAGATGCGGTCAGAGGGACTTGGCCAGGCTCCTGCTGTGTGTGTTGGTGATCAAACCAGACTCGAAACCCCATCTCTGCCGTGGAGCTCCAGGCATAGTGTCCAGGGCTCCTGGTCCTCGGCCTGGTGCCCCCCGCCCGTCGTTTCCACGTACTGGTCCCCTCCTGCCCCTCCCAGGACCTGTGTGTGCTCTGTAACCTTCTGTAATCCCAAGTTCTTCTCATTCTTCAGCCAGTCTGAGCTCCCCCTGACAGATCGGGAGATGGAGATTCTAAACAAGACGACTGGCCTGTCGCAGTCGGCCGAGCTTCTCCCAGACTCGACAGATGAGGAGGTCGCACCCCCCAAGCCCCCCTTACCTGGCATTCGCGTGGTTGATAACAGGTAATTTTTCTATTTCTGGCACCCTCTTCTACTTAAGGTATAATCTGATGAAATGATGGTAGATGAACCAAAGTGAAGGCGGTGCCATTAGGGTAAGAACTTGGAACCCAGCCCCTCGCTCTTTAGAAGCCTTGGAATCTTGATCATCCTTGGGAAGGGCATCTGTGGAGGTCGGGAGCCCGGCCCCAGTACCTTTCCTTGCCACATGCTCGAAGAACGCCCAGTGGAGTGCCATTTAGCCTTAGTACAACTCACGATGGAAGGAAAAGAAAGGATTTTTCTGATTTTTGGTTTTCTGGCATTGATAGGTTTTATTTTGGCAGCAATGGAGTGGGACAGGAGTTGAAAGTGTGAAAAGTAGGTGGGAAGTGTCTGATAATGAAAGAATCTCACATTCTGCACCCTAATATCTTTGTAAAGAGCTTTTGTTTGGGTTATTCAGTTCGATAGGATTTCTTGATCTGTTTCAGTCCTCCACCAGCATTGCCACCGAAGAAAAGACAGTCTGCTCCATCCCCGACCCGAGTGGCTGTCGTTGCCCCCATGAGTCGAGCCACCAGTGGCTCCAGTTTGCCTGTTGGAATTAATAGGCAGGTAATGTAGCCCGTCTGGCAAGGCAGAGGGAGGGTTTGGGTTTGGGAACTCTGGTCATGCTGGTCTGTAGCCCCTGGCAATGAGAGGATCGTTCCTTCTCTCGACAGGAGCATAGGACCTAGTAGAGGTTCCCACGTGGGGGAGGAGGCAGGGGTGGAGAGGCTGGGGCTAGGAGTGTCTCCTGAGGACCTCTGAGCCTGGCCCCAGGGCCCTCGCTTGCCACACAGTCCCAGCACTCGTCAAGGCTCCTTTCTTGGTAGTCACAGACTTGGCTTTTTACTGCTTACATCAAAGATGGGCCTTTCCAACCGGTTTCCGAGCGTGGCAGTCTCCTTCTCCAAGTAACCCTACTGCTCCCTCTCCCCTGCGCTCTGCCACCGTTTCTCAGAAGTGACTTGGGCTTGTCTTCCTTTCTCCACACGAGGACTTTGACGTGGACTGTTACACGCAGAGGCGGCTCTCGGGAGGCAGCCACTCCTACGGCGGGGAGTCGCCCCGTCTGTCCCCCTGCAGCAGCATAGGCAAGCTCAGCAAGTCAGACGAGCAGCTGTCCTCTCTGGACCGGGACAGCGGCCAGTGCTCCCGGAACACAAGCTGTGAAACACTAGGTGAGCGCCGGGCGTCCCGGGCACGCCTCCCGTCTCATCGTTCCTTGGCGGCTGCTTTGGGGTCACGCGGGGAGGCCAGTTGGCGGTCATACGGCCCTGGCCAACTCAGAGCCTGTTTCCTGGTCTGCAGAGTGAGGGTACCAACATCCACCTCTCTCAAGGAGGTGGGGAGTTTGACTGAAATAGCCATGTGCATCCCTGTGGGAGCGGCGCAGGTGGTAGCCGCCATTACGGGTGATCCGCAGTGCGCAGTCAGACTCCCTTTGTCCATCGGGAGTCCTCTGTGCTCAGAGCTGTAGGCAGTGAAGGGGACGGTGAAGGGGAGAGCCCCTGGCGGCTTCGGACGGAGGGTGAAAGCAAGCAAGCAGCGCGTGCTGACCTCCTGGTGGTCGCAGGCGGGGGGGTGGGTCCAGAGGGAGGGGGGCTGGAGGCAAGTCCGAAAGGCAGCTTGGCAGGTTTCAGGAGCATTAAGCTGTTCGTGTCCCATGAGCTAGACGTTCCACTTAGAGAGTTTATCTTAATCAGAGATTTATGGCAGGATTTCAATCCAAGGACATTAATCTCAGCATCATTGGGAGGAGTGGTAAACTGGAAACTCAGTGGTAGGAGATCGGAGGAGTTGTACATTGGTGTGGTGGGATAACACGAGAGTGTGGAAAATCAGTCACGATACAGTGATCAGCAGACAAAATCCGGGACCGCTGACATAGTGTTTTCTCAGTTGGGTTTTTTAAAAAAAGAATCCTAGGGAGAAAAAAAGACTTTTAAGGAAATACATTAAAATGTAAAGAGATTATAATTAAATTATGGGATTGTGGGTGATTTTTATTTTCTTGAATTTTTTTGGGGGGGGCCACATTTTCTACAGTGGTCACGCATTTTTCTTTTTTGTTAAATAAATTCAAAAAATACAGGAAAGTACAAACAACAGGGTAGCAAACAGCTATTTTCCCACTTGCTTTTACGTTTTCAAGCAGGGAGAAGAATGAGGACTATAAAATACAGCATAGAGATGAGACGGGAGTCGTGTTTGTGTCGCACACGAGTGAATGGGATTGGGTAAAGCAGAGAGTCGGATCACTGCTTTCTGCAGGGCCGTGGGGCTAACCGTCCTGTTTTCCCGGTTGTGAACGCAGATCACTATGATCCTGACTACGAATTCCTTCAGCAAGACCTCTCCAACGCAGACCACGTACCTCAGCAAGTGGCCTGTAACCTTAGCCCGTTGCCGGAGTCCTTGGGAGAGTCTGGGTCTCCGTTTCTTGGGCGTCCTTTCCAGTTGCCTCCAGTGCCTCCGGAGGGGCCGTCAGCCGCCGGACAGCAGACGGACACACCGCCCGCGCTCCCCGAGAAGAAGCGCAGGAGCGCAGCCTCCCAGACCACGGATGGCGCTGGCTGCCGGGCGTCCTACGAGCGGCACCCCTCCCAATACGACAACATCTCCGAGGATGACCTGCAGAACCCGGCCTCGGCCCCGTCCGTCCCCTTCACGCCCTTTGCTGCTCTTCTCCCCTTTCAGCAACGAGGGGCCTCAGCCTCCGTCGAGTTTGTGGGTGACTTCACTGTCCCTGAGTCAACGGGTGACCCGGAAAAACCGCCTCCTCTACCAGAGAAGAAAAACAAACACAGTAAGCTTTTGTCGAGCTGTTGTCAGGAAGCATGCTCTGGGACTGGGGGTGCGTTTGATCTGAGCGTCTAAGCATTAGGCCAGAATCAAACCAGCGGCCTCGTAATCTCGTAAAAGATGGGGCCTGCGGTACGTGGACACTTACGGGAGCCTTGTTTTGTCGGTCCTGGCGATAGTTTGTAGAGCTTGGTGAGCCAACGTCTCCCTGCGGCCTCTCTCAGCTCTCAGGCCCCCACAGAGCCCGAGTGTCTGGCCCGAACACCCAGCAACAGAGGGAGGGAGCGCCACAGCTGCAGGACAGCACTATGGCCACATCCGGGCAAAGCCGGCTGGACCTTTGAATTGAATCCGAGCTCGCCGCGTCCACAGAGGGGTTTTCTGAGGACCCCTGAGAGTGTGCAGGGTTGCTGTTTAGAGAGGTCCCTGGCACGCCGCCCCCCCACACCCCGTCTTCTGTTTGCAGACGTGAACTGTCACAGAATGACTTAGCACCTGAGGTCGCCTGGTTGGGGCTGCTGAGGATGTTTCTTAGACCACGCATTTGTAATATATGATGTCATTAGGGTCCAGGGGTGGAGCTGAAATTTTAAGTATTTGTAGTTGGAATATTTTCCGACTGTCACTTTGCCATCAAATTCCTAAGTAGAGGCCTACTGGAGATCGTTTTTCTGCACTTCTGCTCCGTCTGTCTTTGGCAGACTGGCCGTCACCATTGGATGTGTGTGTGGTCATCTGGGCCACACAGCCCCAGGGCTCCCTAGCCTTAGTTGAAGCGTCCAGCAGAGAACTTCCACCAACTAGGAGCAGACTCTCCATTCCAGATTCCCAAGTGAGAGCATCTGATTGGCCCCAGTTGGCATGGGGTCCATCCTCAAAGAAGGGGAGAGTGGTTAATGCAGCAAGCGTGGCCCCGAGGGCAGCCGGGTGGGTCTCATCCCCCACATCCTTGAAGGGTGTCGCCCAGGCTGCGTCCTAGTCTAGGGTGGTCTCGTCCCCCAGCTGGAGGGAGAGCTGGCTCTGGAGGGCTGATGAGGTCACTCCCATCTGTCGTACACTCGTGAGAAAGCAGGGTGCTACTAGAGAGGATCGCCAGCGGCAGCGCCGGGGACAATCCCCTCTGCGTCTCTCCCTCCGCACCAGCAAGTGTCTGGGGAGCTGTTGGCCTTTCCCCTCTACCCCCTTTACCTTGACTTGAGCGGTGTGCCACTCTGGGCTCACACCCTTTCCTCTCCTTTCCTTTGCCTGGAATCCTCTGAACCCAGAACACAGGGCGTGATTGCATCCGTGCAAACCGCAGCAGATGTGCGGTGTTGCCTGGCCGTGGAGCCCGGGGCCTCACCTTCTCAGCTTTGAGAGCAGGTGCAGGCCATGGCCCTTATGTGGGGCTGCAGAGAGGAGGAGGGAGGGAGGCAGCTGCTGTTCCCTTTCCAACAGCCTCAAGTCTCTAGTGGCTAAAAATACTTTCTATTAATTTAGACATCTATTTTTAGGCTTTATAAACTCTTCTATCAGTGTCTGTAGCACTTGTGTCTGCAAACCTTGAAAAACTACTAAGAGCTTAAGGTGTGGCACGCCCTGGGCTAAAGCTTCACACACCCTCGTGTTTAGTCTTTACACTCTGGCCCCAGGCAGTGATACTAGCATGGTTTATAGAAGAAACCGGAGTGCAAGGGAACTGAGCCTTGCCAGCGTTAGCTGGCAGGTGGGTGGCAGATCTGGGCTTCGGAGCAGGCCTGTGTTTTCCCAGCATGCTGAGGAGGAAGGGATCCGGCCCTCCTTTGTGGAGACCGTATGGGTTTCAGTAGTGACCTCCAGGCAGCAGGGAGTCTTTTCTTTGTGCCCCATGAAAGGACCCCCAAACTTGAGGCCTGGTCCTAGTCTCCAGTCCACTCTTCGCTCCCCAAGGGGACCCTTGGGGAGTTCCAGTCTTTAACCTGGTGGAAAACTTGCAAAGTTGCTTTGCGAGAAAGGAGGGAGATAATCATCATCCCTCATATTTGGTTAGTGCTGGACAAAGCTCATACACACACAGTCCTGATATCACAGCGTCCTTCTCCTTCGGGTTGCACTGATGTCTTGCTGAGGGCGGCCCTCCGAGCCCCTTGTGCCCAGCAAGCTTCCTGATCACTGCCTGCAGGCCTCGGTGCCTGCCGGAGCGCCAGCCTGCCGAGCATCCCGGTGATTCCTGCTGCTCTCCTCTCTGAGCTCCTGTGCTCAGCTGCCTTTGAAACAGACCTGGTCTTCCTTACTTCTTGAAGGTCGTGAACCTCACTACTGTCTCTGTGCTTGGTGAGCAGGTCTCTGCAAGGACTTCAACATCTGGAAGGTCAGTTCTTACTGAAGCTTCCTGTTTTAGTCAGGCAAAGATGCTTGTGTTCTGTCTTTTTAGGGCGCACGTGGTGAGCATTTGGGATCCCCTTCCAAGGCTCGCGTCTTCCTCTAGAACCTCGTGGTGGTGGTGGTGTAGTAGCGTGGAAGAAGAGCATCACGGGGCTCGAGGGGGGTGGTGGGCTACAGTTGCCTTCCGGCAGCAGTGCCCTTGTGGGCGCGACTGCCTTTTCCCACCCGCCTTTTACGGCCAAGCTCTGCTCTGCGCTCACTGGAGCCAAGACGTTCTTATTGATTCTTCGAAATAAAGGAGATGACTTTGAACCCCCTCCTTCAGTGAAGGGCACCAGAAAGACAGCCCTAGAGGAAGGTATTCCCTATCTACCTTGACCGCAGTTGAGGGTCTCCAGTTAAGCCCCCAGCTAGAGGCTATGTGAAAATATAGAACAAAGCCGTGCAGAATTGTCCTGGACACTTTTTCTGGGTATCTAGCAGGTGTTCCTTCCTAGCGCTTGCAACATGACCCAAGAGGACAGCACCCAACTCTGGATGGTGCCTTCGACCGCTGCCATCCCTGTGCCTGCCGTACACGCACCCAAGTTCCTTTGCTCCCAAACCTGGGACCCTTTTTCTTCCCAGCTCCCTTTGTCACTAGCTCCCTGCTAGCATGTGTGCTGCAGCCCTGCAAGTAACCTGATCAGCCCTCGTTCCTAACTCACGAATCAAGGCGGCATAACAGCGTTTTACCTGCAAACGTGGACATGTTCATGTTTATAGGGAATTCCCTAACTCTCGGGAGCTTCCTCCACCGCCGAGAGAATGGGAAGAACGGTACTGCATTTCAGGCCAGCCTTGACCTAGACTTTGCCGTGGGGAGTGTCCAATGCAAGTTCCAGTCCCACAGAGAGCGGGGGATTAGAGAAGGCCTGCTCCCACCCAGCCTCCCGGCTTCATAAGGGGGCCAAGGGGCCAGACACAGTCAGCTCCGCGCTGTCACTTGCCCCGAACCTGTAGAGCCTTCAGAAGGGCCTGGCTCTGGAGTTGGGGCTCCCGTCGCTAACCCCAGTTGGGAGTGAGGTGCACACTGATGGCCCCATGCAGGGGCTGAGGGCTCCGCGCCCGCCTCAGGACAGGGTGCCTGCGGGGAGGGCTCCCTGAGATATTTTGCCTCCTCGGGTGGGCAAGGCCCCTCTGGCATCTGCGGCTGGGTTCCCTGGCCTCGAGGGCACTCGGCTGAGGCAGGGAGCCTGCCCCTGGGCGGCCTCGAAGCTACAGGCAGAGCCGCCCCGGGGGAGCCGCGGGGTGGCAAGGGCTGGGCTTTCTGAAGGAGGTTTAGGGAGGAGAGGGTGCACGTGTTTGAATTGGAGCATGTCTTTCCTCGCCATCCTTCCCTCCCACGAGGATGTTCCGTAGCCTCCGGGCTGGAAGGGGAGAGTGCGGTTTAGTGGCCGTTGCTTCCTCTTTACCCAGCAGGGGCTTTACGAGACCCACCCAGGGCCATCCCTGGTTTAGCAAGTCACCTGGTTGGGATAGATGCGCGGACACCTGCTGTGCATCAGGCACTGATGGGACAGCGGCCGACGTGGGCCCTGTCCCCCAGGAGCTTCAACTCTCCAGGGACAGCCAGTAGATCCTGTTGCATCTGCTTTGAACATATATCCTGAATCAAATCAACCTCACCACCTATACCCATACCACAATCTGTCATCTAAACAACCGCTGCAGACAAAGCAGCTC
The DNA here is from genome assembly GCA_028534135.1 of Potos flavus. Lineage (NCBI taxonomy): Eukaryota > Metazoa > Chordata > Mammalia > Carnivora > Procyonidae > Potos > Potos flavus. The sequence goes on from CM052892.1 coordinate 3,353,669, forward strand.
CAGGCCGGCCCGGAGGGGAACCGTTCGTGGGCTCCCACGGGTATGGCAGCAGGCCAACCTCCTTGCCCCGTTCCCGCAGCCTCTCCTGACCTCCCAGATGATTGCCTCGCTCTTTCCAGCCTCCCGTCGCTGGCTGTGCTCTGCTCACCAGACCCCCGGCCCGGCCTTAGCCTTTGCCCAGCCTGTAAGCTCGGTGCGGAAGGCCTCATGTAGCTGCTTCGTATTCTGGAGAAGCACCCTCCACCAGCCCATTGCACCTTCTGTCCCCAACATTCACAGTTGGTCTGTTTTCTGCCTCCTGGGAGGGTGTGAGCCTCACATGGACAGAGGACTTGCCTGCTGGCCCCTGTGTGGTCCCAGCCCCTGAGCTGGTGCCCAGTAGAATCACGTACGTGGGACAGCCCCACAGGTGGCTCATGACTGTGGGAAGGGCTAAGAGGACGCTGTGGAGGGCCAAGGCGGGGCTGCTGGGCAGACGGCTGGTGCGGAGCCCCTGGGGAAGCCGAGCTGGGGGACAGCACATGCACACATCCCTGAGTGTTCCCGAGAGGGAGGAACACCACACGCCTGGGGTCAGAGGAGTGAGAAGTGGTGCCTAGCCTCGGCCGCGACCACAGGGTGCCAGGAAACCCCTAGGGCTTTTCAGCAGAGGGGGGTGGGGGTCCCGCATATGCTTTTTAAAAAAATAGGCTACTTTTTAGAGCGGTTAAAGACTGTTTTTTAGAGTGGTTTTAGGCTCACGGCAACACTGAGCGGAAAGTACAGGGAGTTCCCGCAGGTCCCGGCCCCCCCTCCACTGTCACCTCTCCGCCACAGGGCTGTGTGTTAGTCACCCAGCGTGCACGGACGCGTCCCTGTCGGCCAGAGCCACAGCCTACGTAGGGCTCGCCCTTGCTGTGTGGCCCTAGGTTTTGGCCGGTGGGC
>CM052892.1:3355092-3383176 GCA_028534135.1 Potos flavus
GATGTTTACCATGGAAATAGAAACGCCTGCCCCAGGGACCCCTGACCTAAAACGTTTGGTTGAACACCTGAACTGGATTTCATTGCAATCTGGAACCGTCTTGGCCCCTCCTGCCAGTGTCCACAGGTGCCCGTCGGGTCATCCCTGGGCATCTTCTCCACACCACGGAGACCCCAGGCTTCACACAGGCCCCTGGGGAGCACTCGGAATCCGAGCCTGGGTGGGAGGGCCCACTAAGCCCTCCCCATGCTTCGGGGCAGTAGCGAGGGGCCCCGGAGCGGGGCCGACGCCCTGCTGAGCGCTCCCCGCCTACGCATGGCGGCTTTGGTTTGGCTTCACGTGGTCCTCCCTGTGGCCTCTGTCACCCCCACGTTAAGTCAACTGAGGCTGCAAGAGCCAGAGAGACTTCACTGCAGCCCACCCACCGCAGGAAGTAGAAGACGGGGGACCAAGCCTAGCTCTGGTCGCAGCCCGGCACAGCTCGTGACGTGGCCTGTGCCGGCTGTGTGGCTGCATGGCTGCCCTCTCGCAGATGCAGTCACGGGAAGGTTTGTGCTCCATTTTACCAGCAAAACTAGTAGTCCTCATTGTGCCCGTTGGCCCCAGTACAGTGCGGCAGGCCCGGTTCTGAGCACTTTACACACAGTCCCCATTTCACAGATGAAGAACCTGAGGCACAGCCAGCTTTAAATAATGCCCGAGGCCAAGGCCAAACAGGTCCCAAATGGTGCGGCCCAGGTTCGAAGCCAGGCGGCCTGGCTGCAGGAGCGCCCTCTGTGGAAGCATGAATAACTACAAGGTGTGCTCCCCCAGGGAGGACCTCAAGGCCCTAAGTCCGCGCCAGAGCTCGATTCCGAGCCGGCTTGGCCTCCTGCCGCCTTGCCACCACTTCCGGTGGACACAACTTGTATGAAAGTTAGCTTTTTAAATCCCTCACAAGGAGGTGAAGGAGGGCACCCGCTCGTCCAGGTAGACTCTGGCAGGCGTCTTGGATTCGACAGCTGAGCCGAGAAGCCATCCCTCTCCGAAATGTCCAAGCAGAATTAGGTAGCAGCCTATGAGCCTTCGTGTGGACCTGCCTGACTGTTCTCTGCTTTTCTCCCTCCTTCCCTGTCTTCTCTCGTCCCTTCTGTCCAGCAGGCCTCCTGTGCTGCTTCTTCCTTCTCCTCTGTGTCCTACTGTGTCCGGCAAACTAAAGTGGCCGTCACCCCCGAGGACTGCAGTGCCACTCAGGGCACCAGTGTGTCCGTCTCTAACTCCTTTCTCAGCCGGCACGGCACCTTGCCTGTGCCCTCGGTGAGTCGCTCCCTGCTGCTCTTTGCTCGGAAACGTGAGTGCGAGCTTCCATTTGTCGCCTGTGCCTCCTGACCTGTGTGCTGCTGCCCAGCCCTGACTCTGTCCTCTTGCAGACCCTGCACTACACGGGAAGGGGCATGCACGGTTGGTCCTCTGTGGCCCGAGGGTCTGTGCGAAGTGGCCGGGTGGGCAGGGTGGGGGTGGGGACCAGGAAACGTTAGTGGGTCCGCTCTCGGCATTACCACTCAGGTGTTACCTGGCAGAAATTAACTGGTGTTAACTGGCAGAAAAACTGGTGTTAACTGGCCTTTTTATTCTGGTCTCCAGTTGGGCAGTGCATGAGCCCTGCAAGTGTTCTGTGTTTATAGGGAAGTCTTCCTCCCATAGGAAGCGAGGCCCGAGAGAGCAGGCTTTACCAGGACAGGATAGAGTTAGTCTGAGGCTGCGGGCCTTGTCGGCTAACCACTCCAAAACTCGGGCTTAAAAGGACAGTAACTGCTTGTCAGTGCTTAGGACACAGGTCGGTAGGGTGACGGCCCGTCTGATTTTGGCTGGCCTCACCGACAGCTCTGGGACCGTGGTCCCCTGTGGCGGCGCCCCTCCGGGCCCGCCGGCCTCCGTGAGGCCAGCCCGGGTTTGCTCCGGCCCCGGGAGCCAATGGGAGCGTGCAGGGCATCTTCAGGCCTCGGCTCGGAACCAGCCCACTGTCCGTCAGGTCCCGGCATTCTCTCGCTTGGATCACAAGGCTGGTCCGGGATTCCAGGAGTGGGGAGCTAGATTCTGCCTCTTGCCGGGAGCTGCTGCCCGGTCACCTTGCCGAGGGATGTGGCTGCGGGAGGGGAACGGTGCCGCCATTTCTGTAAGTAGTTTCCTTCCAAAGCTTAGCGGACACTAACCCTTTGGAAGGCACAGTACTGGTCTGTTACCTTGTGCTGAGATCTGCATCTGTCCGGGAACCTAAACGGCTACCGCTCTTCTCTCATCTGTGAAGATGAGACTTGGCAGCAGGGGAAGAGCTTGGATGAGGCCGTGTTTGGGTTCTGCTTAAAATCAGTTTTGTCGTTGGCTAGTTTATTTATCCTTCCTGGTTTCTATTTCTTTACTTCGAGATTACACTTGTCTCTTATTTTGTGATCGTGGGGATTAAGTAAAATCATGTAGGAAGGTTGATTATTACAGCTCTTGCTCTCAGAGTTCCGGGTTCGAGGCTCGGGTCTGTCCTCATTCTGCACGTGACAGCTTGGACATACGGCTTCACCTACCTAGACTTCCTTTTCCGTCTTCCACCTGGTGACTCGCAGAGGCCCAGCCAAGCTCGGGCTCCCTGTGTGGTCTCATCTGGTTTCCGTCTCTGGGAACCATCCATCCAGGGCCCAGGTTACGATGGTCGTGCCTGCTGTGAGGAGTGCACTGTCCCTGTGGGTGCGAGGGCCTACGTTTTAGAGCCCTCAGCGACCCTACGCTTGCCATAGAAAGGCTAGACACCCCTCCCTCCCCACTCCCGGCCCTGCCCTGGCACACAGACACCCTCTGTTTCCTCAGCACGCACTTCTGGCAAGCTCCTTTCACAAATCCTGCAAAACTTGGCCTTTACACAATCCAGCTCTTGACTGTTTTTTTCCTCCTCTACGAATAGAAAGTAAGCGTGAGTTATCCTAAGAAAGCGTCTGCAGTGTCCCTGTTGAACAGTTTGGGGTTGGAGGGCTGTCAGTGAGCAGAACTGTTTGCTACAGAGTTGGTGAAAGTTTGAGGGCATTTCAGTGAAGTCTGGGCATGAGCGTGTCATGGTTTTCATCCCTTGGGACGCAGGGGAGGTCAAGGCACCTCGCGTTGGAAAGACTGCATTCTCCGTCTCAACGCCACAGCGCAGCCCCAGGCAGTGAGCTACCGAAGGGCTTTATTTCTTAAAAGGAAAGTCCCCCAGCGTCCAGAGCTATTAGGAATGGCCTGAGCGTTTGGAACATTTGACGTCCGACGTGCTGAGACCCCAGAGTAGTGGTTGAACGCAGCGGCAGCACGTTCTCCGTGTGCTCTCTGCTCGCGCTCTGAGATGGGCCCCGGATGGAGGGCTTTGGGTTGTTCTCAGGGCTTTATTCCTGAATCTCATCATTCTGTCGTTCCTGGGCCTGTGTCCTCCTTCCAACACGGAGTTCTGAAGGGGCGCCCCTTAGGAATACAGCTGTTGTCAAACGCGAAGATACCTCATCCTCTCAGCGACCTGTGACTTCTGCCGGGGAAGATTCAAACCATTAAAAACCTTTTGGGGCCCCTGGTGGCTCAGTTGGTTAAGTGTCCGACTCTTGATTTCAGCTTAGGTCATGATCTCAGGGTCTTGAGATCGAGCCCCACTTCGGACTCTGTGCTGAGCATGGGGCCTGCTTAAGATTCTCTCTCTCTCTCTCTCTCTCCGCCCCTCCACCCACTCATGCGTGCGTTCGCACTCTCTCCCTTTCTCTAAAAAAGAAAAAAGAAAGCCTCCTGAATTAGAGCAGCTTCCTGCACTGACCAAGCTTAGTTGAAGTAGCGGCTGAACGAGCGTCTTGCTCAGTCCCCCCGGCGCTCCAGGTTAATACAGCGAGCACAGGGATGCTCCCCAGGCAGGCCTGCAGCAGGAAGGATCCTGAGGCAGCGTGTGAGTCACAGGCCGTCCGTGGGAACACCCTGGGCTGCGGAGCGGGGACAAGGTCAGGCAGAGCTCCGCGGGGGAGGTGGCATTGAGCAGTGGCCTGAAGGACGGTTAGGATTTCAGGGAGGTAAGGGGTAAAGGTCCGGGAGAACGAGTCCAAGATGTTCCACACAAAAGGACCTACCTGGAGGATGGGGGCCAGAAAGCCTAATGTGCATTCTGGAAGGTGGCCTCAGGTGTGAGTGCTCAGGGATCAAGGTTACGGGGAGCTGGCTGAAGGGTGGTGCCCGTAGTCAGCCCGTCCGTGCGTCCTCCGGGCACACCTCAACTGAAACAGACTGCCTCCCCAGCTGTGCCCTTCTGAGCACCGCCCTTGGGGGTCAGGCCAGGGGGTGCCCCCCCCCCCAGCATCTTCCACTGCATCTGCTCAGCTCTCTCGTCCCGCAGAAGAGTTCGCTCGCAGTGCACGGACTTCCTGTCCTGCCCAGCTCATGCTGCATCCTAGGAAACTGGAGCCTCTACGCGGACAGGCATCCAGACGTGACACGTGGTCTCTGTGCCGTTATGCCCAGTTCAGTAGAGAAAGCGTTGAGGGAAACTAGGACTTAGCGAGAGGCAGGAAGATGTGGAGCGCCGTGGGCAGCCTCCGCGAGGCCCCGGGAGGCCGGGCCCCTGTTCCTGGTCTGATCCCGTGGGGCCTTGGCAACGTGCCTGCCCCCTGGGGGCGCTGGAAGGCGTTTCAGCGATGGGCCTTCCTGCAGACAGCTCTCTGACGCGACGCTGGGGTCCTCCCTTTCTGTGCCCACACTCTCTTGGTCACTGGCACCCCCGGGGCTGCTCCCGTGTTCTCACTGCAGCCCCGCCATGTTGGCTGCAGCCTTCCCCTCCACTCGAGCTCTGGTCGCTCCGGTGCCGCCCTTCCCCTCCGCGCTGAATTCCCACGTGCTGTCTCCTTTCCCCGGCCCTTCTTTGGCTCGCATTGGCTCTGGTTCTGAACCCTGGTCTTGTGAATCTAGAAAGAATCTTAAAAGTTGGGTGGGGTCTACGTTCACTTCGCTCTTGACCAGGGTAGGGAAAGTCTCTCATGGGGCGTCTGGGCAGCTCAGTCGGTGAAGCGTCTGCCTTCAGCTCAGGTTGTGATCCCAGGGTCCTGGGATTGAGCCCCGCGTCAGGCTTTCTGCTCTGTGGGGAGTGTGCTTCGCCCCCTCTCCCCCCTGCCCCTTCCCACCTCTCTCTCTCTCTCAAATAAATAAAATCTTTTTTTAAAAAAATTAAAAGTTAATTTAATTTAAAGTTAATTAAAAAAATTAAAGTTGCCAGTGCTCTTCAGGTATTGGAATGTTGCTGTCGGAGGAACCACCTTCCTCCGCCCCCAGACTGTCTTCAGGTGCATCTTTCTCTGGCTGACGGCAAGGTGCAGGTTTTACTGTCCCCAAGAGGTCCGTTCAGGTGCTAGGAATCTGTGGAAATACTTCTTTACCATCTTGGCTTCCGGAATGATTCTGAGTGGGTAAAGCTGCCAGGAGACCCAGCTTTTGTGAAGAACTTGAGCAGGATCCATAGTGGCAGTCATTTGTTTTTAGAAAAAGCTCTTCAGGGTCAGGAAGTCACGTCTGTATCATTTTGAGGAGTTCAGTTACAAGGGGCAGTGGGGGGCGGGGGGTCTCTCGAGCCGGCGGTGTCCCGTTCTGAGCAGCTGGTGACTCTCTAGGTGTGGAACCCGGGTTTTCGGACAGCAGCACACACGCCGTCGCCAGAGCGCCTGCTTTGCAGGGGGTGTCTGTGCCGTAGCGAGGGCCCGCTCCCTGAGACGCGGGCCGGCTCCTGCAGGCCCACCAGTGCATCTGCCGTGACCCAACCGCTGCCACGGAGACCGCCGCGGGCTGAAACACTGCTCTAACGGCCCCATGGGAGGGGAGAGAGTGGACCGCGGAGCCGGGTGAGGGGCGAGGGCAAGAGAACCGCCTGGAGAGCAGAGTCCACAGGCTCGGCTTGCTTGGCACAACACACTGTGTCTTCTGCTGGAAAAAAAAGCCCCTGCCTTCCTCGCCTCTGTCCCCCGCTTCCTCCTGAGGTCACCTTATCTTCATGGCTCCCTGCCCTGCTTGGAGCTCACTCGCTCTGAGAGAGGAGCGCGGGGGAGTGTCCGCGGACCGCACTTGCCCGGGGATGGGGGCTATTTCTCCAAGCTCCGTGTCTCCCCGGGGCGGGGGGGCTTTGTGCCGTCGGCCTGCCAGGGCTTGCCTTCCCAGCGGCCTGGCGCTGCCGGCCCCGGGAGAGTGAGGGCCCTGCCGCCTGCGAGTCTCGGGAGCCGGGGGCTGTTTCAGATCCTGGAAGTTGTAGAGACTCGTACTCTCCCCCGTTTGGGGGGCTCTCACCACAGAGTATAATCCACAGCTGCAAGTACAGGCATCTCACTAGACCCCGGGCTTCCTGGGATAGGGAATCAGACCCCACACGCCTGACCGGTGACAGGAGCAGCCAAACCCTTCTGCTCCCATCCTTGTTGTTTCTTCTTCTTCTAGATTTTATTGATTGATTGATTGATTGATTGAGAGAGAGAGAGAGCATGAGAGAGGGGAGGGCCAGAGGGAGAAGCAGACTCCCTGCTGAGCAGGGAGCCCAATGCAGGGACTCGATCCTGGAACTCCAGGCGCTTAACCAGCTGAGCCACCCAGGTGCCCCTTCTTCTTCTTCTTCTTCTTCTTTTTTAAGATTTCATTTATTTAGAGAGCACTCATGTAGTTGGGGGGAGGGGGAGAGGGAGAGAGAGAATCTCACACAGACCCCCTCAGTGGAGAGCCCTATGTGGGGCTCAATCCCACAACCTTTATTTTTTTTTATTTATTTTTTCAAGATTTTATTTATTTATTTGACAGAGAGAGATCACAAGTAGGCAGAGAGGCAGGCAGAGAGAGAAGGGGAAGCAGGCTCCCCGCTGAGCAGAGAGCCTGACGCGGGGCTCGATCTCAGGACCCCAGGATCATGACCTGAGCCGAAGGCAGAGGCTTTAACCCACTGAGCCAGCCAGGCGCCCTGCATCCTTGTTATTTCTGTGAATGTTTCCACCATCCACTGAGTTGTCTGAGCAAGCAAATGAGGTATTGTGTCCCCCCCCCCCCGCCCCCACGGCCACACACACAGCACATTTACATGTGACACGCACGCCCACGCACCAAGCCCTGCCGCACTTCCGAGCACATGCCCTGAGCCCGTCCTCTTCTCCAGCCTTGTCACCGCTCCCCTATCCCCGCCCCCGGCACAGCCTCTGGCCTCCCTGCTGGCCTTCCTGCTTCCACGTCCCCTTCTCAGCACCAGTCGGACTGCGGTGTCCCCTCAGCACCGCAGAGCCCTCTGCGGCCTCTCCAGCTACTTCCTCCCACCTGTCTCCACGCCCAGGCCCTGCGTCCTGGCCCCAACTTCTCGGCACTCCCACACAGGCTTGCTTCTGCCTTCTGTTCCGCCCTTCCTGACGTCTGGGGAAGTGTTTCTTTCTTTTGTAATGCTCATGTTCTTTTTTTCTCAAAGTCATAAATCCTCTTGAGGGTAAGGACTGGGCTTATGATGTGCCTGCGGCCTCAGCACGCAGCTCAGGGCCGAGCCAGCAAGTGGCAGGTGCTCTGTGACGCCGAACTGACTGTAAGGATCTTAATTCACCCAAAGGCAGTTAGCAGGGACCAAGGAGGCACCTAGCTCTCCGCCGCCGCCCGTCACCATCTCCAACTTCCCCACTTCCCCACATTTCGTTACGACAGCACGATACTGACTCATCCACTTCCAGGCATCAGACACACTGGTCCCAGACTGGGGCCGAGAACCCAGCTTCTTTCTCGTTTTCTTTCTCTGCTAACCCATAAGGCCCTGGCTGCTGGCTGGCTGGCCCGAGACCAGAGCTTAGGGACCCTTGGCCTTGGAGACTCGCAGAAGCAGCCACAGTGACTCAGCCATTTCTGCCCCTCATTTTGAAGACTTCTTACTGCTTTTTTGTTGGTGCTCATGGCATTTTGGACGGTCATTGCTCTCGGACCAGCTTCAGACCCAGGAAATAGCTGTAGCCCCTTGTGCAGACATGCTTCTGACTCCATCCGTGACAGTCCGGCTGGTCTGGCACCGGAAGATTCCCTTGGTCCTTGTGAACGTCCTGTGGTGACATGAAGCCTAAGGGTACCATCCGTACACAGTCTCGCCTGTACCTTCACATTTCAGGCTGCTTGTCGCTGCCCTGTGACGGAGCGCTTAGCCCCTCTAGAGGTGGGGAGACCGGAACAGAGGAGCTGAACTGTTGATTTATTCAGAGTCTTAGTTAGCGCTAAGGGTAAGAAGCCAGACCTCCACTAGAAACAGTGTGTGTTTGACATTTATGAACTGCTTAATTGTCAGTAAATAATGGAGACCTGGCAAGGCTACTTCAAAAGAAAAGCCCATATGTAGGCTGGACATCAAGAAGAGGGTTCTTGTCCTCCATGTTCTGACACATTACAGGGCGTAGCTACAGCTCTAAATAGAGTACTAAGAATAAGTGTAAATTAGAGTTCCTGGCATGCTGTTTAAATCCAAACTGAGTAAAAATAGTTCCGTCAGATTTCTAGAACTGAATTCAGATCATTTTTTAATCTGTACTAAGTCTTTCTATAAAGAGTTGATGCTCTTAGGGTCAATATTTAGTGAATATACAGAGCATCCTAAAATGTGTTGGAGGATTTTGCAAGAATATTATAAGCCATGAAACCATCAGCCCAGAGTCTGGTGTTTTCAAGGAGGATCTTGTGATTCGGGTTATAAAAATATGTCACATGAGAAGAAATGCAATCCATTTCCACTTTTACCCATCCTACTACCTAAAATTCTCCCAAGCAAAATATTTTTGGGTTTTTTTGTTTTGTTTTGTTTTGTTTTTTTACACGTTCGTTGTAAAGTACTACTTAGAATGTTCAAATGGCTTTTAAAAAAAGATTGCCCCAAGAAGTTTATTCAAAAAGAGAGAAGATATTTTTTGGATCCAGAGTGATGCTGATGTTGCCTTTCTTTGCTGAGTACTGTCCCATCACCCCTACAACGGGGCCAACAAAAGTTGCTCTCCTCGCCAGGAGCAGAGAGAGAGGTCTCCGGGGCCAGGTGCTGGTGGCACCGGCCTCAGAATCTGCTGCTTGGCTTTGGAAACTTACCCTTTGACATTAGGTAAAACGTAGCTGTTGTAAATTAACACAAAGGCATCAAAGAAGGAAGTTGCTTCTGGGTGTAAGCCCCGCCCCCCACCCCCCCGCCAAGGAAGGCTTCGGTAAAGAAGTAGTTGACTTGGATCAGGAAGGAGAGAGGAGACACATCGAACAGACTTCCTCCCAGTGTGCCACATAGAGTGACGAGGAATGTTACCAAGGGTCCTTCCCGGTGACCTTCCTTCTCTTCAGAGCCAAACCAGGCGTGCTTCTCTCCAGGAGACCCATCCGCCAGAGACGATGGAGGGTGTTGTGCAGTGGCTGAAAGCTTGACTTCCTTCCAGAGAAATCACTTAGCCCCCTGTTGTGTTGACACTCGCAGTCTCTGGTTTAAGGGAGGTGTGAGCCCAGGACCAGTGCTGAGCTGTGGTTCCCAGTGATGCTCTGTGCGGGAAGGGAGCCCAAACCACACTAGAGCGGCAGCCGCCCTTGAGCGTGTTTTCTCACAAACGATGGAGCCGAATGTAAGCCTGCAAACCAGCCATCCAATAGCTTATCTGTGTTGGTAAGCAGCATGCAGAAACGCTGAAGTCATAAGCCTTGCTTGAGCCAAGAGTATGCAGTAATGGCCAATCTCTGGCAACTTCTGTGCTTCCCAGACACTTTACGACAGTAAGTCCATTCACTCGAATGATTGTGTCGCCCCGTAATTGGGAGGGTTGAAAGTTCCTCAAAGCTCAGAGCTCCATTCAAGGCCGCTGCAGGGCCGGCAGGGTCGCTGGCCCGTGGCTCTGGCCCACGGCTGCTGGCACGCTCTCTGCCCCCTTCCTGACGGTCACAGGAATTAAATGGAACGTCTGTTACCATGAGGGACCAGGCTTTTGCATTTAAAGGTCTCTATTCCTGCTTTCTTGCCAGCACAGGGCTCGTCCCTAGTCATTTTTCAGGTTGAGACCAGAATGGAGGTACAGTGTCCTTGAAAACTGCCGCCTGCCCAGCTTTGGGTGGCTTTGCGTTCTAGCGTGCGCACAGCCACAGGTCAACATACGGGGTCATCAGCCATCGCTCTTCGCCCAGAAGACTCACGGCGGTTCATTCACGTGTCTGTTTTCAAAAGAGCAGCTTGCTAGTTCCTGCGTCTATCGTGAGGGCAGGTGTTGTCTCTGCATCCCTGGCTTGTAGATGAAGCCTCAGCTCCCAGCCAGGTAAGAGGTGTACCCCACAGAGCTGTAGGATTACACGGCTGGGCCTGTCACGAGCCCAGAAAGTTCCGTGAGCGGTACATCCCCTGCACCTCTCCTAGGAGCCCAGCTGTGTGTTGTGAGGTGTGGCCCACTCTGTCACCCTGCCTCTTCGTCTTGGTGATAAGGATCCCAGCAGCCCTTCATTGCGGTGACATGAGATGATTCGTGCCAACCCTTAGCCCCTCATCTGACCAGCAGGCATCGTCCTCCCTAGACAGTCCTTGCTGGCACTTGGGCTGATAGTGTGATCGAGGCTGACGTTGGGGGGCCAGGCAGCCCCTCCTAACTGCTTTCTTTCCCAGGAACTTGCTCTGGCACTCCCAGATCTTCTGCAGAGATCTGCAGTCTCCAGCCAGGCAGCCCTCCTCGCGGTATAGAATCCTCAGCCCAGTCTTACTCCGGCTATAAATAAAAATTCCTGCCACAGAGAGCGCAGTAGCTCGCTGTCAGAAGCACAGCCGGACACCAGCCAGGTCCTAGAATAAACTCCAGGCAGTGACGAAGGGGCGTTTCTGCTCAGTGGCCCCCCTGCCTTTCGCCCTGCCGTGATGAGGAAGTTCGGTCCTGCAGGCCAGGGAGTACTTCTCGGGGGGAGTCTGCAGAGACCAGCCTTGTCCACAGCGGTGTGGCGATGCACCCCAACGTGGCCCTCCCCTCCCGAGTTGCAAGAGGGGCACTGAGGGAGCCTCGCCTCTCCCCACCCCCTTGAAGGCAGTTTTCAAGCTTGGCTCTTGTCCCAGCAGGACTGCATAGCTGGGATACCAGAGGGTAGGGCTGCTGAGGGAGGGAGGGCAGGCCCGCGGGGAGGCTTCGTTCTAGAGATGGGAGCCTGCTTGCCTCCTCCGAGATGGCACGTCCTTGGGGCAGCCATCCCGGGGACGTCCGGAGCCCCCCACCCCCCAGTCTCCCACTGTGGGCGGGGGAAGCTTGTCCGCTGTCCTGCCACACTCAGAGCCGAGGCACCGCTGTGAGGCCGGCGCTGTTCTGGGCACTTGGGTTATAACCTCAGAGTCAGCACGCCCGTGTCCCCTCGTCGGGTCGATCGGTGGTAGACCCCGTTAACGCCTCAGCCCCGGTGCCCGGAGTGGTGCCCACACTGGTGCTTCGGAAGGCGAGGGGGGAGAGCCGACACCCCGTCACGTGCCGGCTCCGCGCCCAGGACCACCGCGCCTCGGCTCAGTAGATCCACACAGACCCTCTGGGAGGGGCGCTGCTTCCGTCCCCGTTCTAGATGGAACCGGGGTGCCCGGCTGGCTCAGTCTGAGGAGCGTGCAACTCGATCTCAGGGTCGTGAAGTCGAGGCCCACGTCAAGTGTAGAGATGACTTAAATAAAGACGAAGCAATCGGGGCCCAGAAACGTCAGTTACGTACCCACGGTCCCACGGGTAGAAAGAGAGGGCCCAGAGCCCAGTCTGCGTGAGTTGAGGATGCGCCTGCCGCGGTCCCCCTGGCCGTCTCCCCTATAAGGCGCGCACGGTGCGTGTGCGTCCGCCGCCCTGAGCTTGTCCCATCAGACCTGCCCCGTGCGATGGCGCAGACCCGGCTTCTGTAGGCACGGCAGCTGCTCGCTCTCCGCAGGGCCTCCTTGAGTGCTGAGTGAGCTCACGTGGGCTGGGGGCTGTCCGTGCGGACAGTGTCGGGACCCCCGAAAGGACTGGCGTCTGCCTCAGTCTGTTCAAGCTGCTCTGACACAGTCGCACAGACGGGGCGGTTACACGCAGCATGGGTCTGGAGGCTGCAGGTCCAAGGTCAGGCCGCCAACACGGCTGGCGCCCCCTTCCGGTCCCAGACTTCTCCTTGTATTCTCACGTGGGGGGTGACATCATCAGCTTCTGAGCCTGGTGGCCTCTGGTCTCCCCACCCTCTAGTACCACCATCAGTGGGAGTTAGGATTTCAGCCTATGAATTTGGGAGGCACAAACCTGAAGCAACATTGATCTTAAACTAGGTGGATTTGTGCACGAGTCAGCAGATCACGGCCGCACCTACCCTTGGGGATGTGCGGCAAGAGATCCGAGAACCGGGCTCCCGCGTGAGCCTGGAGCCACTGCCTGAAGCGGCGGCGTGGGCCTCCCTCAGGGTGGCCTCCCGGGACCGGGCCCCACCGTCTGCTGGCCAGTGAGACAGCCTCGCTGTGGGGGAACGTTGACCAGGGATGCACTGGAGAGTCCCAGAACCCAAACACTTACCCCACCGCTATCCCCAGCAAGGCCTAGGTTGAGTCCCCCAGACCTGGGTGGCCGCTGGGAAAGGCCGGTGAAATGTGGCACCTGGCTGGTGAGGGCACAGTGGATGCCCGGCGCCTCAGCCCCTCATCTGAGAGCTGCGGACCAGGGTCGCCGTCCTGTGGCTCGTTCAGAAAGAAGGATGGGAACGGAGCTTCTTACCGGAAAGCTAAACCTCCAGTGCCTGTCGCTGAGAACATGGATGGCTCTCCCCACCGATTCGTTTGGCCACGTCCAGGGTCGGTCTTGATTTGGGGAGTTAGGTGGAGAAGTAGAATGTGTGAGAGTGAGTAGGCACCGCAGGCAGGTGTCCTGAGTCTGCTGTAAACCAGCAGAGCCCGAGGGAGCCGGGAGGGGGCCAGGGCCGGGCCGCAGCAGGTAGGATGGGGGGGGGGTGGCGTGCCTGTCACTTGAGTTGTGATCACTCTCAGTCCAGGGCAAAGTGTAACTTTGCAAAACTACTTAAGGATGTGAGTGGCTTTAACCTCCTGTTTAAAATTTGATTTTTTCTTCCTCCTTTTCCTTGTCTTGGGTTCTGAAAATCCAGTGGCAAAACGCAGAGAACATTTGAGTGAGCAATGTGCACGTTTGTGCTGAGCTTGGCCGTTGTCAGATTCCGACATCTACAGTGGATAAACGGGCCTGGCAAGGACTTCGGATGGCAGTCCCTTCCACATGTCCCTCTCCCATTACCCTGTGACAGCATCAGGTTGTCAGGCCCTTTGTGGGACATGGTGACATTGTCAGGTTCTGAGCCTGGTGGCCCCTGGTCCCAGAGCTCCTCTTTCCCTCCTCCCACAGCAGAGCCCAGGCCTGGACAGTGCTTGTTGACTCTTAAGAAGCTGCGGGCGTCCACAGTTACCCCCCGAGCCCGGCTTCAGACTTCTCTCTCTCGATGAGAATCTGAGAGGGCGTGGTCTTGCGCTCTAGGGTGGCATCAGAAGCCTTGCAAGACCCTTCATTTGTAAAGAAAAGAAAAAGGAAAAGATTGTATAGGAAAGGACATGAACTCAGAAATTTTTAGCATTTTGACAGCACGGTCCTTCCAACCATTTTTAAGGCCTAACCCTTCCCTTCCCAAGAGCATTTCAGGTGGATTATGGTATTTGAAAGGCTGCAGTGTTTGACTTTCAAGGGCTAAAACCAGAGAGATTCATGCAAAAAGTTCAACATGAGTAAATAGGGACCCAGGTGTCTGAGTGCACATAGTGAATTTAGCCACGAGGTTCCTGAAGACAGGTGCAGGGGCTGGATTCGGCAGGTTGAGTTCTCTGACGGAGAAGAGAGTGAGACCACCTGTATGGCATGGGGGGCTGGCTCTTCTTTGGGGGCGCCCGCGTCCCACTGTTGAGACACGGAAGAGGGCGCGGGTCGGTCCGCAGGTCCTTCTCAAGGGAGGATGTGCCCGGGTTGGGGAACCTCGGCCAGAGAAGCGCGGGGGTTGGTTTGGCTTGATCGGTGGTCCTCGTTAGAATTACTGTGAACAGCCTGCCACGGCTCAGCCGAGTTAATCTAATGACTTTTTCTTTTGTCTGTTTTCTTCCTCCCATCTTCCCGTTTTTGTGTCTGTCTTCCGCTTTGATTCTGTAGTATAAGTCTGTGTTTAGGTCCTACTCCCAGGATTTCGTGCCTCACAACCAAGCTTCCGCTCAACCTTTCCTTCCGTCTACCTCCTCTTCCTCTCCACATTTCCCACCTGTCCACCAGTCTCAGAGCTCCGACTTAGCGGGGCCAACCGTAGCCAGTCTGCCTCCCAGCACCGTGGACGGGCCTCTCTCATCTTCTCAGGAGAGCAGCTTTCACGGGAACCCTGTCTGCCTTCCTTCCGAAACCTCTTTCACTGACTCGCCCCAGACGCCTTCGGTGAGAACTCCGCGCGCACCCCCCTCCACGCGGGGCTGCCCGTTTGAGAGAGCGGTGCGGCCGTTCACGAGGCCGCCGCCGCCTGTCCCCGGCAGCCCCAGGCCTGTTGCCGGCACACGCCCGGTGGCAGCGGGGCAAGATCCGGGTCACCGGAAGGTCACAAAGTGCCTTCCTAGCCTGTCTGTTTCCAGAACAGCAGTGGGAACTTTCCATACAGAGTTCCCGTCAGATGGGGAATGTAATTTTCCAAAAACGGATTGGTGACCATTTGGAGACAGTCCTCATAAGCCTGAGACAGAAAATGTTCCCAGTTTTCGGTTGGGTTGCGTGTTGTTAGAGAAAGCTGCCGACACGCGTGGAAGACTGCTGCAGACAAAGGACCCCGACAGAGGTCGGGGCTAGTTGCCTGTGTGGTCGCGTGCGGCGCTGGTGGAGGGCCTGCTGCCGGGCCGCCTCGCTCACTGAGTGCTCACCCCCCAGGGCCCCACGGATGCGGCCGGTGTTGCCTCGGCTGAGGCCGCCTCTCCGTCCGCGGCCCGACGTTCCCACCGCACTGGGAAGCCCGCAGGCCCCTCCGCCGCAGCGAGGGCAGGAGCGCGCCTCCTCAGGGGCAGTTTGAATGGCCCTCGGCCTCTTTGGAAAAGGTCTGGCAGGAAACTTGCGTGCCCTGTAACACAGAGAGGCGAGAGGTGGCAGAAGCTGCGGCGTTCTCGGGCCCGGGAGAAGCTTCCCAGGAGCAGCGAGGGCCCGCTGCCGCCGTCCGCTCCCCCTCCCGAGAGGAGAGTCCCGGTCGGGGCCGGCCCGTGAGGCCGCTCTCTCCGAGCCGTGCGGCCGGCCGGGGGGGCCCGTCACATGTGCGTTTCCTCTCATCCTGTCTCCCCCAGAGTGAAAACGCCAGTGAGGAGGCTGGGGAGGGGGAGTACGTCAATCTGTATGCCTCTGGCCAGAGCAGCGAGGAGCTGGCTCCCTCCCGAGGAGTAAGTAACGTCCGGCCTGCCTCGTGCATGTGGCCTGGCCTGCCGGGTTGGGCCCTGCTTCTGCCTGGCCGGGAGCCGGCATGGCTCCGTGGGGAGAGGACGTGGCTCCTGGAGGAGGTCCTGCCTCTGCTTTCAGTACGTGCGGTGCGCTTCAGGCCCGGCCGGAGGGGTCTCCTGGAAATCTGCGGAGGCGGCATGGTGTTGGCCTGGCCACATGTGGATTGCTCTCCGGGATTTCTTTCTAGCCCGTCTTCTAGTGCTGAGGTCTATGTTCCGTCCCCCACCCGGAGGCCAGGAGCCTTCTCTCCCACAGTACCAAGTCTCCCGAGCCTTCGCCCCCTCATGCCCCCCCTCCCTGGCACGCTCCCCCCACCCCCACAGGAACAGCTTCCTCAGGAGCCCGGTGGGCCTGGCAGGGAGCCCCCACTGTGTGAACGCACCTCCCTCCTGAGAGCGGAGAGAGACGCCTGACGTGGCCCCCCTTGGTCAACTTCTGTCCCAGCTCCATACGGCCGTTCTGCTGAGCAGTCAGCTTTCCGGGTTTTGCTGTAGTAAAACGTGAGCAAGTTCAAAAGCTTCCAAAACGATGGGTCCCTTGAGGGGAGGTGCCATGAGGACTCGAGTCCTCCCTGCTGATCAGCCCACAGGGCCCGGCCTGTTCAAAGTCCAGGCACTCCGGGTAAGATGACCCCCGAGGGCATCCCCGCAGGATCTCAGATGTCCACTCGAGGCAAGTCCCACCGGAGGCGTTAGCAAGTCTAGAACTCTGTGGATTTTCACTCTGGTGGGATTCGACCCTGTCCCTGGAAGCTGCTTCTCCTCTGGTGACCCGTGCCCCCCGTGTCACCCAGGTCGGCCTCCACACAAGGAAGCCGTTCCCGAGCTGGCCTTCCATGGCTCCCCTCCGCCCGTGACCACGTTCAGTGCTGCCTTTACCTCTGAGCACTCTCCCTGAGGATGATGCGTGTGTTCATGCCACCCTGCTCTCTCTCGTGGCCTCTGTGGCAGTCTAGGGGTGCCGGATAGCCATGTTGTCACCAGTGGCGTGGGCCCAGATTCCCAGGGGCAGGCCACTGGAGGAGAGGGGGTTGCACTCATGCGCTGGAGCAGCTAGACCCCCCGGGAACCATAACTGGGAGGCACTTGAACGTGGCAGTCGTGAGGACTGGTTTAATCAGGAAGTCAGCAAAGGCTGCTGCATACTGGCAGGGCACCGTGGTTAGGGACACAGGTTTTGGGGGCAGACAGCCCTGGGTTTGAATGCAGGCTGCAGCCTTCTAGCTGTGTGGTCGTGGGCAGGGCCTTTCATCTCCCAGCCCGTGTCTGCGTGTGCGAGTGGGCACCGTGACGCCAGCAAACAGACAGGGTCTTGGTCAGGGCCAGGTGAGAAGAGGTACGCGACGCCCTTAGCACAGTTGCCTGGCTGAGCTTGGCTGAGTGGTGGCGACCGTGACAGTCCTTTCTTCTAGGAGCTGCTTGGGATGGCTTCGTCTAGGTTGGCAGCTGACAGAGGTCCTAGGTAGGGGCACCTGTTACTGTCCACAAAGGCAAGATGCCAGGCCGGAGAGGGCCTTGCCCTTCCTGTGTCACTGACTGCGTTCACGGTTACCTTGTTCACATCTCGATTGCTCCGTAGGAACTTGCGCTTGAGGCCGCTTGCAGGCGGAATGCTGGGAAGCAGATCCGCCCGGCGTGGGGCACCTGTCAGTAACCCAGCACTGACTTCTCTTTTCAGGAATCACCAGCTGTGAGAGACGGCCATCCCAGAGATCCCTCGTCGGCCAGCAGCGCAGCCGGGAAGGAGAGCAGAGACGGCGACAGGTAGGGAGTGGCGAAAGCTGCAGCCCGGGCTGGGGGGGACGGCCCCCTGCCCGCCGACACGCCAGGCCTGTGGGAGCTTGAGCTGTGCATCCTTTCCTTTCTTCTGACTCACAGAATTCTGCGCGCTCAGGATAGGAAACATGGCAAGTACAGAAATGTGCAGGTCAACCAAAAAATCAGTCATAATCCCACCATTTAAGGCCTTCGTTCCGGCATGCAGTCTGCCTTCCCGATTATGTGCTCACATACCATCTACTCCACAAATGACCCATGACAGTCTTTTATTTTATTTTTTTAAGATTTTATTTATTTACTTGTCAGAGAGAGAGAGAGCAAGAGCGCACAAGCAGGCAGAGTGGCAGGCAGAGAGAAGCAGGCTCCTCGCTGAGCAAGGAGCCCGATGTAGGACTCGATCCCAGGACCCTGGGATCATGACCTGAGCTGAAGGCAGCTGCTTAACCCACTGAGCCACCCAGGCTTCCCGTGACAGTCTTTTAAATCCCAGGCCAACCTTCCTCGGCCTCTTCCAAGTTCAGGTGCACTGAGGGGGTGTGAAAGACCCCCACCCAAAAAACTTTTTCTTGTGAGTTACTAGATGTATTGTGTATATGGTGTTAAACCATTTGAAAGTTAAGTTATAGACATGACACTCAGCTCCTAAATACTTCAGTGTGCCTCCTAAAATATTTTAATTTTTTTAAAAGACTTATTTGAGAGAGAGGGCAAGCGAGCACGTGGGGGTAGGGGGGTGGGCAAGAGGGGGAGAGAGAGAGAATCTCAAGCAGACTCCCCGCTCAGCACAGAGCCCACCTGACACAGAGCTTGATCTCATGACCCTGAGATCCTGACCTGAGCCAAAATCAAGAGTCGGATGCTTAGGGGTGCCTGGGTGGCTCCGTCAGTTATGGGTCTGCCTTTGGCTCGGGTCAGGATCTCAGGGTCCTGGGATCCAGCCCCGCATCAGGCTCCCTGCTCAGTGGGGGGGTCTGCTTCTTCCTCTCTCTCTACCCCTCCCCTGCTCGTACTCACTTTCACACTCTCTCTCAAATAAATAAATAAATACCTTAAAAAAAAAAAAGAGTTGCTTAACTGACTGAGCCACCCAGGCACCCCTCCTAAAATATTTTAAAAGCCGACCAGATTACAATACCATTATAACAAACACCTAAGAAAATTAATAAGTTCCCTCATATCATCTAATATGTAAACCATCTTTCATTTCCCTAATTCTCCCTAAAATTAACTTGTATAGCTTACTTTTTTCAGTACATTTAGTTGTATGTCCCCTTAATCTTTTGTAACATTTTTCAGTATTAGCGTAAGTCACACCTGACCAGGTTCAGAAATATGTAGTAAATTTCTCCATGTGCAGGACCTGCAGATCTGCTCTGCCATCGGCGACTTCACGTGGACATTGCCTTCTTAGTGAACTGTTCTACTAGCTCAAGCTTTTCCTCCCTCTCGAGGCCAAGGTTCAGCTTCCTCTGGGGTTCTGGGCACAGAGCGAGGCAGTACCCACTTGGCAGGCCTAAGCATAAATGGTCAAAGAGGTAGTAAAAATAAAATAGCAAGAGACAGGAGAAAAACAGACATCGTTCATTCTCCAGGGGCCTGCTGAAGCCCATCTGCCCAGCCTGCTCGTGGCCACTCCAGGGAGCTATCCGTGCGGAGTCTGCCTGGTCCACCTGCCCGGGCTGACATCTCCCCACGGACTAGGCAGGGGTCGGTGGGTTTTCTAGCTGAACACCTAGTAGCAAACGGTGTCTGTGCCAAGCAACAGGAGCCCCCGGTTCTGCCTCCAGCGGCCCTGAACCCGAGAGCACCATTTTTCAGAATTGCAGATGGCATTTGTGGGGGAAAAAAAAAACGGGTGCCTGGGTGGCTCAGTTCTCAAGCGTCTGCCTTCAGCTCAGGCCATGATCCCAGGATCCTGGGATCGAGCCCTGCATCGGGTTCCGTGCTCCACAGGGAGTCTGCTTCTCCCTGTCCCACTGCCCCTGCTTGTGTCCCCTCTCTTGCTGTGTCTCTCTCTGTCAAATAAATGAATAAAATCTTAAAAAAAAAAAAAAAAACAGAAGGATGAGCACATTCACTGCTTAGAAGCAATTACGAAAATGTGCTCTTTCCACAAAGGCCAGACTGCAGACCCAACACTGAAGGCACACATAGCAGAAGGTTCTTCCCAGGATTGTGTGTGATTTTGCTCCGGGCCATCCTTGTCTTACTGAAGGCACAGATTTTTATGTCTCACATACTTAGGGTTAAAAATGTGGCCCACGACCACAAGGCCAGTCTGGGCCTCGCAGGCTGCATGGTGGAAATCATCAGAATGAAATGGGAATATGGGAGAAGATGCTGGGGGAAACAAGGCGCCTACAGACCCAGTGTCCGTCTGCTCCCGGAATGCCCCCTCGCCACCCCACATTTCCCCTCTGCTGGCGGTTCTCTCCTTCTCCTCCTTCACTAGCAAACTCCCGCTCAGTGCGGCAGGGCTCGGCTTGGCTGTCCTGCTGCAGGGGCCTGCTGCCCTTCACCCTGGGCTGTGTCTTTCTGCTCAGGCCGCTGCCCCTACTGCTCGTTCTAATGTTGGTCTCTCCTCCTACACCCAGCACCCCAAGAACAAGGGCCAGTCTGCCTGGTTCATGCTTCTCAGTCCCACAGAAATGTGGCCCTTGGAAAAGACTCGAGGAATGACTTTAATAGCCATGCGAACTCTCTTCCAGCCTGCTTGCCCTTTTGCTCTTCCTGTTCTTGGATATCTACTGTGCATACGGTGGCCTTGACAGAGTGACTGGATCCCATCACTTATGTAAATAGCTCAACAAAACCTTCTTGATCTCCTTTCTTTTTTCCTTTTCTTTTTTTTTTTTTCTTTTCTTTTTTAAGTAGGCTCCACGTTCAGCATGGAGCCCAACACAGGACTTGAAATTGCGACCATGAGATCAAGAACTAAGCTGAGATCAAGAGTCGATGCTTAACCAATGAGCCATCCAGGCTCCCCAGGCTCCTTCTTAATCCCTTCTATTGACAGAGCACCCACAGAGAGCAGGAAAGGTTACACAGGTCATCAGTAGCGGTGCTGGCAGTCCAGTCCGCGCCCCAGCATCCGGCCCCCACTTAGGCCCCCGTGCTGGGGGTGGGGAGCGGCGAGGCCTTCACATGAGAGCCGCAGGTCCAGGAGAACCTGTCCAGGGCAGTCGTAACTCGGAGTCACGCAGAGGGCCACACTACCTCAGCCCCCTGGTGTCCCGGACCCCAGGGCCTGCCGGACCGTTGCAACACAAACCGCTTCTCTCTAGGGCCTCCAGGTCACCAGATGGCTCCGAGTTGGCTCGGTCGGAGGAGGAAGTGGATGAGCTGTCCCTCATCGACCACAGTGAGATCATGGCCAGGCTGACACTCAAGCAGGAGGTGAGTACGGGCCGTGTGCAGCCCGGTCCATAAAGGGTGAGGGGGCTCTGAGGACAGTGTAAGCTTGAGGTGTCTCAGCAGAAGGACCCAAGCAAGGCACGGACAGGTGAGGTTGCCACCCCCCTCACCCCCCCACCCCCCCCCACTTCGTGGGCTCTGCGCACCGCCTTTATCCTGGGCATGTGGATGGCCTCCTGGAGAAAGTGCACTGTCGCCTTCTCTGACGCTTCTGGAGAGTCATCTTGGGCAGGTCACGTACCATCTCAGAGCCCCAGAGGACAGGACTCGGAGGTTCCTGTAGCGATGGAGCCCGTAGGGTGCTCAGCGCGGAGTCCGAGCGCGGCGAGCCCATTAGTACTGACCGTGTCAGCCCCTGTGGTTTCAGTGGGAGGCACAGGCTGATTCAGAAATCTCGGGCCTGCAGCCGCCTCTGTCCTGTGCCTTGTCAGGAGGGCCTGGGCGATTCTGGAAACCCAGAGGAACGACTTAAGGTGCTCGCCCTGACCCAGGCCTGGGGGGGTGACTGTTTCTGGGCTCCGGCTGCGTGGCGCGGCACACACACACGAGCAGGAGGAGTCTGCCCTTTGCGTGGTGCTGGGCTGGGCCGGCGGGTCCCCGGCACAGCCGGCTTCTCTGCAGAGAGAAGTGATGCTTTGTGACCCTTGCCAGAAAAGTCCTTCTGAAAAATCAAGTCATGGGCAGCTGCCCTCATCCTGGAAATCCAGGATGCTCTCAGGACCCCAGAATCCAGGGGTGAAAACATGGACGCCCTAGAGAGGCAGGTGCATCTCCGAAATTGAGGGCCGTGAACCCCTGGGGGCTTGCGGGATGGTTTCCATCAGAACCCGAGGCGGGGGGCGGAGAGGGGCTCTCAGGCAGGCCTGATGTTGTGCTGCCTGGGCTCGTGTTCCTGGCCCTGCCGGCTGACTGCTCTCTGCCTCTGCGCAGGTTCATGGGCTAAAGCCTCTGTTTGCCCACAGGACAGTATAACTTTTTCCTTAATTGGCAGAGGGCGGCCGGTACCCTATATAAGTAACGTCAGGGATAGTTAAACGTCTTTGTGATGCTTTACACTCCTCTGAGGGCTCCCTGTGCAAGAATTTGTGACGTTATGACGAGTGACTTTTCCTTCCACCTGGGGAAACAGATATAAATGTGGGGCGGCTTTCTGCGGTTTTAGGAACATGACCATACTTGGGCTTAGCCCTGCTGCTTCTGCGGTCTTGTTGGGAGTGGCTGGTGCGGCCCTGCCTGCCTCCCTGGGGGTCCCACCGTTCCCAGCGTGAGAACGTCCCTCCTCACGTCCCTGTTCCCTGGCTTGGTGAAGAGCCATCGTCCCTCAATTCTGCCGTGACCCAGCACCGCGTGGCCTGGTGTCTGGACAGCTCCCAGCGCCGCCCGCCTCCCAGATGAGCTCTGGTCTGTCTGCGGAGTGCAGAGCAGCCTCTGTGCTCGGTCACGCGGCTCCCAGGTGAAGGGGAAGGGGGCCTCGGGCTCTCT
Source organism: Potos flavus (assembly GCA_028534135.1). Lineage (NCBI taxonomy): Eukaryota > Metazoa > Chordata > Mammalia > Carnivora > Procyonidae > Potos > Potos flavus. The sequence goes on from CM052892.1 coordinate 3,377,213, forward strand.
GCTTGGTTGTCTCATCCCTGCCTCGGACTTCCTGATCCGACTCTCATGGCTGAGTTCTGCTGCATGCCCTCCTTTGCTTTGTCCTTGCAGGGTGACGACGGGCCGGACGTCCGTGGCGGGTCTGGAGATATCCTACTGGTGCACGCTACTGAGACAGACAGGAAAGGTGCGGCGGCGCCCTGGGCAGGGGCCTTGGTCCTTGTCACAGCCCTTGTGGGGGGCTGGCCCCACAGCCCTCCGGGGGTCAGAACATGGTCCTGGTGCCCCACAGTCGCTGTGCAGAGAGCCTACCCTGGGGATGGGACCAGCCCTCCGTGGGTGGAGGGCAGTGATGACCCCAGGGGCCGCGGAGAGCGAGCTTCGACTGCAGAGCTCAGCCTCTCAAGTAACAACACGTCCAACAATGTTCCCTTCCGGCAACACGTAGGTATAGCTGTTTCTACTTTTCCTGACGTCTGACCCATTAGGTTAGTCCAGACGCTAGACGGGGTTTCACTCGTGGCCTCCACAAGGTGTTCTGTCCGGAGCTCAGTCTTAGAGCAGTGGTGGTGCTGTCCTAGGACGGGCTTCTGACCCCTCAGCATGTGGCCACCGCATCACATCCTGATCCACTGACAGGATTGGAGAAGCAGGGGACCTAGTGCTGGGTGGACTCCGTGCTAGCAAGAGTGCCCACTCCACATCTGTTCCGGCAGGGAGGGGGAGCGGAGGTGCCTTGACCTTGACTTCGACCTCCACCAAGATGGGGGAGGGGCGCTGCAGGTCCCGCCCCTGGGCCCCCCACACACACTCTCTTTCCTACTGCATCTCTGAAAGTTGCTAAAAAGGGGATGTGACAACAGTATTAAAGCTAGTTGTGGGAAAAATTAAAACGCCCCAATCCAGAAACCCTTACCCACCAGTTTTATTTTTATATATGACCATGTTCCTGTTTTTATAGATTTCCCCAGATGTGTTACACAGAATGATTTGGGGAATTTTTAAATTACAAAAACAGTATAGAAATGGTCACATTGCAGGAAATTTGAAGAATAGGGAAAAAGAAGAAATGACCCCAACAAACTTACCATAGCCACTGTTTGGCTTCCGGGGTTTCTTCACCCCTGGTTTCTTTGGACTGGTCAGGAGCCCGGTCCTGGCTACTGAGTTCAAAGCCAGGCACGTCCATCCCTTCCCGGCCTCAGCAGACCTGGCTGTTTGAAGAGGCCCCCGGTGGGCAGGGAGAGGCGCAGAGCTGACGTGAGGCGGCACAGCACACAGGCCGTCCTCCAGAAGCGGTGATCGTGCTCAGGAGCAGCCCTCGCTCTCCTCCTCTGCAGCACCCCGCCCCCACGCCTGCCTGAGCACCAGCCTCATCTGGGCAAGAGGAACAGCTTTCATTTTCATCCAAAGGGCCGAAGTGGGAGCTGGCTCCGTCCTCGGCTTGGGGCAGCGAGCTCTGCGGTCCTACAGGGCAGCCGGCTGCAGCCCCGGCCAGAGGGAGCCCGTGCGCCGGGCAGTCCAAAGCCTTCCAGGTGGCCAGCAGTGGAGGTGCTGCCGCCAGCAGGGACCTGCGCTTGATTTCAGTCACAGAGAGATGTTGAGGCTGCAGGGAAACCAAGTCACGTGTACGTGGATGGATGGTGGAGGCAGAGGCCCTGGGCCGCGCAGCACATTCCTTGGGCAGGTGGCTTCCTGGGGACCAGAGACCACCCCAGTGGTACTCCACTGGATCGCCCACGGCTCAGGGCATGCAGACTTGGATCTGTTCCTCCAGAAGCAGGCACCGGCCTGTGCTGGGCCCATGTCTGCCCCCTTGCCTAGCCGGTCTCTGAACAAAAGCCCCAGTGGGCGGTGAGCTGGTGAGCTGAGGGGTCCGGGGAGGAGGGGCCTGAGCAGGATGCTGCCGGGCCATGCCGTGTGCGTCTAGCCCGGGAGCCTCCTTCCCAACACCTGCTCTGCCAGCCAGGCCCACCCCGGCCAGACAGACCCCGGATGCTGGAGCGGGTGTTGCTGTTGCTTTCTTTTGTCCTGGAGGTGACGGGCCGGGGCACAGGAGCCAGAGTTCGGCTGCGCCTGTGCTGCTCCTCTGGAGAAGCGGGGATCCTCTCGATTCCTCCGCCTGGCGAGCTGGGGGATGAATGAGAGAAGACAGGAGAACGGGGTCCGTGTCCAGAGAAGAACAGCCTTATCTTAGGTCTCTCAATACGTGGGAATTCCCAAGATTTTTGTTCCTGGACCCTGCCATCTAAAGTATTCCCTATGATGCAGCTTCAAAATCCTGCTGCTGAGTTGGAATTATTTTCTCTACGCCCACAGTCTTAGGTACGTGCAGCAGGCGTCACTAACCAGTCGTTCTTCGCTCTAGATTTGGTGTTGTACTGTGAGGCCTTCTTGACCACGTACAGGACCTTCATCACCCCAGAGGAGCTCATCAAGAAGCTGCAGTACAGATATCCTTTTCCACGGCCCCCCAGCCCTGGCCCCGCGCCTCTCCCGGCACAGAGCCTTTGGAGCCAGCCCGGAGAGGGCCTTCCGTGCCTGCTCCCCTGCGCCCTAGCTTTGGGACCTCGGGCCAGGCCTTCTCTTCCAGTGTCCTTCCCTGTCTGAGTGCCGAGTGAGCGGACGTGAGGTGCCGGATCATGGGCGTGCTGTCTGACCGCACTCGTGGTCACTAGGGAGTCCTGGAAAGGAGTCAGAAGGAACTGACTCACCCCAAGAGGGAGCGCGTGCAGGCCCCTGCAGCTTCTGAGCCGAGCCCCAGGCCATTGAGGTGCTAGGTCCCAAGTGTGCGGGGCTTATGGGAGTCAAGACTCAAATGAACAGCCTCGGGGGAAGGCACAGCCACTCCGCCTGGTAGCAGACCCAGCAGTGGACAGAAAGACCACATCCAGACAGAATTGGTGCCTACCCCTCAACCACATCTGTCTCACGGGCTCGCCTTTTCTGGGGGGGACTCTGCAGTAGCGGTCGAGGAAGACCCCAGGCCCTAGGACCCAGCGTCCTTGACTTTCTCTCAAACCTGCTCCTCCTGCAGAGGCTGACCTGAGCTGCTGTTCTGAACAGCGGGCCAGCCGGGGGCGCCCTGGTCGCTGGCCACCTCCCGTGTCACAGCCCACGACTGCCATCTGCCGGAGAGCTGCTGCTACTCTGTCAGAAGTCCTGAGTCCTCCGGGCTGTCTCCCTCCCTCTCCTGTGTGCCCTGAGGCTCGGCCTCTTGTCTCCTCCGTACCTCTGTCGCTCCTTTCACTGTCTCCGAGCCCCAGCCTTAGAGGACCTGGCCCCACGAGATGGAAGTACACAGTCCCCACTGCGGAGACTTATGTTCCCTAGAGCCTCACACGTCCAGTGGCTCCCAGGCCTGGCTCAGCAAGTGACAGGGACTCACACTTGTTGAGAACTAGGATTCCTGGTGTCCGGCAGGATGCTAAGCCCGTGCACATGAAGGCTCACTTAGCTATAGAACTACTTGGTATATTATTAGCATATTATTTATGCTGTTACATTACTACTTATTACGTGATTCAGGAGACAGACTTGGGGAGCTTATAAGTGACCCACGTGGCAGTTCGGTGGGAGAATGGCCACCGCATACCCACACGCTCCTGCACTCAGGTTTCCAGCACCTACCCTGCGCGGCTGCTGCAGGCATTCGTGGGAATGTTGCAGCAGCAAGATCCTGGGCACAGCTGCCTAGTAAGCCCTCTGCTGCAGGCTCTGGGGACAGTCCTTGGTGCGAGGCTCCTTGCTGAGCACCCGTGGATCCCTGGAGAGCAGCAAGGAGAGCCAGAGCAGGGTCTGGAGAGTCGATGGTGAACACGAGAGGATGGCGAGAATCTGCGGCCCTCCAGGCAGAAACCTCGGCCCGGGGGAGGAGCTGAACGTGGTCGGGTGTGTGGCTGCTGAGGGGAAGGGGTGTCTGAAGCTGGGAGGGAGCTCAGGGCAAGAGTGCAGGAGGCACCTCTGGGCCAGCGCCCCCTCCCCCAGTCCCACTGAGAGGGTGTTTAGGGCATGTGGTTTCTGACCACCTTTTCCCACCTGAGGCTCAGCCGGGCGGCCTGCAGCATTTCAGGAAGTGCTCCGGGAAGCCTGGGGGCCTGGGGGAGACCCGACGGAAGGGTGCTGTCCCACAGGCGCAGCTCCTGGGCCGGGGGCCTCGCTCCCAGGCTCCTGCGCATAAGCGCCCTGTAAACGGCAGCTGGGAGAAGGTAGCCCTCCCCTCCCCTCACCCATCCCTGCCTGTGCGAGAATGGCTTTCCTTAACCCACACTCCACGTACGAGAAGTTCTCTCCCTTTGCCGACACATTCAAGAAGCGCGTCAGCAAGAACACGTTCTTTGTGCTGGTGCGAGTGGTGGATGAGCTCTGGTGAGTGCTTGTGCCCAGGAGGCGGCAAGGAGGCCAGGGCAGGGGAGCCCCACAGGCCTGGGGTACCCCAGGGTTCCCCCGCGGGGCTGCAGGCTTCCTTGCTGAGACAGGGACATCCTGTCCCGTTCCACCTGCTTCTCCCAAGCCATGTGCCCACAGAGCCCCCCAGTGCAGCTCTGGGTTGGGCTAGCTCCTGCCCACCTGAACGAGGCTCTGGGGGAGAATGACCCAGCCACCCAGGCCAGCCACGGGCCGCACTGATCTCCTCATGGGGGCCTTCCCCCCACACACACACGCAGCCGCACGGTCAGCAGGCAGGGGCGGCCTCCTGCTCTCAGCTCCTCGCACCCCCCGCCCTGACTCTGCACTCACTCAACAAGCACGTGTGCCGTCGCTCCCTCTCCTAGGTCTGGAGAGCTGTGGTGAAGGAAATCTCGGGCCCTGCCTTCAAGGCATTTCCGTCCTGCGGGGAGGATGGCCTCAGCCCCGGACGGACGGCACGGAAAGTGCCGTGCAGAGGGAGTGCAGGAGCGTCGTGCGGGCAGCTGCTCCGAGGGGCGGGGGCCTCCTAGTGACTCATCGCCCAGGCGGGACCAGGGGCTACCTCGGGGGCCGCGCTGTAGTGGGACTGTCTCCCTGGCCCAGGCCGCACGTGGGCCCTGGAGCTCGTCCCGCGCCAGCAAGCATTTGCCGAGAGCGCGGCCGTTCTGTGTCACTGGCGGGGCCGCTCCCAGTGCTTCGGAGGATCCGGGCGGCCATCCCGGCAGCTTTCTTGCTCTCTTCCCTGAAGAGGTTTCCTAGCCCTGCTGCTCGCTGCCACATGCCCCTTAGGTATTCTGAGGTGGCTTCTGGGCGCAGTGGCAGCCGTCCTTTTCCTGGGCCGTGTCCCGGCCCCTCACTGTGTGGCCCTGGGCCCTCTAGCCTCGTGGAGCTGACGGAGGAGATCTTGAAGCTGCTGATGGAGCTGGTCTTCCGCTTGGTGTGCAGCGGGGAGCTCAGCCTGGCCCGCGTGCTCCGCAAGAACATCCTGGACAAGGTGGACCAGAAGAAGCTGCTCAGGTGTGCCAACTCCGACCAGCCCCTGGCAGCCCGGGGCGTAGCCGCCAGGTGAGCCGCCAGCTGTCCTCGTCCGGTAGGGCTGGGGCCCGGCGGCCCACGTCCTGGCTGTGGACAGCCCCGTGGGTTCCCTAGGGCCTGGGCCGCTCCTCTAGGGAGTCATGATGGGCGATTTTAAAAACTCCCCTTTTTAACCAGGAAGTGGGGCAGGGGGACACTTACTGGGACAGGAGGCAGGTGGATGCATTTCTGCTCTTGTCTTCCTGGCACTGATGTGGCAGCTGTGAATTCTTGGCCACACATACCCCCCACCCCCGGGCCATCCCCAACCTTCCTAAGAACCTGTGCTGGCTCTGGTCTGTTGCCGGTGCCCTAGCCGTAGATGTGGATGCGTCACTCCCTGGCCAGCGAGTGTTTCAGCCTTCGTCACTGTGGCACCGTCTCTGTTCAGTGGGGCCCGGCTGAGTTCTCCCGCAGCGCAGTTGTCTTTGGGAGCCACCGGACCCACCCAGCAGAGGCACCACGGTCCCTGGCAGGAGTGCGGCCCGGGCCTGCCCTGCC
>CM052892.1:3402454-3418214 GCA_028534135.1 Potos flavus
ACAGAGTCTTGATGCCTTGGGGGAAAATATACAATTGGAATCGATCAGCATTTGCCTTCTCTGTGCCAGTCCCCGGGGGTTCAGGGGTACCCAGCTGACTCGGTCTCGGCTTCCTTGGCTCACAGCCTGCCTAATGCGGGGGTCGAAAGTCATCGTCACCACCACGTGCTGGGGAGTTTAAGGAGGCGACACTGATGCAGAGGCAGTGGGGAACCACTGAAGGCGGGGGTGTGGGGACCAGCCGCCATGCTAGGAAAGTGAGATGCCCCTGTGGAGGACGGGCTGCAGGGGGTCGGGGAGGCAGGGCTAAGTGGCTGTGCGCTGGCGAGGAGCGCCGGACCGGTCGGGAGGACGAGAGACACGAGCCGATGGCATACCGCGCTCCGGGGGCGACGGCCCACGAAGCCGTAAAGTCGGTGAGTTTCCGACTCCGGGCTCCGGAGGCTGACTTGCCGGCCCTGCAGTCGCGGGGGTGGGATCATCGCCGACGCCGCCAGGTACGGGGGCGTGGATGGAGGGAACTTTCGCGGTCACCGCCTCTGCTGGCGAGGCCGCCCCGCGACTGCAGCCAGCGGCGCTACTCAGACGCTTTCGTCCTTTGCAGCAAAGCCGCAGCACCACGGGGGTCGTGGGCAACCCAGCCGCAGGTGAGCGGGCCCGCCCCACGCAGGCGCAGTGCCCTCGGTCGCCTCGGACTACAACTCCCGCCGTGCCCCGCGCGCTCCCACCGCCGCGCCGCGCGCCTCCCGGAAGTGGAGCCTCCGGGGGCGTCTCCGACCTTCGCGCGGGGGCGGGCGGGCCGGCTGGTTCGGGGAGGCGGCGGGAGCCAGGAACCCGATGCCGGCCAGCCGAGCCCGGGATGGCTTCGGCTGGAGGCGGCGACTGCGAGGGCGCCGCGCCGGAGGCGGATCGTCCTCATCACCGGCCCTTCCTGATCGGGGTGAGCGGCGGCACCGCGAGCGGGAAGGTAAGGGGCTGGGCGGCCCGGCGGGGCCTGCGTGTGCCACCTCGACCCCCGCCCTCCTGGGACTCGGGGCGGACCGATCCGGCCTCCAGCCGGGGTGGAGACCCCCGGCTCTTGGCTGCCGAGGCGCCCCCTCGAGGGGGCAGCGAGGGGCTGCGGCCGTGGTGGGCCAGGCCGGGGTGCAGGCACGGCGTGGGGCGCTTGCCCTGGGGCTCCCCGCACCCCCCCCCCCCCCCGCTGGCCTCGGCCCTCCGGGCGCGTGGTGCCCCTGCCGGGGCCGCGCGGCGTTCCCCCAAGGCCAGCCCCACCTGTCGCTGCCCTGCTGGGCAAGCCCCTGGGGGCAGGTGGGTGAGTGTCTCCTGAGGCCGGCTCCGTGGCAGGACGAGCAGGTCCAGGCGGGAATCCTGTGTATTCCCAGTCCACTGTGTGTGAGAAGATCATGGAGCTGCTGGGCCAGAACGAAGTGGACCACCGGCAGCGGAAGCTGGTCATCCTGAGTCAAGACAGGTTCTACAAGGTTCTGACCCCAGAACAGAAGGCCAAGGCATTGAAGGGGCAGTACAATTTCGACCACCCAGGTGCAGCTGAAGACCCTGAGGGGAGGGAGGGAGGAGGATAGAAAGGGGACTGGCTCCGGGGTTGGCCAGCGATGCAGAGAGACCCCAGTGGTTCCATGAAATTCCGGATAGCCTGAGCAGGCTGTGATTAAGTCAGAGAGAACTTTGCCTCATTGTCTGCGCCCCGAGCGGCCCTGCAGGAGCTGCTGGCTCCCCAGTTGGAGCCAGTCAGGAAGTCTTTGCTGCCGTGGAGTCTTGGGGACCACTGCTATGCCAGGACTATGGTCCTGGAGAAATCCCCCCACCTTCCTGCTGTGTGGGGTCCTGCCCTGGGGCAAAGGCCTTGAGAAGCTGGCAGGGGAAGCAGCGGGTAAATAAGAGGGCCATTCTGGTCTGGTCTGATCTGATCAGGGGGCAGGTGAAATGGGGTGTATGAGGGGATAGAGCCAGCCTGCCCTTGCCTCCCACTGCTGGAAGATTCCGCCCTGTGGCTGGCTCCCATGTGTGTGTGGGGGGGACACGTGGGAAGGAGGCCTAAGGAGCATCGGTCGGTGGTTATTTCCCAGAAATAGAAGCAAATGCCTAACCCACCTACCTCTCCGTGCTGGCCGATCAGGAAATCTCTGGGTCCAAACTCCTGTGTGGGACAGCAGCCCGCAAACGTAAACTGTAGGGGCGGGCCCTAGTCCAGATGTTCCTGAGGGCCGCGGGTATGGCCAGCACCAAGCTGAGGCTGCCCGCCCCGGGCAGAAGAGGTTGGCCCCCATCCCCAGCACAAGGACCCCCGGATAGTCTTGCCTTTTGTTCCATCCTTGCAGATGCTTTTGATAACGATTTGATGCACAGGACTCTGAAAAACATCGTGGAGGGCAAAACCGTTGAGGTCCCAACCTATGATTTTGTGACCCATTCGAGGTGAGCAAGGTGGTTCCTGGGAGAGGGACCGTGTGTGGGGGGCCAGCTAGCGCGTCTCCCGCGGGGTCCCCAGATGGCCCTGCAGCAGCCTGGCCCTGTTGGCTTCTGGGCACACGCCTGTCCCCCGCTGCCATCTGCGCCCCTCCAGGCGGTCTGCGCCTGGGCCCCCAGATCCCGTAGCTCCAGCGGGGCCCGGTCTCACCCCCCAGGTTGGCGGAGACCACGGTGGTCTACCCTGCGGACGTGGTCCTGTTCGAGGGCATCCTGGTGTTCTACAGTCAGGAGGTCCGGGACATGTTCCACCTGCGCCTCTTCGTGGACACGGACTCCGACGTCAGGCTGTCGAGAAGAGGTAAGGCGGGCGCGGGCCTCTGTCTGCCCCTGGCCGAGGCCGGCCTCGAGTCCTGACCGCCTTGCTCCTCCTGCCCCAGTTCTCCGGGACGTGCACCGCGGGAGGGACCTGGAGCAGATCCTGACCCAGTACACCACCTTCGTCAAACCGGCCTTCGAGGAGTTCTGCCTGCCGGTACCCCTTTCGCTTGCTGGGGCACCTCCTTTTCTCCCTTTTCAGGAGGACCCCTGGCGCCCTGTTCCGTGAGCTCTGAATCATGGGGGAGCAGGGTCTGAGTTACGAAGGGAGAAGTTAGCTCATTATATCCCCTCGCAGGGACTCGTTCTCCACTCTAGAAGCGTCGTCTGTGTGTATCCCTTCTTCTGCCTGCAAAAGCCGCTCGGCCCCATGTCCACACAGCTCCCCTCCTCCCTGCTTCAGGCCTTTCACCGCACCACCTGCGCGACCCGCCCTGCGCCAGCCCGAGGACCCACCTGCTGTCCGTTCTCCGGGGCGCCTCTGGCTGGCTGAGCTCGCTGCGCCTGGCTTGGCGCCCTCGGAATGGGGAGCCGCACGGGGGGCAGGGGTTCGTGCCCGTCCCCCACTCACACGGGCGCGTCCCTGGCACGGCGTGGGCGCCTGCTGACTCCACTCACACCACCCATTCCTCCAGGCTGCTCTTGGCTGGCACTCGGGGGCCTGTGGCCATCTGTCTTTCCCTCCGCTTTCCAGCTCTTACTGGATGGGACTTACAGGTGGTTTGAAAGGGAAACTTAAAATGCTGCTTCTTAAAAGCAAAATACGGCACAAAGGAAATGGAGCCGGGATCCCCGCTTCCATGGAGTAGACAGAGTTCTGTCTGCTGCCGTTGGAAGAGAACGTTTTTTATTTTATATTCGTGTTCTCCGAAGCGTCTGGAAAGTGATGAGAAAAGTAAATTGATAATCGTACTCTCTGTCATTCACAGAAAGACATCTGGCAGAGCAGGTAGTTAATGGGAAAACTGGACACTCAGTCCCATAGGGTGACCCTGTGTGGAAGCTGTGCCCCAGCTCTGTCCTTGAACTTGCCACTCCCCTTACGCCCAGCCACACACCGAGTCTGGCCAGGGTGACCGTGTCCCTCCCTTGCCCCTGCAGTATGACCTTCTGCCCCCCGCCAGTGAGCGCCCCCCGTGAAGCCAGCCTGGCCCTCTTGTGCTCGTGGCTTCCGTGGGTCCCCACGGCCTGCAGACACTGCTGCCCCAGGACCCGACCCATGTCCACACGCCTGCCACACGGAACGGTCTGTGGGTGTGTCCCGGGTGTTTCCTCTCCCTCTGCTTGGCCTACTTGGGGCGTGTCCCCCTCAGCAACGTCTGGTTGGGGTCCCTCCTCGGTGGCCGGGTTCCTGCTGGTGTCTCTGTCCCCGCCCTGACCTGGCAGAGCACTGGCGGGGAGCAGGTGTTAGCACGGGGATAGGTGGCGCGGAGGGCTTCGCACGCACCATCCGGGGAGTGTGCCACAACCTGTCCGTGCTCCCTGCTCTGGGCTTCTCGCAGAGGGGTTTCTGTGGAAGAGGGTCACGTGTGGCGGAACAATGCCACAGGTCACTTGGCTCGGTGAAGTGTTAGCACAGGGACCTCTTCCCACGGTGGCGTTCCAGGAAAATGCACGAGCATTTCGGAGACGCCGGGGGAGGAACACATATCTTCCAGCTGCCTCAGCCGCTCCTCCTGCCTCGCGCCTAACACCCGAGTCCCGGCCCCCTGTGTGCCACCCCCCGGTCCCTGCCACCCCCCACGTCCGCGCTCCTGCCGTAGAGTCTGGTGTCGAACAACCAGAAGTCCTTGGAGGGACAGAGCTTGAGATCTGCTTTTTGCCTTGCAGACCAAGAAGTACGCAGACGTGATAATCCCTCGAGGGGTCGACAACATGGGTAAGGACTGGGCCTACCGGCTGCCCCGACTCCCCGGGCCCAGGGCAGGCCCTGCCCCGTCCTGGCGGTCACACTGACGTGATGAGGTCATACATTTATGGCACAGGTCCAAAGAATACCTTTTTAACACATTGGAAGCTTAAACGGACCCCGTCTTGTCAGTTACGGCTCAGTGAGGCTGGAAACTTTGTATTGACAGGGACGCGCACGGTAGCAGGAGGTATTCTTCCCCGGGCTCTTGGGTGAACAGCGGTCCGGCTGAGGCCAGGCTGTGTTACTGCGCTCCTTCCCAGCCACGCGCTTTTTTGTCTGCCGAGACTCAGGGTGCAGCCAGGAAGCCTCGGTGGGAAGGCCCGTGCTCCCTGTGCTCGAGCCGCTGCGGGGCAGGGTGGCCCAGGGAGCCGGCGGCAGCCCGAGCCTGGCCTCAAGGCGTCGAGGGGGGCGGACGGGCTGAGCGCGCACTGTCTCTGCCGCAGTGGCCATCAACCTGATCGTGCAGCATATCCAGGACATCCTGAGCGGCGACCTCTGCAAATGGCACCGAGGGTCCAATGGGCGGAGCTACAAGAGGACATTTCCTGAGCCTGGAGACCGTCCTGGGGTGCTGACCTCTGGCAAGCGGTCGCACTTGGAGTCCAGCAGCAGACCCCACTGAGGAGCAGGAGGCTCGGCCTCCTGGGCGGGACCCCCGACAGACTGCGTTCGGGGTCGGGCCCAGAGATGCCCGCCCACCCAGCCCTCTAAACGCCACCGCTGCTTCCTCTGGGCGCTGGACGGTAGGGATGGGATGGGACGGGGATCGCAGTGGTCCTCACTGCACCTGTCACACTCGACGGGATGTTGGCACGCCCTCCCGATGTCATCTGCTTCCACACGTTAGAGGGTTAGAAGTCTAAGTTACTGAGAAATGCCCCAGAATGTGTGGTGAGCCAGTCATGTCTTTTGGGAACACGGAGCACACGGCCTGGCCGCTGTGGCTGTCCCAGCGTGTGTTTGACGGGAACCCACGGCGAGGGGGACTCTCTAGGACGATCTGGTTCCCACACAGGTGCGACTGAAGCAGGTTCGAGAAGAGAGTATGTCCCCTATGTGTTACATGTGTAACTGTTTCGTTATTTATTCTCCCATGTGAGTTGTGACCCAGTAACCGAGTTTCGTGTCCCCCCACCCCCCGTTGGGTGCAATCCAGCGGGCACACCCCGACGTAAGGAGCCACAGAGAGCTTTCCTTCCTTCTGGGCTGTGCGCCAAGGAAGGAGCCCCGGGAACAAGCTTTTCCTCAACCAGCAGCCAACACAGGAGACGACACCTGCTCACCCAGGCCGAGCCCGGCTCCGCGGGTGGGGCGGGGGCAGGCCGGTGCGCACTGTGTCCCCATGCCGTCCTGCTCAGGAGCCGCCTGGGGCCCCGGTGCTGGGTGGACAGGCCTTCCCTGGGGTAGCCTGGGGCCCAGCGTCCAATGCCAGCCAGTGTCCTTGCACACACCCCGAGCCCCCGGCCGCACGATGCCTGTGGCCGGAGTCTTCCTGGTTTGTCTTCCCTTCCACTTGTATAAAAGCGACGTCTTCCCCTGGCCACCAGCTAAGCTGCACGGACACTCCCGGTTTCCTTCTATCGGGCACTGAGTGTAGTCACACAGATAGGACCGCAGTTGAGCCTGGCCGTGGCTGCTTTCTGATGGCCGTGTGACAGTCTTGTCAAGCTTACTCTGCCCTTTTGGAGGATCAATAAATAACACCAAATGCCAATGACAGCGTGTCCCTGTTTTAATTGTACACAGACGGCCAACTCAGGACGGGGGTACGCGTGGGGGACACGAGCCTCAGCGTGCTGGCGGTGCTGCTGGCCGGTGCGCCCCTGCTGCATCGGCAGCAGCGAGGGGTCCCAGGGTCTCCGCTGCGGTGGCCAGAGTCCGGGGCCTGTCACTCGGTAGCTTGTTTGACACGGACGTGACGCAGGCCGCTTCCTGGAGGCCTTACTGGGGACGAGGCGGAGGCGGCTGCGGCCCCGAAGGCCCAATGGGCGCTTGGAAGAGAGGACCGGGGCCTTGGCTGCTTTGACCCTAACTCTGCCCCTTGCGGCCCGCTCCCCTCCTGCTGCTGCTCCCTCGCGAGGCCCGCGCCAGCCGCTCGCCGTGCCCTAGCTCGGGGGCCAGGAGGCGCCCGTGGACGCCCCGGCATGTTCTTTGTTGCCTGGAAAGCAGAAACTGGGCTCAAAACAAACCATCATCGGCCGTCTGAAGAGCGGAACGCCGTAGCCTGGCCCGTTGGCCGAGCTTCGGGCTACTGTGTCAGAGACGCACACGGTTCCCGTCGACAGCCCTTCCTGCCCGACCCCGGCCTGGACGGGCACTGTGCGCGCGGCCTGCTAGTATTTTCGGATCAGAATGTCCCAGCTGTCTTTCCAGCGAAGGGCCTTGAGCTCGCCGGCCGAGAGGGACCTGTCCCCGTAGGTGAGCGGGCGCAGCGTGTTGAACACGTGACACGCGCAGGAGTACCACGCCACCACCAGGCCGCCGAAGACGCTCCTCAGGAGCGGGGACCTGCGGGGACGGGGCTTTTCCTCACTGTGACGCGCACCAGGCCCCCCCCTCCCCGGCCGGCCTCTCCTCCCTTCTCACTCCCTGCCCCAGGCGCTGGACGTGACCCCTCCCTGTGCCTGTTCTAGAGCCTCCCATCCACGCCCCGGCGCCGGAGCAGCGTCCCCACACCCGGAGTGATCAAACCACAGCCCTCCCGAGAGGCTGTGCAGCTCCCGACCCCCCGAACACCGAGTCCACGCCCTCTGGTCCTGCTTCCAGAACTCGCTGTGCTTCTGCTCCACCGCACACCGGCCGGTACCCCTGGACGTTCTGGGGCCTCGCTGGCCGGCCACACCTCCCTCTCGTGGTGCCCCGCCAACCCCTCCCACGCCACCCCACAGTCTCCGCTTAGGACGGCAGGCGGCGCGGCTGCCGAGACCCCGCACCTGCACAGCTGGTCGGCGACGTGCTGCAGGACCACGGGCAGCAGGAGGATCTGGAAGGTGAGCGCGGGGAGGTAGTGGTAGAGGAAGAGTGTCTTCTCCATCAGGAAGAAAGGGAGGTAGTTCACCGCCCAGCCGCCGGCGCACAGAGCCCCAGCCAGCACCCAGCGCAGCCAGGAATCTGCGGGGGGAAGGCTGCCCTGAGCCAGCGCTGCTGACCCGGGCCTCGCTTGCAAAGGCTCTCCACCAGCCCCACGAGCTGCCTTCCTCATCTTTAAAGTACACATGCTTTCCATTTCCCCCACCTCCCGACCCTCCTGTGACCTCCGGAGAAAGAATGACGTCCCAAGAACCTCCTGTAGCTCCCTGTGGGGTCCTCACCATCCCGACCCTCTGACCCACACCAGCCCCCCCGGGGCCCGGCTCCTCCTCCGGAATCACCAGCAAGCGTCGGACTCCTCGGAGCGGGAGCCGTGAGGGGCTGTATTTGGGCACCTGCCCTGCCCCCTGGGGCAGCAGTCAGCGGCAAGAGTGGGGACGGCGCCACACTGCTGAGGCCTTCGGGGCCCCCCCTGCCCTGGGTCTTTATTCCCTGTCTGTTTCAAGACGGTCTGCGGCAGTTTCTGTTACGCAAACCAGCAGCACCCGAGTAACTCGGCGCCTGCTGACCACTCCGGCGCATCCGTGCGGCCATCCCAGAGCGAGCAGGCACTGAGGCTGTGCCCACGTCCCAGGGTGAGGACAATTCCCACCTGGTGCCTGCATTTCCCTGGACCAGCCTCTAACACAATGTGGGAACTCAACTGCAATACTTTGGGGAGACAGAACACAGGGCGCCTGGGTGGCTCAGTGGTTAAAGCCTCTGCCTTCCGCTCAGGTCATGATCCCGGGGTCCTGGGATCGAGCCCCACATCGGGCTCCCTGCTCCGCGGGAAGCCGCTTCTCCCTCTCCCACTCCCTCTGCTTGTGGTCCTTCTCTCTCTCTCTCTCTCTGCGTCAAATAAATAAAATCTTTAAAAAAAGATAGATTTAAGCCCCTTCCATGCAGAAACAAGGTTGCCTTAAGGCCCAGGTTCCTGGTGAGGCCGGCTGTCATCAGAAGCAAGCCGCACTAACCCTCGGGGAGGTCCCGGATGCTCCTCCGGCGTCTAAGCAGGTACCAGAAGAAGAGCAGAGCGTAGAGCACCGTGGCGAGGCTGGCCGAAGCCCAGACCACGACGTTCCCGAGCAGGTGGATCTGGGCCTGTGGGGCATGGGGAGACCCTGTCAGCCACCGGCCGCTCAGAGGGACCAGCCCCGACGACGCCCACGTGCCCGCCAGCCCGCAGCTGAAACCCGGGCGCAGGCCGGAGCCACAGCCCTCTGCTCCAGGAAAAGCGCGAAGCGGAAACGCAACTGGGAGAGGCCGACATTCCTGCTTTGACAACAGCTGCCCACCGAGGGCGAACGTGGGGCCACACGGAGCTAAGGACCCTGCTTCAGAGCAAGTGACCGCTCCTCTCCACGTGGCAGGGAAGGAGAGAGGGCAGCGTTTTCAGCGTGAGCTCATTGGGGGAGTATCTGCAGAGCGCGGAGGGCCGGCCCCCGGGCTGTTCCTTCTACGGGGTGAGGGGGGACGCCAGGTGCGAACGCAGCACGGACGGGCTCAGCCGCTCGTGCTCTGCACAGGATAAAGCGGGAGTATTTTAAAAGCCACTTTTGTCAGAAGAGGGGGAACCACCCACTCTCACAAAGGCAGTAAAGCCTGGTTTCCTTCAACGCGCAGACGTGCTGGGACCTCCCCCCGCAGCTGACGCGAGTGCTGGCCCCGTGCTGCCGGAGCGCGTCGCCAGGGGCCCGGGCCGAGCCGGGCCTGGGCAGGAGGCAGCGGCTGCTCTCCACGCCGGAGGAGCCCCGAGTGAGCGCCCCGCCCGCCGCCCGCACGCCCGAGCGCCCGCTTACACTGGTCCTGGGGTGCAGCCAGTAGGCGATGCTGGTGTCCAGGGTGACCCAGTCCAGCGGCGAGGAGCTGTACTTGTGCTCCGAGTCGTCACTCTTCACCGTCAGCATCCTCCACTGCAAGGAGGCCAGAGGCTGGACTCGAGCACACGGCCAGACGCCGCCTCGCTCGGGGGCCTGTCCGAGGGGCTGGGGTGTCCCTTTCACATTCATCTGGACCACGCAGCACAGGCAGCGGCTGAAGCCCCACCCCCAGGCCCCCATCACCCTGTCTGTGGGGGGAAGGGACTGAACTTGGTGCTAAGGACGCTTTTAGATTCACGACCCCGAGTTTCTGATTCTGACCTCTCTAGGGCTCCATCACGTTGGCCTTGGTGCACTCGGACCTGACCCTGGGGGGCTCCAAACATACTCTGGCCATGTGGCAAGGCTACGCTGCCTGGTTCCTGGCTATTCCTGCCCACAAGGCCACAGGCCCGGGGCCGACCGTGTGCCCTCTACCACTTACGGCCGAGAGAGGAACCTTCCCTGCTCAGCCGGGCCCCAGGTAAAGGCTGACGATGGGAAGGGAGCAGCTCTCCCCACACAGTGCTCCCTCTGGCAGGGGCCAGAACCCCCAGGCAGAGCCGTGCCGCCCCCGCCGGTCACCTGCAGCTCCAGGAACCTGGCCATGAAGCTCAGGTTTCTGCTGACGTCCATCTGGGCGGGTGAGTGCAGCTCCAGCTCCCTCTCCTTCTGCTCCTGGCCTGACACCACACAGCAGCAGCAGGTTAGGGGGCTCGCGGCACAAGCTGGCAGCTTGGAGAAAAGCCCACGTCCCTCTTTCCAAACAACCCACAGCATCGTTCCATTTGGCCTTCCCGGCCATACGCGAGAGCCCCCGTCAAATCCGCATCTTTCTACTCGGAAGGCTCAGCCTGCACCGCCCCCGGGCGCTACCTCACAGCGACAGTTGGCTTGTTCTGGGCTTGGCTCAGCAGAGCGCGTGGATAACGCGGCCAGTCGTGTCCCCCCCCCCCCCCCCCGTGAACCGGAGCCCGCGGCAGGGGGCGGCAGGGGGCCGTCTTGTTAAAGCGAGAGGAAGCCCGCCGGCCGGACTCACTTTGGCCATATCGGTGCTCCTCCACGTTCCACACCATGCTCTCGTGGTAGCCCCGGGACAGCTTCTCCCCAACGACCTCCAGCTGCCGGAACCCCCAGTCCGGGAGGTGGGCCCCACTCAGCTGGCAGAACGGTGGGGGGGGGGGGGAGACGGGGCGTGAGGCTCACCCCCACCAGCCCCGCCACCCGGTCACTCTGTCCGCCGCCGGCAAGGGCGGCAGCCTCTCCTCCGTGGGCCTGCCACGTCGGGATTCAGTCTGAGAAGCTGGAGCCCTGCCCCTTCCGTGTGCGGGAAACACGGCAAAGGCTTTAGCCGGGCGTCCTGCCCGTGAAGAGCCCGTTCAGCCCGGAGGGGCCGGTAACCCGATGTCGCTAGCCCCCCGCCGAGACGGGCGCCCGTTACCTTCAGGACCGCGGAGGTGTTCACGTGCACCAGGCGGACCTCGGACAAGATGGTCTTCCAAACCTCCGTGTCGGAGTCTCGGTTCACAATGTCCTGTAAAAGCAGGTTGTATCGATGATCTTGTTCTTGCCCCAATTTCCCGACACGTCCGGTGAGGACCAGGCACCAAACGACGACACTGAGACAAGGGGCCGAGATCCGGGGAGCTATCAGGACGGCGCCCCTGACCTTGCTCCCGACACCCACACAGCAAGCCCCTGGCTGGGCCGGGCGGGGGGCACACCGTCGTCCCGCGGACTCGAGAAGCCCCCGCACTCGGCCTCTCACTCGGGCAAATGCACAGATGGCTCGGGCGAGAGTCAGAGATGGTCCCTGAGAGGTGTCCTGGGGGGTGTGGGGGGCTGCTGGCGAGTAACGGAAACACTAACTTTGTAAGAGCACTTGGCCTTGTATTTGACTTATCGGAGCCCCGCGATGACCCATGCGGGCATGCAGCTGTTGGGGAGGACGGGAGGACCCATGGGGAGGAGGCCGGGCCCACGGATACACCCCGCGTCAGCCATCCCCCCTCCTTGCTGCGTGAGCTGCAGTTCCTGGAAATGTGGGCGTGTGGGGGTGCAGGTGCCGCCAGCAGGGGCGGGAGAGGGGCGGGAGGACGAGGCTCGGCCATCAGCTGTCCGCGGGCTGGCAGAAGGGCAGTGGGTGGGCCCCTAGGAGAAGGTCCACCAGGAGGGCTCCCAGTGACGGGACCTGGGTGCAGAGCGCGTCCATCCCGCGGGAACAGCCAAGGAGGGGAGGGAGAAGGTAAGCGGACACGTGCAGCACCGAGAAGGTGGGGGGGGGCAGGAGGGTGGCTGCTGCAGCCTGTCGGAGCCTGGAAGGAAAGCCTGCCCCTCCTTAGAGAGAGACCCCCCCAGGGCATTGGCGTGCACACGGGACTGAAGCTATTTTTGTGCACATCCTTGAACTCGCGGCACAAGGACCGGGGACGCAACTCTCTCCTCCTGCCACCTTTCCCGGCAGGCCACGTGCAGCCCCGGAGAGGGACTCTGGGGGGGGGCAGCCTGTGTCCCCGGATGCTCAGAGGCCCGGCTGCCTCAGGAGAGGGCAACCCCCCTCAAGGAACCGCCCCAGCCAGAGCCCCAGCGGTCCCCAGGGAAGCCCTGTGGCCAGGACCTTCACACCAGGCGAGGATCAACGAAAGAGGCTCCTGCGGTCGAGGGAGGGTGGCGGGAGGCCCCGACCCTGTGCACCTGTGGCCTGGTCTCAAGGCTGGAGAGGCCGCCAAGTCCAAGAGCACCTTCACCTGGCAGGGCCCCGAGAGCCACACAGCCAGCACGGAGCACGGACCAAGTGCTCCGCGAGCTCGCCCCTCCCACAGAGACGTCTCCGTTCCCACGAAAACATCTGGGGCTTTTTTTAGGACTAAAAAAATTTACATCTGAGTCACGGTTACTCTAACAGGCGCTTTTGAAAGGACGCGTTCCTGGTGGCCGTCGAGGGGTTGCCGGCCGGGACTCACCAGTCTCCAGAGGTTCTGGGAGGGCATGGAGATGTTGTAGTCCACGTAGCAGGAGACCTCCTGCGAGTGGGGGCTCAGGGGCGCCGCCACGTCGTGCCTGGAAAACCCAACAGTCCTGCGGAGGGAGCTCCGCGCCCTGCCCGTCACTAGCCTCGAAGGGCAAAAACCCACTTCTGGAAACAAAGCCCCGAGCGGGCGCCGTCTGAGGGCGTGCGGATAAACGAGACACTGAACGGCAGCCGCTCCCCGGGGAACAGTATCCCAGATGTGGGTCTGACGGTCGGCAGCCCACGCTGTGTGGGCGTCCCCACTCCGCCATGGGCGACAAAGCTAGTCTCGGAAATGGCTGAGGGACCAGGAACACTGTGGGGGGACGAGACGCCCTCGGGCACGGCGACCTCAAATGTCCAGAAACAATCACCTCCCTCATCCGCGCGGTTGTCGCACTCGATCCTACTTTGCGCCGGGCGCTCCGGAGGACAGGGTCCTCGCACCTGGAGGAGGCGGACCTTCACACGCACGGCCAAGAGCGCCAGGCGGTGGGCGCTTCCAGTAAAACCAAGACAGCAGGGCGCGCCCGGGAAAGGCTTTGAGGTGGCGACATTTCAGCTGACGCGTGACTGCAGCGAGTGGGCCGTGGGGGATGTGAGCCCAGGAATGTTCCAGGCAGAGAGAGCAGGTGCCGTACTCGGTCGTCTGGGGACCTCGGCGAAGTTCCCCAGGGAGTCACCGGGGGCGGGATCTCAAGGGGCCCGCGGCCGGTGAGAGTGCGGACGCTATTCTGAGCGTGATGGCCACGCTGTGGGAGTCGCTGGAGGACTTCGGGCCGAGGAGTGAGGCCAGGCCAGTAGACGGCGTGCGCTCACAGGGCGCCGCCGTGGGGGTGGGGGGGGGCGGGGAGGCAGGAGATCGGGGCGCCGGCCCCGGCAGCACAGGGATCAGGCCCGGACTGGGCCAAGGCGGGAGCGGAAGGAAGAGAAGCAGCCGGGGCGGCGGCCGAGCCCTGGCCCCTTCCAGGGAGAAGCCCGCCAGAGGCCAGGGGCCTGCAGTGTGGCTTTCGGGGGGAAGCGGGGACTCGGGGCACCATCTGGGAGGCGTGAGGAGCCAGGAGAGGACCTGAGAGGCTGGATGGAGGTAGGGAGAGAGGAGGCCCAGGCACGTAGTTTGCAGAGACTGCTCAGGTCAAGCCAGGGAAGGGCCGAGCACCAACACGCAGGGATCCTTCCGGACCCTAGTGGCTGGATTCCAACCCTTCTTGAATTCACATGCACTTCAAGCCACTCAGCGTCAGGGAAGCGCCCGCACTTGGTTCCTCGTGGGGAGCCCTCCCACGCTCTCCCTCACCTGTGTTTCGAAGCCCCCCACCCCACCTCCCACTGCAGGGTCCGGGGTGGCCCCGGGGTCTGCGGGCTACCCTGCTAAGGCTCCGTTTCCCCCCAGCCCCTCCGTGCCATCACCAGAGGCCACCTCCCAACACTGAGCGCGGGCTACGGGACGGGGCCACCCTGAGGGAGATGGTGGGGTGGCGGGCGGCCGCCCCGAGAGGCGCGGAGAGGGCCGAGGGCGGACACTCACGTGTTGAGGAAGCGGGTGGTCATGCCGTGCACCAGCTGCACCACGTCCCCGTGCCGCACGGGCCGCGGGGGGCTACTCACCACCAGCGGATGCCTGCGGACAGAGGGCCGCTGGTCAGGGGGGCTCCCTCGTCCCCACGCCTCACGCATGCACCCCAAGGCCCCAGCAAGGTGGTGGCGGGCGCGGCAGAGCAGCCAGACCCTGCCAGCCACCCTGGCTGTGCCACGACGGGTACTGGATGCCGACGCGCCCACGACCAGAGGACGGCGGTCAAGGCAGCTTCGCAGAGGAGCCAACAGTCAGGTTTTAGGAAGGAGCCGGCTGGGCAGGATCGTTCCGGCCTGAGCGATGGCACAGGGCGGGTGCTGGGAACGGCCGGCGCGGGGTGGGATGGAGGCCGGGCGCTGCAGGCCACCGCCAGGGGTCTGGACAGCCCTGGGTGGCCCTGGAGGGGCAACGGAAGCTAGGAAGGGTTTCAGCATGATGACCATGACCTGCCACGAGTGACGTTTTAAAAGCCCACGTGGGGCAGCAAAAACTGGAACGGGAGGAGAGCGCTGGGGGAGGCGGCAGTGGGTGGAGACCGAGGCCAGGACAGTTCGGGAGCTCGTCTGCAGGGGGAGTCCACGGACGGGCTGCCGGACTGGACGCGGCAGGGGGACAAGGGAGGCCTCCGTCCGTGAGGCCTGGGCAAGGGAATGCCGCGGGGGGCGCGGGGGGCGCTGGCAGAGCACTCGTGGAGCCCCCGGGGGACACACCGGGTGGGCAGACCCTGAGGAAGCGTCCAACCCCGCAACTGCGGGCTCAGCAACACGGAGCTGCTCTCGAAGCTTCGAGGGAGGAAGCGTCCGCGGAGAGGGGCCGCGAGGTGAGCCCCGGTCTGGGGTCCCGGCACCCGCACGCACCTCCCGGGATCCTTCACGATCCACCAGTTGTTGATGTCTTTGAAGGGGTAACAGGTCACCTGCTGCTGGTGAGAGCTGCCTCGGCCGCTCTCGTATCTGCGTGAAGGAACCAACACAACCATGCATCTGCGGGGGGCCACCATCGAGGGGCCGCCATCGGCCCTTCTCTAGAGGTTCCCGCCAACGCCACCGGCAAGGTGTCCGGGCGGAAGCAAGGAGGTGAGGGGCCAGAGGAGGCGCCTGGCGTGCGGGTCGCGCAGCAGGCGTGAGAGCCCGCGCCCTGGGCTCCCCGGGTCCCCCTGTTTCGTACACAGAGATGACACGGTTCACTGATCTTCAGAAACTGAGAGCTCCATGTCTTTCTCGGGAATTGCATTTACAGTGAAAGCTGCTAACAGCAGAAACGTGAAAAAAAAAACCAAACACGTTATGACCATCAGGTTACAACGGCCGCCTCCCTTACATCATGGGGTAGGTGCTCTGGTGGGAGTGAAGCCAGCAGGGCACGGGTTTGCCGAAGACGTTCTTCAGAGTGACCTGGGAGCCGTAGGCCACCTCTAGGGGCTGGCCCTGCGTGATCCGAGCTAGCCCGCCCTAGGACCAAAGCAAAAGGGGGCACGTGAGAAGGAGAGCCTCCCGACAGCCACACCTCCACCGGGGGGGGGGGGG
>CM052892.1:3418714-3452414 GCA_028534135.1 Potos flavus
CACACTCGCAAGGAAGAGACAGAGCAGATGAGCACACGGGGCAGGCGAGAGCGGGCAACTCGTCAAGCGAGCAGCCCTCAGAGAAGGGACCCCAGAATCGAGATTCGGGCATGGGAATGGCCAGCTGGTGGAAGCCCGGTCTGAGGGCAGAGGCAGGAAGGGGAACACAAAGCTGTCACGAAGCACTAGAGTGTCTTCCAAGAACACCGGCCCTCTCCGGAGGACCCTCGCATCCGCCTGGCACTCTCGCTGGCGGGACGCGCCCCGAGTCCTTAAGGCAGCCGAGGGCCCCGAGGTGCTGCTCCCTACCGGGTTCTAGCTAGACACAGCGCTCAGAGCCACGGCGGCCTGAGGCCGGACTCTGCAGGGCTCATCCCCACTCACCTCCTGCTCGTCCTCTGAGCTGGTCCCTGTCGTGTAGGAACGTGGCAGGCCGGTTAGTTACCCTGAAGAGCGTGGGCAAAACTTGACATTTCCCTTCCCCTCTCTCTCCTTGGAATGACAAAATTGGGGATGATTTCCTTCTAGGTCTTATTTTAAAAAGAAACAACAACAACCCAGCATAAGATGGCTCACACAAACATCCTGCTGGCGGCGTCCCCACACGCTTTCTTCCGAGGCTGCCCACGGCCGCGGTAGGACAGCGGTCAGGCCCGCAGCGCCCCCCCCCGCCCCGCCCCCGGAGCCTGCCCCAGCCATCCGGGAAGACGGCCGCCCGGGGCCCCGCTCAGGCCCCTGGGCCCCCACCACCTGGGCCTGCCAGTGGGAGCAGCGCCAAGGAGAAAAAGGACGCTCTTGCAGCAGCCTTCAGGGCCGCAGACCCCAGCCCACGGCCGGCCGCGCGCCCCTGTCCCCATGGGGTGGGGGAGCTTCGCAGCTTCCGGGGCCGAGCTGTGCGGAAGGTGGCAGGACAGGAGGACCCCGACAAGAAAGAGACAGGCTCAGGAGGAGAGGAGGAGGGCATGTTATGGAGGCTTCCAGGAAGGGTGTGCGGGCCGGTGGCAGCCCAGGG
This sequence comes from Potos flavus, assembly GCA_028534135.1. NCBI lineage: Eukaryota > Metazoa > Chordata > Mammalia > Carnivora > Procyonidae > Potos > Potos flavus. Next base: position 3,419,727 of record CM052892.1, read on the forward strand.
AAACCCCAGTGACTCTGCGTCTCCACGATCTACCTCAGCTGCCCCGTGCTCAGCACGTCCGCTGGCTTTGGAAGAGGCCAGGACAGACTGTGTGTGTCACGATTACGCTAAAAATGCCATCGGCTTCACTGGGCTGCCCCGAAGCTCCAGCGGTCGACCATCAGGCCGGGGGCTGGAACCCCGCCGAGACGCCGGCCTAAGCTGCCTGTCTCCCGCGCTGCTCCCGGGCGCGGGGCCGCCCGCCGGCGTGCCCTCCCCGCTCTCTGCGAGCACTGGCACCGGTGAGCCGCTGAGGGAGCGCGCGGGGGGCGGGGGGGGGCACGTCTGCCCGAAAGTCCCGTGCTAAGGAATCGCAGGGGCGGCCCGGGAGAGAGGGGGAAGTGTGGTACTGGGACAGGGGGAGGGAGAGGATGGCGAACGTATAAAAGTTCAGCTATGCACACATAGCTTCTGTTTTTGTTTTCTTTTCCTTTCTCCTTTGTAAAAACTTTAGCTGCTTTTTAAAACAAAAAGCCTCGAACTAAAATGGCCCTGCTGCCAAACCACTGCGCCTGGGAGGGGGGGGGCGGGGGGGGCGGGGTCATCTGTACTGCACGAAGGCTCGAGTCACTCCACGGTCACTGTGGACAGGAGGCGGGGACGACGTGGGGACGGGGTCGTTTGCTTGCTTGTTTGCTTCATAGTAAAGCGAGCAGGTCAATGCCACATATCCACAGGGGCAAGCTGGCTGGACAACGGGGCTTTCGGGAGTGGACAGGGGAAGGGAGGTCTCTCGGTCTGGGCCAGGTGGTTGGACGGTGGATCTGGTGAGGCGTCCGAGACGTCCACGAGTCTGGCTGTGTCCAGGCCAAGCGGCGGCCCTGTCCTCAAGGTGGGGGTGGCCAAGCACCTTCAGGCCTTGCTCTCCTCCACTTTGACCGCCCGAGGCTTGATTGCTCCGGTTCGCTTCATCGGGGAGGCGGCTGAGGGGGCCTCCTGCAGTTTCACGGCTCCCAGGCTGGGTTTTTCATCCACTCGTTGTTTGGCCTTTGGACAGATGAACGGGGACAGAGACAGTTACCCTTATGCAGAAACATCTGTCTGGATACATAACTCCCACCGCCCCCTGCCTGCTCCTGAGTCACCGAGAAAAGCTACCCTAAGAAGCCCATTCCTTTGGTGGAAGGACCGCACTGAGAAGGAACTCCCCGAGGAAGGACACGGGCGTGAGCTGCTCTCTCTCCCCTCCCACGGGTGCTGAGGGCAGTGATTCAGGGAGGCGAGAAGATGCCGGCTCCTCCGGGAAGCATTCTGCGATGGCCACGGGCCTGTGCAGCAGGAGTACATCCAAGGCCGCCTTGGAAGGCCCTTCTCAAATCAGTGCCCCTCACGCCCCAAGGGTAAAAAGCCCTCGAGCAAATCCAAGTGCACCCACGAGTCGGAGCTCCCGGACGTCTGCTGAGGGGCACGGGGCCACTACCTGGACTTGGTCCTCCCCGGTCTTTGACACCCGTCCCCCCTACCCCTGCCCCCGCCTCCTGCTCTCCGGAAACCCTTCCCCTGGACTCTCATTCGGCCTCGAGATTCCCAGTCAGGGTCCCCGGAACCTGCAGCTCTGTGGCCAGCCTCGACTCGGCCCCCCGCCGGGGTGTGAACTCTGCAAGAAAGCTTTAGCAGCCCGGCTCAAGCAATTCAAAGAGCGACCCTCCGGGGAACCGGGTTAGGAGTGTAATGAGCGATCAAACTGCCGCCTCCATCAGCCAGGAACGCGGTTTTATTAAAAAGCCACGCCTGACGTGTATGAGCTCTGGAGCCCCATCGCATTTTAGAGTAGCAGCCGAGAACAGTGCCTGAAGGCAAAGACACTGAGAAACCCCTTTTGTTACAGAATGGGAAAGCGTCTTCCATGGTACTCCCACCCAGCCAAGACAGAGACGAGACACAGCACTTACTAGAGCTAGCACGCGCACGCACACACGCGCACGCACACACACGTGGCTTCTAGAGCTGACCCACAGACCTAACCGAGTCCCAGCGCCTTCACAGCCCAAATCGCTACGGAGGGAGGTCCACCTTCTGGCGCCACCTCCTCAGAGGAATCCGCATCCTCCCTTCTCTGCAGGACAAGGAAGGATCCAGACGCCCGTCAAGAGGAGAAATGCCTTCGCCAGGAGGGACTCGGGCTGCCGGCTCCCGGCGCCACGCTCTAAGTGCTAGGGCACGTCTCTCTTTTTAAGAGGAGCACTCAAATGGGTTGGACAGTCCCTTCTCTTTTGGCGCTTGGAGACGGGCCTAAGCGTCTGGGGCTGGAGGGTCTGGAAAGCCATCTTCTACCTGTTGAACGTAGTGTCCCTGCACAGAGCCCATGTTAACTGCTGATCCAGAGGGCTTCCCACTGGGGCTAGCAGAGCTAGGCCTGAAAAAACCAAAGGCAGGGGGTGAGAACACACGCGTCGCCAGAGAAACCGAGTCAAGCCTAGCACGCGGCACGGCCCTGGCTCGGGCGGCGCCCTCTCAGACGGGGGAAAGCCAAGACCTCAGCCAGCCAGAGGGCAGAGGGCGCCGGGGAAGCTCGCAGAGACGCGGCCGAGGGCGCGGGGGCCGAGCGCGTGGGGACTGAGGCCCCGGCTGCGGGCAGACGCTGACCGGACAGGTAGACGGCCACCGACCGTCTCTCGGGGTCTGGACCGATGGGATTCTGTGACCCAAACAGTCTATGAAGCTGATTTCAGAATGGTGCCAAGTTTGTTCCTAGTTTTCACTCTTTCAGGCAGTGTGTACGTGTATATACATGTGTATACACATGTATGTATGTATATATGTATGTGATGGGTGTGTGGGGAGGGGTGAGTGGGAAGAGAAACCAAAAGGAACAAAAATCTTCTGGAACATCTTTCTGAATGTGTTCCGCCGACCAGACAACCAGCTCTGGATGTTGACTAAGGGTCAAAGGTCTGACAAGTGCTGTGTGCGGAGCTCATCGGGGCCCCCGGACAGCAGGGGCGCCCAGACCCTGTGCCGAGGGCCACGACCCCCAAGTGTCTGACCAGGGAACCCCTTTTTGGCAGGACATGCCCCAGAAGCCCTGTTTCCAGAAAACTTGGAAAACACCATTCTATAAAAATACACCAGTTTTCCCCACCCCGCTACAGCACGGACGAAGCAGAGGCCGTTCGTGAGAGCTTCTATCTTCTCCGTGTTCTCCCGAGAGCCCGCCGCCGTCGCTCCTGCACTAAACAGACACGGGTGGCTCTTGCTGTGTGAACCTGGGTCTGCCTCTGGGACCCGACGCTGCTCGACGCTACCCACGGCGGCAGGGGGAGGACGGCATGTGCTTATCCACACGGCTCCCTTCATTACTCCAGATTCTACTCATCGTTCCGTGCTGCTGTTTGTCCGTGTTTTTGCTAAATTTTGTTGTTTTGGCTTACGTGAAAAAGATGGTTGGAAACCAAAACAAACTTATCAACAAAAATAAATAAAGCCCGGAAGGTGAGGTAAGAACAGGAAAGATGACGGAACAGGGCAGAGGTCCCACAGATGCCTCTCTGGAAATGCAGGTGGAGTGTGGAATGACGGGACAGACGGGAGGGATGAGGACCCGGCCCGGACGCGTCAGGAGCAGCGCAGCACAGCGGCCGCAGCAGGAACACGAGATGGTGCTCTGATCTGCGAGTGCTCCCCGACTGGAGGGCGGCGGCGCGCCCCTAGACAGACCTCGGGGCGCCCTGGAGCCCTGCCGCTGACCTCCCACGGAGCACTGCCAGTCACATGTGTCTGTCCTACTCGCCCACGGAACCGGAGGGCGCTCCAGGCGTCTCCGCGGGCAGCCGCCCCTGCCCCGCCGCGGGCCCCAGGCCGGAGCAGGCTGCCCCTCCTCCCGCACGCTCTCCCTCGGGGGCCAACAGCGCGGGGAACCAGAGGTTCTCTGACTTTCTAGCATGGTAAGTAATTCAACACCGGGCTCATCCAAAGCCACCTCCAAATCCAGCTAAGGGACCTGGGACAGTTACTGGAGGCAGAGACCGAGACTGAGGACGCAAAGAGAAGGGGCCAGCGCGCGCCGTGAGAGGCATGGACAGCCCCGTGAGGTCAGCAGCCACAGGCCCTGGCGGGGCCGGGGGGCCAGCGCAGGGGACATGCAGCCCCAGGAAAGGAAAGTCTCCTCGCCTTCCAGGGAGTGTGCCTTCCTGGCCAGCGAATCCTTTGGATAATCTTGTGAGAAAGCTGTGAGTCGTCAGGTCGGGCCTCACACTATTACAACGTTACCCGTTCCTTTTCCTACCTTTCCGGAAAGCTCTCCCAAACCAGAGCCTTCTATTATGATGACTAAAAGCAAAACCGCTCCGCCAGTTCCTGACTTCCCTGCGGCTAACCAAAACATGAGTGTGTCCCAGCACTGAAACGCCAAGGTGACACGGGGCCTCCAAGGGGAACCAGCCTCGACGCCCTTCCACGGCTCTCCCTGGGCCCCTAAGACTCTTCGGAACCACTGAGTCCCATCCAAACCAAGTGCTCGGCGATGCAGCATCCAATCCCCAGGGCATTTCTTTACCTGTAAGTCTGTGCTGACGGCACGGAGCCTCCGGAAGGAACATTCTGTTTACTGTCGGCAAAGTGGAAGCCCTTCATCTCCATCTGAGAGGACTGAAGGCACCGAAAAGGAATGAGTGGTGGTTTGATGGCCCCAGAGATGCCTGACCCTCGCCGACCCACCCTGTGCACAGCCGATGAGAATTCCCGGAGAGAGAGGGACTGTCTAAGGGAATCCGCTCTCCGCTTCCCACCCCCCAGTCTAGGGTCAAGAGGCTTCTTGGAACCAAGAGCTGTCCCGTTTTTGTTCTCTTACAGTGGGGTGGGGAGAGAGCACTGTGCACCACCAGGATGCCCATCCACAGAGCCTGGGCCCCAGTCCTAGACACGGTCTCCGAGATGGCCCCAGTGCGGCTCCCCTGACCCGTGTCGGCCCCAGGCGTCACCACCACACCCCCTGTCCCTTCCGCTCTGGGTCTCGGCTCATGTCGCTCGCTTACACGGGAACCACGGGGGCCCCGCCATGGCGTTCCTAGAAGACTTTACCTCGAGCAGAAAACCAGCGGTCGGTGAGGCCAAGAGCTCGCGCCCCGACCTCTGGCACTTCCTGCCCCAAGAGTGCTTCCTGAGTAGCTAGCAACGACTCTCCCCGGGATGCAGCGGGACGGAGTGCTCCTTACCTCTCTGCTGGTGTTAAGGACCGAAGGCTGGGAGCCGGGTGGAAGGATTCTTCGGGGGGCCCCGACAGAGAGGCTCTGCCCCTGTGGCAGCTGGATGGACTGTGGCAGAATCAGGGGCTGCTGCCCAGAGCCGTAGCGCGGCAGAGGGAGCTGGGAGCCCGGCAGCGGCATCGTCAGCTGCTGGAGAACAGGGACAATCAAGAGGAAGAACGGATGTTGGGGAGGAAGCCACAAACTACTGTCCACACGTGACCCCGAGAGCGAACACGCGTCACACGTCAGGTTCTCATTTCCACAGAATTAAAGCACGGCCTCTGCACGGTAAGACAGGTTCAGGATCTCTGCTGGGGCACACCCTCGAAGGCAGGGCAAGTGTGACCGCTGGAACCAGGCAGGTGGAGAAGAGAAGCTCAGGACCGTGCCAGCCGCAGATGGCAGGCGCCACGCTGTGAGGGGCTCCTGGGGCAAGTGTGGGATGGGAGAAGCTCCTCTCCGGGGCTGCACAGGGCCACGTGCACCCCAGACCTTCTTGCTTTCACCCAGCAAAGGCTTACCGAGTGCACGCTATGTGCATCAGGGGGAAGCACCAGGATGCGGTCAGACCCAGGGCACAGTGAGGACAGGGCCACACTGGACGCAGACCCAGCGTGGGGAGTACGGGCAGCAAACCCCCTGTGCATGGGGGCAGGAGGGCTTCTTAGGAAGTCATGGCCAAACAAATCTCCGAAAACAAATGCTGTACGGATATGTACCTATGTACTCCTTTAGGAGGCACAAAAACGCAAAACCCCTTTACTGTGTTGCCTTTATCTAAAGATGACGGAAAACTCAAGTGGGTTCTGGGGATCAGGGTTCCTGGAACTGGAGACTCTTGGAGCCCTCTGAAGGCTATCACGACAGCAGAACGTGTGTGTGTGTGTTTGCGCGCGCACACACGCAGGGGAGGGGGCGGTGTGACAAGCTCCACGTGCCCACTTCTCAAGTCCAGCACCACGTGGGTGACAGAAAGGGGGGCCTGGAGACTCGGGACTGGGGCGGGGAGGCCACTTGTTGTCTCTCAGTCACTTTCCTCTTCATCCCCCTGCATTTAGTCCACAGTGGGGGTCAGAAGGATCTATTGGAATTGCATCACGGAGACGAGTGGCAGCCAGGGCCTCCAGACCCCCGCTCCTCCTTGCACACGACAGGCCGCGGGACGAAGAGGACGGTGCCACACTGCTGGAGCACTGGTTAAGGGGGTGGTGTGGCTAGACTTGTGTTTTAGGGGCACCCCGGCTGCCGTGTCGAGAACAGACCGTCAGGCCCAAGAAATGGCTGGATTCTGACACTTCCCAAAGGTAGAGCCCATAGCACCTGAAGGATCAGCGGGGGCGTGAGGGCAAGTGGGGACCTACAGGTGACATGGACAAGACAGCCAGGACGACCAGGTGAAAATCAGGCTTTGGACTTGAGGCCTTCGCGCATGACGTCGGAGATGCCGTAAGACGCTGGAGCGGAAGCGACAGGCATCCCGCGGGCTGGAAAGCGTACACCCGGTGGGACTGGGAAGACCCGAGTGTTGCTGGGACTCAGAGCCCCAGGACTAGACAGAGGCGGAGGGCAGAGCCCAGGGTGCACGGGGAAGCTGCCGAGCATGCAGGTGAGGAAGACGGTTCCACCAGGACGCTGCCTGCGAACCAGAGCGAAGAACACGGTTCCGGGGGGTTGTGGGCATCCTCTGGGTCGAGTGCTGCCGACTCTCAGCGTGGTGAGAGGAAAAACTAACCATCGGGAACTGACTGGTGTCCTTAAAAAAAAAAATTTCATGGGGTTTTGTCTCTTTAATGAGGAGAATAGGGTCGGCTGGGTATGAACAGGAGGCTCGTCCTCCCCAGGGCTGGAGGGTGGCCCCCCAGTGTCTGAGGGAAGGAGCAGGAGCCTGGCTGAAGGGCCTCCCCCAGGCACGGCCAGCCCACCCCTGGGGCAGGAGACCCGGCAGGGGGCGCTCTGTAAGCTCTTTTTGTCACTGCTTGTATTTCTCCAGTGACAACAGGAAGCAAGATGCCACCTGCATGCCGGCAGGGCAGGTGGAAGGCGGGGAGGAGAAAGTTGCGAGTCTGAAACCAGCAGTGGGGGGAGGGGAGTGACGGGCCGAGTGCGGGGACATGGACGCTCCCGACGGTCGCCCAAGCAGGTCTGGTTGTCTGCCGGCACAGACGGTCTGACACAGGACGGGACTTTACCAAGGTGAGAACCCCAGAGGAGGGCCGAGGGCAAACACAATGGGGCAGCTCTGCTAAGCTGGGCAGGGAAGGAAGTGAGCCCACTGGGGCAAGTGGTGAACAGGCGGCCGGAGCTGGGTCGCTAGAGGGGGGAGCTAGGAGAGCAGGGCTGGCGACTGGTAAGATCCTTGAGCTTAAGATGACAGAAGAGGGACAGCTTCCGGCACCGACCAGCCCAGACGGACCGTGAGCACAGCAGAGCACTGCCGGCAAGGGGGCCGTGGAACAGAGACTAGGCGGTCACCTATGCGGACGTCAAAACCACCGGCGGCTAGATTAGGAGCTGTGTTGGGGAGACTGAGTCAGGGGCCGAAGCAGGGGAGGAGTGCCCCTCGAAGCCACCCAATACTGCTGACGGTCACAGGAGAGGAAGACGAGAAGCCAAACACTGGATTCATTATGTGGACTCAGAGAGTCCCGGAGACCAGTGGGGCAGTAGACAGTACGGGCTCCAGAGCCGGGGTTTTGGGGAGAAAGAGAGAGAGCGGTCTAGATACATCAGGGGGTATGCCAGGACAGCACCCCATCTCCAAGCCCCCAAGGATGAGGGCGGGGAGAGGCCGTGGGAGAATCAGCACTCTCGGGGGATAAATAGGAGACGGGACCCTTCCCACCAGGCAGAGGACCTGCTCCCAGTTCTAGCGGCCCAAGGACCAGCCACAAGGGTCACGAGCAGCAAATCACACATCAAGAGGCAGACAAAAAGGACAAACAGTCATGAAAGAAAGAGGCCTGGCATTCTGCGCAGGAGGGACGGAGTTCCTGACCTGTGGGAGCTGGGAGTCCAACAACTGGGAGGCGCCCAGGCCAGCGGCCTGCCCCAGCTGGCCCTCGTAGACCAGGGCTTGGTTTCCGCTCATGGGCTGGTAGGGGGAGCCGGACTGGGGCTTCACCATCTCTAAGGGCTGCATGCCTGGGAACGCCGAGTACGGAGGCTTCAAGGCCGTACCTCCGGAGAGGATCATGGTGCTGGGCGGCGACAGGCTGGGATGCATGTACACCTGAGATCTGCGAAGCCAGACACACGGTGGGTCAGAGGCGGGAGCGCACCAGCGGACCTCAAGTCAGAGCACACACCGCTCCCCCCCGGAAAGGCCTGCTGAGACCCACACCACTGGCCTGTCTCCCCCCTACCCCCCACCCCGAGTTTCTGACTCCGGAGGTCTGGGACAGAGCCTAAGAACCTGCATTTGTAACAGGCTCCTAGATGGTGCGGACGTGCTGATCTAGGACCACAGCAGGAGCGTCACTAGAGTACACATCCAGGCTGTACAAGGCACGGGAAAACCTGGGTGTCGCCAAAGGCCCGGGACTTGGGACACATGGGAAGAGCAGACCAAGGGTGGTGGCCGGCGGGAAGAAGGGAGGACGGGGAGGGGCTGGGAAGGGGTAGGATGACGTGGAAAGAAAAAACAAGGCCCATGGAGACCATCGAGGCCACGCGGCTCCTGCAGCAGTTAAGAACGACTCTGAAGTGACTGGGATCACCCCCTTCCAGCCCCCCCAGAGCAGAGAGGTGTGGATCAGCAGCACGACAAAGGGAGCGAGCCCTCGAGCCGCGGGCGCAGGCGTCCCTGGCTGTGTCTCACCTGAAGGGCTGTAAGGAGCTGAAGATCTCCTGAGCCTGGGAGGCGGGCAGCCCGCCCCTCAGTCCCAGCTGGGCTGGAGCCTGCAGAGACGTGTGAAGGGAAAGGGGGATCTGCTGGGCAGCGGCAGCCTGTGGACGGGAAGCCGGGCGGTAACCGCGGGGCCCTCCAGGCTGCCGCTCCGATCCCCACCGCGCCCCGCCCCCTCTCCACACAGCAGCTGACACACTGCCCCAAATGCACACTGGGGCGTGTCCTTCCGGTGCCTTCCTTGCTCTTGGGAAAAAGCAAACAGTGGGTAGTAATCCCAAACGCTGCTGTGCTCCTCCGGCGGACCCTGTACCCCAGTGAGAGCGAACCCTAGCTATAGGGAGCGACAGCCGAGCGTTCCGGAACCGACGGTGAGCGGGACACATACACCAAGAACACGTGCGGTATGATCCGGTCACGTGAAGACCAACATCTCGTATATCTAAATGATGTGATATTTCAAAAATATGTTTTATCAAGAGGTCGGAACAAGCCAAGTCCTGTGTCCTCGGTCCCCAGATCTGCTCCCGGCACAGAGGCCCTTGGGGTGCTGGACCATAAGAAGGCTCCGCACCGGCTTCAGGACGGAGGACTCCAGAAATCCGCCCTTTGCAGCACAGAAAATACGCACGACCTGCATGAAAACAAACGCCTGCACGTTTCTAAAACTACCTCTTTCTAACGAATCCATGCCTGGGACTCTAGGCCTTTCTTCTCTTCATCAGAAGGATACCTGATACCAAAGGATACCAAAGAGAATTGCATTTCAGCTAATCCCCAGCTAGGACACAGGAAGAACTCGGAGGGAGGGAAACAGAGTCTGGAGCGCAGAGCTCCATTCCTCTTCCCTGTCTCTCCTGTGTCCGTTCGCTGACCGTTTCCTGGCTGCTAGGACGGGCTGGGAGCTGGGCATCACCCGGGGGGGACGCGGGAAGCGAGCGAACGCACGAGCCAACGCAGGAGGTCACTCCACGGTGCGCTGCGACCCCGTCCCCCACGGAGCAGCCTGGCTGGCTGTCCTCACCTGCTGGTAGCTCTGCTGCTGAGGTATGGTCTGGGGAACCAGCCGGGGCTGACTTGCGAACACGTGGCCGTCCAGGTAGAGAGGCGGCAGGTGACTGCCTGCAAACAGAAGCCCAGAGGAGACAGGACAGTCAAGCCTCACTGTTCCCGAATGTTCACGCGTCCACACATGCACGCCTTCCCAGGGAGTCAGCGGGAGGGAGTGTGTGCCCGGCCTGCTCAGCCCCGTGCCGCTGGCCCCGTGCTCCAGCAGCCCCACTCCGACTCACCCGAGGGGGAACACGGACAGGCGGTGGCACTGGGGCCCAGGAGCGGCGACGGGCTCCAGCCCACCCTCCCACCCGACCCCTGGCCCGCACCGTCGGGAGCAGCCCCACGGCAGTGGAGGTGGCCTGGGTCTCAGCGCCTGGCTCCTCTATCCCCCTGCCCCGAGTCCACAGTGGAGGGTCAGAATGGTCTGCAGGAATGGCATCCCAGGCACTCTGGCAGCTGGGCCCTCAAAACCCTGCCCTTGCCCTCTGAGCGCCCGCGCAGCGGTAAAGCTGGCTCCCACTCATCGAGGGCTTGGCTGACGCAAAGCACTTTGCAGGTCTGACCTCGTCTCATCGGCTAACCTGCGGACGGCCAGTCTTCTCTCACAGAGGAAGGGGCTGCAGTGCAGAGGGCTGAGCCCCTCACCGGCGGCGAGCCCCATATCCGCTTGCTCCCGGTCTGCTTCCCGGGGGAGGGGAGCGGGGAAGCGGGACGAGCAAGTTATCTGCAGTGCCTGGGAAGTTATGACCACCCGACCTACACGCCAACTCCTACTTCACTCGCTCCTTGACTCAGGCAATCCAAGCTTCTCTTGAGAACGGGGGAGGCGACCCCCCGCGCTGGTTCGGGGCGGGTATATGTGCGTGTGCGTGGTGTACCTGGAAGAGAAGCCGAAGGCGCGACAGAGGCCACAGGCATGGGTGGCATGGAAACTCCGCCGAAGGAGCTGTAGTTGACCCCGTTGGAGGCTCCCACAGACGACGGGGGCTGGATGCCTGAGCCCGCGCCGCCGGGAGAGCTCTGCTCTGGCAAACTGGGCGAGTTTTCCCAAGCCTTGCGTGCAGACTCCATCTGAAGAGCAAGGGGAGCGGAAGCATCATCAGCATGAAGGCGGTGGCTTGCACAGACGGAGCACTCCGGACAGGGCTGCTTGCTTGGGCCTCTTCCCAAGCTAAGGCACCCAGGCGGCCCCCGCCTCGCTCTGTGCTGGTGTTACCTTTAGGGTGAGGTCAGCGGTGGGGAAGGACATCTGGGAGAGGCCGATGGCCCTCTGGATGTGATGGTCACGCCGGAGGATGGGAATACTCTGTGTTAAGCCCGCCTGGAGGGGAAAAGGAAACGATGGAATACGACAGGCACAGAGCCAACACAAAAGCACAGCAAAAGGCACCTTTAGCTCGGGCCACGTGTGTGCTCAAGACCTTGGGAGGAGGCCGCGAGCAACAGACACCACGGCGATCTCCTCCAGATAGCTGCCTTCATGGATTCCCACAACAGAATCCACGGAGAGCCACGTCCGTGCCCCCAGCCCACGGAGCACGGAGGCGCCGAGACCTAGCTTGGAGGTCCCAGGTCCTGTCTCAGCCGCCCCACCCGAAAACTAAAAAAGAGGTCCTTGTAACATTTCTTCGGATATGTGACCAACAGACCCGCCCCCACGTGCCCAGTGCCCGCAAGCACATTACAGGGATTCTGAGAAATTGCTCTGAATAAAGGCATCTATGCCAGCACCACCAAACACACGTAACCACAGAACCTGGAAGATGCGAGAATCTTAAAATGCCAAACAAACCAAACCTTAGGAATTACGTTTTCCCATTTTAAGATCACAAAACCAGAGGGTGGAGTTTAATACAACTTGCCCAAGGACGTGCAACCAGCTAGAAAACGCAGCACACCTCACACCCAGGTCAGGTGGCTGACCCCAAACCTGGTGTCGGTCCCCTCCTCTGGCTTCAGAGCCGCCCTTCAGCCCCCCGGGGGGCTTGCTCCCTTCCTTTCAGGGCCTGCCAGCACAGAGAACAGCGCTTGGGGTAGAAGCACACTCACGTTACTGGCCAAGGCATCCTGAAGTTTGACAACCGGATTCCCCGCAGGACCAGAGGCAGAGCCAGGCGGCAAGCTGAAGTCAGAGTCCTGAGGAGCAGGAAGCGCCCACTGAAATCACCTGGCCCGCCTTTCAGCAGAGGCGCACGTTAACTTGACCCACAGTCTCAGTGACAAAAAAACTGAGCAGCATTCACCAGACAGCACCCAAGAAAAGATGCCACCCCCTGCCACTCCCTCTGTGCTCCTTGCCTGTGCCCACTGGCCAACCCAATGGAGACAGTGAAGATAACTGGTCTGCTCAGCCTGAGAACCTGGCTGGTGCCAGAAGGATCTAGAAGTCAGCTCAGTAGCGCCGGCCACGTCCAGCACACCGACATGCTCCCCAGAGTACTGTTTAGCTCCCACCTCCGTGCTCTTTCTTGTTGACAACCCTATCTCAGCACCCTCCTCTCTCTCCAAGTATAAAAAGAAGGATGGGGGGCGGGAAGGAAACACGGCCCAGCCTTACTTTTGGATTGACTCCAAATTCAATGGGCGGCACCGGGAGCACAGAGTCCACGTGAATCTCCACCCCGTTAACAGGCGGGACGACGGCCCCCTGCAGCCGCTCGGCCCCCTCCGAGCCCTTTCTGTTTTTCAGAGACCGCTCATTGCCGATGGGTCCTGGTCTGTGCTCCTTGCTCTGTCCTGAGCCTTGTTCTGCATCCTTGATGGAAAAGCAGGGCCGCTGAGAAATACAGACTAGAAGGACCTCAATCCCCAGCCTCTGAGCCCCAGGAAGAAGGGGGGGAGACAAAGGACGACAGCCCCTCCTGCCCGGGCCTCCGTGAATGGACTTCCAGCTTACCTTTGGCTCGGACTGCTTCTGAGCCTGCTCCTTGTGGCTGTCGGCCTTGGGCTCCAGGCCAGGCCCGCTCATGTCCTCCGGTTTCAGAGTGCCGTACGGGGAGCTGCGCTGGGAGGAGGTCGCAGACGACTCCCGAGACTCTGCGCTCAGGTCAACGCCGCTGTCCCCCTGGCTGCTCTTAAAACCCTGCTGTGTGAGGCACAAAACGGGTTAGGAGCCCTGAGCCCCAAACTCCAGCACGGGACCAGCAAGCAAGACCAAACCCGTGGCTGAGACACAGACCCCCAGTATGCCTGTCCCAACCTCCACGCCGTCCCGCCGATGGTGCCCAACACCTGAAGACATGGTCAAAACCACAAGACACGCAGTGGGTGCCAGGGACATGGGCGCCAAGCTCATCCCTAGTGACCCAGGTCAGACAGACCGACCACCACCATCGGCTCGCGCGAGAGACCCCAGTCGCCCATCCTCCCAGGTTAATCCCCCCTCTCCCTTTTACACAGGGACCTCACACATGAAGTCAAGACCAAAGCCGAGCACCAAGCCGGGGCCTGCGGAAATGGCCCTGGGGCCAGGCTCCGAGGCTGCGGTGAGCCCGCACGGGCCCCGCGCAGTGTGGCGGCCACTCACCTCCGCAGAGCCGGGCTCGGCGCTGTTGAACGCAGTGGCGGCTTTTGTCCAGGAGTCGCTGGTCGGGGCCTGAACGGGGAGGGCTGCCCGAGGGCGCAAGACAGAGAATCAGGGCATCCCAGAGGAAGCCTGAGGCCAGAGCAACCCCCGGGCGGCTACCCGCCCTCCCTGCCCCATCAGTGGGATGCCAGAGAGATCGGACCCCCAGGAGCTAGTCGGCGGGCTTTACCCAACTCCCAGCAGCCTCAGACAGACTCTAATAAACGCGCTTCTCTGTCCTTCCTCAACGATGTGCTCCGGCAGGCATGCCAGCAGGTCTCATCCCCATCTGGGAGGATTCCGTACTGCCACCCCCGCGAAGTGCAGCTTTCTCCCGCTTGAGCCAACGATTCATTTCTACAAGCCGGCAGCTCCCACAAAAACTTTCCAAGATTCAAGCCAGTATTACTCAACTCCTGCTAGCTCAAGGACCACTCCAAGAGTCCCACAAAAGCCACAGACCGTGTGTATGTCCACAGAACTTGACACGCTGTGTTCAGATCCAGTACCCCCCTCCCTGCCTGTGAGCAGCCAGGGACACGCTGGAGCGTCCTGGCGCCAACAGCCCAAGAGCAGGGGCAGCTGGAGTCTATTCTGCTCCCAGGGACAAGCTGGCGGCCATCTGTGGACATCCAGAGTGTGATAACCATCACTCGCACGTGCAACCAAATCCTCGGACAGCGATAGCTTACTTAGGGATTGTTAAACTTCCCATCAAGGTTGGGTCTCTTCCAATGTTATTTTTTTTTTAAAGATTTTATTTATTTGAGACAGAGAGAGAGGGAGCGTGCGAGAGAGCACAAACAGGGTGAGGGGCAGAAGGAAAAGCAGGCTCCCCGCTGAGCAGGGAGCCCGATGCAGGGATCCCAGGATTCTGGGATCATGACCTGAGCCAAAGGCAGACGCTTAATCCACTGAGCCACCCAGGCGCCCCTCTTCCAGTGTCATTTTTGCAACGTGCTGGAAGCAAGGTCACACTTGGTAAAACTCAAGGAATCGACACCAGAACCCAGACCGGTGGGTGTCTGTCCTGGGGCTCTGGGGTCGGTCACTGCGCTCTGGCGGCCTTGGCTACTCTGGAGAGCACACCGGAAACGGGTAACTTCTCTAAGCTCCCTCGTGAGGCACCACGCGTCCCCTTCTCTTTCACCTGCGTACTCTGCAGGGCTCTGCCCAGAGTAGGCATTAAAGAAGCTGCTTGATTACAACGGTTTCGTATTTTAAAATGAGGAGTTACCCAAAAAAGAGCATTGGATTGGACAATTCAGGGAAACACATTTTCCAAGAAGTCAGGTCCCCTCCCTCTGTCTTGCTGAGCCGCATCAGGAGGAGCGGCCAGAGCCGCCCGGGGCCGGGGCCAGCTCTGGCTCTCAGCACAGATAGGAAAGCTTCTGACTCTCCGCCTCCCGTGCAGTCCTCTGTTGCTCTTCCCCAGGGGAGAAGAAAGGGTAACGGACAGGGACGGGGCCCTTGCCGTCCAGACCACCGGACACGTGGACGGGAGTGCTCCTGCCCCAGATCTCAGGCAGGGAGAGGTCACTTCTGTCCGGGGCTGCAGCCGCAGGTGGGGCTGGGACGGCATGTGACACCGGGACTCTGGAGGCTCAGGGAACCCGGAAAGCTGCAGGGCATTCGCGGCCCCAAAGCAGGACACTCCCGAGAATGGACCCCGGGCCCAGGGGACGGCCCTGAGCCAAGCGGCGGAGCCCAAGCGCCCAACTCTTACCTTGGCTGCTGCTCTCCCAAATCTCGGTGCCCAGGCTACTGCCGGGCACGGTCACGTCACTCTGCTCCAGGCACAAGTTGTTCTGCTTTTTAGCAAACCGGGGAGGAATACGGGAGGAAAGACCTCGCCCCTTGACGGGCATCTGAGGAGAAAAAGGGTGATGTGTCCAGCCTGGACGTGAAGCACGGAGAACGACAAATTCTTCCCAGGGACAGCACCCTGTGCCCCAAACCCCACCACCAGAAACTTCTCTGGAAGTGCTGGAACACTCACCACCACCCCCCGCCGACACCTCAACCACAGGTAAATGGCAATGCCAACCAAACCATCCCTGGAAGGGCCCGCCAGGCCCACGGACAGACACTGCAGAGGCCAAGTGCACAGTGGCCAGGGTCCCCGAGCCTCGTGACGCCCCGGGTGACAAATCTCATCCCACACAGGCCACAGCAGTGGGAGGAGGGTGGCCAGGAGGGGCTGATGGAGGCCGGCGTCCCGCTGTGGTCACCAGGGACAAATCACCCTGTTTGAGAACAGGGTACTACCACCTCCTCCCACGGGACAACAGGGGCCACGGAAGTTCTCCCTCCTTCCCCTCTTCTGTCTCGGGCTTCACGCAGAACTCTCGTCCTCTGGCTCCGGGTTTCTCTATACCGGCCTGCCAGCCCCCCGACCCCTTTACCTGCACAGCCTGCTCCTTCTTCCTCCTCTCTTCTTCCAGCAGACGGCGCTGCTTCTTGGTGAGGACCTCGATGAAGCCTTCACCCGCCATGGGGCCCACCTCGCTCTCCTCGCCGGGGCTGGACCCGCAGTTTTCAATGATGGAATCTGAACCCAGATTTCACGAGAAGGGACAGTGTTTCCATTCATCAGAAGAAAGCCTAACCCAACCCTACCAGCGGCTGGTATCTAAGGATGGCTCAGCTCAGAAGGCTGGCAGTAGCCGGCCTCATGCCTCCGAGGATCGGAGCACGTTCGCAGGGTCTACAGAAATCCCGCTGGGATCTCTACACCCTCCCCACGACCCCTCGGCACACGGTCATCCCAAACCAGAGACCCGAAGAGCACTGGTTAAGAAGACGGTCTCTGGAAACAGAAACGCCGAAGTCCCAGCTCTGCTCCTGGACAAACCCCTCAAGCTCTCTGGGCCGCGGTTCCCCCTCTTTAAAACTGGGACACCGCGGGGCGGCTCTGGGGGTCGGCAAGGCTGTGAGCAACGTGAGGGTAGGAATCCTATCTGTTCTGCTCACCAATGCAGCCTTGGAACTTAGCCCACCACCTGCCCGGAGGCCATGATGCTCAGAGAAGGGACGGACCCTGCAGCCCCACGGAGGCTGCCGTGGCCCTCGGTGGCCAGGGCTCTTCTTCCCCCCCCGAAGACACGAGAGGATAGACTCACTTCCGTAGTTCAGGTCAAACTGTTTCATGGTCTCTCCCTGTTCACCCGCCCTCTGAGCAGCCAGCTTGGCCTCCTTTTCTGCCTTCTCACAGGGGGCGTCGGGGACGTCAGAAGTGGCATGCGCCGGCCGCTCCAGCACATAGTGGCTGCTCCCACCACTGCAACCAAGACCTCCAGGCAAGGCCTCGTCTGGGGACCTATAAAGGAAGAAGGATCTCGTTAGCTCGGACGCACCTGAAGGCTGGGGAAGGAGAGGAAAGGAAACCCCGCACGTGCACACAGCACGCACACGGACACAGTGCCCTGACCTACAGCATCCCCGTCGTTCGGTCGAAGCTGCTCTCCGGCAGCGGAGCGTGGTGTGCGAGGCCACTTGGGTCCCCTGCCACCTCCCCACCCCCTGGCACCACGGCAACAGCTCTGCCCGCCCACAGGGTACACTGCCCCCCCCCCAACCCTTCCAGGGCTCAGCGCCTCTGTTCCTTCCCACCGTGTGCCAAACTCAGCAGGCCCACGCCAAGGAGACAACGAAGGGATTGCTCCAAGCAGAGCTGTAGAACTTTCTGTTCCTGGCATATGAGACCAGCCAGCAAGGAGCCAGGCCCGGCCCCTAGCTCAAGGCTCTCGGCAGAAATCAGAAGCAAAGCCAAGTCTCAGCATCTGGGGCTGGGACAGCAAGGCTGGCCTGACACCTGGAAGGATCGGCATTGTCTGAGGGCTCCTTCTCTGGGGCTCTGAGTCAATTCCACCCCAGGTTTCTGGCTCTGAATTCTAAGGAGGCTGGGAGGCAGGAAGGAGCCTTCCTCAGCCTGAGGCGTGGCCCGTGTGTGATCAGGAAATCAGGCCACCCAAGTGACTCCCTGCACGTGCTCTACCCCCTTCCCTGATTCCGGGCAGCCTGCGGGCAACGAGTCACCCCAGAGCACAGACCAACCCCCTGAAAGCCTCCGGGTCCCATGAGAGATGCTCACAGGGCCTCGCACGGCTCGCTCCCCGCCACTACAGCCTGGCTCTTCCCACAAGGAGGCAGTTAATCCCCAAAGCGGGGCTGCATCTCCTCACTGTCGAGAAGCAGACTCAGGGCCAGGAGGCCAGAGGCCCCCAGGGACCGGCACCGTGCACAGGCAGCGCCCCCTCAGCGGGGCGGCCACCACACAAGGACCACTGGGGCGGGGACTCTAAGTGTTGGTGTTCAAGCCACGACAACGACAACAACACACCACGAGAGAAGCAGACAAGCAGTGCGGGGCGAGTGACGGACACGCTCACACACAATGGCCGTGGTGGGCAGGCGCCCCCCCCGGGGCCCAGCAGAGGGACAGTCGGGGCTCCCGACGCACGGCGGGACACGCATGCATGGAGCGCTGCTTAAAAAAACAGCCTTAGTAACAGAACAGCAGCAACAGAGAAGAGCCTGGGGTCGGGTATGTGTTTTACCTTTTGGCTTTCAAAGGCGTCCCATTCTGTTGGTTCTCATAACGGGGAGAAGTGTCACCACCACCTGGCCTAACGGACTTCTCCCCAAACCCCCCCGGCTCCAGCTTTCGGCTCTGCCTGTCGGCCAGGGGCCTCTGGCTGGAGAAGCTCCTCTTGGCCAGCTCCTTCTTCTCGCCCATGGCAGCCCCGGGCAGGCTGCCATCCGCCTGGGGGTCAGGCTCGGCCCCGGGGCCCTCGCGCCGCTCCCGCCTCTCGCTGAAGTCGCTGCTCTCGGAGGCCGTCTCCCACTCCTCGTTGGCGTGATCGGATGAGTTCTGGTACGAAAGCTCGGGGGACCCGCTCTTGTCCCCGGGGCAGAGCTTGGGTCGGCCCGGCCACGGCCCTGCCAGCAGGTGGGGCTCCTCCTCGGGCCCCCAGAGGCCCAGGGATTCCCGCTCCTGCCGGAGGCGCCGGAAGCGCGGTGGCTTGTCCTGGCGAGGGGGGCGCCTTCTCCGGAACGGCCGGTTCTCCGTGCCTTCCGGGTCGGCTGCGTGGTCGTCGGGGAAGAAGGGCTTCTTGTCCTCCAGACGGCTGTCCTCGAAGGCCCTGGCACCAAACGAGTCAGAATGTCTGTAGGTGTCGGGGACACAGTCCCTGTCTGCAGGTCGCCGGGACCCGCATGTGTCCGGGGAGCTGTACTCCTGCCAGGAGGCGCCCGGGCTCTTGCTCTGCCAGTGGGCGGCCTCTTTGGACACGAAGGTTCTCCGCCCGTAGCCGCAGCTGCTCAGCCGGGGAGGGAGCGCCCGGCCGAAGGCGCGAGGGCCTCGGCTCTTGGCCTCCAGGCCGCCGTGGTCCTCGGAGCACACCTTGTTGGAGCGCCAGGAGTCCCTGAAGTCCCCCTTCCTCAGGGCGCTGCCCTCCCGTTCTAGGAGCGAGCCTTCGCTTCCGTTCTCCGAGCCTCGCTGCCGCCGCCTCTTGGGAAGCTCTTCGTACTCGGAGCCCTCGCTGTGGGTCTCGCTGGCGATTCGCCGCCGCGGCTTGGCCCTGGGGAAGTCTTCCGGCTGGCCGAAGTCCCGCAGTCCCCGGCCGCGGCCGCTCCTCGGGCCGCTGCTGTAGATGCCCCGCGCCCCGAGCACCCCCCCGCCGCAGAGTCCGGGGCCGCCGCCCGCAGGCCGCCCTCGGAAGGTGAACTCTCGGAAGCCACGGCCGCGGCCCCGGGCCTGCCCTCGGCCCCCAAAGGCTTGCTCCTCATCAATAAAGATCCAGTTGTTCCTCTTCGTTGGGGGAGTGTCACTGGACTCCCGGGGGGCTCTGCTCTCCCAGGCCCTGTCGGGCTTCTCGTCCTCTTCGCACCTGCTGGCCTCGAGGCCTAAGCCGGTGCGGGCAGAGCCCTGGTCCTCCAAGGCGGAGGGGGAGGAATTGGCCAGCGCGGGGTCATTCTCTTCGTCCTCATCCTTGTCCGCCACGCGAACCGGCCCCTTCTCCTTGGCCACGCGGGCACTGTCCTCCCCCAGCTCCTGCTTCACCTTCTCCAGTTCCTTCTCCTTGTCCTCTACCTTGAGGGCTTTCAGGACGGGCTTCTTGATGGGCCCTGACCGCCGCGTCCGGCCGGTCTGCTCCGGGTGCTGGCCGCCGGCGCCCCGCGGCTCGGGCGTCCACTCGGGCTCCAGGGACAGCTGTTTGTTGGGGCTCCCTTCCTTCTCCCAGGAAGAAACGTTAAAGGATGGCTCCTCCCGGGGTGCCCCCTTCTCGATGCCGTTGGCTGTGTCGGTGGCCTCTGGCGGGTGGCTAACGTCCCAGTTGCTATACTCCGGCTTTTTCTCAGCTGGGGCAAAGTCAGGCTCCAGCGGGGAACACCTGAGGTCTGGGGTGTGACCCCCAGGAGCACCTGCTTCCTGAACATTGTCTTGGGGTGGAAACAAAAGCTCCTGGCCTATTCTTTGAGAAGAGACACAGCTGTCAAAGTCTGCTTGGGCCTTCTTGTCAAAAGCACTCAAGAACTCCTCCCCTCTCTCCTCAAGGAGATCGCGCTGGGCGCCTACGCCCCCTGACCTTCCGGGTGAGGCAGAATAAGAGCTTTCATTCCTGAAAAGGAACCAGAAAAATCAGTCAATGTGATTGGAGCCTGGTTCCTGGTTTCCATGCTGAACACAGAGCTTAGTTTTAAAAAGAAAAAAGTTTTTTAAAAAAGAAAACGAAAAAGAAAAAACAAAAACAAAAAAACAAAAAAAACCACAAGCACCAACATTTGCTCTATCTTTAAACACGTCTCGGAGCTGCTGGGCCATGGACTGCTGGGCGGCCCGGAGTCCAGAGTGAAGAGCGCGGTGGCTGCTGGTGGACTCAGCGTGCCACGGGGAGGCAGAGCAGGTGGGGATCCTCTGGTCCAAGTGACAAGCTGCAGCCTGGGAGTCCGCGGAGAGCCTGGGGCACGGGGCCAGCACGGCCCGCTTGCTTCACTTTCACAGGAAGGAGCCACAAGCCGGGTACTCGACCCCGCCGGGCCCCACCCCTCGCCCTGACCCAAGGTTCCACAGATCTGCCTCTGACCCAGGACCTCTCCTTGGCCGCCGCCAGTCTCGCCGGCAGGTCATCGCCTCTCGTACAAAATCCTTCGAGCAAACCTCACCACATTCTCCATCCCCGGAGGGCACCACCAGCCCCTGCAAAGTGCCCTTTCTCCGGGCAATGCCTCTGGGGACAGAGCTTCATCCCAGAGCCCCTTGCAAGCAGGACATGGAGATTCTGCCTTCAAATGCAGGCCCCCAGGGCCAAGTTTCATCTCACCTGACGTGCATGTCCATGGCCAAAGTGTTGCTGGATTTCGGCTGGGGAAGCGAGTAGCCCTTGCTCTGCAGCGCCACGTAACCCTCGGGGCTCCACACGGGGGCCGGATCGAGGGCGGCCACTTTCCTTTCTTGCAGTGGGGGCACGCAGCTCTGGTCCTCAGAGCGACAGCCAGTCCCCCCGAGGGCATCCTGGGGCATCATGGGTTTCATCAGTCCTGAAGAAGGCAAAGGCAAAGCACTCATCTGTACGGGCTCGTCCAGAGAGCCACACTCCAATCTCAGGGGCAACCAGAGACACAGAGGAGACAACGGTTACCCTATCGCGGGGACGCGGCACCCCCCTGCCCACCGTAACCGGGCTCTCCGTGCTCTCTGACCACAGAACCTCTGAAAGCACACATGCATGCGACACGAGGTGTCCCAAAGAGCTGTCCTGGGGCCTGTGAAGTCCAACCTGAGCTCCCAGGTCCAGAACCCCGTGTTGAAAAGTGCATCGAACTGGCAAAGGGAAACTGGAAATAGCTAACTGGAGAGCTCCTCCTGTCAGCAGCAGGCCAGAGAGGCCAATCGGTCAGCCACGAGGGTCTGTGTGCAAGCCGAGTCGCCGAGGTCTCCCGCACACACGCGGGGAAGACGAGCTGCATGCCAGAGAGCTTACACGGACGAGGAGCTGGGGTCTGGCTGCTTCAAAACCCGAGCAACAAGATATGGGAGGGGATTTTGGTTTCAGGTCTTTTTTGTTTTTTTAAAGATTTTATTTTTAAGTCAACTCTACACCCCACGTGGGGCTCAAACCCACAACCTCAGGATGAAGAGTCAGATGCCCCACCGGACGAGCCAGCCAAGCACCACAGTTCCTTCTACTTCTAGCCCTGAGACCGCAATACTCCACATTTTTGTACAGTGAATGGGGGCAGGAGGACACACAGATGATGGCAAACTGTTAACTGGCCTGAGGTGATTAAGAGACAGAGGACAGGGGCGCCTGGGGGGTGCTCAGCTGGTTCAGCGTCCGACTCTTGGTTTCAGCTCAGATCAGGATCTCAGGATCGTGGGATCGAGCCCTGTGGCGGGCTCTGAGCTCAGCGGGGAGTCTGCTTGAAGATTCTCTCTCCCCCTGCCCCTCCCACGCCTCAAATAAATAAATCTTAAAAAAAAAAAGAGAAAGAGACAGAGGACACCTCGTCCCCAGATAGAATCTGGCTGGGGAAGGTGCGCCCCCCGCCCCATGGCCTCTCTGTCCGTGTCGATCAAGTGGGGGAGGGTAAGAGGAGGCAGTACGGAAATTAAAGGTCTCATCGGGACTAAGCCTATGGAGAGAAAAAGATCTGATTTTTCAAATACTCTCTTTACAAAGCTTATTTGCAGCCACGCACTTTGTCGTGCCATCTTTCACTGAGATAATCTGGCTGGAAAATGGTTCGACATTACGCCAGTAGGTTTAAAACTTTCTTGTATCTGTGGAGTGCCCTGTTCAAACGCCACCGGTACAGGCCTCTGATATAGAGTTAGCGTGAGTCAAGTGGTGAAGACCCTCCCTGGAACTCTGCGGTCACCTACCACTCGTTAAGTACTGATTCTGAGGCACACTGAAGTGCTCGATGCTCTCCATCGGCTTGTTTTTGGCAAAACGGTAGCTCTCATCACCCAGAAAACCCTGCTACCATAGACACTCTCTGTCACGAAGATGCTGCGCAGAGTGTGTCAAACGTTTCCCCCGCAGAGGTTCCCGAGAAAACGGGAAACCCCAGGGAGCTGTAACCACAGCCCCAGGCCAAAGCCACAAGCTTCCGGGATGGGTGCAGGGAAACACACCTGTCCGTCCCAGCAACCACGGGCTGGGTCTTCAACACCGGACAGCACAGGCGATGGGGCTCTTCCGCACGAGGCAGAGAGCGGGAACTGGGACGCTGCTCAACACAGAGACCCTCAAAGGGCGAGGCCCTCAATGAAAAGGCAGATTTTAAAATGTATGCTCCTTAGTAGAGGGAAACAAGGAAGTCTGTGTCTTGGCCCGGGCCAGTGGGGAAAAATCAGTTCACTCCTAGGACTGTGTAGCCGTGCTGGCTTTCATGCAGTTTTGGGGAGGAGGATTCAGATTTATAACCCCAGAGCGGTACAGAAACTTCCCAAGGTAAGTAACAGGTGGTTCTGGGCTGGCAGAAAACCAGCCGGACAGCCTCTCCGGAGAGATGGACAGCGTCTCCGCTTGAGCCATACTGGATTTCCACAATAAATAAAGCTCTGTTGAAGATGAACTCACAATCCAAAATTACCAGCATGTGTGGGAAGCAGCCCGCCATGAGCCCACAGCAGGCCATAGGGTTATGTGCCTTCCTGAGAACTTCAGATAACAGAATAAACACTAGAAATCATGTTTTAAATTAGTAAAAGCATAAAAAAAGTAATTAAGAACTTAAAAAAATATATGACGCACACACACAAAATTGATTCGATTTTGGCTCGGGTCATGATCTCAGGGTCCTGGGATCCAGACCCACTCCGTGCTCAGCAGGAAGTCTGCTTGAGGACTCTCTCTCTCTCTCTCCCCCCACCCACCCCGCCCTTCCTCCACTCATACATGCGCTCTCTGAAATAAACAAGTAAATCTTTAAAAAAATAAAAATTTGAGAACAAAATTGCAGTAATAAAGAGAAAGAGGAGATCTTAAGAGCAAGAGTGAGCTGGGGCCCAGCAGAACGGCTCCCACCAAGCAGTGCTGTGCCATCCACAAGGTAGGGACCACGGCATCTCGGCAGACCCCATCGACAGCCATGAGCATTTCCAGAAGGTGGGCTTCAAGAGGCGTGCCCCTCGGGCACCGGAAGAGACCCAGAAATTTGCCATGAAGGAGATGGGAACTCCGCATGTGTGCACTGACACCAGGCTCAACAATGCCATCTGGGCCAAAGGAATAAGGAATGTTCCAAACCATATCCGTGTGCGGTTGTCCAGAAAACATAATGAGGATAAAGATTCACCAAAAAAGCTATACATACTGGTTACCTATGTACCTGTTGCCACTTTCAAAAATCTACAGACAGTTAATGTGGATGAGAACTAACTGCTAAACATCAAATAAAAGTATAAAACTGCGGGATGCCTGGGTGGCTCAGTCGGTTGAGCGTCTACCTTCAGCTCAGGTCATGATCCCAGGGTCCTGGGATCGAGCCCCATGGTGGGCTCCCTGTTTGGTGGGGGCCTGCTTCTCCCTCTCCCACTCCCCCTGCTTGTGCTCTCTCTGACAAATAAATAAATACATAAAATCTAAAAAAAAAAAAAAAAAAAAAGTATAAAAGTGCAAAAAGAAAAAAGGAAAAAAGGAAAAAAAACAAAGAAAAAGCAGCAGCCAGAGAGCAGACGGAGCAGGATACGCAGACATGAATCACTTTCAGCAGCAACGGGAGCCAGAAGAAAATGAAATACTATCTTCTTGGTCCTGGAAGAACAAACTGCCAACCTAGAATTCTACGCCCAGCTAGAGAAAGGGTGTCATAAAGACTTTTTCAGGCAAAGAAAACCTACTGCCAAAAAATCTCCCAGAGCACTCAACAGAACATACTTCATGGAAGAAGCATGTCGCACCCAGATGGAAGGAAAGTGCAAGAAAGAAGGCAGTAAAGAAACTAGTGTACGTGGGGCGCCTGGGTGGCTCAGCCGTTAGGCGGCTGCCTTCGGCTCAGGTCATGATCCCAGGGTCCTGGGATCGAGTCCCGCATTGGGCTCCCTGCTCAGCGAGAAGCCTGCTTCTCTCCCTCCTACTCCCCGTGTTTGTGTTCCCTCGCTGTGTCTCTCTCTGTCAAATAAACAAATAAAATCTTAAAAAAAAAGAAAAGAAATTAGTGTACAGACAGGCAAATCTGACCAAGCACAGATTGCATGAAACAACAAAAACAGTAATGACTAACTTGGTGGGCATAAAAACAAGGAACTAAAATTCTAGGGAACAAGAGGAAGACAGACCGATGAGGTCATCAAAGCTCAGGTTCGGGGTAAGGACGCTGACTGGTCCTTGCAAGTCAGAGGCATGTGTTAGAACGTCATGTAACCAATAACACAGTAGAAACAAAACGCAGAATACAACCACCAAAAGAATAGGAAAGCTTGCTCCAAAAAAAGGTAGAAAAAGAAAAGCACAGAAAGGCAAGATACACAGAAAGCATAAAATAGGAGAGTAGGAAATCCGAATACATTAATCCCCAAGATCTAAAGTGAGGCACTTTGGCAACTGAAGTCAGATTTTCAGAGTGGGTAAAACCATACATGTCTTATACGTACAAACTCCCCCGAAAAAAGAGCTCAGAGAGGCTGATAGTAAAAAGATGGAAAAAAGATACCAAGTAAGCACTCATGAAAAGAAAACCGGAATGATGGTATTAATACCTGACAGAGTGGCCATCAGAGGGAGGACGCACAGTCAAGGATAGCAGGTGCCACGTGAGAACAAGAAGCGTCGCTCCACACCTGTCTGCTTCCACACAGAGAAAGCAAAACCCGACAGGCTTAGGGGTCTGAGAGGCCCCGGTCAGAGCGGGAGACTTTCCCCGCACCTCTCCTCTGGGTACGTGGGTCAGAACTCGGGGTGGGACACAGCACAGTCAGCGAGTTTCAGGTAATGGGCCACATCCAACTGGAGGATAACGTTCTTTTCAAGCAAAGACAGAATGTTAAAGAAAAGATCATGCAAGAGCCTACAAAGAAAATCTCAACAAATGACAAGCAACCTGGATCAGGAACTGGCTGGTGCACAAAAGCGCTTGAGTGAAGCCTGACCTGCCACCTGTTGTTAAAAATAAAGTTTTACCAGAAAGCAACCAGGCTTGTTCAATTACTTTCATCTCTGGTCATTTTTGTCCTAATACAGCAAAACGGAGTAGTGCTCAAAGCCTAAAATACTGACTATCTGGCATTTATAGGAAGGTTTCCCGACTCCTCTTTTCTATTACCCAAACAGTATCGCCCGAACACAAAGCAACCACATTAGAAATTAACACCATAAGGATAATCTTAAAACTCTATGGAACATTTACAACATACCATTAAAAATCATCAACCGAAAAAGGGTGACAAACCAAAATCAGACTAACATTTGAAACTGTGCAACAATAAAAATGCTGTATCTTAAAACTCCTATTCATGGGAATTTATGGTCGAGGTCATACTTGAATACTTAAGAGCAAAAGGTCAGAAATTAATGAACTAAGTATTCAACATAATTAGTTAAAAAGAATAGAAAAGTTTCAAAGGAATTAATGAAGAAAAGAACAGAAATTAATGAAATATGAGCCAAATAAAATAAAGGAATTAAGAAATCCAAAAGCTGCTTTTTAAAAACGGCATTATACAAACCTTGGGAAGGACAAACCAAAGACAAAAAGGAAAGGAGAAGGCACAAAGAACATTAAGAATGGAAAGAGATAAACTTCAATTAAAAAAGAAAAAGAAAAAAAGACAGAGAGACAGAACTGCACAGCCGGAACGCCAGAACTAATGAAAACGATGTATAACGCATGACCGGTAGGACTCTCCCCAGCGATTCCGTGTGACTGCAAACAGCAGCAAGCGGCAGCTCAGACCGGCCCTGCGAGTTAGAGGCCAGGCCAGACTGGAGTCCAGGCGGGTCTAAGTCCCGAAGGAACGCCCCCCCCCTCCCGCTCCACGCCATCCCAGACTTTCCCGGTGCGGGCCGCTGGAGCATGCTTACCCGAGGGGTGGAGGGCGGAGGGGTAGAAATCCACGGGGGCTCGAGCAGGCGGGATTCGTGGGTCCATGTAGGAAGGCATCATCATCCACCTGGGATCGAAGCCCAGCATCTGGGGATGGTGGGGATAGAAGGTGCGCTGCGGGTGGGAAGGCGGAGGGTACACCGGCTGCCAGTGCTGCATTTTGTACAGCTGCTCCTGACCGGGGAGAGAGACCAGGTGAGACACGTGCCCGGGGCAGAGCCTGCCCCTGCGTGTGTACTCACTAGCAAACACACACACTCACGTGCACACACGACACACACGCACGCTCACATACACCCCCCCCACCGTCACACCAAGACCGGGCTCGAGAAGTCTCTGACGGTTCCCCACAGCTCTCCGCGGAGCAGCCCGAACCCCACCGGGCCCCATGTGAGCTGCCTGACCCGCCGCGAGCTTCAGCGCCCATGACTGCCTGCCTCCTGAGGCCCTGGTTACACCGCAGGCCGTCCATCCAGAAGGCTCCTGCTCCCGCCATCCCGGCTCAGCCCTGCTCTTCCTTCAGGTTTGCGCTTAGAAAGCCCTTGCTCGGGACAGCCCCAGGCGGCTGGCCTCTGCTCGGCAGCACTGACGGCGGGTTAGGACTTGGTATCCCCGGTCCCCCCTCATGAAACCCTAAGGGACTCTGTGCCAGGTTCACCGAGGTACCCTTGCGTCCTAGCACCAGTCAGGGCACCGAGCAAAGTCGCGGCGCAAGCGGATGAGTATCAGCACAACATTCCAATCACGGTCCGAGACCCCGTGAGGGTTCGCTTCCAGTCCTGCCCCCTGGCTCACTGGTCCCGGGGCCGCCCTCACCAGCACACCCAAAATCAGCACTGCAGCAGGGGTCCGGTGCAGAGACAGTCAGGGAGAAGGACTGACCGGCTGCGCCCTTCCCTTCTGCAAACAGGAAGGCCCGGGCCGGGTGCGCCGGACAGCTCCGCGGCCGCGCACCAGCACCCCGCCAGCACGGCTCTGGGCTGCGGGCCTCCACGCAGCGCTCCTCCTCCGTCTGGCCCCCAGGCCCCCAGGGAACCTGACCGCACGGTCTGTCTGCCAGGCTCCTTCGGCAGCCCTGGCGCTTTCAGACTCCTTTCTGTTCTCAAGGAAGGACTCCCCGTCCGCGCCCCCCGCCCCCACCCCCTCAGCGCGGCGGCGTCTGGCTGGAGCTACCCCAGGGATCTTCCTGATCGGAACTCCCCACCACGCCTGCGAATCGCGGCTCGGCGCGGGCTCACTCCGCCACGCCGCCAAGGCATGAGGAATGTCACCTCCTGTTTATAGCTCGGGAGCCGGGCAGCTTCCGAAATACCTCGCAGGGGCCCCGGGAAAGGAGGAGCTGAGGTGAAGACTTTAAAAGCAACTAAAAGAGATTCCGGAAAAGGCTCAAGACCCTGCTTTGTCTCCCTGAGGCACACGGTCCGATCCACGCTGTTATTATCAACCACGACTGACGCCCATCTAGCTGCCGGGCTACGTGATGACCACATTCCGCCTGATTCCCCCCCCAAGCGCACCACTCATCAGTAAGAACCCGCTCCTCCACGCGTCCCTCCTTGAAGACACGGTCACCAGTGAGTGCTCCAGCGGGGCCACCAGAGTTGCTGTGATGACAACGATGACCCACGTCATCCTCCCGAGGGGAGACAAGGCCCCTTTGGAGGTTTAGGAACCACTAATAAAGAGGATACCGATACCACTGATAAGCCAGTCTGCGGGTGCCCTAAGGGTCTGGCTGCCCTGCGGAGGCAGGAATTCATTGCTCCTGGCCCATCCGAGGCCACACGCGACTGGAGAAGCTGCACAATCAGGATCAGAATCAGATCAACGTAACACCTCCAAACCTACATCCTTAGCCCAAAGCTAGCACACCTCTCCGGCAGCTTTGCGAGCCCTCCTGGGCCTCCTCCTCCCTGGGGCGGTCCCAGGGTGCACATCGCTGGTCTAAGGAGAGGCCACAGTGACTGCTCTGAATGAAGAAACCGGTGTCAGTGACACTGCACTGAGCGAGCGCATATACCACCATGTCCTTCCCAACATCGGACAACACGGCCGAGACGGCCGACATGCCACCAGCGACGGTTTGAGTCATTCACAGGAGAAATCACTCGGAAAAATGAAAAATGGCCGGGGCTGATCTCTGAAGGCTCTCAGGTTTCAGGCGCAGCTCCTGCCCTCCCTGCCGGTGATGCGGGTGTGGGAGGGCAGATTCCCGTCGGCTGGTCTCCCCGAAGGGGGAGGGGACATCCGCTGAGCAGTGCCATCTGCTTACCTGCTGCTGCTGCTGCTGGCGCTGGAATCTGGGAGGAAGTGACTTCTGGTACTTGCTGAACTCCTGGGCAGGGGACACAGCCTCCCCGGCCCCCTCCTCACTGCCGCCGCTCTGGGCCACGGCTGCAGGAGCCGTGGGGGCTTCTTCTGAAAACGTGTTGGGGGCTCCCTGGGCCGAGAACTCGGGAGATCCTAGAGGACAAATAACCAGGAAAATGGCTGCAGTGAGCTCACAAAGCTGGGTCGGCCCAGTGTTTACGGCAAACGCTAGTTCTTGTTGGCGCGGCCCTTCCGCGGCCAGCCTACCCCCAGCCCCGAGCCCTGGCACTGTGCTAACACCTGCCCTGCGTGAGCTCACGGACTCCCCGGGATGCCATCCCTCTGGAGGCGAGAAAGCGAAGGGTCGAGAGGTCAGGGGACCTGCCAGAGGTCACACAGTGCGCGGTGAGGCTGGGGTTCGGTTCCAGGTGAGAGAGGTTTTACTGAAAACGACGCCAGAGAAGTGGAGAGCAGCCACCAGCTTCAGCGACAGCCCACACCCATCATCCGAGCAGCAGGTGTCAACACATCCAAAGGCTGTGCGAGTCACCAAGCCTCTCCTCGCCCGCTTCCTCATCGGTAAAGGGAAGAGAACGGTTTCCTTCTTTCTTGCCCCCATCCCAGCTTTCCATTTTGGGGGGGTCCCCAGCTTTACTGAAATATAATTAACACCTACATTATTAATTCTACTGCAGAGAACAATCAAACCCCCGCGCAAAGCCTCGGGGACCTGGCAGTACATCCCAGAGGAACCCCACAGAAGCGCAGGGCAGGGGCACACGCAGCACCTAGGCCCGCCCCGAGGACCCATCTCAACTGACCATGCTCACACCAAAGCACCTGCTTCCCAGACTCTCCACCTCAGTGAGTACTGAGGCTGGGCACCGGCCGCACCCAGACTTCCGGGCAGGGAAATGGACAGAACAGTTGTCGGTTTCTCAGAGTGCCCTGGCCAGAAGGGGCTGAAGACCACCAGATCAGGAATAAGACCCACCTGAGCAGGGACCGAACCTAACATCAGGCCCTTCTCTCCTAAAAAGAGTTGTTTTTAGTTCATTTAAGAATATCACAAAGAGGGAGCCTGGGTGGCTCAGTTGGTTAGGCGGCTGCCTTCGGCTCGGGTCATGATCCCAGGGTCCTGGGATCGAGTCCTGCATTGGGCTCCCTGCTCAGTGGAGAGCCTGTTTCTCTCTCCCTCTGCCTGCCTTTCTGCCTACTTGTGCGCACTCTCTCTCTCTCTGACAAATAAATAAATAAAATCTTTAAAAAAAAAAAATCACAAAGAAGGTTGCCTGCCCCTCTCCGTCACGCCGCGCTGCTCAGCGTCCCCCACGGAGCCACGTGATCCACTCCCTGCAGAACTAACGCCAGGAAGAACGCACTCCAACGAGCAGGCGGGCTTCTCTCAACGTCACAAAGGTATGTTGTCATTTTCTTAAATGAACTAGAAGGCCCTGCGCTTGTATTAAAGGCCTCCCGCACCCGCATCTTTGGTTGAGCAGTGGCAGGTGCGAGAACAGTGACAAGGACAGTGAGGACAAAGTCGGTAACACGCGTGCTTTCCGTATCTAGATGCTGCGCCAAGTGCCTTCCGTGCCTGCTCTCCCGTGGCCCCTCAGCATGCGGGCAGGTACGCGCCACTTCCCTCCCGTCTTACAGGCGAGGAAACAAGCGCCAGGGAGACGAAGCGTGTAGCTACAACAGGATGGGAACCCAGGCCAGAACTCGACGACCCTCGCTTCCCGCACCCCCTCGCTGGGCACCGCCGGCCGCCCCGGGGACGCCAGGGAGAGGCAAACAGAGCACGGCCGACAGCGCGGGGCGGCCGGTTCACAGGCCCAGGCCGGCGCTTACCTTTGCGCACGGCAGGGCCATTCTCCTGTGGGGGCGGCTTCTCGGTGCCTGGAGACCGGGGCACCTCCTTCTCCGCCTGCTTCTGGGCCTGCCTGCACTTCTGGTCCAGCTGCTTGAGCTTGACGGCACAGGCAGCGAGCCTCTCTTCCCGCGCTCGGCGCTCCTCCTCCTCCCGGCGCTTTCGGGCTCGCTCCACGGCCTCAGACATCTCCGACTGCACGAACTTCTGCCGTGGGGGTGGCTTGTCCTCTTTGTCCTCGAGAGACTGCTGCCGGAACATGCTGCCCAGCGAGGACTTCTGCCCAGAGAACAAAGTCGGATGAAACAACGGGCCCGAGCCCAGGGGACGGGCCACCCCGCCGTGCCATCAGCTCTCCCTCCCGAGACCCCTGAGCACCCTCAAGAGGCAGCAGCAGTCATGTGCCGAGTGGACCTGGGATTCAATCCTGCTTGGCCCTTTACTAAGCCGCAGTGAGGTCTGGGCAAGTGCCAACGTTCCCTACCCTGTGTAGGGAACGCTCCCCCCGTGTAAGCGGGGACAAAGGAGGTCCGAGGGACAGTGCACGTGCAATGAAGGCCAAGTAAAGCACTCCGCACCGTGACCGACACAGGGGACAGCGCCTGCACACTCTCACCACAGCTAACGCGCACACGAGAACATGAGGCCCCCCCCCGGCTAGTGGACGGGAGCAGACACCCCCACATTCACCATCTGAGTTGCAAAACGGCTCTCCTCTCTCTCCCATGAAAATACAGAAACCTCCAGGCGTAAGGGGGCACAAGAAATTAAAATTCACCGTCACACATACGGTTTCGAAGTGACTCTTCATATAAAAACATCTCTTTGGGGCCATTTCATCCACTTCTGAGTCTCTCGCTGGTTGCCGGTTACTGGACAACCAGTGGGACGCCCCCCCAACCCTGGGAAGGGGGCTCCGTGACGTGCAGCGAGTGGAGCTGCAGGCAGAAAGCCTCGCGGCACAGACATCGGGCAGGTGTAGCCCAGCACCGGTCACCGAAACTCCAGAGGGGAATGACCCTCCAAAACCAGAGCCTCCCATGCCGGGTGCCAGTGACAGCCGCATACAAGGGTCACCAGCCCTCCAACGTCAACAAACAAGGTCTGTGCCTTTCCTCGTGTGCTCGAGCCCTCCACAAAAGCGCCATGGGACACATTTACTGCAGTCAAGGGCTTTCCTCCTGAAAGTTAACTGCTCGTGATCAAGAGACGGTAACGACAACCAGAGAGGATTAGGAACTTCGAACTTGGAAGTACAGAAACACGAGCACTGTCCTTTCACGTTGCCCGGGACCAGGCCTGCCCGTGCTCTGGAAGGCTGTGCACGCTGGCGCCCCAGGGCCTACACTGTCATTTACCTCATGGCCCGGGGCTCCCAGAAAGGAAAGGGCACGTGTGTAACTCCAGCAAGACGTCTGGAGTGCCCTAACATTAGCTGCCATTGCACAGACCTCGTGCTCTGCAAAGCATCTGAACTTTTCAGAAACCCGAAAGTGTGAAATTATAGAGATTTTTTTTCTTTGTTGACTCAGTTAACTCACATTGTTGTTTATGAGCAGATCAAAGTGAAATCTTCTTGGAATACTGAGTAACCCCAATATAGGAATGGAATTTGGATTAACTGCAGGGTAATTTCCAAGAATAGCTCCACGTCAATTCTGTTTCACTTCTGTGTCCCCTATACCTCAGCACAGCGCCTGGCGCACAACAGGCACTCCGTACAAAAGACTGAGGATAAAGGCATTTCCATTTTATAGGATGT
>CM052892.1:3452514-3475129 GCA_028534135.1 Potos flavus
AGGAGACTGGTCCCACGCAGGGGGACTGATGGAGTAAGTGTGAATACTAGGGACAACAGGAACAGACGTGTCACTGTCGGAAAGAGCAGTTACAGATACACGGTGGGGAAGAACCAAGTTGGACTGCGTAGAACCAGAGCCATCGCTGTGAGTCACGGTTCTCCACACAGACCCAGAAATGACAAAGACGTGTGCATGCATCTATGTGTATGCACACGCATCTGTCTATACACACACGCCTTTCCTCACCCTGTGCACCGAGCAGGTGCAGAAGGAGTGAGCACTCCTGACACCCACATATTGGTCTCTAAGTATCTTAAGGGCCGATTCCAGACCAAGGCAAGGTAAGGACAAAATGACCTTGGAAAAGCCGTCCTGGGTTGCCTGCCTGGCTCGGCTGGTGGACCAACCATGCGACTCTTGATCTCAGGGTCGCGAGTTCAAGGCCCCGTGTTGGGTGTAGAGCTTACTTGGGGGGAAAAAAAAGATGAAAAGGAAAAAAGAAAAGAAAAGAAAAGAAAAAGCTTGTTCTATCAGAAAGCAAAGAAACTGCTCAATAATGGATGGGACACATAAGGACAGACACCAGCCTGAAGAGGCTCCTGACGGCCAAATCAAAAATACCCAGAGCTGCAGACCAATGAGAGGAACAGACTATAACCCACTGATATAAATAAGGAAACTAGAAGTTTAACGAAAAACAGAATAGTCATATTTTCAAAGTATCTCCCCACAAATTTCTTTTCGATTACAAATGTGGAAGAGAGAAACTCCATGGTGTGAAATTTGGTGAGCAGTACAAGCTGAGTCAAGAGATCACAGTGAAGGCTGTCAGAGCGTGGACGAAGGGGTCACTGTCACATGGGGGTACAAGGAGAAGAGCCAGCGTCATCTCTGAGACATCCTAGCCAAAAATGGACTCCCTGGACCTAATCATGAGGGAACACCAGTCAAACCCAACCGGAGGTGAATTCCACAAAATAAATGGCTTGCAATCTCCGCAAGGGCCAAGGTCACGAGCGTGAAGGAGGCTGAGGGGCTCCTCCAGACTGAAGGCAGCCCGGGATTCTGAAGTGGATTCTTCTGTACAAAGGACACTGACAGAACAAACAGAACCAGCTGGATGGGGCTGAGAATCAGATGCCAGTGATGTACCAACGCTAACTTCCCGGTTTTGACCGTGGTTACCTACGAGGCAGAAAATAAATACCAAAGCGCGCTGCGGTCACAGGGCCTGACCAGGCTGGCAACTTACTCTAAAAATGGTTCAGAGAAAGATATTCTTGGTGTTGTGCTTCCAACTTTTTGGTAAGTTTGTGACTGTTTCAAAATTTTTAAATGAAAAATCAAGAGAGAGAAATGTCCCCCCAGGACTTTTCAGAAACCACGAACTCAGCAAAGTACAAACGCAGAGGACAGACGACCAGACGACCACTGTGCTGTGGTCCCGGAGCTCCGGTGAGATGAGTCTGAGAACAGGTGCATGTGTGCGCATGTGTCTCCCAAGCTAACCACAGGCACAGAACCCCTCCAGTGACCACGGTACCTGGTAGTCAGGGCCGGACGCCCAGCTGTGAAGCTTCCTGGAAGGTGGCTGAGGTTCTGGCACTTTCCGGACGACACGGGTCACACCCACTGCTTCACCCCAGTCCTTTCCTTCCTCCTGGGGACGCTTGGCATCAGCACTGTCCACGGAGCTCATTGACAACTGCCGCTGCCGTCTGGGGTCCCAGCTGCTCCTGGGACAGACCGCGGTGAGTGTGAGTTTTCCCAGTCAGCCCAAGTGTGCTTTGGTCTTACCCGTCAGAGGGCCTCAGGAATCCCCAAGCCAGCTGTCCATACACCAATGTCCTTCCCTGGAACAGACCTAGGCCACCGTGGGTGAGAGGACACGCCCAGAACACCAAAATCCAGCACCAACATTGACCAAGTCACTCTTACACACAAAACTCCAGGTGGGACATTTCACATCCATTACTTGGTTTACAGGAAAGTAAGTCCTTTCTCCCCCATTTTAAAGGATTAGTAACCACGTCTCAGAGAGGCTGGAGAGCTGTCTTCCCAGGAAGAGCAAACCGATTTGAACCTAAGATCCTAGAGGAAGGTCCTTCCCCTTAGACTACGGTTCCTTCCCTGTGCTTTGCATAAAGGAGGTGCTCAACGTTCCTCAAAACAGCGAAAGACGACTCACTGAATGATGCCATAACAGAGGGAGCAAGAGGAGGAAGCCAAGCAGACGCAGCATGGAGCAGAAGAGGGGCTCCGAACGGAGGCTGGAAGGGAATGCAGATCTGTACAGTGCTCACCTTCACATGCTGCAGGGGAAACAAAGGCACCAGGATAAAAAAGTACGTGCATTTACCAAGCACCGCTTTTGTGCAGAAGTAGCACCCTGCACACATCAGGGAGTTCAGAGAAAAGCAGGGGGTCAGGTGTGGCTAGTATGTGTGTGTCTGCGCGTGTCCCTGCGCACAGGTGTAGGGAGGGCCGAGGGAGGGTGAGGCCAGTAAGCTGCCTTAGATCGCAGCGGGCTGGCAACTGCTACTGACTCCTGACGTCACCCTGAGAGGTGCCGAGACCATGCAAGGCTCCTGACGCACCAGGAAAGGCGACCAAGGCACAGTGTGGAGGAAGGACGTGAGCTGGCTAACCTCTGAAAGGTCCAGAAAAGAAAGGATGTGTCCCGGGGGCCCAGAGACAATGAACAGGAAGAGACGGAGTCCAGGGAAGTGTCAGGAACCCATCGTGGATGGGGAAAAAAGAAGACTTAAGGAAGACCCAAGAGCCTGGAGGAGGAGACTCACAACCAACTCTGAGAACACCGAGGCAAGTGCAGCTTCAGGGAGGGGATGGTTTGGGGACTCTCAATTTGAGATGTCCTTGGTCACAGCCAGCAATGAAGCTGGGTCCAAACCCATGCTTAACTCCTTCAGTTGAATACTGCACTCATGTCAACGGAAAGAGATGAGGAAGAGAGTGTCCTACTGCTCGGTAAGTCTGTAAAATTGTATGTCTTTGCCTTTAATTTAAATTCTTGCTCACAATTCCTTCTGGACTTAGTGTTCCAAGAACTGACCCATACACGTTTCCCAAGTGCATTCAAAGCTTCAGTTAAAATCAAACAGCATTACAATAAGTTAGAGAAGCCTCAACTAGTTAACTGTTTGTGTATGAGAGAAAAAGTAGGTCACTACCCGCTCCCGCTAGAAGAAGGATTTTGAAGTAAATAACACGGAATAACAAAGAAAAGGACTTACAGACTCGACTATGTAAACATTCAGTTACTGACAATAAAATCGACAAAAAGAAAAACATCAAAGCATTAATACTGAAATGATATAAAACGCTAATCACATTTTAAAGGAGACATAGTAAGTCTAATAAATAAATATACAAAGGAAACAGGCAATCCCACACAAAGGAAAGCATTCATACTTGCTGGTATTCAAAAATAAAATAAAATTAAATTAAAAAGCAAATTAAAGCAGCCATAGGTACTATTTAAAAAGTACTAGCCAGGGGTATGTGGGTGGCTCAGTCTGTTAAGCATCTGCCTTCAGCTCAGGTCATGATCCCAGGGTCCTGATCCTGATCCCTGCTCAGCCAAGAGCCTGCTTCTCCTTCTTCCTCTACTCCTCTCCTGCTTGTGCTCTCTCTCAAATAAATAAAATCTTAAAAAAAAAAAAGGTACCAGCCAGACTGGCTGGCTCAGTCGGTAGAGCATGAGACTCTTGATCTCAGAGTCATGAGTTCGAGCCCCACATTAGGGGTGGAGTTTACTTTAAAAATAAATTAAAAGTACTAGCCAATCAATCTACTGGTATTATGACAAAAACTAGAGGGACCAAACTATAATGAAGTATTTTCCAAAGGACATTACAGGTAAAATGAATCCAGTGAAATGATCCAAAAAAGAGAAAAAGAATGAAATGGGATCAAATAAGTTCAGGAAATCTGGCATGCCCCACTCGGTGCTTCTCTCACCTCCCCAACGATCCCCGACATACTCCAGCACGCCTATTGTGGGCTCTGGGCAACGTTGAAGCCCGGTGGTTTCCCAAACTCGCCTGGCCAGAGAGACCTTTCTGGGCACCGTACCCATAGGTCATCTGTGGAGCAAGTGGCGTACACACGCGCTCGGGAAAACACCGGCACAGTGGTTAAAACCGCCAGGACTCAGCCAGCCAGCCAGCCAGCCGTGCTGGGATGCACGCCCCGGCTCCAGGCCCACACAGCTGTCCCATCCGCAGAAGAGAAACCATATCGGCCCGTGTGAGGCCGCCCGTGACCAGGAAATGCACTTGGCGCGGCGACCCAGAAGCAGTGACACGTGTGCGCCCGCTCTGGTCAAGCCCCAGGGAGCGGCACTAGGAGCAGGGATGGGGGAACCCTTACCACTTGGGCCTGCCGTCCTTCCCAACTTCTTCCTCCTCTTCGTCATCACTGAACTTCAGCTTCTCGGAGTAGTCCACTTCCTCATGAAGGCCTACGACGGGAGGAGGGCCAGGGGGACCAGGAGAAGCCAAGTCTGAGCGCCGCACTGCGGGCCTCCTCCAGTCCGGGCTCACACCGGCCCAAAGGAGGAGGAGGGCAGCCTGGCCAGCTGCCGCCGCACTGGACACCGCAGGTAAAGCGAGGGACCGCTCTGGCTTCGGGTGACGGCAAAGCAGCCCTGGTCAGATGAACCCTTCCACAGACAACGGTTCTTAAATCCAGACACGATATTTTACAAACGTCTTAGAAGGTACGGAGGACTGAACGAAACAGCAGGCAAAACTAGACGGGAGGTCAGTGGGATCTGTGAGCCGGTGCTGTGTCCCCGGGCACTCCCCAGCCTGAGGGCCCAGGGGGCAGAAAGTGCCCACCAGCTGACAGGTGGGCCCACAAAATGTGGGAGAGCCATACACGGGAAGAGCATTTTGGCCATAAAAATGAATATGAACACACATCTCAACAAAATGAATCTTGAAAACATGCTCCGTGAGAGAAGCCAGACAGAAAAGGCCACACGCTATACTGTGTGCTTCCATGTATGTGAAATGTCCAGAATAGGCAAAACCACAGAGCCAGAAATAAATTAGTGGTTGCCAGCGGATGTGTGCGGGGGTGGGGTGGGGAGGGTAACTGGGAGGGGCTGCTAATGAATGGTACAGTGTGCTGCTTCTGTGGGTGATGGAAATGTTCTGGAACCGGACAGTGGAAATGGCTGCACGAGCTCGTGAATGTACAAAAACCCACTGAATTGCGGACATCAAAAGGATGGATTTAATGGTACGTGAAATTTGCTATATGAACTGTAGCTTTTAAAAAAGGAAACAAGAAGTCCAATAGTTACAAAGCAGATTTGATGAAAAAGCAAATGCAACTATATGCTGTCTAGATCTTCAGTTTAAACAAACACAAATGGGTCAAAAAGAAAAGGATTAAAAAAAAAAAAAAGACGCACCATGAAAACAGTAACACTAGAGCAATGATCTAACAGGGGACAAATGAGACCCCCCAAGACAAGAAGCATTTCCAGTGTAAAGGACATCTGAAAACAATACAAGGGGTCAATATGTCAGTCATAAAAATTATAAATGTGCATATGCCTAATAACAGCTTTGAAACCAACAAAGCAGAAACCTGGTAGAATTAAAGGGAGAAATAGATAAATCCACAGTCCCAGTAGAAAATTCCACACCTCATTTTTAGTAACTGAGAGAATTATATAAAATATATGTACACAAGATCTGAAGGACACTATCAACCACCTTGAGAGTGACTACATTGATATTTACAGATGCTCAACGACTGTAGAATACACATTCTTTTCAAATGCACGTGAACAGTCACCAAGAGAGACTATGTCCTGGTCATAAAATAAGTCTCAGTAAGTTGAAAAGAACTGAAATCATATAGTATATGCTCTTAGACTATAATGGAATTTAATCAGAAATCCAGAAAGCCCTAATAATGAAAATGAACAGAAAAATAAAATAGAAAACAATCCAACATTGGAGAAAATTAAAGCCCAAATCTGCCTCTTAAGAGGTAGAGATTAATAAAAAGAATAACTCCCTGGAAGAAGCGAGTAAGAAAAAGAGGAAAAATACAAATTACCCAGTTACTGGGAATGAAAGAGGGGCTAGCACCACAGAGCCTATAGACATCAAAAGGAAAAGGAATGAGATCAACAACTTTATACCAACAAATTCAACTCAAAAGAAACAAAGAAAATCCCTTGGAAAACGCAACTTATTAAATACTGACAAAAATAACAAAGGAAATCTGAGTAGCCTTGTGACTAACCAAAGAAATTAAATTTATTATCAAAAATGTCACCACAAAGAAAACTCCAGGGCCAAATTATTTCACTGGTGAATTTTATCAGGTATTTATGAGAGAAATAATACCAAACTTACAGAAACTCTTTCAAAAAGTAAAGAAGGAACATTTTCCAACTCCTCTTAGGAGCCCAGCATAACCCAAGATCAAAATCCAACAAAGATATTAAAAGAAAAGAAAATCAGAGACCAATATCGGCCACAGACATAGACACCAAGAACCTTAATAAAATATCAGCACACTGAATCTAGGCATACAAAAAGGTGGAGCTTATTCTAGGAATGCAAGGTTGATTTAGCATTAAAAATAAATAGGGACGCTTGGGTGGCTCAGTTGGTTAAGCGTCTGCCTTCGGCTCGGGTCATGGTCCGTCCTGGGATCGAGCCCTGCGTTGGGCTCGCTGCTCAGCACAAAGCCTGCTTCTCCTTCTCCCTCTGCCTGCCACTCTGCCAACTTGTGCTCTATCAAGTAAATAAATTTTTGAAAATAGTTTATAAATAAATAAATAACAACCAATTAATGCAGATTACCAAATATAATTACCAAAATTATAGATTTGGTAATGCAGATTACCAAAATAATGGACAAAAATCTTATGATGACAAACATCTCTCCCTATTTGTAGGCAACATGATAGTTTATACAGAAAATGCTAAGAAATCAACAAAACCTAGTAAAACTAACCCAGTGTAATTCACCGAAGCGCCTGGTACAGGTTCATGCACAAAAATCAGCTGTTTATAGAACACCAAACAGAAAATGAAATTACATTTTAAATATCAATGTCATTTACAGCAGCATCGAAAAACATAAACTATTTAGGAATAAACTTAACAAAAGATGTTCAAGACCTCCACACTGAAAACTGAAACACAGCTGAGAAAAGTCAGACATACCAAGTTCCCAGGTGGAAGATTCAAAATTAAGGTATCATTTTATCCAGAAATAGATTCGACACAGTCCTAACCAAAATGCCTGTGGGCTTTTTCTAAATACTGACAGGCTGATTCTAAATTTATATGGGAAAGAAAAGATCTTATAGTCGAATAATCTTGAAAAAATAGTCAATCTTAAAAAGGAACAAAGCTGGAAAACTTAACACGGCCTTAATTTAAGACTTGGTATAAACCTGCAGAATGAATAAATACATCAATGACACAAACAGGGTCCAGAAATAGACCCACACTTATCTGGTCAACTGATATTTGGTAAA
The DNA here is from genome assembly GCA_028534135.1 of Potos flavus. NCBI lineage: Eukaryota > Metazoa > Chordata > Mammalia > Carnivora > Procyonidae > Potos > Potos flavus. Next base: position 3,460,055 of record CM052892.1, read on the forward strand.
GGTGCCAGAGCAAAATTCAATAGGGAGAGGAAAGTCCTAACAACAAATGGTATAGAACCACTAGACAGCCTTACGGAGTAAAACGAGCCTTGACTCCTAGCTTATGCACAAAAATTAATTCAACATAGACCACAGACCCAAAAACGAGAGTTGAAACTATAGAAAATAAGGGAGTATCTTTGCTGGCAAGGGGAGACAAAGATTTTTAGACAGCACGCAAAAGAAATAACTATAAAAAACACAAATTAATAAATTAAGCTTCTTCAAAATAAAAAAACTTTGGCTCATCAAAACCTAGTGCTGAAAAAAAATGAACAAAGGGTGCCTGGGTGGCTTAGTCGGTTAAGTGTCTGACTCTTGGTTTTGGCTCAGGTCGTGATCGTGTGGGTCCTGGGACTGAGCCCCATGTTGGGCTCCGCACTCAGCATGGAGTCTGGGATTCTCGATCTCTCTCTCCCTCTGCCTCTTCCCCCACTTGTATGCGCGTGTGCGCTCTCTCTCTCTAATAGATAAATAAATCTTAAAGAAAAAAATAACAGACAAGGCAGACAAACAATGGGAAAAAATAGTTGTAAAACGTTGAGTTGCAAAGGACTCGTATCCATGACTTGTAGCCTACCACTCAAAAGGAAAAAAAAATACACCAGGAGCCAAATAACACATGAAAACTTGTTCATCACCATTAGTCATCAGCAAAATGCAAATTAAAAGCACAATGAGCCGCCACTACACACCCACTAGAATGGCTAAAATTAGACTAATCACGTGGAAGTATTGTGAGGGCTCAGAGAAACCCAGTTCTCAAACCCACTGCCGGGAACATAACCTGGCCCGGTCACCACCGGGAAAGGTGCAGGTGGGTCTCCTAGGCCCAACCACTCATCTTCCCTTTGACCTAACAGTTCCACTTCTGGGTATTTGCCAAAGACAAATGAAAACATTATTCATAAGAGAACCTCCCTCACAAGAAGGGAGGCCCTGGGCAGGAAGGCTGGCTGGCTGGCGGGGGAAAGTTCTGGAAAGTCCTTTAATGGAAGGTGTACTACACATGTGTATCCCTCTGTCAAAACTGCACAATGAAGATGAGCACCTTTCAGTGTAATTAAAATTTACCTGAAAGCAAATAAACAAGAAGAATCTTAAGAAAAAACAAGCGGGCTTGCGGACAGGGCATGGTACTTGCTGAAGCCAGGTGACAGGAAGCTGGGGCTCACTGCCCCACTGACGGTTTTGTTTAACTTTTCCATTCTAAAACGTCTTCTTCGAAAGTTAACAAACCCTCCCCTGCATCTAAGAGCGAGACCAGAGACCAACAGAGGACCAGCCGGGTGAGGATGTGACCGGTGGCGAGCGCCCACGGCGGGCCCCGAGGCTGCTGGCCGCCCACCGCCCCGCCCCGGCGTGCAGAGGGACACACACCCGCCCGGCCGCCCCACGACCCACCTGCCCAGCCGTCGTCGGCGTCGGCGTCCAGGTCATCCAGGCCCTTCAGGTTCTCGGCGTTGATGATGGTGGGCCGCGGCGCCCGTCCCACCAGCTGCCTCAGCGGGCGGATGGGGCGAGTCGGGCCCGGCCTGCTTTCCTTTCTGACGAGGGTGAGAAGAGTAAAGATCGGGCCTCATGTCAAGTATACAGATGGAAGCAAAACCCAATACTTTTCCCAAAAATAAGTCCCACACTGCAAAGGTTCATAGGTGCATTAATATTTAAATCGTCTCCTTTGAAAAGAAACCTATAACGCACCCACACCGGAGAGGGGTTCGGCCTCGTTCTGTGGTTTTACAGGCTCGGCACTAAGGCCGAGGGCACGGCCACAAACACGCGCCGGAACCTGGACTCTGTCCGAAACTCACAGGCCCCGCCAAGCTCGTCCGCCCCACACACCCGGCAGCTCGGGGCTGGCGGTCAGGTCCACTGCGGTCTCCAGAAGACAAAGCACCTCCACACGTCAGCCCACTATCTCGTGCAACGCCCCCCAGCAGGGGCGCGCTCTCCACGTGGGACCCTAATACAGGAGCCTTACCCATCTTGGTCATTCATCTGGAACTGTCTAAAAGGAACGCGGGGTTCGAGACGGAGCTGGGGAAGGGGAAAAGATCCTCGTTCCACCGTCCCCTGGTTCTCTGATGACTGCGGTGAACACATCTGAAACATAACATCAATGAACAGGATTTTCTGGTAATGGCTCAAATGCTAAGTTCCACTTGCATTCGAATTTGTTTCGGAAAATGGAAACTGGGAAGAAGAGACAGGCAAGTCTTGGAACTGCCCAGTTAATCCTACCCCCGTCTCCCCCATCTCTTTCCTGCCATCAGGAAGTACATCTGGGGACTTGTGGTGTCGTAGGCAAGGCCTGCCTCTCCTTTTTCTAAAGAACCAAGGCTCAAATAATATCCACATCACCAGGGAAAAAAGCCGAAGACCCTTAAGATTTGGAAAGGGGGAGAGAAAAATGCAGAAGTAATGGAAACTTCCAAGGTAGGGCATATCAGGGCAAAGACACTGGGCGGAGAACCGAGGTAGACATTCAACCACTTAGAGGAGGTTCTGCTGGACACGAGTAATCCAACTTCATGGGAAAAAAAAATGCATACTCTGAAAACTTACAAAAGCAGGAAGCATGTCATGGTATGTAGGTGGGTGGTATACATTTCCCATGAACTGTGAAGCCCCTTTTCGGACAGGCTGAGCCGGGCGGAGAGAGGGGTCCTTAGAATCGCTGGTACATGCCGAGGAGGGGGCTCCGTCTCCCGCACTCGAGTTCCTGCTGCCCAGCTCAGTTGGGGAGGCGCTCAGAGACGTGGCAGAAATTATGTTTCGCCCACCGCCCTCCCTCCAGCTTGTCACATCTGGAAATTGAAAGGGGGCAAAAGGGGGGGAGGAAAGAGGAAGGGGGAGGAGGGATTGTGTGAGGTTCTGAAGGTCAAGGGACCCACTCGTTCACCAAAAACAAAAAACCCAAAAGTGAAGAGTCAAGTCAAGCGGTCGAATCTGTCAGGGAAGGTGGTGGGCAGACACCTGGCCAATGACTACGAACTTGCTGTTGGAAGTCCGGTTGTAAGAGAAATACAAAACAAGGACCCTCACAGAGCAGGCAAGCATAAACAAGACATGGTCTTCGTTACTTAATAGAAACCACACATACCCACGGATCTAACACACAAAGAAATCAGGAGAGCCTCGATGAAAACAGCCTCGGGCTAATTTTTCCCACAAACACAGACCCATCAGGATCAGCACTAGGCTCGGCACCGGGCTTTACGCTGAAACCAGAGTAAGTCCTGGGGCACATGGCTGGCTCCGTCGGTAGAGCGTGTGACTCTTGCTCTTGAGGTTGTGAGTTCGAACCCCACGTTAGGTAGGCATAGAGATTACTTAGAAATAAAACCTTGAAAATTGGTGTAAGTCCTGACATGTTTCAACTCTGTTTGGCCGTGACAGCTCCGGTCAGAGATTCCGCAGTTCGTAAGGTAAAGCAGAACCCCTCTCCCTGCCAGCTGGGTGTGGAAGGGTCTGTGGCCCTACCCCCCAGGCCTTCACCCCCACTTGTTCCTGCTTCAGCTCAGGGGGCTCTCCTACAGGTCACAGATGGAAACCTGCCGACCTATCTTTCCAGGATGATGCTGCCCACTGCCAAGTTGAACAAGCTCTGGGGGAATTAGAGGCCAACGAGAAACCAGATGAGCCCGCCCCTTCTCGGTCAATGTTTGGTTAGGAGTTGAAGCATGAAGTCCCCGAGTGCGTGACCCCTAAGAGAAAGAGACAGAGCACAGGAGCCACAAAACTAGGGTCGGCTCCCAGCAATTCAACCACCTTGAACGCAATCTTGGGCGACGCCTTTGGTTACCACTGTGGCCACACCTGCTTCGTCTTCTCAAATGAGGAGATGGAACTGATCCCAGAAGCTTCTTCTAGGTCTAAATTTTTATAGTTCTACAAAGAAGCTCATTTTAATCCCAGAAAGCTACAATGCTTATCTTCAGGAATTTGGTGACATTGTGACATTATTTGGAGCAGACAAAACAACCTAGCACAGACCACTGAAAAGGTAGCATGAGCCATTGAAGAGTCACCTCGTGATGATTTCATTTACAGGGTATCAGTTCTGACACTGGATGCCTCGCGGATTAATTAAGACAAGCAGACAGAAGTCCCTCATGTTTCAAGCCCTAATCAAGCCATGCCTTCCCCCACCTACCCCCAAACAAACAAACAAACAAGAACCATTTCACAGTCCCTGGTCGGAACAGATGAAAAATCTCATTCCCGAACGAAATCTTAATCTCTAACCACTCGAGTACCGAGTACCGCTACGAGTCCTGCTCTATAATCCTGTCCACCCCTTGGCCAGACCCCAGATGAGGGGACCGTGGAGACAAGTCCTAGGCTGGCTACAAACAATCCCCAGAGGAGCACATTAAAATATAGATGCTAATTTGGCTGGGGATGGAAGAGGGCTGGCAATCAGACTTTTTAACAAACTCCTCAAAGGCTCCTGACGGGATGTGGCTGGGGTTTAGGAACCACTGGCCTAGAAAACAGGCTCCGGGGGCACCTGGGTGGCTCAGTTGGTTGAGCATCCACCTTGAGCTCAGGTCAGATCCCAGGGGTCTGGGATCGAGCCCCACATCAGACTCCCTGCTCTGCTCCCTCTGCCTACCACTCTGCCTACGTGTGCTCTCTGTATCAAATAAACAAAATCTTAAAAAAAAAAAAAAGAAGAAGAAGAAGGAAAAGGAAAAGAAGAGCAAACGGGCTCCTGAATCAGGGGCAAAGTGAACGGGCCCTTGGTCTGTGTTTGCCATGAGCACCCGAGCAGAGCAGAACGAATGTCTGATGACAGCAGGGGAAGCAGATAGGCCTGGCTCAAGCCTCAGGATGAGAAGGGAGGAGTGACCTGCAGACCAGCCTAGGGAGTAAGTCCCACAGAGGCAGGGAACAGGTACGGGGTCAGTAAGCATACTTTCCGGGCAGAGAGCCTGGGGCCCGGGAGCACCAGCTCGTTGAGAGCATGGGTGCTTCTAAGAAGCAGAAAGGCAGGAGGAGGAGGGCGGTCCGCTGTTCCCACACGTGCCCATATGGGGACCGCAGTGCACTTACTCTGAGGGCGGAGGCTTGGTCCTGGCCCATACGACAGATCGAAGACGCCCCTTTCCTTGCCAGCCTTGTCCTGCCCTCCAGCTGCTTTCAGCGTCGGAAACTCCTCGGGAGAGAAGGATAACAGTCGGCTTGAGCCCCTTAAACCTGCCGAGAAAAGCAGAGGACTCGGTGAGGGGCACTGAGAGGGGCAGGACTGCTGCTGGCCTCAGCGGCCCCTCGGGTCGGAAGCCACGGCACCTGCACGGGCGCCTGCACTCCCCAAGGGACAAGGACAGCCGGATGCAGACGGCCTGCAGGGGCTGCTGACAGGGGGCAAGGAAGAGCAGATCACCGCCGCTCCAGCCCAGACCCTTCCCCACTCCTAGAAAAGGGCAGCAGAGTCTTCAGGGCAATCAGCCGAAGGAGGTCAACGGCCCTCGTGTGGAGGTAAAGCCAACAGAAAGTACCCGTGCCCCCCGCAGGCTCCACCCCAAATCTACCCTCGTGAGCAATAAACATTTCACTCCTGGGATCCTGGAGCCCGTTCCTTCCTTGGCTCTCTCGTCCACTCCCGAGCGCTACAGGCTGCTCAGAGAAGAAACCCTTCTTTAACTTTCTGGGAGTCCTTCCCAGCACTCAGCACCAGGACCTGAAATCATCTTTCAGATGAATGGCTAATAAAACAAATGGTGCATTTCAGGGTCCAGGGGGATCTGATGCTTTTATCTGGACCAAATGCCCAGCATCCTATAAACAACACAACAGTCACAGCACGCCACACGACGTCCGACTGTGCTGTGCCTGGCTCCCTAGACGACAAAGTCCGATCCCCTCCAAGTACTCTTCCAGCAGCACTGACGGACCCACGGACCCGTGCGCTACAGCGGACTGGGCCAGAAACATGCAGCTGGGATTAGCGCAGACCCACAAGGCAGCAACTCAGTCACGACCCACTCAGTGAAAAGGTCCAGGGTCACATAAACCTGCGGGGTGACAATTCTTCACCGAAGATTAACCCGAGAGACGATCTCCAAGTGTCACAAAGGGGCTCTGCTGCTCTGTGAAGGGGGACCTCGACTCGCAGAGTCGCTCGAGCACGTTAAAAAACCACTGGCCGGGATGAAATATGAAAGTCGTGCTTTAAAAATACAGATCTGAAGCTTAATAACCAACGCTGCGTACTTTTTCCTGCCCTAGCAGTCCCGAAGGTCTCCCTCTACGCATGAATTAAACTTACCCTCCTCAGATAAGAAAGAAAGAGGGGAGAACTCAAAATCTCAAACCAAAGCAGCAGCCTTCCTTAAGGTGTCCGTGCTCGAGGGGTCCACCACCAACCCCGGGGCCACGTGCTGCTCCCTGTGTGCGAATCTGAGGCGGGAACACCAGGGGCTCCTCCGAGGGTCCCGGGCGGGGCCCTCAGTGGTGCTGCGGGAGCCCTCGAGCCTCCGCCATCAGCCTGCACCCGTCAGGCCCTGGGGGCCGATGCAGGTGAAACAGGCCCGAGGACCCCCTTCTACACGGAGGGGTCTGTCGACTCCGGAAGAGCAGAGCCAGGAACAGGTTTGCGGGCAACATTGCCCCGATGGCATTGCGGGCCTGTGACCGCGGCAGAGGAGGCCGCCGGGGGCTGCTCCCACCCCAGCACCCCCCCTGGGCCCAGGACGCGTCTGTCCCTCTGCCTGGGCTCCTGGGTTCTGCCGCCTCCGAGAAGAGCGATCAGACGTTCACAAGGGATTTTGTCATGTTTTGGATTATTTTCTGAAATCATGTCTTATTTTTTACAGGAATTAGAATCACAAGGTTGAAAAGTAAGAAGCCGGAGGAAAGTACGAACGGATGACTCCCCCCCCCAACACTCCCACTGCCTACTTCCGACACCCCCAGAAAACAGGCCGCTTCCAGTTCCACTCCCTCCCTTCCAGACTCTCCTCTCATGTACATACGTGTTTTTGAAGTATATTTTCCCTCATCTCAAATCTTTTCATGAATAGTAGTAACATACTGCATGTACTACTCTGCGCTTCTCGTCATTTAAGAACGTACCATATGTCCTAGTGATCCTGCCAGATCCGTGTAAAATGTTTTTCCTTGTGGGAAAGTAGTATTTCATTAAAGCACCAAAATCTGGTGGACCTTTCAGGTGTCTGTTTCTAATCTGCTGCTATTACAATGTTGCAGGGAGTACCCTGTACGTACGTACTTCTCACACGGACAAGTATCATTCCAGGGGGATTTCCACACAGTGCGCTGCCAGGTCAAAGGGCACCCGTATCACGGCCAAGCTGCCCTCCACAGTGGTTGTGCCAATTTACACTAAGATTTTTTTAACCTCTGTAGTTTTTTTTTTTTTTAGATTTTGTTTATTTGACAGAGAGCGCGCGCGCGCACAAGCAGAGGGAGCAGCAGGCAAAGGGAGAGGGGGGAGCAGGCTCCCCGCTGAGCAGGAAGCCAAATGCAGGGGTCCTGGGGGGCTCCATCCCAGGACCCCGGGATCATGACCTGAGCCGAAGGCAGAATCCTAACCGACTGAGCCACCCGGGCACCCCTATAGTTCTTTTTATATACAAATTAACACATTTGATCTACTTTAAAAAAAGTTCTAGACCCTCAGGGCGCCTGGGTGGCTCAATTTTGAAGTCTGCCTTCAGCTCAGGTCATGATCCCAGGGTCCTGGGATCGAACCCCACATCGTGCTCCCTGCTCAGGGGAGAGCCTTTTCTCCCTCTCCTCTCCGCTTGTGCTCTATCAAATAAATAAAATCTTAAAAAAATAATTTCTCATCTCACAGAACAAAGACTACTGTGAAAACAATCTAGCGAGTGCTCTTTATAAAGCCTCTTTAAAGACCTAATTGTAGGGGACTGAGATACTTGTCACTGCCCTCCCCCCCCCCACTTGTCTGGCCCCCCGTGCCTCACCCCAGAGACTGGAGTCCTTAAAGCTCGCTCGCAGACGGGACCGACGCAGGCCAAGCTCTCCTGCCCTGAGCTCCTCTGGAGGAGCCGGAACCTGACAGCACTCGGCACACTGCTGACATGTCACTCCCCACCGGAGACCAAGGACAGAGCGCCCCAGCACGCGGCAAGTCCCACCCAGAAGGGGCGCATGAGCGCCAGGCAAGCAGGGGAGGGCTCGGGGCAGGCGGGATGTCAGCTGTGCTTCTACACGAGCCACAGAAGGGAGCTGGCCAAGCCCCAGCTGTCGGGCACGCAGAAGGCCCAGGGTGCCGCCAGGACCGGGGGCAGAGGGTACACGGAGCAGCCTGTGCTCTGGCAGGAGGAAGAGCGCTCACAGACTCCCACGCCCCCCAGCAGTCCTCTCCCTGCAGTGCGGAGGCATCATCCAGTTTGACGGGCGCAGTGTGCTAGAAATAGTCAAGCTAACAGTGACAGGTTAGGACGGTGCACGTAGAAAAACCTGCATATTTGGCTTCTCTCAAAAGCACCCACCCACGGAGCCGGGGCCTGCATTCTCTGAGGGCTCTGGTCGCCGGCGGTGGGCAGGAGTCCGGCTCCTCCTCTGCGGTCACCAGGAGCTGAGCCCCTCCTCTCCCCTCCCCCCACCGCCGTCTCCCTCTGCGGGGCCCCCTCGGCTGTGGCTCTGCCGGCAATCCCGCCCAAGTGCTTCCCAGGTCGGGCATGACGCAAACGGTGTCGCCATCTAAAATGCAAGCCACTCGGTTCCTAAGGCTGGCTTATTGTCACACGCGGGCTCGCAGCTCACGCCACGCCACACCGCCTTCCCGCAGGCCCGGGAGAGAAGACACGCACGCATGTCGGCCGCGCTGCCGAGCAGCTCTCGGTCCCGCCGGCAGCGGGGCCGGGTCAGAGCGCGGCAGGCCCGCGTCCAGCCTCCCCACGCACCTCGGGAGGGATGCCCTGACTCACAACACGCACGGAAAGCAAAGAGCTGACAAGCTTTGCAAAACCGGCGCTCCCACCCCGGGGGCAGAGGCTCACTCAGGAGACAGACTCCACAAAGCTTCAGGCCAAGGGCTGCCGAGACCCAGGGAGAACAGTCCAGAAAAGGTACCCGTCCCTCCCACACACCCAGCCCAACACCACCGCCCACACTTACCACCTTCGTGTCCTGCTGGCTTTCCATTCAGCTGTGCCCATGACTTTGGTCCACCTGGCACTGAATTTGTGTTCTGAAAGAAAAAAGGAAATGAGAACACAGCCAGCCCCGTCAGCCTGCTCTCCAGCCAGCTTCCCATCTGTGCGGCCGCCCGAGCGTCAGGAGCAGCTGGGCCCACAGCACAGGTGAGCAGCAGGATGGAGAGGATGGCCAGCTCACGCCCTGGTCCCGCAGCACAGCCAGGACACGAGCCCACGTCCCCTTCAGGCTGCACTCCAGAACATTCTGTCAGGTCGCCTCTCGTGCCCACACAGCACTGCTGTGCCTGGCTGCAGAGGTAATGACCAGACCCCAATTCCAGCACGTGTCCCCGAACCCCTGTACCACGGCCAGCAGGAGCCCAGCACCTCATCTCTCGCTGACGGGCCGCTATGCCACCTTCCGTAATCACTGTCACCCTACGCGACACAACGACTCAAGGGAGGCCTTCCTCCTCGGCTGCTCTGGACTTGCCGGGCTCGCACGCAGTCGAGGAGCTAACTGTGCTGAAAGCTCACGGCAGGCGAGGCTTCTTCGAGGCACACCCCGCCTGAGCAAATCCGCCCACACCCTGGGAAGGTTCTAGTCCTCTCCCACCTGAGGCTCAGAAACGAGTGATTAGTCCCAATGAGGACAGGACCAGGACCTATCCCCACTCAGCCTGTGTCCCAAGCACTGTCGAATCCCCAGCCACTGAGCCCGCCTACCTCCCCCCCCACCCGGCCCCCACAGGGCATTCAACGTAGCAGCCTCCCCCACCCCCTAACAGAAGGTAAAAACGCACAAAACAAAGCTGCCGCAGCAGGACATCTCAGCACTTCCGGGGTCAGACCTCACATTCGGCAATGATCATTTCCCGCCCAGTCCTGCCACCAGCACCACCGCAGTCGGGGCACATGGCTCTCCTGCCTTCCATGCAGAGCTGACTAGGTCTCACAATCCATTCATCTATCAGGAGTGGCCGGGTGCCCTGGCACGGCCACAGGCCCCTGCGCACAGACCACGGAAGGGATGTGCCATCGACGAAACGGGGAAGGGCCGCTGGGATGGGCCAGTCCTCAGGAAACACAGGGGCCTCGGCGTCCCACAGCCTCCCACGTGGTGTCTGCAGCCCCGCCACGGTGCCCCTGCCGTCACCCACCAAAGGCACCGAGCGGAAAGAGAATGGCTCCAGGGCCGAGAAGCGGCATTAACGTCGCTGTCAGAGTTCCTGGCGCGCCTCCACCGAGAGCAGAAGTGCTGCCAGGCCTCCCGGGCGACACTTTGGCTGCTGGAAACACCGGGACCCCCTTCTCGCCGCCACCCCGTGGGAAGAGCTGAGCCCGGGGTGTCACCACGGTCAGCAGCTCTTCTCAGCAGACGCCAGGACCCCTCCAGGCCCGGCCCAGACTCTGCAGTCCTGGCGGACAGGCACAGATCCACTTCTAGCAGCTCCCGAGGCGAGTCTGGCGGACAGCAAGGGCGGCAAAACGAGGCTGCCCCAATCTCTTAGCTTCCAACTCTTGGAGACAGAGCCAAACGCAACTCTGGGCTCTGACTAGGCCCCGGGCGCTCACGGATTCAGGCCAATGAACGGGGAGCTTCGAGTGCACGCGGACTCCTTTTCCCTTTTCCCTGAATTTCAAAAGCACGGCTCGGTGTCGGGTGGGGGAGGGTGCCCTCCCGGCAAGGCCATACGCTCTCCGCAGTGCTTGGGGATGGCATCTCAGACCTGCTGGTGCCCAGGGAGCAGTACTAAACAAAGACACAGCAGTGCACGTCATTTTCCAGACAGCTGCGGAATGCTCGGTGTCTGTCCACACGTCTTGCGATCTTCTAAAAGATCTGTAGACGTCTCACCCAGATTTCTAGCCACCAGCTAAGTGTGTCGGCCTGCTGACCCATAAGGCCCACAGACTCCGATGGCCTGAGTACATTACAAACCCTTGCTTAAATCCGGGCTTTCTGTTTAGGAAAACACTACCTATTTTTAAGATTTTCTTTTTTTTAAGTAATCTCTAATACCCAACATGCTTAACTCACAACCCCAAGATCAAGAGTCGTGTGCTGCACCAGCTAAGCCAGCCAGTTCTCAGCCAGGAGAACACTTTAAATGCATCAACAACCAAAGGGTCAATAATATCTCCCAAAGTGTGTTCTTAGAGACACTAGTCTCTAAAGATGTTCAGTTAGACAGGTTTCCTAGGACAGATGGGTTCAGGGAGTGCCATTCAGTCTTTATAGAGAGTCACAGCACACATGAGCACACACAAGACACCGACGAGGGGTCCGACAGTAAAGCAGCTTGCTTAATTTTGTTTTTTTAACTCACCTGACCCCCGAACCTTCCCGTGACCTAACCGGTCCCCATGGAGCACGACCGGGGGCCCCTGGTCTGGCCTGGAGCTCACCCCAGTGACCTCCCCTCAAGGTAAGACACCAGAAAGCAAACTAGATGTCTGTACTGTGTTCTGGGTCTGGGGTCTCCCTCCAGAAGCTGCAGACTCAAGTCAGCTCACGGGACCCGTGATGATGTCCCCCGCCAGGCTTGCCACCAGAAGGAGTGGGTCACGCGGTACCTACCTCCTGGCTGCTCGACTGTGTCGGCTTCTGTAAGCTGGAGACAGGCCTCTGCAAACCCGGCTGCGGCAGCGACTCCGGCGGCGGAGAGCCCGTCGCACTGGAACTGGACAAGGTGGGGAACACAGAGGTCAGACAGGCGTGGGCGTGCACAGGCCCCTCCGCGCCTCCCGGAGCCTGGGCGGCAGACTCTCCCACCGCAGGGCCCACGAGAAGCTGGGCCTCCTCCGAGGTCTAGCCGCTGCCGTCTGCTGGCCAGGACGGTCCTCGGCCTCCGGCAGAGCTGCCTCTGCAGCACCTGGTAGCTCACCGTAAGCAAGCGCTGGAGGAGCCACCAACAGGGAAACTGAGTCACACAGGGAAGGGGCTCAGAGCCCCAGACTCCTGACCGAGCGCTCACGGCAGTGCAGGGGGCTGATGCCTTTGAGAGATGTGATTCTGCTCTTGGCTTATAAAAGAAATATGTGCCCAGAGTAAAAATAAATGTATAAATATATATAACACAGAATCTGTCACGATCTCATCCTCCAGAGTGAAACGCTGAGCACATTTTGCTATATATATATTTCCATAGTATTTTTTTAACATGCGTGGGATGACACCACACATACAGTTCGTAACTTGTTTTGTACTTAGCGTATCTAACGTGCTCCGGGACAGCACGCGGATCTGCCTCTTGGGTTTAGAGAAAACAGTACAACTGGATAGGCCCCCATCCCCAGTGTTTTCCCCCATTACTGGCACTGCGATGAGCACTTTTTAATACATATCTTTGCACACTTCTGTGTCATTCAGTAGTCCGAGTTCTTAGACGTGGGACTGCTGGGTCAAAGGGGTTTTGAAGTTTACAAGGTACGGTCCAAGTGCCCTGCAAAGAAGACTGTGTCCGTCGATATGCACCCCCCGAGCAACAAGGGGCTGTGAGGAAGACGTCTGCTCACCCGGTGAGACCCGAGGAGGGCCGCAGTCCACTCGGCCGGTCTCCCCCGATGCCGGGGGCTCGCCAGTAAGCTGAGGCCAAACACTACATACACGTAAGCTGCCGGGGCCGACACGACCCAAGGAACCCTGCACCGCCTGGAGTCCACTGCCTTGTTCGGGGCCCCGGCCCCGTCTCTACCTTCCCTCTGGCTGATGTGCTTCTGCAAGACCGGCCTCATTCAGGTCCCCTGATCCTTTCTGCACCAGTGACGGCAGGACCCCACATAAGCAGGGAGCGAGGCCTTGTCCTCGCTCTCTGGAACTTCGGGGGAGGTATGTCAACACTTAGGCTGAAATGCACGATATCCGCATCATTAGCGGCAGCTGACACCTGCCACGTGCACTCTCCGTGCCAGGTACCCGACCTGCGTCAGCTCGTCCACGTCCTCCAGCCACCCAGGTGTCACTCCTCCCTCCCAGGACACTGGAGCTCACAAAGCAAATCACTCTCCAGGTTCCAGAAAGCTAGCAGGAAGTGGCCTGGCTGATCCTAAAAGTTAGGCCTCACCATCAGCCTGTACAACCCCTAAATAGACCATTAGAAAAATTCTGAAAACAGCTTTTCAGACTCTATTTTGGTCACTGCTCCTTCATGCTCACCTGACTGAACTATGTGCTCGCTCTCTACGCCTTTCCTGAAGTTAACTGCAGAAGTTTTACAGACGGCGCCGCGGCCGGGCAGGCTGCGGGGCTCAGCCGGTTAAGCACTCAACTCTTGGTTTTGGCTCGGGTAATGATCTCAGGGTCATGAGATCAAGCCCCGTGTCCGGCTCGGCACTGAGCCTGGAGCCTGCTTAAGATTCTCTCTCCTGGGGCGCCCAGGTGGCTCAGTGGGTAAAGCCTCTGCCTTCGGCTCAGGTCATGATCTCAGGGTCCTGGGATCGAGCCCCGCGTCAGGCTCTCTGCTCAGCGGGGAGCCTGCTTCCCCCTCTCCCCCCGCCTGCCTCTCTGCCTACTTGTGATCTCTCTCTCTATGTCAAATAAATAAATAAAATCTTGAAAAAAAAAAAAAAAAAAGAGTCTCTCTTTCTCTCTGCCTCTGAGCCTGGAGCCTGCTTAAGAGTCTCTCTCTCTGCCTCTGCCCCTCCTCCTCCCCCTCCTCCCGCCCCTGCGCTCACACGAGCTCCCTCTCTCTAAAAAAAGCCACCGTGGCCATTTCCAGCGAGAGAAAAGGGCATGGGTTGGGTTGGCAGGCTGCACTCTAGGTCACTTTTACTCTCTGGATCCCGAGCGCTGGCGGCCAGGGCACAAGAGGAGATCGAGGGCAGGAAGACGTCAGAGACCAGACTGTGCCGTTCTCACTCCCCGGCAGGCGAACCCGAGCAGCAGGTCCTGCTGGGCAGCCTTAGCAAGGTCCTATCCCTCTCTGGTCCCCTCCCGGTATAAATCCCAAATCCTCTCTCCTGGCCACCGTTCTGGCTGGCTGGTGGCGCCCAGCAGCGGACACCAGGAGTGGAATGCGGGAGGGAAGGGCCCAGGTCACGTCCCCCAGGCCCCCCAACCCCCCGCCCCGCACAACAGCAGCCCCAATGGTTGCTCTGCTGCTCTGATGATGATTTTGGGGCCAGACCCTGGGCCGCCTAAGGCTCCCGTAAGTGCCGTGCTGGCAGTGGTGTGAGCCTACACGGAGGCTGCATACCAATCCTGAATAATGAGGATTCTGGATTGTTCTCCTTCCTAACTGGGTCTGCCTGGAGCAGCTAACTGCACCAGCCTTTGTGGAAAGCTGCTGGTCCCGAAGCTGGGAAGACGGCCACCTCCTCACCCTGGGACTACCACCAGAGTGCAGTGTTTGAGCACCTGCCCTGTCCGCAGCGGCCCTCATCGGCTCAGGAACTGGCCCCGAGGCATTGCATAAGCTCCTCTGGGGTGATGAGGCCCTTCCTAATAAGGCACGGGGGACCCTGGTCACGGGGGACAAGGCAGCCCACAGAAGCCCTCTGCATCAGCTCCCAAAGCCAGGAAAAATGAAGGCAGAGAGCAAGAAACAACCAGCTTCCTCTGGGATCTCCCCAGTTCTCCAGCTTTGCCACCGCCCCCTGCAGAAGGAAAGGGGGCCGGTGGCGCTCTATGAGGCTCTGGCTCCCACCCCCCACCTGCCCCCTCTGCTCTCACCTCTTTGGGTCTTGCTGATCCTGCTTGTTTGCCCATCCCGTCCCGTCCTTGGGAACTATCACGATGTTGGGGTCGTTTCCTCTGTTTTCAGACTTCAAGCTTGGCAGGTTTGCAGGCGGTGGCATGCGCCGGGCTGTGGCAACTTTCCCGAGACTCTGTAAGCCATGTCTAGGAATAACTGCAGGAACACAGGGGTGGAGACAGACAAGTTTCAGAAGCCAAGAG
>CM052892.1:3475629-3518646 GCA_028534135.1 Potos flavus
TGAAAAACCCCCAGTTGATTACCCAAGATTGCAATTACCCACATAGTGCTCAGAATAACAGATACCAAAAGATCAAAGTACATTAGGGATAAAGAGAAGAACCCCGAAGCTTAAGAAAGTGTCCCACCTACCCACAAGAAAAAAAAAAAATCCCAGGGAGGAACAATCAAAATGGCAATGAAGTCTTAAGAGCAACGAGGCACTCTGTACTTCTTACCAACATCATTCCCCTCCCTGGAAAATGATTTTCAACCTAGCATCTAATACTCAGCTGACCAAGTCAAGTGTGGGGATAGAAAAAGACACTTTCGGGACGCCTGGGTGGCTCATTTGGTTAAGTGGCTGCCTTCAGCTCGGGTCATGATCCCAGGGTCCTGGGATCGAGTCCCACATCGGGCTCCTTGTTCGGCGGGGAGCCTGCCTCTCCCTCTGCCTCTGCCTGCCACTCCGCCTGCTTGTGCGCTCTCTCTCTCTCTGACAAATAAATAAATAAAATCTTTAAAAAAAAAAAAAAAGAAAAAGACACTTTCAGACTCACACAAGGGCTCAAAACATACACCTTCTCAGAAAGTTGCAGAGGGATATACTCTAACAAACAAGAAAACAATCCAATACAGAGACAATCATCAGAGCAGCCAATTCTCCCTCCTTCCTGGAGGAAGTGATCTCCTTCCCCAGCAACCTTGAGGGCTGCCCCCCACACCCAGCTGGGGGGAGGACCATACTCCGTCTAAGAGAAACCCATTCCCTCTACGGTCCCTCGTCTCAGGAAGGCTACATGACCCACCCAGACAAATAAGATACCTTGTCCTTAACGACAACATGGCACACTGGACCAACCGTTTGGAAACCTGCCCCCCTCTGGACTTCCACATACCTGAGGCAACAATGTCCTCATTGTTTAAAGCAGCTTAAGATAGTTGCAGTTACTTCATGCTCCAATTACCCAACTGAAACATGCATGGGATCCAGAAACGAGGGATCCAACAGAGGGACAAAGCCCCAGAAATGACGAAAGGGAGCCCAAGATGGCCACTGCACAACAGGCGGGTCAGCACCTGTCCTGATGAGAGCAGGACAGACGATTCCAGGGGATAAATGAACTCAGATTATCGAACGTCACTAGGCAATTATAAAATGGCATTTGTGGCAGTTCACTAGAGCATTTGTAAAAAGGAGAAGACACAAGTTCTAAGGTCGTTCGATTTATCAATTTACCTATTTTGGTAGTGCTTTCTGTGTCCCACTTAACGAATTTTGTCTTATCCAAGACCGTAAAGATATTCTGTTTTCTTTTAGAAGATTTACTGTCTCATTTTTCACAGTTAGCTCTATAATCCACGTAAACATCATTCTGGATGTGATTTGAGGCTTAAGACTCATGGTCCCGGTGCCTTTTTGGAAAAGGCTGCCTTTTCCCTTTGTCATGTGACACCTATGTCATAAATCGACTACTTCCATGAAGTCTATTTCAAAATCTCTGTTCTATTCTATCAGTCTATTGTCTATCCTTTTGACGACACTGGGCTGCCTTCATTATTGCAGCTTTTATAAAGTCTGGACATCTAGTACGGCAAGTCTTTCAGCTTTGTTCTTCCTCAAGAATGCTTGGCTTATTCTTGGCTCTTTGCATTTTCATATAAATTTCAGAATCAGTTTTGTCAATTTCCAAATGAAACAACAGAAGAAAAGCCTGCTGGGATCTTGACTGGAATTACATGGAAGCCAGAGTTCAAATTCGGGAGAACCAACATCTTTACAAGGCCACACTCACCAGTGCTGGTGAGTACGTGGGGCAAGGACAACTCTCGCCCATGGCCAGTGGGCGTGCCAACCTGTACAATCACTGGAAAGCTGGCAGCTGTCTGCTGAAGCTGACCATGTGCCACCCCTGCGACCCAACCATCGAGTTCTAGGTATGAACCCAATGGCACAAGAACATCTACATGCCCGGGAGATGTTATGAAGTCACCAGCAGCATCATGCAAAATAGCGCAGAATGGGAACTTACCGCAAGCTCAAAGTCTGTCACCAGTAGAACGAATCAATATCACATCCACATAATGGAATACTATTCAGCAGACGAGAATGAAGAAACTCACACACAACGACATGGATGAAACTCACAGATACAATGTTGAATGAAAGCAGCATATACAAGAAAGAAGCAGAGCAGAGACAGTCATTTTGTAAGGGCCGGGGGGCAATCCGTAAAGAAAACACTGACGGGCATGAACCTATTACACACCGAGTAACTTCAAAACGAAAAAAAAATTCATTGTAAGAAGAAAACACTGGGAAAAAAATCTCTATACCTTGACGGATCGAGCCAACTCAAAATAGAGAAGATAGCAGATGATCTAATTAAGACAGATCATCAAGCATGTTCAAAAAGTGACCATGGGCGCCCAGCTGGCTCAGTCAGCAGAGCATGTGACTCTTGATCTCTGGTTTGTGAGTTTGAGCCCTGCACTGGGAGTAGAGATAACTTAAAAATAAAATCTTTATCCCAGAAATAGTGACTACATATGAAACTTTAAGGAAAAACCCAAAATCTGAAAAGCAAAAAATCTCTGACCACAGTGCAATAAAACAAGACATAATGAAAGCAGAACTACAAAATAACCCTATCGGTTGGAAACCTTAAAACTCTTAAAAATTTTTTTGAATCAAAAGGAAATTCAAAACCATCGCTGCAGAATACCTAGAAAAGCACAGATGGAGAAAAGAACACTACGCATCAAAACTTTTAAAACAAGGACAAATTTATACTCAGCAGACATTTAGTAATCTAAAAACCTTAAATTTCTAACAGAAAAGAATGAAATTAAGTGTCCAATTCTAGAAGTTGGAAAAAAGACATGATGGGGGCGCCTGGGTGGCTCAGTGGGTTAAGCATCTGACTCTTGGTTTTGGCTCAGGTCATGATCTCAGGGTCATGGGATCGAGCCCTGGGTAGAACTCACCATTGACGGTGGAGCCTGCTTGGGATTCTCTCTCTCCCTCTGCCCCCGCCCTCCGTAAAAAAAAAAAAAAAAAAAAAAAAAGACATGACTTAATGCTGAGGGATGCAGAAACAATCAATGAAGAGCCAAAAGTAATTTAATGAACATATTTTAATAAAATAGAATTAAAAATAGTTCTTTGAACCAAGAAATAAAATAGATAAACCACCAAGAAAAAGGTATGTGAGGGCGCCTGGGTGGCTCAGTCTGCCTTCAGCTCGGGTCATGATCCCACGGTCCTGGGATCAAGCCCCGCGTTGGGTGCCCTACTCTGCAGTGACCTGCTTCTCCCTCCCCCCTATGCCTGCTGCTCTCCCTGCTTGTGCTCTCTGTCAAATAAAAAGAAAAGAAAAAGGTATGTGTACCTCATTTTACAGACAAGACACTAAATCCCAGAGGTTCCAAGACTGGCCCAAGGTCACTACCAACAAGTCAGGACACTGGAACACCTAAGCTCAAACCCAGGTCAGCCTGACATCCAGGTCGGCCCCAAAGCAGGGGCACTCAGTGGGCCCCAGAGAATGACCACGTGGCCACCAGGATAAAATGCCCAGAGTACTCCCAGGCTCTGCCAGTACTCCCGAGGCCGTGGCGAGTGTGTGGGTCAAGTGTAGCCTGGGGTGGGGTCTGGGCAGGCACTGCATCAGGGGAGGGACTCTAACAAAGTCCCAGGGACCCAGAAGGTGTGGCAGCTCCAAGCTCCTCATCCACATGGGTCTGTCTTGAGGCTCCAAGCCACGGTACCTGCCGGATGGTTTCAGTGCCCCTTGTCATCGCTCCTGATCAACTTAAACCGTTATGGCTCCTTTCTTCATGGACCGTGGGGTCAGTCCCTACACACCCAGCTCACAGGGATGGGCTGAAGCCTGCAGAGGACTCTGGCTAGAAATCCACTGCAGTCTGTGTGGTTCCTGGCCTAACTTCTCTTTTGAAAATGCAGCTAGGTTAACAACAAGAAAAGACTATTTCAATTTACAGCTGGACACGGACAGTTGGGTAGATGTGCCACACACGGCCTCTCCCTCCAGGGTCAGAACCTAGCAGGGACCTGGCAAGTAAAAGAAATGCATCACACACACACACACACACACCTGTACTTGAGTTCCTCCTTCCTCTTCCACCTCCAGAGAGTGGTGAATTAGCAGGCGAGCAGCACTTTGCAAATGCCACCAAAATCTATGTTCTTTCTGGCAAAATCTGATTTAGCAGAGAACAGAAAGTGGAGACGGTATTTGTATTGGATTGTTCTTTCTAACCAGATCAACAAGGCGGTTTCCGAGGGCCACCGACAGATGAACAGGAACACGTGACTGACGCGGGTGGGTTCCGGTGAGCCATCAGGGCCCCAGCACCAGGAGCCAGGGCACTCGGGATGAGGCTAAGCAAACGCGGAGCCTGGGAGACACTCTTGCCGGGGAAGAGCCAAAAACGTACGAGCTGCCTGGTCCTGGGACCACTCTGCATGAGCACGTATGTTGTGTACCTTCGCACGGGTTACCTTTGTGATCAGTTCTTTGTAACTATTAGATGTTACGAACACACATTCGGTGTAATAAATGCAAATAACACTAAAGTATGCAAAAGAGTCCACCCGACTCAAAAGGTAATCACCATTAGCCTGGCGGATGTCCTTCGCACCGTCTCTTCTCAGCTCACAGAACCCCAGCAGCGGCTCCCGGCCCTCCAGCTGTGCTCCGCCAGCGAGGGAAGCTACCCTATTATGCCGCAGCTCGCTCTCTTCCCTCAGGACACCCTGGTCATCTTTCCAAGAAAATAACATACCAATCCTCCTCGTCCTTTTGAAGGCCTACATATAGTATTTCCCTGTGTACCTGTGCCACATTTACCCACTGCCCTACGGAGAGATGTAGAAATTATTTCCAACTGTGGGCACCTGGGCGGCTCACTCAGTTAAGCATCTGACTTAGGTTCAGGTCATGATCTTAGGGCCTTGGGATTGAGCCCCGCATCGGGCTCCCCGGCTCAGCGGGGAGTCTGCTTGCCCCTCTCCCTCTGCCCCTCCCCCTGCTTGTGCCCTCTCTCCCTCTCTTTCAAATAAATAAACAAAATCTTAAAAGGAAAAGAAAAGAAATTATTTCCAACTGTGTACGACGACGAATAACGCTACAACCAAATTCCCAGTACACATATGTAGACACACCCGGGCCAATGTTTGTGGACCGTCTGACACTTCTGTGAAACCTATTTCTAGTTTGTGCCCAAGGAACCGAAAAGCTGGGGGGAGACCCAGACCCCCCCGCAGGTGAACCACAAAGAGTACATGCCCTCCAGCAGCCGCTGCCCCGAGAATAAAGAACACGGCCCGCTCACAACAAAACAAAGACCCCATCTTCCAGCCCTCGTCCGACCGTGGCACTCCCGTGGCACTCCCATAGCACCAGGAGGAGGCAGAAAAGAGGCAACAGTGGCTTCCTGACAAGCCCCAAAGGAGACTCCCTGGCCACAAACCACTGCACTGGGAGGTAAGGGCGCCCTTTAATCCGAGGGAGGAAGCACCGCACCAGGCGCACCAGGCCGGCGGGATCGCTGCCACAACCGCGCCGAGGAGCGTCCTCGCCACTGCAGAAGCGGCGGTCCTCTCGTCCCCGCAGGGAGGCCACAGGTGAAGGAAGAATGGGCCCGGGACGCAGCCCCCCCAGAAGCCCTCCTTTTCTTTGATGAAAGTAAATTAACCAACCCAAATGCGCGGAAGGCAGGGGGGCTAAAAGGACCGAGTTGGTTTAAACGATCTCCAACAAAGCCCAAAGGACGACACCCCGGAACCCACACACGATTTATTCCGCAAGCCTCAGACGCTACAGGAACCCAGGAAGATTACGGGCACTGGGCCACCAATGTGCCAAGTAACAAAAAGGAAGAACCCGAAAATAAGGGACCGGTGTTCCCAGGGGCTTTCACAGGCGGGCCTCATTCGTCCCTGCAGCGCAGGTGGAAGGAGGCGCCTGCGCACTCGTGACGAGCACACCCACGTTATTCACTTATTATTTATAACGAGTCTTCAGCGACGTTACCCACGCTGATGGAACTCTCCGCTCACAAGCCTCCCGGCCCCCTCACCACACCATCGTCTCCCCCACCAGTCCTCACACACCACACTGTGCCGCTCCCTACCCTAAACAAGTCTCACGTCCCAGAGCGCATGGCCCGCCCTGCCCCCCACTCCCAGGACAACAGCAAATCCTACACCCCGAAGACCCCGGCAGGGCTGCGCTCACTGGTTATATTTGCTCTTCGCCGCCACCAAGGACGACCCGGTACAGTGTCATGACTCCTCCAGGGTGGCAAAGAACTATATAGTGGCCTTTTTCTTTATTCCTTAAGAGAACAAGAAAGGACCCCAATGACAATGCTGGGGAACCATATGTAAAATAAAATAAAATGTCTTTTACTTGTCTTTATTTACATTAAGATATACTGATGGGGCGCCTGGGTGGCTCAGTCAGTTAAACGTCTGACTCCTGATTCCGGCTCAGGTCATGATCTCAGGGTCGTGAGATCGAGCCCTGCCTGAGTGAGCCCTGTGTCTGGCTCTGCGCTGAGCGGAGCCTGCTTAAGATTGTCTCTCTCTCTCCCTCTGCTTCTCCTCACCCCGCCCCCCCCAAAGAAAAAAAAAAAAAAGATACACCTATAAACATGCATGTTTCCTGTTTCCAGTGGTCACTTCTGATTTACAATTCATATGCAGAGTTAAAGCATTCCCTTAGTGGAAAGAAAAATTGTTCAAGACAGCACTCATCTCTCCACCTGAAAAAGGGATAGCAGATAGCAGGGCAGGACGAAATGACACATTTTCCACTTTGTGCACCTCCAGAGTCTTTGGGTTTTTTGTAACAAGCCTGTATGATTACTGATACATTGTTTTTAAGGTCTGGGTAAACTGAGCGATACAGATTCAACACTTTAACTTGTTTCTGAGCTGGGCAGGGGCCCCCTTCACAGCAAACACTCTAAGACAGGTTTCATCTCCATCTGGCAGGAAACAGAGGCACGAAGGGCATACGGCACTTGTTGAAGCTCCTACCGCAAGTGGATGTACGCGCCGGAAACGAACACTCCTGTTTGCCCCGTGCCCAGTCGGGGGGAGCCAGGGTCGTAGGCCAGCACGCTGCAGAGCCTGCCTCGAACCCATCGACTGCCTGAACGCACCCATCTTTATTCCTCAAGACATTTACCCGAAACTCTCCAAGAAGAGCAGAGACTCAGCACAGGGCAGCAACAAGCGACCCGACGCCCCAGCGAGGTGGTATTTACCTCGGACAGAGAGAAGGACAGCAGAGCGCTCCGATGCACCTGCCCCTTGGGGAGGCCTCTGGTCAAGGGGTCTGAGCTCCTGGAGGTGACAGCGGGGGCTCAGTCTTCTGCCCGTAGCACACCGCTCAGCACACTATCAGAAACACTAACATCTTGTCAACAAATGAGCCCCAAGTGTGTAAGCCTGCCTACTCCAAATCCCTAGGCCCTCGGCTACTGCTGCATCCAGGAACCATTAATAGCTACTGTTTATTGAGAGCCTGCTTGCCTAGTGCCAGGTACCTTAGAAACACCTCGGAGAGCGACCCACTGACTCCTTCCCCTGATCCAGGAGGAAGGCGTTACTGCAGACAAGGAGAATAGGGACTCTGACAGATGAAACCTTGAATCGCCCAGCTCGCAAGCGGTTGAGCCTGGATTTGAAGGCAGTGGACCTCAAAGCCAAGGGCTACCCCCCTTCGGGAAAGGAGCAGGAGGGGGCCAGGCATGCCCAAGTCTGCCAGTGACTTCTCCCGAGCTAAGCTAAGGACAACGACCCTCCAGGGCCAGAGGAGCGCCATCCCAAACTGCACCCCCACCGGGCCCAAATCCTTCCCCACCGGGCCTGAGGAAATATCGTCCAGGAACCTCCAGGGCGTTCATCCCTGCAGTCACTTCACCCAGGAGGCGGTGATTCCCTGGAAGCACGAGATGGGGGAAGACAGGGCCAAGAGGCAAGGGGTTGAGCGGACCTGCACGACAGCCATGACCAGGAAAAGCAACAGAGGGTTGGCCTCCAAGTAAGTTCCACACAGCAAGAAATATTAACAGCAACAAAACCACCAAGGGCTGCAAAATGGGAGCCTCAGAAACCTCCAGGGAGGCTAGGCTCCGGTGTGTAAAGGCTGGAAGAAAACATCTGAGCCAAGAGGCTACTTGCGCCTCTCTCCGCAACCCCCTCTTGCCTTCCCCCAGGGAGATGCCCGGAGCACCCTCCGCCGTGGCCCACTCCGCGCCTCAAGCCCACAGGGAGTGCGGCTTCTAGAACAAAAGCCGGGATCCAACACTGCCTGCAGCAAGCCCGAAACACTAACTGCCTTTGATCTGGGAACCGAGCTCATCCAAAATGACGCGTAAAGGCCACTCATTTAGTGAAGTCCAGAGTCCAGAAACACTCACTCTCGTACTATTGTTTATAAATTGACACGGTTTTCTGACGAGTTATTTAGCAGAATTCTTACCAAAATGCTATTCAAGTGGAAGAGTCCATGCTGCAGAAACACTCACATGCTATTATATACAAATTATATGTTTCTCAAGAAAAATCTGGCAGAATTTTACCAAAATTGTGTAACATCCAAAAATTAGAAATAGCCCAAATGTCCATCAATAGGGAAGAGGTTAAATCAAGTATATCCACAAAATGCCCTCTGTGATTGCTAAAACGGATGACGTAATCCATCTGTACAGACCGTCACAGAGCACACCAGGGCATTTTACTAAGTGCAAAGGGAAGCATGCTTTAAGAATATAAATGCGCGTGTAGGGATAATGTGCACCACTTTTCTTTTCTGGAAGGAATGACAAGAAACTTCTCATAGTGCTTTCTCTGCAAAGAGACTGGAGAAGAGCCCTTACATCTTTTAATACAGCTTAAATTTTCGAACTGCATTTTTCCTTAAAAGACTTTATTTATTTGACAGAGAGAGACAGCGAAGAGAGGGAACACATGCGGAGGGGAGCTGGAGAGGGAGAAGCAAGCTCCCCACTGAGCAGGGAGCCCATTGGAGCCCGTCGCGGAGCTCGATCCCAGGACGCTGGATCATGACCTGAGCCAAAAGCAGATGCTTAACAACTGAGCCACCCAGGCCCCCCTAACTACTTTTTTTTAAAAGTCAACTGGAGGGGTGCCTGGGTGGCTCAGTGGGCTAAGCCTCTGCCTTCGGCTCAGGTCATGATCTCAGGGTCCTGGGATCGAGCCCTGCATCTCGCTCTCTGCTCAGCAGGGAGCCTGCTTCCCCCTCTCCCTCTGCCTACTTGGGATCTCTCTCTCTCTCTCTGTCAAAATAAATAAATAAAATCTTTAAAAAAAAATAAAAATAGAAATATATAAAAAGTCAACTGGAAATATGTGGGCCGTGGAATTATAAACTCTTTTTGGGTTCTTCATACACATAGATTTTTTTAAAACTTAGTAAATATTATTTTAAAAAATATTGAAAGTGTGATAGATCTGTACATATTAATACGAGAAAATTCTCTTGACGTGTTTAAAAATGCATGTTGTGGTACAAGAAAAAGCAGTGTGATCCCATCTCTGTGTTCTAAAAGCCTACCTACAAAGGGCCGTATTTATACATGCATTCAGAGTCTGAGAGGATAAACACGCCGAACCGTAAACAGTAGTTACTGCCTGGGAAGCTGGAGGGAAGAGCTTTCATTTTTCTTCATACACTTGTTTTTTCCTGTTTTTAATGAGTATGTATACTTCAGCAATTAATTTTATATCAGAAAAAAAATTCCACTTTCTGCTCGAGGACAAGGTCTCCACTGTCCCCAGCGACTCGTGAACACTCAGCCCATTCACCCCCAGGGCAGGTCAGCCAGGCGGCAGGGACGGGACCCCTCCCAGACAGGCCTGCGTGGCCCTTCGGCCCAGGACAGAGTTCTTGAAGCTCCGCACAGTGTGTAAACACCACCTGCCGAAAAAAGCTCCAGAAGACACAAAGGAGCCGTGGAGAGCGCGCCGGGGATGACCTCCTTTTTCCAGTCGGTCCTGCAGGAATGCATCCCATCATTCTACACAAAGATACGACCTCCAAGGACAGTGGGAGAGTCACCTCCAGCTTCCCGGGGCGGAAGTCCCACCTGCCCTCCCCCAGGCTGGCGACCGGCCACAGCAGAGTACTCACACAACAGGTTCCCATCCACAGGGCTCCGGCGCTCTGGAAAGCAAGCTGACCCACAAGCTTTCTACGGCGGCCTACACATTTCTGATTTCAACTTAGAAACACATTTTTAACACTCTAGGCCTTGGCATACTGTTCTCAACGGGTACTGCTTTCTCTCTTTCTTTTTTTAAGATTTTGTTTTTAAAGCAATCTCTACACCCAACGTGGGGCTCGAACTCACAACCCCGAGATCAAGAGTCACACGCTCCACTGACTAAGCCAGCCAGGTGCCCCAACAGGTGCTGATTTCAAGTCTGCTGCATGTTCCACGACCTTCCCTGACTAACCCAGGCTGAGTGGCCCTGACTCCTCGGCACACTTCCACGAGAGCCCCCTAGCAGCTCCGCCGCCCCTTCTGCACGTGGGCACCCTCCCTGTCACAGACTCCGAGCACAGCAGGCCCCAGGAAGCAACCGAACTCTGCTTCGTGGTCCACACTCCCTCCCTCGCTCCACTGGGGAAAACGTGCCATCAATAAACAAGGGCGAGAGTGCATTTATAAGTTGTCATCTATTGACAGATGATAGGATAAACACACTGTGATGTATGGAATGGAATGTGGACTATTATTCAGCCACAAAAAGGAATGGAGTCCTAACACCTACTACAGCATGGATGAACTTTGAAAACGGCAAGCGAAATAAGCCAAACACAAAAGGGCAAACACTATATGATTCCACTTATATAGAGACAGACAGAAAGCAGACGGTGGCTGCCAGGGGCTGAGGGAAAGGGAATGAGGGATCAGTGTTCAACGGGTACAGAGTTTCAGTTTGGGAAGGTGATAAATTTCTGGAGATGGATGACGGTTGCACAACACTGTGAATGTACTTGATGCCACTGAATTGGTACACTTAAAAATGGTTACAATGATAAACCTTCGAGAGGCCTGAGTGGCTCGGTCCGTTAGCCGTCTGCCTTCAGCTCAGGTCCTGATCCCAGGATCGTGGGATCGAGCCACATCAGGCTCCCCGCTCAGTGGCGAGCCTGCGTCTCCCTCTGCCTGCTGCTGCCCCTGCTTGTGTGCACACACTCTCTCTCTCTCTCTGACAGATAAATAAATAAAACCTTCGGGAAAAAAATGATAAACCTTATATATATTCTACTACAAAATATTGTTTTAAAAAAGTGTATTTAAAGTTGTGAAAAGGGGCTTCTGGGTGGCTCAGTCGGCTGAGCATCCAACTCTTGTCAGGTCATGACCTCGGGGTCGTGAGATCGAGCCCCGTGATGGGCTTGGTGCAGGCAGAGTCTGCTTCGGATTCTCTCTACCTCTCCTTTCCTACTCACTCTCTACCTCTCTCTCAAATAAATAAAATCTAAAGCTGTGAAAAGAACTACGAAGAAAAGCAACAGAGGCAAGGAAAGAATCTTTGGAGGGTGATGACAAAGTCAGGTTGAGAAGTTCCCGAAGGCCTCTTTAAAGAGGTGCCTGCCTTCTCCCCACTGGACCGTGAGCTTCCAAGGAATGCAAGTGTGGCATTCACATCTCTGTGTCCCCAGAACAGCAAATGTCTAAGTCAAGACACTTGTTCAGACTCAACCCCGTAAATGGAGTAAGACCCCAGGCTTCACTCAGGAGAGGGCTTAGCCAGGACTGAGATACTGAGAACTTAGTGGCCCAGGAAGGAAAGCCACCTTGGAGACAAGGATGAACTTATAAGTGACAAGGGCTGAAGGCGAAAACCCATACTGTGCCAAAAAGAACTGAAGAAGGAGCCTGCGTTCTCTCTGCTCTGCAAATGCCCCTTGCGGGAAATAATCAGCAATGTACCACCAAGATGTACGTGCAAGGATGCGCCCTAAAATTTTGTTTAAAAGAAGGAAAAGGGGGTAACAACAATTTAAATGTCTAACAAGAGAGGATTCAATAAATCATGGCATCTCCATACAAAGCAATTACACGACTATTAAAATATGTTTTCGGGGCTCCCGGCTGGCTCAGTTGGTAGGGCACGCGACTCCTGATCTCGGAGGTCATGAGTTCAAGCCCCATGTTGGGCATAGAGCTTACTTAAAAATAATAAAAATATTAGGAAAATACCCTATAATGTTAAGAACTATAAACTGTGATCGGTAGATACAGTAGTTTTCTAATTTTGAAAAAACAAACACGCACTCAAAGAAAATACACCAGCCTTTACGGCAGTTCTCTCTGGATGGTAAGGTTACAGGTTTTTTGTATCTGTATTTTTATCTTTATTCTTTTCACTATTTTCCAGTTTCTCTCCCGGTAAAAATGCTACTTTTATGAATAGGGGAAAACGTACGTAAAGAGCCTCGCACAGTGCCCGGCAAAGGGGCATCTGCTGCATGACCGTGACTTCGAAAATCACTAAGCGACTGCTCTCGCACCACCGCCAAGGGGAAAAGGCCGATGGTTCTCTCGGAGAGGAGGAAGAAAGGATACAGGGCAGAGCTACAAAACCAGCTGCAGAGGTGGGAACGGAAGGAAGTACTCTCAGAGAGACCGTGAAGGACCGCCAGCAAGTTAAGATCCATCTCATTCTGCGCCCCCCCCCCCCCGACCCCTCCCGGTGCAGGCAGAGCTTGACAAGCCAACGTCTCCGCCGGCATCTTCCGGACACAGCCCAGCCCTGGGCTCAGGCCACACGGAAGACAAATCAACAAGTACAGCGAATGACAACGCTCCAGCAAGACTTCTGGCTCCAGTCACCCAGGCAAGCCTCCCTCCTAGTGCAGAGATTCCCCACCCGCCAGCCACACAGAGAAACAATGACCTGGACCACCGACAGCGGAGCGGGGGGCTTGGAGCTCCCTGGTGAGGAGGCCTGGTCCAAATGGCACCTTTAAAGTCTAAAAGGTTGTCATAACCAATTTTATTTCATCAGAAATCTCACCGTCTTTCTCCTCTCTCTCTCTCTCTCTCCTGAGCACCACAGGCGATGCCTTTATTTCTTTGTCCAAATGACAGACCAAAGGTTCCTAACGCTATACAAGACCCAGAAAAAATGGGACTTTCTTAAGAAAGAAATTGAGTTATGACTTGAAAAGCACACAGTCTAGTTAGGCCTGACCAAGATATGAGATTCAGAGCACAAACCCCAACAGAGCTCTGCTGGAAATTTTATTTTTCAAGGGGAGTGTACTGCTTTAAAATCCAGTGTAGATAGGCCCTATTTAATATCTGCCAACCCACAACAAGATACATACGCTTGATGGTAGAGAAGCCTCATTATCAAATTTAGAAATACACCGCACTAGCCCACCTGGCCTATTCTGGTTCGAAACAGAAACCAACATAGAAATGATCAATCTTAAATGGTAGAATAATGAGACATATAACCAGCATACAGCCATTAGCAACATGAGTCAGTACTTTGTGCAAGACAAAAAAAAAAAAAAAAGCTTTAAAGTACAATAAAATAATCCTTCGCAAAAAAAGAGAACTGAAATTTAAAAGTGGGTGGGGGATGGTGAACAGGCATAACAGAATCCCTCCGCCAGGCCAGGCAAGCAGACGGTGCTGGAACTAGTTCTGACTTGCCATTCCTGAAATTCCACTCTCCCAGCGTTTTCTGGCTCTCCCCTCCCCAGGCTCTTTACCCATTTGGGCTCCAAGGAGACTGGAGAGGACCCAGGCCACCGTAAGCGGCACCCCCACACACACAAAAGGCTGAAATAAGGCCCCTCCGTGTGGCCTTGGAAAACTGGAAATTCACAGGTAAACCAAAAGCTTGCTGGGAAGGGCTGCGTATTCATCCTCTTCCCTAACAAAACAGCTAATCAACAGTCCGGAGCCAGAACTGGTCAGAATGAAATCAGATAGAAAAGAAGGGCCAAGAGGCAGGAAGCTGGGAATACTTAAAGGGTGACATGGCCCAGCTAAGAGGTCTCATTCCACAGCCAGTGGGCCTGGAGGAAGTTCCGAGGAGGTTCCAAAAAAAAACAAAACACAACAAAACCAAGATGGTTGTGGGAATGTCAAAACGTACCAAAACAAATGGCCGGTAGACTGCAGAACCACTCTCAGACCAAACAGAGTGTCTCCGGGGCCTTTTACAAACAAGCTACAACGGCCCAGAGCTAACCTGGGTCTCAGCCCTCACCTGCGACCAAAATTGGGGTCAGTTTCCCCTGTGTTAGCCTCAGTCCCTCCCATGCTCCCCAATAAACACGTGAGCAGCCTAGCTGTTCTAGGCCATTCTAGTGCTTCCAGGCATTGAGTAGTAGTCGTGATATAAAAATATTAGCTAAGGATAGAATTTGGGGGTGGGGAAGTCATAGGGCCATCAGCCAGGAGAACAGGAGAAAAAGATCAGGAATTTGGAGCAAGGACCCGAAAACTAGGCAACCAACAAAAACAACGCACATTTTCATTACCCTCCTATGGACAGAAGCAGTTTGCTACAAACAGAATGTGAGGCTCACAAGAGCCCCAACAGATACCCAAGACAAGGCATTAATTATTCCCATTTTATAGACGTAAGAGTTGCGGCTCAGGGACTTGCATAAGGTAACCCAACAAAGACCAGAATCCAGGCACCAAGAGACACTTGCCCGAACAAGCACAGGCTCCCCAAGTGATTATTTGCCATTCCCAAAGGAAAGCAGTCATCCTCAAAAGGCAGGAGTCCCCAGCCTCTGCTTGTTGTGCTCAGTATCTCTCACTGTTCTAGATCTGCCTTCAACCAAGCTGCAGATCTGCCTTGGAAGGGGCAGGCACCCCCAGACCCAAGGACGGTGACATTACCACACAAGCCAGTTCCTGGGGGGCTCCAAAGGATACTCGTTCCCATCCTTGTCTCCCCACAGAGGCCCAGCACTGAAGGAGCAAGGGCCCAGAGATGTTCCACGGGCCGAGTGCCTCAGCCCCAGCACCTGTGGCATCCACCGGTGGGATCAGGTCAGCCCTATGGGTGGCAACACAGTGGCTGGATTCCATCCCAAGGGCTTGATGGCAGGTACAGAAACAGCAGTAGGAGAAACTACTATTAAACACTAACTGTGTGCCAGGCTCTTCTAGGTCTTTCACCATCACCCTAACCTTACAAGGCGGAGAATGCACTATTTATGCCAGCAAAGGCTCTCTGAACCCTAGATTTCTCTAGCAGAAGCAGGATTTGCACCCCAAAGCCTGGGCCTCCCCAGTCCCTTACACACACAGCGCTGTACACAGACAGGGCTGAAAGACTGCAGATGGAAACCACGCTAGGACTTCAAACGGGTGATTACAAAAGCCAAACTGGATAATGTATAAAGCCACATAAAATGCACACGAAATCTTAAGGGGGGGGGGGGATCTCAGGGCTAATTTAACAATCCTGGAAACCAAAGGCTTCTGAAGGTTTCTCCCTGGCAGCCATTTAGCAAATGACACAGTCGGGAGAGTCTCCCCAGCCCCCGTTCTTCCCACTTCCTCCAAGCTAACCATCCCCTGGAAAAACACCTCCTCTTCTCGCCTAAAGGTGGGCTCGGACCTCCCACGGTATCTAGAAAGCGAGGGAGAAAAGAGAAAACCTCCTTCCAATTTTGTGTAAGCAAATCCACTCCAGAGGCCCACGATTTCAATAGTGCTGTTTCTGACTTAGGAGAAGGAGCAAAAAAGAAAAAAAAGAAGAGAAGGAGGAAACAAAAAAACAACCCATCTGGCAGGCCCTGAGCAGCGACATCCTGTTTATTATTAAACATTCACAGTAACAGAGCATCAAGTATTTCGAAAATAATCCTGCCGCTGGCGCACGGAAACCGCGGCCGGCGACGGCGGCGGCGAGCCCCCTGCCCCCGAACGCCAAGTCCGCGGGCCCGCGGGGGGGAAGGGGGAGGGGGACCGCCGCGCCCCCCGCCGCCCTCCCCCCCAGCCCTGCGGCCGTGGGGGGCGCCCCGACCCCGGGATTCCCGCTCGGGGTGGTGCCCGGGGCAGGTCGGCCCGGGGGAGGAGGGGGCGGCGGGGGGCGCGGGGAGGCCGCCCCGGCTACTTCCAGAGCAGCGGGCCCCTCGGGACCGCCGGCCTGGACGCGCGGGAGGCGGCCCCCGGGGCCCCCGCGCCCCCCGGCCCCGCCGCCCGCCCAGGCCGCGCGGCGCCGCACAACAATGGCGAGCCCGGGCCCGGCCAGCCCGCCGCCGCCCCCCAGGCCGCCCCGCCCGGCCCCGCCGCCCCGGCCCTCAGCCCCGGCCGGCGGGCCCACGGCGGCGGCGCGCTCGCGGCCGGAGGGCGGCCGGGCCCGGGCTCGCCGCTGTCAGTCAGCCGCCGCCGAGACAAAGCCCGGCCGGGCCGCGCCGCCGCGCCGCCTCCATCTTAGCGCCCGACCGCCGCCCCGGCCCCGGCCCGCCCCGCGCCGCCGCCCCGCCGCCCCGCCGCCCCGGCCCACCTGGTCTGGTTCCGCGGGCGCGACTGGGCCGGGCGATGGCGGTCGGGCGGCGGTCGGGCGCGGAGGCGGCGGGATGGCGGCGGATTGCGAGGCGGCGGCGCGGCTGCTCGCTCGCTCGCTCCCTCCCTCCCGGGCTCGCTCGTCGCTCGCTCGCTCGCTGGAGCCTCGGAGCCTGTGTCTCGCCGCTCGCCTCCCTCTCGCGCTCGGCTCCCCGCCCCCCGCCTGCCGCCGCCCCCGCCTCCTCCGGCCTCCGCCTCCCGCCGCCGCCCGCAGCCGCGCCTCGGCCCGCGCAGCGCCCCCTGCCGCGCCGCCCGGCCTGAGGGGGGCTAGGGGCCCCGGGAGGGGAGGGGCCGGGCAGCGGGCGGGGGGAGGGGGAGGGGCACGGGAGAAGGGGGGGTGCCGGGGTCCCGGCCGGGGCGGGGCCGGACAGCGGGGGGAGGGGCACGAGAGAAGTGGGGGCTGGGGTCCTGGGGAGACGTGGGGGGAGGGGCACGGGGAAGGAGGGGCTGGGGTCCCGGGAGGGGCGGGGCCGGGCAGCGGCGGGGAGGGGCACGGGAGAGGTGGGGGCTGGGGTGCAGGGGAGACGGCAGGGTGGGGAGCGGCACCGGAGAAAGGGGGCTGACGTCCCAGGGAGACGCAAAGGAAAGGGTAGGAGAGAAGGGGGACTGGGGTTCCGGGGAGGGGTAGGGGGCTGAGGTGGAAAGGTAAAGGCCGGAATTGGGGCTGGGGAGACTAGGGGAGGGAGCCGGGAGAAGGGGGTCTGGGAAGCGGGTGGAACTTGGGACTGGGGCCCAGAGAAGGGGCCCAAGAAGAGAAGGGGAAGGGGGTCCTTTGGAAGGGGAAAAGGAGGAGGCCGAGGGAAGGGGGTTTGGTGAAAGGGGGGGTTGGAGGGGGTAAATGAGTGGTCCGGAAGAAGGGAGGCTGGGCTAGAGGGGGCCTGGGGCGGTGAGGCCCAGACGGAAGGAGGGTTGAGAAGGGAGGGGGCGGCAGCCCGGATGCCCGCCCCCTCCCCTTTCAGAACCGCAGCGCCTCCTGACAGACAGTGAGCCCGGATTTTGTTCTGTGATGTATACACCGAGAGGAAACAGAAACAATACATTGTTAACTCGAAAGCAACGTTGTTACACAATATAGACACTTTATCCGTTTTTGTAAAATGAAAAATAATAAACCGATCATCTTCGGCGTTTGTGTTTGTGTGAATGCAAAACAAAAGGTCTGGGAGAATGCACTCACCTCTGCAGTCTGAAGTCTGGAGGGCCACGGAGAATTCTTGCTTTTTATTTTCCGAAAAATTGGCAATTAGAAAAACAAACGATTTGCAAAAGCAAAAAACAGAAATGTAGCTGGGACCTGGAATCCGAATCATCCGCCCCTATCTGACACCTGTTCATCTACAGTCTAAACAACAGCCACAGGCCATACTCTGTGTGCCTTGGTTTGGAGTGGTTTGTCTCATTTAATCCCAGCCCTGGGGCAGATGTTATTTTTCCAGTTCACAGGTGAGAAATGGAGACTCTGAGAGGTTAAGTAACTTGCCCGAGGCCACACAGCAAGACCTGAGAGGAAGATGGGCCCACTTCAGCCTAACTAATAAAGTTGGGGTTGGGGGGAGGAGCACAGTGCGTGGCACACAGTAGGTGCTATGTAAATACTGGTTGGTTTGCTGAAAGGAGGAATGAGTGGCCCTTCTAGGCTGGTAGGTGGAGACTCACTTAGAATGGGGGGGGGGTATCTTTTTTTAATTACCCCAAAAGAGAGAATGGAAGATGAAAAGCTTGAGTCTTGAGTGCTCTGGGAAGAGAGGGGATATGTTAAGGATATAATGAAAGGATATATTAATGACCGCAAAGGGGGTAAAAGTCAAGTCAACAAGCACTCTGCTCCCCTGGCAGGTCTGGAAGGGGAGTGACGCCCTCTGGGCTTAGGAGGGCTGCTGGGTTCTGGGGAGTTCACTGGCCACAGATGCTTCACTGCTGCAAAGCCCAAGGTTCAGGCAGCATCCAAATCCCTCCCAGGGCTCAAGAAACACTTCTTTCAGCACTTCCCTGGGGCGACAACAACAACAATGCTAGGTACCGTTTACTGAGCACCTTTTCTGGGCCAGCCATGCTGTTAAGCACTTTACAAGAGATAACTTCTTAATACTTGGGAGACAGTTACTATTGTTCCCACTTCCTGGATAAGGACACTGAGGTCGGAAGTTAAGTGACCTTAGATAAGGTCATAAATTTGGCTTGCTTGCATGGTAGGGCAAGGGTTTGAATTCGGCAGTGCCTTTCTTTGAAGTTTGAGCCTTTCCTAGGGGAAAGCAAAGCTAAGATGCTCCTGCACGTATTGGGGGCTGGCTGTGGATGGAGGCCGTCAGCCAGGGCTGGCACCTGAGGTTTCTCCAGGACTCTGAAGGCGCCTGTCCAAGCGTTCCCAGGACTAAGGACCCAGAGAGACCAGAGAGAGGAAGAAAGAGGGAGGGAACAGAGCATGGGGGTGGATCAAGGCTCCTGGGGTCACTTAGCCCCAAGAGACTGCCTGCAGTGTCGAGGGGGACGTTCAAGGGGACATTTCTCATGTCATCAAAGTTACTATAAACAGCAACTGTCCAGAGTGGGACTACTGAAAGGAGGGAAGGAGTAGACCAAGCAGCACAAAGCTGGGGAGAGTTGGCATGAACCAATGGGCAACAGTTTATTTCATTCGTGTTTTTTTTTTCTTTTAAATCTCAGGAAACTTGGAACTCTGCATGTGGGTGGAGAAAACTCTTCAGACCCCCAAACTGATCAGAAGGGGAATTTCATCCATTCCTAGAGACCTAATGCAGACTTTACATATTTATAATTTTATTCTTCCCAAAATGTGATCACTGAATTTTGTTATATTTCAGTTTAGTATTTTTGCTTAATACTTATACATGTATTTCTTTATCCATGATTTTCTTTGTTGAACCTCAGTATGGCTAGATATGGCTCTCCTTCGAATTAATTTCTTGTGGAATATACGAAACCCTGCCATTCTGGTCTATTGCCGTGGTGGTGGTGGTTTTTGAACTCATCTGGAAAGCATCTCCTTTTATGCTCTCTGTCTTCTTTCTCTTCCCTGTGCTCTGGCTTCTTCTCTAACCCCCACCACACTGTGACATTCCCTCGATGACAGTCCCCATCTTGCTGGTGGTCGTCATTTATATACGCCCTACGGGATGAGGAGCTCATCCAAATACAGTCACTGAATTATTCCATTTGAATTCCCCAGCACCCAGCACACAATCTGTGGCACACAGTAGGTGCTTAAGGAGAGGTTATTGAATGAAAGAAGAAAAAATTGAAGGCAGAGAGATTTTGAGACTCAGAGAAGAAATCTGACCTCTGCTGGTGGCATGTCCGGTCCCGGCCTCACGGGGAAGCCAGAAAAGCTTCCATGAATCACTCCATTGCCTGGAGAATCTAAGGCTTTGCTGGACTTCTTTCATCCCTTTGATGGGGACAGTTCCATTTATTGAGCACTTTCAGATGGGGAAAGTAAAATGCAGACAGGCTTAGTGACAAGCCTGAGTTCACACAGGGAGCTGGTGGCAGAACTGAGAAAGAGAAAGGCTGGGAAAGGGAACACACACCTCCTGGGGGCTTGGGGTGCCAACACCTACTTTCTATCACAGCCTCTTTGCCCAGATTTTGTGAGTTAAGGTCTATTATTATCCCCATTTTACCCATTGGTAAAATGAGGCCCGAGGACATTCACCCACCACTGCTTGGTTGCCAGATGTTTGCCATATCACTGTGGTTAGCAAAGGCTTTTTGGTCATCCAGACTCCAGAGCCAGCCATTAAAGTGCTGGCCCAGGCACAGTGCCCAGGGGCAGCTCCGGGGGTCTCTCATGTGGACCGCGCCTGGCTTCAAGACAAGCCTCCCTCCAGCCACTCCCAGCCGAGTATAGTCCACAACGTGGGCGTGCGTACCCACGCTGGCTCCGCAGTGCACAGAGGCCCAGCCAAGCTCACCCCAGCTCAGCTCCTCAGTGGGACCCGGTCCTGGATAAACCCAGAAGTAGGCACTGGGTCTGTGCTCTTGCCCCAGACTGGCCCCCAGCATAGAGCCATGGTGGAGGACTGCAGGATTTGGAGTCAGACCGACCTGACTCGAATTTTGTCTCTATCCTCATTCACTGCGTGTCTTTAGACAGGTGACTGTCCCTCTCTGAGCCTCTGAAAATTGGGGAGGAAATGCAACGAGATATGTGCCGCGGCTGTCGGCAGAAGCAGGCATCTAGCGGGCGGTGAGTACGCACCTGTTGCTACTGCTTTCCCTGCCTATTCTCAGACACGTCAGAGAACGATGTCCCTTGTCAGTCATCCGCTGCTGTGTAACAAAGCCCCCAAAATCTAGTGGCTTAAAACGACTTGTTATTGTTATATTGTTATTGTTATCTCACCATTGGCTGGGTTTGGGGCTGGTTCTTCTGCCCCGCCTGGTGGTGACCGGCATCAATCATGCTGGCACACTGTCTCTTCCTCCACGAACTGTCTCATCCTCCAGGATTTTCCATGTGGTCTCTCTGCAGCAAAATAGTCCGGGCTTCCTTAGAGCCGGGCGGCTGGATTCCAAAGGAGGGAAAGCAGTAGCAGACAGGCCTCCTTGAGGTGTCACTTCTGCTGCACTCTGTTGGTCAGAGGGAGTTACAGGGCTAGCTCAGACTCCAGGGAGAGGGGAAATAAACCCCCTCTTGAGGTCGGGAGCTGCGGAGGTATACAGGGAGTGAAAGGTTGCACGGCGGCCCATGTGTGGATAAGCTTTCAGGTTCTCAGGACCTCTTACTTCCCCCCCACCCCGTGCCTTAGCCAAACCTCCACCCATCCTGTCTAATGAAGACATTCCATCCGACTGCACAAAATGTTTACTGAGCTCTATCATGGCCAGGCCCGTCAGAGCACTGAGAAATGGTCAGAAGAGAAATAGGCAATCCCTACACTCAAGAGGCTCCCAAATGAAGGGGCATTAAAAACAAAAACAAAACTGCAGTAAGAAAAACTGATCTTGGGGCGCCTGTGTGGCTCAGTGGGTTAAAGCCTCTGCCTTCAGCTCAGGTCATGATCTCAGGGTCCTGGGATCGAGCCCCACATCGGGCTCTCTGCTCAGCGGGGAGCCTGCTTCCCCCTCTCTCTCTGCCTGCCTCTCTGCCTACTTGTGATCTCTCTCCTCTCTGTCAAATAAATAAATAAAATCTTTAAAAAAAAGAGAGAGAGAGAGAGAGAGAGAAAAAGGAAAAACTGATCTTCCTGGCTCTTGCATCTGCTAGGCATGGGCCTGAGGGGGGGTCCAAGTCATCAGGGCCTGGGTCTGGCCTGATCTGGGGCTTCCTCGCACCCCAGTACTATAGGACATTGTAGTAGCCTGCCATACAATCCAAGAATGTGGGGCCTACAACTTGTGTAGTGACCACGTGCTCCAGGATTCCCGGAAGGGCCTGCTTTCCTATTCACAGCACCTGTTCTCCAAAGTGCAATGTACTGATGAGAGAGAGCGTAAGTCCCTATTTCAGTCATCTTAACTGGGGTGTGTTTGGCGGGGGGATAATAGTCCAGGGAGAGGGAGAAATGGATTCCAGCAGCTGGGGGGACTGAGGGCGCCTTCTTGGCGCAGGTGCATTTGATGCCAGTCTTTGAAGGAAGAGAGGAGTTTAATCAGGGGAGACTGGGCATGAACATTCCAGATAGAGGGGCCAGCTTGAACAGAGGCCTGGAGATGGGAGTGTCTGGGCACTGGGAGGGGCCCACAGGCTGGCTGGTGGCCATTGGAAAAGTGGCCCCAACCCAGGGAATGTGCATTCCAGCAAGGATGGGAGCCTTGATCTAAAAATACTACACTCGGGGCTGAGCACACAGCAGGGGGCCCTGCACAGACATGGGGACTCACACCACAGTGGGCAGCATCTGAGTCTCAGCACGCAACACACAGAGACTAAAAGCAGTCTCCTCCAACGGTCTGGATGACAAGGAGAGTCCAGGGCAGGGAGCCCTGCCCCTTCTCTCCATATCACACCAGATTCTTACAAATCTGCCCACATGGGGCACCTGTGTGGCTCGGTCTCAGGGTCCTGGTATCGAGTCCCGTGTCCAGGCTCTCTGCTCAGCCGGGGGGTCTGCTTCTCCCTCTCACTCTCCCTCTGTGCTCACTCTTTCTCAAATAAATAAATAAAATCTTAAAAAAAAAAAAAATCTTCCCACCCTTTCCCACCAAAGGGAGAGACAGGAGAAGGCAAAGAGGGAAAGAGCCAAGACTGGAGATAAAAGAAGATTGAGGGTAAGATTGAAAACTCAGCAACTTCAGCTGAGAAAAAGCAGCAATTATTGAGGGGTGCAGTTCGAGAGGCCAAAGGAAAGAAAGGAAGAGCCAGCTCTCCCAGAGGCTCCCAAATAAAGGACAGGGATGCCAACCAGACATCCCACCTGCTCCGTTTCTGCACCCTCCCGTGGCCGGACCCCTGAATTGAGGTCCACCTTTCCAGTGAGCTGCTTCAGACTGCTCCTCAACTCAGAATCCCAGGAAGCATCCATACCAACCACCGCAGCTGGCACGGGAGGTGGAGGGGGTGTGATAAAGCGGGAATGAAGGAGGGTCATTGGCAAGGGCATTTAGTAATCATGTCTTGCCCTCTGTGTCCACAACTCTCAGAAATGTAGGCACTAGAGAAAGAATAGATCTCAAAATCTAACCTGATATCGAGAAAGAGAGAAGACAACCCACAGAATGGGAGGAAATATTTGTAAACCAGAGACCTGATGAGGGTCTAATCCCCAGGATGTATCAAAAACACTTGCAACTCAACAACAAAGAAATAAACAATCTGGGACGCCTGAGTGGCTCAGTGGGTTAAAGCCTCTGCCTTCGGCTCTGGTCATGATCTCAGGGTCCTGGGATCGAGCCCCGCATCGTGCTCTCTGCTCAGCAGGGAGCCTGCTTCCCCCTCTCTCTCTGCCTGCCTCTCTGCCTACTTGTGATCTCTCTTTCTCTGTCAAATAAATAAATAAAATGTAAAAAAAAAAAAAAAAGAGAGAGACAATCCAAAGGAAAAAAGGGCAAAGGACTTGAACAAAACCTTTCTTCAAAGATACACAAATGGTCAAGCGGCACATGAAAAGATGCTCGGTATCATTAGCTATCCGAAAAATGCAAATCAAAACCACGATGAGATGCAACTGCATACCCACCAAGATGGCTCTAATCTAAATGATGGACAGTAACAAGTGTCAGGAGAGACAGAGAGATATGAGAGCACTCTTATAGCGCAGGTGGGCATTTAATGGTGCAGCTGCTGTAGAAAGTCTGGTGGGCCCTCATAAAGCTAATCATAGAATTATCCTACCACCCAGCAATTCCAGTCGTAGGCATACCTAAAAGAATTGAAGAGATGTTCGAATACAACGTACACCTGAACGTTTACAGCAGCCCTATTCACAATAGCCGAAAGGTAAAAATAACCCAAATGTCCATCAACTGATGAGTGGATAAACAAAACCAGTCCACCTTAAAATACTATTTAGTCATTTAAAGGAATGAAGTACTGATCCACACTACAGTATGAATGGATCTCAAAAACATCATACTAAGAGAAAGAAGCCAGACACAAAGGCTATATATTGTATGATCCATTTATATGAAATTCCCTGAAATAGGCAAATCCAGAGAGACAAAAAGCAGATTAGTGCTTGCGCAGGGCTGGGGGGACGGGAGTGACTACTTAATGGGCACAGGGTTTCCTTCTGGGAGAATGAAACAGATCTGGGAACAGACACAATCATTGTACAGCACTGTGAAGGTACTAAACGCCCCTGAATTGCATACTTTAAAAGTAATTAAAATGATAAATTTTACATCACGTGTATTTTACCAAAACAAACGGTAATCTAATTTGAAATGGCACTTTCTCGGGGATCTTGGGTTGGTTATGTTCCCATCATTTGTTCACACATGTATCATTTAGATTTCCAAACTTCCAGGTGATACTTTCCAAACTACCAGGTGATATGCTAAGGAGGACGAGCAATTTTCTGTCCATTTCTAAAAGGCTCGCTCACCTGAGTCGAAGGTGTGAGGGGGGAGTTAAAGCCAAGGGCTCTTCCCTGAATGGCATCTGAGGAGCCTCCTGGGTCAGCTTTGGGGCCAGCAAGGCTGGCAGGTTGGAGGGTGGTCTAGTGGATGGCAGGTCCTAGAAACGAACAGGAGCTCCCGGGAGGGAATTCACCGCAAGGGAAGAACAAGCCCATTCTGAAAACCAGACACTTAGGATTTGAAGGCAGGTGGCTTTGGCATCCGGGGTGGCGGTTCACATGAGCTATCACATTGGTGTGGGGTAAGGCTCAGATGACAGTATTTATGAAAAGCTCTGAGCAGTTTACAGCACATAGTAAACACTCTAAGTCAGTGCTTCTAAACCTTCTTGGCATTAGGATTCCTTTTCAATCTTAACACAACCCTAAAGAGATTTTGTTTATGTGGGTTATAACCATCTCTATTTACCATATTAGAACTTAAAACTGAGAGACATTTTAAATATTATTATTTAATTTAAAATAACAATCAGCCCCTTACATATGAACATAAATACTATGGTTTTAGGAAAATAATTCAATTTTCCAAAACAGCTTCTTTTTTTTTCTTTCCAAGAAAACTGGCATTTAAAAAAAAAAAAATTTTTTTTTTTAATAAATCTGTTTAATGTCTGGCTTAATGGAAAATAGCTGGATTCTCAAAGCGGCTTTTGATTTCAACTTATTGTGATATGTTGTCTTAGTTGAAGAATACGAAGAATGACATCCCTGACATAGCGATGATGTTGGAGAAGGGAGGGCTATTTCAATAGCCTTTTCAGATCATTGAGGATATGATTTTTTGACAATGCACCAAAACTCGCCAAGGTTTCATTTCTTAGTGGCAGTGTTGAAGCTGAAACCATAACACTGAACTTCCCTTAATCTGTGATCTCGAAATCCACTGGTCTCTCTTTCCCTTTGCACCTGGATCCTTTACTCATTCTGTGACATCATGCATCGGTCATTTGGAAAATATTGATCTCACTGACTCATGCAGCTCTCCCAAATGCTGACAAAGGTAATTTTACTTCAAAAACACATCTGTTAATATCACTACCAAAGCTCATAGAAACTAACTAGGAAACTGTCAAGCTCACAATGGCTGACACAAGGTTTCCAAAAGTGTAACCTTTGCTTGAGATTTCAAACTGTATCATTGGCAACAAATCCTGGCAGTTGCTTTCCTTGAATTGAGAGGCTCCCTTTATTCACTTTCAAAAAAAAAAAAAAAAGGTCTCTCTTGTCCAAATAACCAAAGTTGGTCAGATAAAAATGGTGGTCCCTGAAAAAAAAGCAGCTACCTCAACTGGCAGCTCAATTCTCCAAGTGCTTTTCTTGGAGACAATCACCAAAAAGTGTCCTCCTTTGTGTCCTTCCCATCTCGTCAGACAAAATACTCTAAAGGTCCATCCTTAAGGGCTGAGATTTAATAAAATGATTTTTACTGCTTCATCAAGAACACTCCAGAACAGAACTGGCTTTTACTTTTTTCTACAAAAACATGGCAATTGAAGAAGGCAATGACTACTAGGACAGCTGGGAGTGACTGTCTTGATGTATGCTAAGGTGCCGGCTGTTTCACTGACCTCTGTTTTTGAACATCAATCGACACAGGGAAAAAGGCAACACTGTGAAAATAGTTTTGACCCATGCAGGTCCCTGAGAAGGTCTCAGTGACCCCCAGGAGTCTGCAGACCATGCTTTGAAAACTACCCATTTCAGCTTGTTTCCTTCATGGTAATTTAAAAGCAGAACAGATAAACCCACCCGGAAGAAGCAGGCTCACTTTGAGTTATTTATGGAGCACATGACTCAGAGTAGGAGCTCAATAAACATTTTTCGAATCTTGAATAATGGCTTCCTCCTACCATGCCAAGCAATGTGCTAAATGTTTGACCTGCATTGTCTTATTGAATCTAACGTCCCCATTCTACAGACCAGAAAAGCAAGGCTCAGAGGAGATAAGAGCTCAGACAGCTAGGAATAACCGGATCTAGGAGTCAAATGGAGTTTTGTCACATTTCAAAGTTTATACTCCTTTTTTTTTCCCGAGAGAGAGAGAATCTTGAACAGGCTCCACATCCAGCGTGGGGCTTGATCTCAAGACCCTGAAATCATGACCTGCGCCGAAATCAAGAGTCAGATGCTTAACCGACTGAGCCACCCAGGCGCCCCTCGAAGTTTATACTCTTAACTACTGTGCCATACTGAATCTGACTGGTAGCCAAATCTTCGGTCATAAGTTAGATCATGGGGGTGGAAAAAAGAAAGAAGGAATGTAATTAAAGGAAAGTTTAAGGAAATTTTGTAAGAAATTTGAATAACTAGGTTGCTTTGATGCATCTGTTATTTACTTCCCAGCCAACACAATGAATGAAGACACACTCTCTGTCCCACTGGCCTGGGCCAGGGCAGTTAGTGGCTGACTGATGGCAAGGCTGGTCTAAAGAAGGTGTATTAAGAATGATGGGCGGTGGGGCGCCTGGGTGGCTCAGTGGGTTAAGGCCTCTGCCTTTGGCTCGGGTCATGATCTCAGGGTC
The DNA here is from genome assembly GCA_028534135.1 of Potos flavus. Classification (NCBI taxonomy): domain Eukaryota; kingdom Metazoa; phylum Chordata; class Mammalia; order Carnivora; family Procyonidae; genus Potos; species Potos flavus. Next base: position 3,502,789 of record CM052892.1, read on the forward strand.
CTAGGATCGAGCCCCGCATCGGGCTCTCTGCTCGGCGGGGAGCCTGCTTCCCCCTCTCTCTCTGCCTGCCTCTCTGCCTACTTGTGATCTCTCTCTCTCTGTGTCAAATAAATAAATAACATCTTAAAAAAAAAAAAAAAGGATGGGCAGTGATCTCGGCAAGTCCCTTCTCACAAGGGCCAAGTGTACACGTTTTCATTATCCCAGGGGGGCACCTGACACAAACAATAGTTCGGTGGGGGGAGGACCTGCCAGTGGGGCCCAGGTGTGGAAATTAAAATGCAACAAGAATAATGAGTCAGCTGGGCTTCCCTGGGCTGTGTCCCCACAGGTCAGGGTCCACACCTGCAGAAGTTCTTTCATCGTGGCAAGCAGGGGCTTTTCCCAGGTGTCCATCCCCTGTCCCACCCCTGAGAGGCCGAGCTGAATCACTCCTCTGCTTTTCCTGTCCTTTCCAGGGGAGGCATTAACCACTGAAAGACCCGCTGCCGGTCTTGTCAGGTGCTTATGAATGCCTTCGGCCACGTGCCTTGGCTTTCCCAAATGTACTCTGGCCCCTACTGACCCCTCCAGCCTTCTCTCTGCCTCCTCACTTTCCAGAGTCATAGCGTTCTCTCCCCTCCAGATTTGGTACCTTTACTCTCTGCCTGGAGGAAACTCCCCCTTTGCCCACACGACCGCCTTTGCCTGAGCGAATCCTACTCAACCCTCGGGCCTCAGCTTGGACGTCACTTCCTTTAAGAGCCCTTCCCCATGGGTGCCCACCTCCAAACCGCCAGAGTAGCAGTCTTCTTACCTCTCCCACTTGGTCAACACCAAGACCTGGGAGGCCACGGCTTACAAGACAGATAGAACATTCGTGAAGCTCATGGACCAGTGTTTTATGTCGCTAACGCTATTGGCTTGTCTTACTTGTCCATCAGACTGTAAGATCCCCCTGGACTGGGATGGAGTTAGCATGTTTGAGACTCTATCTCTGAGTCTCATATAGGGCCTGGCACAGAGTAGGAGCTCAATAGATTGTTGCTAAATCAATAAGTGAATGGATGAACAAAGGAATCCATAACAAAAGGAGAAGAGAGGGTGTACCCGGCTGGCCCAGTCAGTTAAGTATGCAACTGTTGGTCTCCTGCGTCCTCTTGGTCTCCAGGTTGTGAGTTCAAGCCTCACGCTGGGCGTAGAGCTTACCTTAAAAAAAAAAGTAAATAAAATTTTAAAAAAGAGAGGTGGGATGAGAATTCAATGAAGTAGGCAACAACTTTTGTACCTACCTATAGATACTTACCATTCTTGTCATCCCGCAGGGATTGCTGGAAGAACTGGGCCGTGTGAATGTGAGGCACAGGGTGGGGGGAAGGGTCCAGAAAAGATACAGAGTACAGAGCCCAGAGAAGGGTTTACAGTCTTGTTGAGCAACAGTGTGCACACATTTAAAATGCCCTCACAGGGGCGCCTGGGTGGCTCAGTGGGTTAAAGCCTCTGCCTTCGGCTCAGATCATGATCTCAGGGTCCTGAGATCGAGCCCCACATTGGAGTCTCTGCTCAGGAGGGAGCCTGCTTTCCCCTCTCCCTCTACCTACCTCTCTGCCTACTTGTGATCTCTCTCCTCACTGTCAAATAAATAAAATATTTAAACATAAAATAAAATAAAATAAAATGCCCTCACAAAACAATACACCTTCAAGAAGTACAATTAATCTTCTGGCAACTAAGCCAGAGTACTGAGGAATAAAAAGAAAGTAAAATAATTAATAATAGTACAATAATAGGAATGACTATGTAGGGGTGCTACTATGTAGTGACTCAGTTGGTTAAGCGTCCGACTCTTGATTTCGGCTCAGGTCATGATCTCAGGGTCATTGGATCGAGCCCTGCATTGGCCTCCTCACTCAGTGGGAAGTCTGCTTGAGATTCTCTCTCTCCCTCTGCCCCTCCCCCTGCTCTCTCTCTCTCTCTCTCAAATAAACAAATAAATCTTTTATTTTATTTCTGTTGATTTTATTTATTATTTGACAGTGAGAGACACAGCGAGAGAGGGAACACAAGCAGGGGGAGTGGGAGAAGGAGAAGCAGGCTTCCCGCTGAGCAGGGAGCCGGATGTGGGGCTCATCCCAGGACCATTAACAACTGAGCCACTCAGGTGCCCCTCCTTTCCTACCTCTTTACAGACAACAAAAGAAATTGTTCTAGGGCAGAGTCTCTGAAGTGAGGTGCCAGTACCCTGGGGAGGATGTAAGCTGGTCCACCGGGGTATGAGGGGAATAAAGATAATTCTTCTATTTGTGTCTATCTTTATTCTCTAAAAAAAAAAATCAGAGATATTTGACTTCACTAATATATGCTATACAGATTGACCCTGGCGCCTTCACTCGGCTAGGATCGCTCTGCATAATACCTATTAGTAAATTTAATAGGCTGGGTTTTTTTGTTTTTTTTTTTAAATTATTATTAGACAAAACAAATAGAAGGTGTCACGGGCAGCGGGTGCTTGGATAAGTGGATCAGTGTGGCGAGTTTAGTTTTAATTAAACTAGCTCCCCCCCCACCCCGGGGGGCCTGGGTGGCTCTGTGGCTCTGTCGTTACATGTGGGACTCCAGATTTAGGCTCAGGTCATGCATGACCTCAGGGTCCTGAGATCCAGCCCCAGGGCGGGAAGCCTGCTTGGGATTCTCCCTCTGCCCCTCCCGACTATCTAAAAAATAAAAATAAATAAATAAACTAGCTCTCTCACTGTGCACAGGCAGTTTTAAAAGATTCACGCAAAATATGGATGATGACGGGACCCCCATCCTAGGTACCACCCCAGCCTTATTGCCCCGGCTCCCTCACGCAGGCGCACCACCTGAGCTTCGCAGAGTGGAAGGCGGGGCCTTGTGGCCACACCCCTTCTCTTTTCCCCGCCTTCCTCGTTTCTCCTGGAGGCGTTATTGGCTGCTTCTCTTTGCGATTGGACGAGCCCCCGTGGTTGGAGGGACGCGATTGGGCGAATTCACCGCCTCTCATCCGGTGGCGAGTCTCTATTGGCCGAAGTGCTGCGGGGGGGTTGGGGTTTGCCAAGCCGCGTCTGGGAGGCTGAGACCCCAGGGGTCGGGAAGCGCCGAGGGGCGGCTCTCCCCTCTGGGTGCTAGCGGGTAGGGCGGCGCGGCGTGAGCCCCGGGCCCCAGGGGTCTGGGGCAGGTCACGCGACGAGGCCTGAGGGGCTGGGAGGGCCGGGGCTGCGGGCGAGGCGGGATGTGGCGGCCGGCCCGCGAGGGACCGGCCGAGATGCCGGCGGGACCTCTGGTGGAGGAGACTGCGATGACGCAAGGTGTCGTGATGGACACGGGACACCCAGCAAGGTCCCCAGGCCTGCCACCGGGCCTGGGAAGACCTTACGGGCCCGGAAGCCCGGCTGCTCCCGTAAATGCACACGAGCAGTTGCAGGAAATTGACTCTGACCCAACCGGTGGAGTGTCTGCGGCAGAAGAGCCCGCACGCGGAGGTTCGTGAGCAAGGCAACGGGAAGAAACACATCAAAAACCCAACTGCTGACAGCGAGCCTCTCAGCCTACAAACGCCCCTCGAGAGCCCCCCTCGAGGGTGGGGGCGGGGAACTGGAGCCATCTGGCCAAGGGAGAAGGATCCAGGAGAAACGTGACCAGCAGAAATCTGCGCACAGCTTCTTGTGTCAGAAGCCCTGTGGCCCGTGGGCAAATACACCTTGCCCCAGACTAATTCTTTTAGAAGAAGAAAGAACATCTGTGGGAACGCGCTTATCTGCAAAGATTGTCCCGAAGTTGTTGAAGAAGTTATGCGAAAGACTCGCAAGAAATCCATCGCTACAAAAAGCCAAGTGTTTTTCTGCATCAGGATTTTTTATCTGTGAGATGCCTGGGGCCCAGGAAAGACTGGACTGACTTTCTGAGAGGAGGTATTCCGCAGGCCTGCATGACTCAGTGTGCTTGCTGCGTGACCGACAGGCACTGGCAAGAATGGCAACAGCGACAGCCAGAAACTTGGGCAAGTTCCATGTTAGCAGAGAGAAAGCCACAAGAAAAGATGATGGTAGACCCTACGTGTGATGCCACTTGATTATACTTAATAAGCTGAAGCTTGCTTTTCTGTCTAGTGAAAATCCCTGCAAGGCTCCCCTCTGCTTGCTAAACAAGGGTAACAGACCTGATGATACTAAGAGGTGAAGTCCCCGAAGTCAGTCACTTTCATGATCGAGTCTCCAAGGGACCCCATGGAAACAGTGAGGCTTATGCATATAAAGGGGTGCCATGGAAGGCGACCTGAACCGCATTCTGCCTTAGAGTCCCCTTGAAAATACTCCCAAATCAAGTCGTTAAGAGCATTCTAGATTATGAAAAATTATCTAGGGTGATAAAAACACACAAGATTATTCTGTCACTATAGGATTAACCAAAAATGACCGGGAATTTTTACTTAGGTCGAGTCGCAAAATAAAAAGTTCACCGTGTTCTTCAGAACCAGCAGGGGGCATGCATGCTGAAATATTAATAATCCTAACTAGTCCTAACTATGCAAACAGCTAATCCTCTCAGTGTGCATCCAGGCACTTTGCGAGTGCTTTAGGTGCCTTAGTTTGTTAAATCCTTGCACTAATCCTATGAAGCAGATATTATTATCACTCCCACTTCAGGAAGGAGGGAATGGAGCTAGAGGAGTTGAGCTATTAGCCCAGCTAGTCAATGACACAGCTAGGGTTCGAACTTGAGCAACTGACAATGGGTCCTCTACCTTCAGTCATTAGGCTACACCGATCGCCTCCCCCAGATGGCACCCGGGGACGGGTTCTGGCAAAGAATAATGGTTTCTATGCCATAGCACGTTTTGTGTAATCTCAATAGAAGTTTAAATATCAGGGGCGCCTGGGTGGCTCCGTTGGTTGAGCAACTGCCTTCGGCTCGGGTCATGATCCCGGAGTCTCGGGATCGAGTCCCGCATCCGGCTCCCAGCTGAGCAGGAAGTCTGCTTCTGCCTCTGACCTTCTCCCCTCTCATGCACTCTCTCTCTCAAATAAATAAACAAAATCTTTAAAAAAAAGAAAAGAAAAAATATCACTACCTGCCTTCTCTAAACGGATCCAGTAAGAAGATTATTAACAGTCATGAATGAGGAATATTATAAAATGTAAGGGTTTTTAATCCGCAAGCTCTATCCATCCTGGCCAGTTAATTGGTATTAAGTCACAACGCGGTTTGTGAGTCTGACAGGCTGTTTCAAAACAACATCTTAAGAATAATATTAATTCTTCCCCATAAATTAGCTTTCCAGATCACCAGAATGAGCCCTTTAAATTCCAAAGTTGTTTTTTTGTTTGTCTGTTTTGTTTTGTTTTTAGGTAGGCTCCACAAGATCAAGATCTGAACAGAGATCAAGAGTCGGACGCTTAACCAACTGAGCCACCCAGACGCCCCAAAGTTTTTGTGTTTTAAATAACAATCTTCTTTTTTTTTAATGTCTTTAAATAGAGAATCTTGGACGTAGTTAACCTTTTTTCTGATTGCTTAGCCCTATTTATTAATATTTATTATTGTCCTGTGATTTAACAGAATTCTGTCTTATTTTTTGGATTACTATTACCTTCCTATCAGGCTCCCAGACCTGTGGCCATAATCTGTCTCAAATAATGCTTTTCTCCAACCCTACCATCTCCACACTTATCCCCATCAGTTTGGCTGATAAAATGCTTTGAGCTAAGAAACCAAATAATTTTATTATGTATTTTTACTTTTGTAAATTGTATTTTTTTTTTAAATTTTGTATTGTATTTTTGGATTGTATTTTTATTTTTTAATTTTTTTAAAGGTTTTATTTATTTATTTGAGAGAGAGAGAGAGCTAGCATGAGTGGGGTTAGGAAGCAGAGGGAGAAGCAGACTCCCTGCTGAGCAGGGAGCCCAATGCAGGGCTCACTCAGTCCCAGGACTTTGGGATCATGACCTGAGCTGGAGGCAGACGCTTAACCAACTGAGCCACCCAGGTGCCCCTATGAATTGTATTTTTAAAAGATATTATAATTTAGCATAAGATCTTTGTGACAGTGATTTCTTGCCCCCAGAGATATTTTTCCCCCTTTACTTCTGGTTTAAGAATATGATTAAAAAAAAAAAAAAGAATATGATTTTTTCCTCCCCCCTCCCAACTCTCTCTCTCTTAAATAAATAAATGAATCTTAAAAAAAAAAAAGAATATGATTTTTTTTAAGATTTTATTTTTGGGGCGCCTGAGTGGCTCAGTTGGTTAAGCGTTCGACTCTTTTTTTTTTTTTTTTTAAATTTTATTTATTTATTTGGCAGAGAGAGAGCGAGATCACAAGTAGGCAGAGAGAGAGGGGGAAGCAGGCTCCCCGCTGAGCAGAGAGCTCAATGCGGGGCTCGATCCCAGGACCCCGAGATCATGATCCAGGCCGAAGGCAGAGGCTTTAACCTACTGAGCCACCCAGGTACCCCAAGCATTCGACTCTTGATTTCGGCTCAGTTCATGATCTCAGGGTTGTGAGATTGAGTCCCGCGTGGGGCTCTGTGCTGGGCGTGGAGCCTGCTTAAGATTTTCTCTCTCCCTCTCCCCCTCTCCACCCTCTCTCTCAAAAAAATTTTTTTTTATTTTTAAGTAATCTCTACACCCAATGTGGGGCTTGAACCCACAACCCCAAGATCAAGAGTTGCATGCTCAATTAACTGAACCAGGCAGGCACCCCAAGAATAGGATTTTAGGTGCTTATTGCTAGAAGATTGACTAGCAGGTAAGCGGTTTACACATGTACTTACCTACTAGTTACCAGACAAATATTCCTCACAATATAAGTTGGAGATTCCTTTTTACAAAAGGCCAAATTACTCTAGCTGTTGGGCTTGGCCAAAAAAAGGGCCAGATAGTAAATATTTTATTTCATTTTATTATTTTTTAAAAAAGATTTTATTTATTTAAAAAAGAGAAATTTATTTAAAAAATTTACTTAATTTATTTTTAAATTTATTTAAAAAAGAGAAATACAGAGAAAGAGATTGCAAGTAGGCAGAGAGGCAGGCAGAGAGAGAGGGGGAGGCAGGCTCCCTGCCCAACGTGGGGCTCAATCCCAGGGCCCTGAGATCATGACCTGAGCTGAAGGCAGAGGCTTTAACCCACTGAGCCACCCAGGCGCCCCGATAGTAAATATTTTAGACTTTGAGGGTCATGTGGTCTCTTGTCGCAGCTGCTTCAATCTGCTATTACAGCGTGAAAACACTACAGACAATAAATAATCAACAAATGAGGGTGGCCAGCCTCCAAAAGAACTTTACTTACAAAAACAGGCAGTGGGCCAGACTGAGACCAGAGGCTGTGGTTTTCCCACTCCTTCTCTAGCATTTGATAGTCTGAAGTCTTTCGCAATCAGAAGTTGGCAAAATACTTCCCACAGTGTGAAATGAATGCCTTCAGAGGGATGATGAATGAACGGCTGGGAAATCTTGCGGATACAGCCAGCAAGGAAGAAAACGCTCTGTCCCAGGTCAGGGGACAGTGAGGACCCGTCGTATGTACCTGGGCTCGGGGAAAAGTCATTCTGAAATCCACTCACAGTGTAAAAAACTTTAGTAGAAAGTAAAATTAAAGTTCAGTATTTGGGTCCTCAATGTTGTCATAGAATGGGCCAAAGCATGGTGTGTGTGTGTGTGTGTGTGTGTCCTGTAAGTTTCATTTCCTAGCGTGGCGGGGTGGGGGAGGGGTGCTTCCCTTTGTTTTAAGAAACAAAAAACAGGATATCTGTGTGGCTCAGTTGGTTAAGCATCTGCCTTCTGCTCAGGTCATGATCCCAAGGTCCTGGGATCGGGCTCCCTGCAAAGTGGGGAGTCTGCTTCTCCCTCTCCCTCTGCTGCTCCCCCTGCCTGTGCTCGCTCTCTCTCAAATAAATAAATAAAATCTTTAAACAACAGCAACAACAACAAACAACCCGCCATCCGATCCCAAGGACGTAGGGCACCAGGACCCCTCACACAGGGCTGGCAGGAACATGAAATGGCACACCCACTTTGGAAATCAGTTTAGCAGTTTCTTAAAATGTTAACCCTACACTTACCTGTGACTGAACAATCGTCCTCCTGGATAACCTCAAGCATAGGTCCACGCAAATACTCGGACACAGATGTTCTTCATAACCATAACAGACAGAATAATGGCTCCCTAAGGAAGTCCCTGTCCCAACCCCCGGAACCTCTGATCATTACCTTACACAGCTTTGCAGATACGATGATGAAGTTAAGGATCTTGACATGGGGAGATCATCCTGCGTCATCTGGGCGGGTCCGTATAATCCCAAGTCCTCGGAAGAGGGAGGCTGGAGGGTCGGCGTCGGAGAGATGTGACATCGGGAACACAGGCTAGAGGGATGCTCTTTGAAGATGGCAGAAGGGCTGCAAGCCCAGAACTGTCGATAACACTCAACATTTCTGAATCTCAGAAGAAGTAAGCTGAATGAAAGAGGCCAAAGAGTGCACGACGTGTGAGTCAATTTATATAAAATTCTAGACAATGTGAACGGAACTATCTTGACACATCAGTGGGTGCCTGGGGATGGGGGAGGGGGAAGGAGGGTGACAAAGGGGCCCAAGGGAACTTGTGGAGGCAAAGGAGATCTATCGATGTGATGTCATGGGTGCCCACATACGTTAAAACACATCAAACTGTGCATTTTTTTTTTAAAGATTTTTATTTATTTATTTGACAGAGAGAGATCACAAGTAGGCAGAGAGGCAGGCAGAGAGAGAGAGCGGGAAGCAGGCTCCCTGCTGAGCAGAGAGCCCGATGCGGGGCTCGATCCCAGGACCCTGAGATCATGACCTGAGCCGAAGGCAGACACTTAACCCACTGAGCCACCCAGGCGTCCCTAACTGTGCATTTTAAATAAGTAGGTTACTGTCCATGAGTTTTGCCTCAATAAAGCTGTGAAAGAACGATGAAGCCATCTAGGAAAAAACCAAGACTGGCTCGGGGTGACAGTGGTGTTGAAAGTAGAGCTCCAGGAAGAAAACGTCAGAGCCGACCCTTCTCCTAGTCCGAGGCTCTGATTAATCCAGAAGACTATTTGAGATGTGCATTTTCAGCCAGACTCTCTCTCTTTCTCTCTCTTTTGTTTAAAGGGTGGGGAGGGCAGAGAGAGAAAAATCCCAAAGCAGGCTCCACACTCAGCACGGAGCCCAATGCGGGGCTTGATCTCACAATCCTGAGATCATGACTTGAGCTGAAACCAAGAGATGGATGCTTAACTGACTGAGCCACTCAGGTGCCCCAGCCAGTCTCTTTTTAATTTTTATTGTCTTAAGATTTTATTTTTGGGGCGCCTGGGTGGCTCAGGCAGTTAAGCGTCTGCCTTCGGCACAGGTCATGATCCCAGGGTCCTGGGATCGAACCCCACGTCAGGCTCCCTGCTCGGTGGGAAGCCTGCTTCTCCCTCTCCCACTCCCTCTGCTTGTGTTCCCTCTCTCGCTGTGTCTCTCTCTGTCAAATAAATAAATAAAATCTTTAAAAAAAAAAAAGATTTTATTTTTAAGTAATCTCTACACCTGCCGTGGGGCTTGAACTCATGACCCTGAGATCAAGAGCCACGAGACTCCACTGACGGAACCAGCCGGACGCCCCAGTCAGTCTCTTTAAATGCAGGACCTGAGCCTGGGTGTAGTTTGGCCTTGAGATGTCAGGTTATACAATATTTGGCCTTCCCAAGTTGCAAAACATGTCAAAATCAAATATGCACAAGCCTCTACAGTTTTCGCCAGGACGTTTAAAGCCGTGTCCTCATCTATTACTTCTCCCCAAATTTCTTTAAACTTCATGATAAATGTTTTGGAGCCTTTTTTGTGAGGTTTCTTAATAGCAAAAGCAGAAATGTAAGTACCTTTGGGAGTCTCTATTCTTCCTGCTGCGGTAAAACTGTCTGTAGTAAGAACTGTAACAAAAACAAAAACAACTTGGCAAAGGACTAAAATGTATTTCTTCTATTTCTTCTTCTCCTCCTCCTCCTCCTCCTCCTCATTCTCCTCCTCCTCCTCCTCCTTCTTCTTCTTCTCCTCCTCCTCCTCCTCCTCTTCCTCTTCCTCCCCTTCCCCTCCTCCTCCCTTTCTCCTCTCCTTCCCCTCCTCCCCTTCCCATCCTTCTCCTCCTTCTTCTCCTTCTTACTTGATGGTTTTTCTTCATCAGCAAATATTATCGGAGGGCCACGTGGAAGGGGTGGCTGGCAGCACATCCTGGGACAGATGAGGCAGCCCAGCACGCACGGGGACAGGCGGGGGTGACAGGTGTTTTCAGCGTGTCTCTGCTTTATGGCATCTGCCAGATTCCACTCCACTAACGAAAGACCAAAACGCTACTTCTTAATTTTTGTCAGTCTCCAAAACAAAGATGCACCGGAGAAGATATAGTCTCAGCACTAAAGTGAGTCACTTAATAAAAACAATGATTCATGGAAAAAAACAAACCCAGCTGTGGGAGAATAATTATTGACAGAGCAGCTGCCTTGGACTGGAGCAAAACGAGGATCCTGGGATGCAGTTATTGAGAGAGCAAAATAAAAATCACTCCGTGTATGACTCCTGGGGAAGAAATGAAGCCAGATGTACACAAAGTACAGTTTATTTATTTAGTTATTTTTAAGTAGGCTCCATGCCCAGTGTGGAGCTCAACATAGGGCTTGAACTCATGACCCTGAGATCAAGACCTGAGCTGAGGTCAAGAGTCGGATGCTCAATAGACTGAGCCATCCGGATGCCCCCTTATTTTCTTAAAGTAAACTCTACCCCTGATGTGGGGCTTGAACTCACCACCCTGGGATTAATAGTTGCATGCTCTACTGACTGAGCCAGCCAGGTGCCCCCAAAATACAGTTTACATAGTAGAATCTTTCAGTGTTTTTCAAAAAGGAAAGGAATGATCATAAAAATGCATTAAAAGTTCATTGCTTATCTCAAGGCAAAGACTTGGACTACTCTAACTTAAACATGAATTTTGGATTTTTCTTTTATGAAAAGTTTCATGTTTCAAATTTACTGGCCTTCGCAGCGATGACAATAGCTCTCAGTAATGTGCTCCCAGCAGATCCGTCATAACACACACACACACACACACACACACTCTGCACTTTGTGGAGGAAGGGCCAATTTATCAGAGAATGGTACAAAAATGACTTTTTGACAAATTTTTGCTAGGGGGAGGGCATTATAAAAAATGGACGTTTGGAATATTTCTAGTATTACATGGTTGGGTGCTACATAAGAGCTCTTACATCTGCAAACTTAAATAAGTGGGAAATAGAATTTTCTAATCTGTTTAAAAATCCTCCAAACAGGGGCACCTGGGTGGCTCAGTCGGGTCATGATCCCGGAGTCCAGGGATTGAGCCCCACATCGGGCTCCCTGCTCAGCAGGGAGTCTGCTTCTCCCTGGCCTCCTCACCCTACTCTTGTGCTGTTTCTCACTCTCTCTCTCAAATAAATAACTAAAATCTTTAAAAAAATAGAAATCTTCCCAACAAAGAATTTAAATGGATTTTTTTTTGAATTTTGAATTTTAATTTTAATTTTTTTAAACGGATTTTTGACCTACTTGTTAATTACATAAAAATATGAACCTTTTTCGTTTGTCAGGACAATTAGTAGACATTGCGGAAAACGAAACTTTCTTTAGTCAAAATCCGATATTTGGCCTTGACCTCTGCTCATCTTACAGAGAGACTACCAGACATCGGTGTCCTGTGACAATAAAACACCTCTTTCTAACAAATTGTCTTACACACGCGCTCACACACACACACATGCACACGCACACGCACCCCAAACTGGAGCCTCATGGAAGCCTCTAGATCCAACTCTCGATTTATAGGAAAAGTAGAGCCCAAAGGCACGCACTAAAGTCTATCCAGAGGATACAGTCAATGCACTCCAACAGCAGAACACTCTTGGGACAAATGGCCACGTTTCTCCAACAAATTGCAAAGGCAGGGGGCAGGGCATGTTATGCATTGAACTTGTCCCCCCAAACTCATAAGTAGAAGCCCTCACCCCCCATCGTGACTGCATTGGGAGATGGGACCTGTGAGGAGGTGATTAAGGTTCCATGAGGTCGCAGGGTGGGACACAGCGGGAAGGGGGCTATCTAGAAACCAGGAAGAGAGACCTTACCTGAAACTAACCCCATTGAGCCTCGATCTCGGACTTCCAACCTTCAGAAGGGTCAGCAAATGTGGTATTCTGTTCCTGCAGCCCAGGCCGACTCACACAGAAGAGGGGCTGGGGTGGGGCTGCGCTGGGGAGGGTGGGAGATGAAGGGGGACCCTCCAGACTTAGAGACACTTAAACCCATATTAGTCAGTTACGTGTATTTTACCACGTTAGAAATAACTAAAGCAAAAACCGTATCAATTAACCTGATTAATTCTCATCACCATCGTCTTACACAATTTATGATACGTGTGAGATAATGAGATATTTGAACACACTGGATATTGGAGGATAGTAAGGAATTCTTATTTTTAGATGTGATGTTGCGGTTGGTGTGCGTGTTTAAAAGGGTCCTGATTGGAGAGCTATAGATAGAATCATTTGCAGGTGAAATGGTGTGATGGTTGGGGTTTGTTGTAATGTGATGGGGGTCGCTTGGCTGGCTCCGTGATAGAGCATGTGGCTCTCAATCTCAGGTCAGGTTCGTGAGTTCAAGCCCCATGTTCAGCGTGGAGCCCACTGGGAAAAAAAAAAAAAAAAAGAATATCGTGGGAACGAGGGAATGAATGGCTGGAGGTCGACAGTAGGGCTGGGGGTTGGGTCAGATGGAGCTTCCTTATACTCCTCTGTCTAATTTTGAATATGTTCACAATTCTGCATAATGCAGAATTTAAAAAAAAAAAAGAAAGTTAAGCCCAAGGTAATCAAGAACTTTCATGTAATGGTAGATGGAATTGACAAAAAAAATTGTACCGTGGTTAGCTGGTCTTAGCAAGGATGTTCTTCCCTTACACCTACGTGTCCGGATCAGGAGTCTTCCCCAGCTGTCAAGGACAATAGGGCCGAGCGTTGAAATGACCTGAATTGCTTGGAATAACTCTATAAAAGCATTAAGCCAAGATTTGGAAAAGATGAAGTACATTACTATATTTCTTATTAAAATATTAATACTGTTTAAGAGAGCCAACATATTTTTGTATGAGCTGTGAAAAAAAGAAAATGCAAATTGCTTTTTAACAACACTATTTACTGGGGTAGGGGCGCCTGGGTGACTCAGTCCATTAAGAGTCCGACTCCTGATTTCAGCTCAGGTCTCGATCTCAGGGTCGTAAGTTCAAGCCCCATGTTGGGCTCAACACTGGACTGGAGTCTACATAAAAAAGAAATACTATTTATTTTATCCCACTTTTTAAACTTAATTTTTTTGTGGGTTGTACAATATGTCATTTTAATACGGTCAACGGTTTCCTCTAAGACATGCCCCAGGGAGGGCAGGAGCCCACGGTGCCACTCTTCTAGAACAGTGGGTCAGGCTGCCTGGCCGTCGGCCATCAGTGTGAAGGCTTTGGGGCGCTGTCCAAAGCCTGACCTCACTCCACGGCTGGGATCAGCGCTATCTCCCACCCCTCTGCTCAGGCAGTTGGGTGTGGGTATAAACAACCATTCCCCTTTCCACTCCCTTTCCACTGTGTCTTTAGCATAGGGACACACACCTTAATCTCCTGCCCGAACCCCGGATCAGGTAGAACTAACAGAGGGTCCAGCCCCAGGTCGAGCTCAGGTTCTCCTGGTTGTGGAAACAAGACAAGGATGCTGCTTTTGCCACTTCTCCATATAGTGCTGGCCGACGTAGCCAGAGCAGCTAGGCAAGAACCAGAAATCCAAAGCATCCACATTGGAAAGGAAGAAGTAAAACTATCTGTTTGCAGATGACGTGCTCTTACACATAGAGAACCCTCAAGAAGCCACACACACACACACACACACACACTGTTAGCGCCAATAAATGAATTCAGCAAAGTTGTACAACACAAAAGGAACATACAAGCATCCGTTGTGTTTCTATACACTCGCAATTAACAATCTGGAAAGGAAATAAAGAAATCGGTAATTTATTTATAACAGCATGAAAAGAAGAAAACACTTAGGAATACCTTTAGGAACAAGCAGATGCTTCGCTGAGTGCGAGCCTGACCTATAACTCAATTTCGGGACCCTGAGATCATGACCTGAACTGAAACCAAGAGTCAGATGTTTAACAAACTGAGCCACCCAGGCACCCCATGGTCAACTGAGTTTTGACGAGGATGCCAAGACCATTCTGGGAAAACTGGTTCTCCACATGCCAAAGAGTTAAGCTGGACCTTTACCTCACACTATATACAAAAATTAACTCAAAATGGATTTAAGACCTAAATTTAAGAGCCAAAACTAGAAAACTCTCAGAACAAAATGCAAGAGAAAATCTGCCTCACCTTGGATTTGGCAATGGTTTCTTAAAAGACACCAAATGCATAGGCAACAAAAGAAAAAAAAACAGATAAACCGAGCTTCATTAAAATTAGAACCTTTCGTGCATCAAAGGACATTATCAAGAGAGTGAAAAGACAACTCAGAATGAAAGAAAATATTTGCAAATCACATATCTGATTGTGGATTTCATATCCAGAATATATATAAGAACCCTTATAACTCAATTTATTATTATTTTTCAAGCAGGCTCCATGCTCAGTGTGGGGCTTGAACTCATGACCTTGAGATCAAGAGTCATGTGCTCTACGGTCTGAGCCAGCCAGGCACCCCTAAGAACACTTATAACTCAACAACAAAAAGACAAGCCACTCAGTTTTAAAATGGGTAGAGGACTTGAATGGACAGTCTCCCAAAAAAGATATACAGATGGCCAATAAGTGCATGAGAAGATGCTCATCTTTGGTCATTATGGAAATGCCAATCAAAACCCCAATGAGTTTGCCACTTCACATCTACTAGGATGGCTATAATTAAAAAAATGGAAAATAACAAGTGTTGGTAAGGACGTAGAGAAATCAGAACTCTTGTAGATCGATGCAAAATGTTCCCATTTGCATTAAGAAAGAAAAAGGGGGTGGGGAGGCAGGTATGCCCTCCAGGTCACAAATTCAGGGGCTAGTAACACAACAGCTCCTGGAAGGCACCCAATTGGCATCTGTGGTTGCCATTCCTGGGAGGCTTACTGTTTTTAAAAAATTTATTTCGTTGTTTTTTAAAGTAATCTCTACACCCAACATAGGGCTTGAACTCACAACCCTGAGATCAAGAGCCACATGCTCTGCTGACTGAGCCAGCCAGGAGCCCCAAGGGAGACTTAACCTTTCATGGCATACTCTTTTGTTCTTTGAATTGTTCTTTCTTTTTTTAAAGATTTTATTAATTTATTTATTTGAGAGAAAGAGAGAGTATGAGAGGGGAGAGGTCAGAGGGAGAAGCAGACTTTCTGCTGAGCAGGGAGCCCGATGTGGGACTTGATCCCGGAACTCCAGGATCATGACCTGAGCTGAAGGCAGTTGCTTAACCAACTGAGCCACCCAGGTACCCGAAAATTGTTCTTTCTTCTTATATAAATAAGACATTTATTTTTTTCCAAAATTGCAAAAATTATATCCATCTGTCCATCCACCCTCCCATAAGTCCATTCACCCATCCATTCACCCATGTACCCATTCACCCACCCATCCACCATCCTTCCGTCCATCCATGCTCTCATCCATCCATTCTGTCCATCAATCCATCCTCCCTCCCTCCCATCTGTCCATTCATCCATCCATTCATCCATCCATCCTTCCATCTATCCATCCACTATCCATCCTTCCTTTCTTCCATTCATCCATCCATCCATCCAT
>CM052892.1:3519146-3581997 GCA_028534135.1 Potos flavus
TTTCTTCCATTCATCCATCCATCCATCCATCCATTCTGTCCATCAGTCCATTTTCCCTCCCTCCCATCTGTCCATTCACCCATCCATTCACCCATGTACCCATTCATCCACTCATCCATCATCCTTCCATCCATCCATTCTGTCCATCAATCCATCTCCCTCCCTCCCATCTGTCCATTCATCCATCCATTCATCCATCCATCCTTCCATCTATCCATCCACTATTCATCCTTCCTTTCTTCCATTCATCCATCCATCCATCCATCCATCCATCCATCCATCCATCCATCCTGTCCATCAGTCCATTCTCCCTCCCTCCCATCTGTCCATTCATCCATCCATCCACCCATCCATCATACAAATACTTGTCAAACACCATGTTCAGACCCTATTCTAGGCACTGGGGACAGAGCAGAGAACAAAATAGACAGAAATCCCTGCCTGCACAGAGCTGGCATCCGGGAAGGGGAGACAGACAGTGAACAAAGACACAGAGAAGCCCGCGATGTCAGGTGGTGACAGGTGTAAAGACACAGGCAGGTGGTGGCAGAGCTGCTGGCCAGGACTCTCGGCTGCACTTGAGCTGAGCCCTGATTCAAGGGACGTTTGAGCCTTATGAAAATCTAGAGTAAGGACAAGTGAAAAAGCTCTAGGTTGGGACTTTGCTTTCCTTTATTTTTTTCTTTGTTAACTTTGAAACTATTTTTTTTTTTTTAAAGATTGATTTATTCATTTGAGAGAGAGAGAGAGAGGGAGGGAGAGAGAGAGAGAGAGACTTTCAAGCAAACTCCATGCTGACCACGGAGCCCGATGTCGGGCTGGATCCCAGGATCCCGGTATCATGACCCGAGCCTAAACTAAGAGTCAGATGCTTAACCCACTGAGCCACCCACGTGCCCCCCTCACAGCCTTTTAAACATACTCCCTGTCCTCAGCGCACCGAAGGGCCCGTACTGGTGGTCTGGGTGTGCTTTACGACAAAGTACCACAAACCAGGTGGGCTAGAAAACCAGGAATGGATCGTCTCACGGTTCTGGGGCCGGCAGTCTGAACTCGAGGTGTTGGCGGGTCGCGCTCCCTCCAAGGCGCCAGGGAAGGAACTGCGCCAGGCCTCTTGGGCTCCTGCATGCCTGGCTCCAATCCTCCAATCCCTGGTCCTCACATGGCGTCCCCTCCTCTTCACGTCTTCTCCTCTCTGTGTGCATCTGGTTCTGTGTCCCCATCTCTCCTTTCTATAAGGACAATGTCATATGGGGTCAGGGCCCACCCTAACGACCTCGTCCTAACTGGATCACCTCTGTAGAAAGCCCATCTCCAAATGAGGTCACATCCTCAGGTTCCGGGGGGTTAGAGCCCCTGCGTATCTTTTGTAGGGGAGCAGATTCCTGCCGCAGCTGCCGTAAGCAAAGACAACCCCGCAGCAACAGTCCCGTCGAGCCCTCAGCTCCCGGAGCTTTGCCTTCGCCACCTGCCTTCCTGGGGCGAAAGGCCGGAGGCCCCATCCACCACTTCGACCCCAGGCTGAGTCTGCGGTGGGGGCTCGAGGGGGAAGGGCCCTTTCTGCGCCCCCCGCCTGGGCTGGCCAGGGGTCCCCTGCAGCACACAGGGCGCGGGGGTCCAGACTAGCGGGAGACGGGGCTGGGGAGCAGTGAAGCCCACACAACCTGGGCCTGGGGCCCCTGCAATAACTACCTTTGCCCACTAGAGGGCACTGTGGGACAGAAACCCAGTCCAGGCCAGCCGGACACCAGCACCTGAGGCCATGGGGACATGGGGGACGGGTGAGAAGGAGCTATCATTCCCTAGACGGGCCTTCTGTGACAACTGCCTCCTTGGGTCCTCCCCGCAGATCCAGGACTAAGTGCTCTTCGGGACCCCCACTTTACAGATTAAGAAACTAAGGCTCAGCGTTGTTCTATGATTTGTCCCAAGTCACCAAGTTGCAAGCAGGGGAGCTGGAGCACGAACTCAGTTCTGACCCCAGAACCTCACCTGTTGACCACCTGACCCCCGCCCCTATGCTCTTTGGCTCTGTCTTTCCTCCTGTGTCCCTTCCAGATGGTCTCCTTGACCTCAGTGAGATTTGCCCAGGCTTGCTCGCGGTGGGGAGGGGTCTCGAGAATTCACAGGAATCACTGCAGTGCGAGGCAGGGATGTTGGGGGGGGTGACAAGGGGGCCTGGGGAAGGAGCTGGGGACTTGAGGAGGGAGATCCCAGGCCACTGGGCTGGGAGTCCTCTTGCTCCGGCCCCTGGCAGAGCTGGGCCCCTGGGAACCTGCCAGGCTTATTAATATCCTGCTGAGTCAGGGGGGCTCTTGAGTTTCTGAATCACAAGACTCAGGGGCTGAGTGCGGCAGGAATATTCCTGACTCTGTCTCTCCCACCTGTCTCTCCCATCTGTGTTGCCCACATCAGGCTGGAAGTCCCACAGCTCTGAGTTGCCCTGTGGCTTGGGGACAAGTGTCCTGACTGTGGAGACAAGACCCCCCCCCCCACCAAGGGGTGGAGTCAGGCAGCGTTCGTAAATGGCCTGGCCCACAGGAGGGGCGAAGAAGCAGGAGCTCTTCTTCCAGAGAATGCTTTCCTGGGGGGGGGGGGGGGCTTACTTTGCACTCAGCCCTGTCCCGGTCGCTGGGGGGGCCCGCAGCGGGGGCAGCTCGGTCAGGCAGCTCTGGGCCTGCCCACACGGGGCCCCCAGCCAGCAGCCACAGCCGGGGACTGACGGAAGCTGGTCTTACCCTGAGGTCTCCTGGACACTTGGAGCTGGGTCCCGGGGTCCCTGGCCGAAGGGAAGGGCACCAGAATTCGGGGAGGGGATGTGGTGGTGACCACGACAGCAGAGGGGGCCAGACGGCAAAGGACAAAATAAGGCAGATACACCAAAAGACAACGGCCCAGGAGGGAGGCAGGCAGGCGGAGCAAAGATCATCTGGGACCACCCGGCCCTCCGACTTCCCAAGTCACGGTCTAAAAAATGTTTACCGAGGGCGTCCCAGGCTCCGGGGCCTGGCCCGAGATACCTGTGTCACCGACTCAGCTCCTCAGGTCTATTCTCCATTTTACAGATGAGGACGCTGAGGCCCACAAGGCACAGTCACAGGCCACTAAGTGACAGAGCCAGGCCTCCAGGCCAGGTGTGGCTGATTCCTGAGTCCTCATTCTTTTTTTTTTTTTAAGATTTTATTTATTTATTTAGAGAGCACATGTGAGCAGGGGGAGGGGCAGAGGGAGAGGGAGAATCTCAAGCAGACTCCCCACTGAGCGCAGAGCCGAGTGTGGGGCTCGATCTCAGAACCCTGAGATCACCACCTGCACCGAAGCCGAGAGGCGGACGCTTAACCGACCAGGCCACCCAGGCGCCCCGCCATTTCCCCCTTTTAACCGCCTCCCGCGCCCAGGCTGCGCGCCCCGCGTGGCAATTCTGCCACGGTGACCTCCCCTCCACAAAGCTTGCCTTGGTGGGGGCTGCGGCTCTGAGGCCCTGCCGACCGAGCCCTTATCGGCCAGCTCCCGGGGTCCCAGAGCCCCGGCCAGGCAGCCACCGCCCCAGCCTCTCACAAGTCCCGTTATCAGGGCACGCATTCCAACCGGGCCTCTCCCCGAGGAGGGGAAGATAAAGCCGGCCACTTTCCGGCCCGTCTTCAGATTGTTGTCAAGTGGCGAGGGGCTCCTCTGGGGGCCGGAAGGGGATTACGGAAACAGGAAGATGCGGCATTCTGCTGGTTTCTACAGCCAGCTTGGGAAAACACCAGGGGCTTGGCCGATCGGCCCTCGCGCCTAGAACCCGATCCTTCCCGGGGGGGGACCCCAGGCTGGGGTGCCGAGCGGGGAAGGACAACTGCTTCCTTGGAAGCTCCGGGGCCTGAAAAGCCAGGACGTGGCTGGTGAAGAGGGCCGGGTCTCAGCCAGAGGCTGGCGGATTCTTCTGGAAGGGTCTCAAAGCACCCACCTTCACGTGGCTGCCTGCCTCGTGCAGTCTCGAGATTCTCATCCCTCAATTACTGATACTGCAAGTCTCACCTCTTGGGGCTGCGGGGTAAAAACATGGCAGTGTGTGTAATGGGCACCCGGCCAGCATGGCCGGAAAGCTCTCTGCGGGCCTCGCAGGCACATTTACTCAGAACTAGCCAAGTGGTAGGCACACGCCGACCTCTCTGCTTGGATAACTCCAGGAATAAGACATAATGGTTATACCCACGGCGCGGATGAAGAAAACAAGATCTAGACTAAGAACCGGCTTGTCCGGGGTCACACAGCTCTAAGGAAGAACTGGGGTTGGATCCCAGTTGGCCTACATACAGAGGTCAAGGGCATACCACGAGGAAGCGGGTAGAAAGGAGCGATCAGGAAAGGACAGAGTTAAAAGGCCAATGGGGCTGGGGGTTGCCTTGCTGGCTCAGTCAGTGGAGCGTGCAGACTCCTGATCCTGGAGTTGTGAGTTCGAGCCCCACATCGGGGGTAGAGATTACTTAAAAATAAAATCTTAAAAAAAAAAAAGAAAAGCAAATAGTACTTCTAGAAGTGAAAAATATATTTCAGGGGCGCCTGAGTGGCTCAGGTCACTTAAGCATCTGCCTTCGGCTCAGGTCATGATCCCGGGGTCCTAGGATCGTGCCCTGCATCGGGGCTCCCTGCTCAGCGGGGAGCCTGCTTCTGCCTCTGCCTGCCGCTCCCCCTGCTTGTGTTCTCTCTCTGACAATAAATAAAAATCTTAAGAAAAAAAAAGAAAGAAAAATATATTTCAGATAGAATGACTGTCAATTGACTAGATTTGAAATAAAAGTGAAGCAAAGATATATGGGAGTTTTTTCTCAGAATGCGAAGTAGAGAGGGAGGAGGGGGAAGCTGATGAGACGAGAGTCAGGGGGGCTGGAGTGAGCAGTGAGGACTTCACATTCGCAGCTGAACGCACCACGGGAGTTTCCCTGCCACCTGCCGGAAGGAAACATTTCAGGAAGAAGGAAGATGATGGGATGACAGAAGATCCAGGGAGGAAGCGTAAAGAAAGCAGGAACGGTGTGAGGAAGGGAAACAGACAGGCGTGGACAAGGGTTTCCTCTGGGGCTTCGACCAAGAGACATGCCCGACTGGCCGGACGACCCCGGAAAGCAGGTGGGGGGCGGCTTAAAGCTGCGGGCTGGGTGTTGTTTCGGAGGGAGACTGGCCTCTGCCAGGGTTAGACTTCAAGCCAGCTACGCACGCTAGCGTTTGAGCAGCGGCAAGTAAAGCAACAGAAATAGTATGTATTTCAAATCTGAGAGCAAGAGAAGTGAAAAGAAAAAAATCCCAAAAACTCAACTCAAAAAGGGATAAGAGGGGCGCCTGGGTACCTCAGTCAGTAGATCACGTGACTATCAATCTCGGGGTCCTGAGTTCGAGCCCCACGTTGCGGGGAGACATCACATAAATAAATAAAAACTTAAAGGAAAAAAAGGGATGAGGAAGGAGGAAAAGAAACAGGAAATGTAGAACATATAGAAAAAGAAACATAAGATGATAGAAGCAAGTCCAAATATATCCACAGTAACAGTACGCACGAGTAGACTAAACTCAGCAGTGAAAAGAGTTTCGGGTTGGGTAGGAAAAATATCCAGACAGATGAAGTTTAGAAAGGATCCACTGAGGGGTGCCTGGGTGGCTATTTGGTTGGGCGCCGAACTCTTGATTTTGGTTCGTGTCATGATTCCAGGGTCCTGGGACCGAGCCTTATGTCAGGGTCTGTGCTCAGCGTGGAGTCTGCTTGTCCCTCTCCCTCTGCTCCTCCCCCTGCTCGTGCTCTCTCTCTCAAATAAATAAATAAAATCTTTAAATACAAATGAAAGTCTTTTATTTAAAAAAAAAAAATATATATATATATATATATATAAAGGATCCACTGAAAGGTTAAAGGATCCAGAAAGGTTAAAAATAAAAGGATGGGGGGGACGCCTGGGTGGCTCAGTTCGTTAAGTGTCTGCCTTCAGCTCAGGTCATGATCTCAGGGTCCTGGGATCGAGTCCTGTGTCGGGCTCCCTGCTCAGCAGGGAGTCTGCTTCTCCCTCTCCCTCTCCCCACAACTAGTGTGCGCGTGCACACGCTCTCTCTCAAAATAAATAAAATAAAATCCTTAAAAAAAATGTGTGGGATGCACAAAAATGATCCATCAAGGAAACTTTCAAGTTTAAATGCTTATATTAAAAGAAAGGCTGAGGGGCACCTGGCTGGCTCAGTCGGTGGAGCATGGGACTCCTGACCTCGGTGTTGTGAGTTTGAGTTGGGTAGAGAGATGACTTTAAAAAAAAAAAAAAAAAAAAAAAAGACGTCTAATGAAGTATAAGAATTAGGCAGAAAATGATGCCAGTTCATGAAAAGACAAATCAGAGATAATGTGTGCTAAAGATAAGGAGGTCTGGTAGCATAAAGATGCCAAGAAATGCAGGTCAGCCACCTCATGCTTCTGGGACCTTCTCTTTGTGAACCGAGCAGGTAAGGACAAAAGGAGCCAGCTTAGGGCGTCTGGGTAAGTGTCAGCTACAGTATCTTTGGTCGGCTTTTATCAGTGGGGGCTACCGTTATCATGCTTTTCTGGGGTAACCCAGACATGGAGACAGGGGCAGGAGGTTAATGTGGCTCCCCCTCCATTTCCTGGGGTGGGGGTCGGGGAACGAGGACTGGCCGAGGCTGTGAGCCTGCTCAGCCCCCCTCTGGTTAAAGCCCGTGCCCTTCATTTCCATGACCGTTCGGACAGCCTCCTGTCTGCGCCTGACTGTGTTGGTTACAAGTAACAGAAATCCCGCTCCCCCTCCCCGCCCCGCGCTGCAAAGAGACTTGATCCACTCACCCACCAGAGATGCCCAAGGACTGAAACTCCGACACAGCCAACTCTCAAACCAACCTCATTCATCCCACTAGAGATGCTGACGCCAAGGTCCTGAGCAGTCAGGAGACTTGCCCAATGTCGCGCAGACCCTGATGGGAAGCTGGCATGGCAGCCTCGGCCCGCTGACCCAGAGCCTGGTTTGGGTTCATCTGCAGGAGGAAACACCGCTGAATTAACACCCAGCGACTCCGGCAGCTACACGACTCGCAGGAGCAGAATAAACACGACCCAGTTTCCCTCCTCCTCGCCCACAGTGGGGTGGTAGAATTAGTGGTAGAATTAGGTACCCGGGCCTTCCTGAACCAGCCGGGGTGATGAATCTGGGACTCTTGTTAAAGGCGCAGAGGCTTGGGCCACACCCCAGCTGGACACCGCTGTTTTCCAGCTGAGGGACCTGGAGGTCAGGGTTGCTAGTTCTCAACTTGGCTGCCCTGGACTCACCTGGGGAACTTGGAAAAAAATCACCCTGTGGAGACCACACCCAAGCCAATGACATCCTAACCTCTGCAGGTGGGTTTCCTTATTCTTTTAAATAATTGAAAGGCATGGCTCTGCCCTATTCTCCCGCCCTAAGAGAGCCCACCTGCTTCCAGGGACCTTTTACTTCTGTCCGGCAGCATGATCTTGCTCTCAGCACGGCAGGCTGTGAACCAGCACAGGGGAGGGCCGCTCAGCACACTTCAGGTTTGTGAACAAGGGAAGGGCAGATGATATGGACAGGTAACTCGCAAAGAAGAAAAACAAATGCAACAGCTAACAGCACCTGAAAAAACGTTCGGTCTTTGGATGAACTTGCCGGGGCTGCCGCTGCAAAATCCCCCACGCAGGCTGTCTTAAACAACAGAAATACTCACTGTTGAACAGAAGTAACAATAGTACACGTACCATATTTCATTTCTAACCTTAGAGGGAAGACCGGGAATGTTTCCCCATTTATCAGGCCAAGGTAATTCCCCTCCATCTCTGAATTGCCAAGAAGTTGTTAGCGTGAGTTTATGTTGCACTCTTACAAATACAAGATCCTTCAGCATCTGTGAAGATGATCCTGTGGTTTTCACTGCTTTAATCAGTTAAAGTGTCAAATGACACTGATTGATTTTTCTAATAGTAAACCATCCCTTGCAGTCTTGGGGTAGAACTAATTCCATCATGTATACGATTCATTTTTAGACACTGTAGTATTCAGCTGATGTTTTAGTTGTATTTGTTTTATGTTTTACCTTTACATTCGTGAGTGAAATGTGTCTGTATTTTTCCTTTCTTGCACTGTTCTTGTCTGGTGTACTTATCCAGGTCAGACTGGCCCAGTAGAGAGAGTCCCTCCTCATCTGTTCTCTGGAGTAGTTTACTTACTAGAAGGATCTGCTCCTTAGAGGTGTGGTAGGGTTCACCTGTCACTCATCCAATCCTGGCATTGTCTGTCGTGGTTCCATTCCTTAACACGATCCTTGAATAAAAGAATATTTAATTTTCTCATACTCCTTGATGGTTAGAGTCAAGCGTTCTACTTCTCGGGCCCATTTTGGTATAATTCTTTTATCCTACTAGACAAAGGGTAAGTTGATGAAATTTCTCTAGTGATCCATTTGGTAACACTCACCAAAAACCTTTTATTTTTTTAAAGATTTATTTATGGGGCACCTGGGTGGCTCAGTGGGTTTAAGCCTCTGCCTTCGGCTCGGGTCATGATCTCAGGGTCCTAGGATCAAGCCCCGCATCGGGCTCCCTGCTCCTCGGGAAGCTTGCTTCTGCCTCTTCCTCTGCCCGCTGCTCCCCCTGCTTGTGCTCTCTCTCTCTCTTTCTGTCAAATAAATGAACAAATCTTTAAAAAAAATATTTATTTATTTGACAGAGAGAGAGAGGGAGGAAGGGGGTAGGGGGAGGGGCAGCGGGGAGAGAGACAAGCAGACCCCCCACTGGGTAGGGCCCCTGACGATGCCGGGCTGGATCCCAGGACCTTGAGATCATGACCTGAGCTGAAATCAAGAGTTGGATGCCCAACCAACCGCACCACCCAGGTGCCCCACCACCGAAAAACTTTTAAAGAAATGTACACACACACATGCACACTCCCTCCTGGGTACAACAATTCCACTGGTTGGAATTTAACCCAAAAGCCAACGGTGCAGGGGCGCCTGGGTGGCTCAGTCATTAAGCCTCTGCCTTCGGCTCAGGTTATCATCCCAGGGTCCTGGGATCGAGCCCCACATTGGGCTCCCTGCTCAATGGGTAGCCTGCTTTTCCCTCTCCCTGTGCTGTTTCCTTTGCTTGTGATCACTCTCTCTCTCTCAAATAAATAAATAAAATCTTAAAAAAAAAACAGTGCAAAGAGGTGCAGACAAGGGTTGTAACTGCATAACTCATATTTACAGTAAACCTGGGAATCTACTTTAATACCCATTCAAATGGCTACATTGCAAATGCAGGGGCTTGTGGGCAGGGAGGTGGAGACATGGGGCTCCTGACATCCCGCCGGCGGGATTGTAAATGGTGCAGCTACTGTGGAAAACAGGTAGGTGGCAGTTCCTCCAAAAGTTACACACAGAATTTCCCTGTGCCCCAGCCGTTCCACTCCCAGGTGTGCGCCTCGAAATGACGGCAGGGACTCAACAAACACTCATGCACGAATGTTCACGGCAGCACCGTTCACGACAGCCGGAGAATGCAAACGACCCAAATGTCCACCAAAGGCTGGATGGATAGACAAAACGTGGTCCTGCCACGCAATGGGATATTACTCAGCCGTAAAAGGGAATGGAGTTCTGACACGGGCTACTTCGAAGACACAAAAGTCACACATCATATGATTCTCTCTGCACGTGTCCGGAAGTGGCAGATCCACAGGGACAGAAGGCAGACTGGTAGATTCCAGGAACTGGGACAAGGGAGGACAGGAGCTCACAGAGAAGTAGGCATGGGGTTTAATTTTGGAGTGATGAAAAGGGTTTGGAACAACCTCGTATACTGAGTACCACCAAATTGTACACTTTAAATCGGCTAATCGTATGTGGTATGTGAATTTCACCTCAATTAATAAAACAAACTGATATATATCTATGGCTTTTCCATATAAGGGATCACCACGAGGCTGTAATATGTCAAGAGGTAAATATTTAATTATTGATGCAGGAAGATATTCCCAATATGTCAGTAAATGAAAAAAGCAGGTCTCAAAACTATAGTGTTTAACTGCTTTTTTTGGTCAAAATACATCATACTTTTATGAATGCATAAAAAATGTCTCAAAGGAAAAACCAAAAAATGTTCGCTTTTGGCTTTCCTCGACGTGCTCATTTTTAAATAATGAACATGCATTCTTATGTAACCAAAAAACAGGCTAACTGGGGAAAGAGATGCTTTCTGAAATTTACCCCATTCTCTGTGAGGCTCTCAGGAGACTCTCAGCACATCTGCTGGCCCGGGGCTCCGGACTAGACTTCCTCTCTTATAGACGGGGGTGGGGTGGGGGTGCGGTAGGCGGGGCAGGTCTGGGTCTACCCCGGGGACCCCTCTTTCTGTGCCAAGGTCATCCTAGGACCTTGCTCACTACTGTCCCTCCACGCAAACCCTTCTGCATGAAGGATTGCAGCTGAGGAATGCGGGTTTCAAGACCCTTGCCCTGACTCTCCGGCCACCAGGGATGCCACATCGGATGGAGCAGAGGCCGCGCTGGGCCTCCAGAGGCTCCGATCCCATCTCTGACCCCCTCCCCCCCCCCGGAAGTCCCTCCCTGAGGCCAGGCCCAGGCTTTGGCTCTGGGTGGGGCTCTTCCCAGGGCTTGGCCGATGCTCCTGCCAGACCTCGCAGCTGGGCTGCTGGCGAGAGTCACTTTCTCAGGGTCCCAGCGAGCCCTGTGCTCCGGCTGGAAGGGCTCCCTCTCCCACCAGCGAGACTAGACCTGGGCCAGGCCCTTAGCCTCAGTAACAGGGGGGCCCGGAGTGGCCCCGCGGCCAGGAGAGCAGCGGCAGGGCCGATGACAAGACGCAGGAAGGTTTTAGAAATTTTGCCCGGGACCGGGCATGTCCTAGGCCAGGCCTGGGGACCCTACCATCCTCATGAGTAAGAGTGTGTACGTGTGTGCAGGAACGTATGCATGTTAGGGTGCCAAGATAAAATAGAGGACACCTAGCTGAATTTGAACTTGGAATAAATGAACAGTTTTTCAGTATAAGTACATCCCGAATATCGCACCTTGCATTTAGACTTGCTAAATCTGGCACAGCTGATCCGTGTGCCAGTGTTTGAGCGTGCACATTTGTGCAAGAGCACACAAATGCGTGTGTAGAAACATAGGCAAGGCCAGGTGTAGCGGGATCACTGAGTGTGAGCCCGTGCGTGTGCCATTTTCTACGTAAGCGTGCATATCCGTGTACGTGCGCGAATGGAACATCCGTGTTTCCAGGTTTGCACCTATGTATACTGTGGCCCGTGAGGCCTTAGGCACGGAAGTGTCTACAAACGCGCAGGTTCCCAAAGCGTGAAGCTGGAAGAAGCCAGCTTAGAGGTTTCCTGTGTGTGATTTCACACGGGAGGGAAACCAGGCTCGGCCCGCCAGCCGAGACTGCGTGTGTGCACACGTGCCTGTGTGCGGGGGCTCTGCGGGGCGTGGGGAGGGCGCTCTGAGCCCGTGCCAGGCACCCTGGTCCAGCAGCACCCCGGCCCCACAACAGCCCCTTATCATGAGGGGCATTTCACACCCGGGGCAGAGTTGGGGGGAGCGCGGCCGGGCCACCAGCCTCCGCCTGGACACGTGTGCTCACATGTGCATTACATAAACGCCATGGGCCACAGTGGCGGCCAGATGTTCAGTTCCCTCCTGGAGCCAGATGGCAGCTGATCCGGGAGTCCGCGCGTTTTTCTAACTCCTGCTATCCTGCCTCTTGCCCCTTCTGGAGTTTTCCACGGGCGGGTGGGGAAAGGGGCTGGGGACACGGGGATTTCGTGCAGAACGGGTTGCTCCTGCTTCCCCGGGCGGGGGGGCTCAGGATGCTGGGGTGGGCTCTGCCGAGATGCCAGTGCCCCCTGGGCAGCTCCTTGCACAGTGCTCATCCCACGCGGCCCGGAAGCGGCCCGGCCCCACCAGCAGGGTGGTGCAGGCCTGGGCCCAGCGCAGCGCTCCATGCTCCAGACCTGCCCCCAGCCTGGCGCGGGTCCCACTCTCCCCAGAGCCTTGCTCTTCCTGTGCTGATGGGTGAGAGCCAGCTGACCCGATAAACTCGCTGCATTCGCATCCCGGGGCCACGGATCAGGGGCTGCAACAACAGAAGCGTATTCACTCACGGTTCTAGAGGCCGGAAGTCCAAGGTCAAAGCGCCTTACCTTCTTCCCAGCTCTTCCCAGGGTCTTCCCTCTGTGTGTGTCCACGTCCAAATTTCCTCTTCTTGCGCAACCCCTGCCTTGCTGGGCTCGGGCCCACTCTCCTGACCTCCTTCTAACAGAATCACGTCCTTAAGGGCCTGGCTGCAAATACAGTCACATTCTGAGATGCTAGGGGTTAGGTCTAACCCGTATTTCTTTACAGGGGGCGGGGGCCGCAGTTTAGCCCGTAACACCCACGGCGGTGTGTTTCCTGGGGAGACTCCTTCCATCCCAGCCCCACCGTCGCCAGGTAGTCCTTGCTGGGGGGCTTCAGAAACCCCAACTTCCTGCCCCTGATTTTGACATATGACAACTTTATCGGGGGACAAGGAGACACTTCGAAGTTCCAGGTCAGGGGGACCCCTTCAATCCCGGCCACCAGCTCCTTCGGAAAGAGGGTTCGGACGACACGGAGGGGAACTTGACGGGGCCGGAGGGGTCCGTTCGTGGCCTGGAGCCTGGGAGCCGGGGGGCAGGGGGTGCAGTGCCCTGGGCCCTCGGTGTGGTCCTAACGGCCTCGCTGGGCCTCCGTGTCACCCTCTGTGCAGAGCTGCTGGGCTGGGTAATCCCAGAAACCTCGGATTTGACGGCTGGCGATTTTTCTGGAAGAGGGGCCGTGGGGCTACTGGCCACGGGCTAGGGGTGGGCCCGAGGGAGGGACCCAGGCCAGGCTCCCATCGCTGCCAGAACACACCACCGCGCGCTTTAGGGGCTGAAAGTGGCAGCAATTCATTGTCTTACCGCCTGGAGGGTCACAAGTCCACACCAGTCTCACGGAGGGGGAGGGGGGCGGCTACGATCAAGGTGTGGCAGGCCTGGTTCCTTCTAGAGCCTCCGGGGGAGCCTCCATTTCTTCCCCGGCTTCCAGAGGCCCTTCCTCCACCCCCGAGGCCACAGGCTGAGCCCCCCCGCACTGCACGCTCTGGGCTTTCGTCCCGCCCCTTCCACTTCCAAGGACGCTTGTGATTGCATTGGGCACACCTGGAGGACGGTTACGCTCCGTGTGTAGGGCCAGCTGGTGAGCAGCCTTGATCCCATCCGCTGTCTCGTTTCCCACCCAACGGAAGAGTTTCGGGTCCTGGGCATTTGGAAGCAGACGTCCCCGGGGGGCCGTTATTCCGTCCGTCACAGTGTGCCGCGTGCGTCACCCGTCCGTCCCCATGGCAGTGGGGACTTGTCATCGTCACCCTTGATTTATCTGCAGCTCTGCAGCGGTGATGACCCCCCGCCCCTGGGGAGTGGCAACGGGGCGGCTCACACCAGGGCTGCCTGGCTCCCAGCCCCTGCCCCCCGCCGCCTGGGCGTCGCTTCTGCTCCCCTTCCCATCTCTGGGAATGTCCCACGAGGAGAACGTCACAGACGTGTGCACCAAGAGGGAGCAAGTTTGCACGGGGGGGTGGGTTCCAGCGGAGAAAAGCTTCCAGAAGCCTGAGAAACCAGTACCCACTCAGAGACAGCTGGTTCAGAAAATGAATGCACGTTAGCTACACCGGAATTAATATTGAAAAATTTATAAAAAGGAGAAAGTGAATTTTGCAGGTGTGCAGCTGGCGGCCCCATGGGACGCTGGGGAAGCACCCAGAGACGTGTCCGTGACATCCGATGACACAGAACAGCAGATTATAAAACAATATGCATCATTCTGCTTGATTTGAAGTGTGTGCGTGTCCGTGTATGTGTGTGTGTGTGAGAATTTGGGTGGATGGGGTAGGGCACGGTAGCGTGCTGGGTAATCTCAAGGCAACGTGACAGCAAGATGATGGGTTAACTGGAAGGTTAATTTCTTCGTGCCTGCCTTTTCCGTTTTCCCGCGGCAGGACTCTAGATCCTTCGCCACAAGGGCACGTGGGTTTGGATACCGCACCGGCCCCTACGAGCGGCCCTCCCCGTCTCCCGCTAGCTCCCGAGTGGGGCCAGGGTGGCCGGCGCCCTGGACCCACGGGCTTGAGCTCTGGCCCGGGTCGGCACCTGTGTGCGTGCGTGTGCGCGCCGCTATGCCTCTGCGAGCACACGGAAGGGCTGCCGAGACGAGTCCCAGGGCCGCCTCTTCCCATGGTGGGGGTGCAGCCTTTGGGGGCCCCGAGCCTCTCCTTCGCCAGGTCCTCATTGTGACCGTGATGAAGCCTGGTGCTCTGGCCTTCTCCGAGGGTCCCCCCGAGTGCTGCCCCCAGAAGGCCAACTCCCAGTGCCTCTGTCACCCGTGAACTTGGACTTGAAGGTGCAGCCCCTCCCCAGGGCAGAGCAGCGGTGGCAGCAGCACGTTTTACAGGTGAGGGCACGGCCGCAGAGCCAGCAAGGTCTCTGCGTCCCAGCCACAGGCCCCGCCGCCCCCCCACCCCTCCCAGCAGCCCTGGTCCTCCCACCCAGCTCCCTCTCTCCGGGCGCCTTCCCCACGTCCTCCCCACCAGAGTGTACCGCCGTTGTGTCCTTTTTCCGAGGCTGGAGTGGGGTTCCTCCCTCTCACGGGACTTGAGCCACCGTGACCTTGGTCACAGCATCCCTGATGCCTTGCGGTTGCCATGGAGACGGGAGCAGGTGATCAGGGGGAACCTGTACTTCCCGCCACCGTGAGAGGTACTCACTGCCTCCGAGGCTCCTACGAGAGCTTTCTAGAAAGACCGCTCTCGCAGGGAAGGGGCACAGATCCTGCACTCCCCGCCCTGGCCTGCCCAGCCCCACACCGGGGTCCAGGCAAACCACGCTGGAAGCCAGCCCGCGCCGGGCCCACCGCGACATGGGCACACACCCACCTCCAGGTTCCGAGCTCCCAGCTGACACCGGACCATCCAAAGCCCGAAGCCTCGGTCCCCGAGTGCCCCGGGGACACGCCTGGGCCTCTCTGGGGACACGGTGGTCCAGGCAGCTCATTCTCCTTTGCCACCTTCAGGGTGCCAGGCCTAAGCTGGGGGCTCGGCCTCCCTTGCTCTAACGCTCACACCTGGGCAGGGCAAGCGTCATCCCCATTTTATAGAGGGGGAAACTGAGGCTCAGAGGGCTCAGAGACTCGTCAGGGCCAGAATTTGAAGCCAGACCTGTCTGACTCCCACGCGTGCACTCTTCTCAACACCACGCTGCCCAACCCAAGTCCAGCTTAGCCCTCCACCCACGTGACCTTGACAGAGGAAACCCAGGCGTGCCAAGCTCTGGCCCACACCTTTGGGGCCCGGCCACCTCGAGGAGACATGTCCTCAGGCCTTTTCCTTATGGCACCAGGAGACACTGAGGCCCAGGGCGGTCACCTTCTCCGTCAGAGAGGCTCTGCCCAGATCCCCCCCAACATGCGACGTCCCTGGCGTCCACACTCCCTCGGAGCCCTTGGTCGCAGCGACATCAGGGACGAGGCGCACATTCCTGTGGTTTGCGTCGCCTGGACGTTTGCAGACCTGCTCAGCCAGAGAAACGACCTTTGCAGGTTTCTGTGCTCACGATTCTCGCAGGCAGTGTCTGGATTCCTGTTCTGCCACGCTCCTGGAAGGGATCACCTCTGCCATGGTGGCTGGGCGTGGGGGAGGGGCAAGCTGGGTGGATGGGATGGGAGAGATGAGAAACCAGGAGGCGGGAGGGCACTGGGGGAATTCGGGACCAGCTCCGGCCCACAGGAGGAGCGAGTGGAAGGCCCTGGGGTCTGGGTCCAGCTGACGGTGGGGGAGGGGAAGGAAGGGCAGAGGCGGCGTCATATTGAGAGCTCCCGGGGCTTGATCCTGCCCTACCTGACATCCAGCCTGGGGCAGCGGCGGGGAGTCCAGCCGAGGCGGACTTCAGACAACATGGCAGCCCTCTGGCGCAGCGGGATTGGACTTTGTTTTTTTAAAAAGTGGTACACCTGAAACTAATGTAACATCGTGCATGGATTATATGCACAATGTATATGCACAATGTTCTTCTAGCCTGTAAAATATGGCCAAGTCCCTTCCTCTCCCTTTCCCTCCCCTCTCCTGCTCTCCCTTCCCCTCCCCTCCCCTGCCCTCTCACTTCCCCTCCCCTTCCCTCTCCTGCTCTCCCCCGCCCCCCTTCCTGTCGCCGGGAGTCAGATGTGAATTGAAGGGTCAACTCCACTGAGCGGTGGTTTCTGAGAGGTTAGGAAAGAGAAGCCTGAGCTCTGAGGGCTAAAGAAAAAATCACGCCTGTGCTACACAGACTCTCGGAGACATAGCAGAGGCCCAGTACTTCCCCGGTGACCCAAGCAGACAGACAGAGCGAGGAAACAGCACCAACATCCCTCATGGACACAGAAGCAAAAATCCTTAACAAAATCTTTAGACTATTTAGAAAGGGTGCTGTGTCTTGGCCCCTGCGGTTTGCCTCGGGACCATCCAGAAACCAGCTCTCAGGATTCACCGGAAATAAAGAGAGCAGTTATTCGAAGGGCATTCACAATACCCACGTGAGCACACGCGCGCAGTCTCCCTGTTCCATCGCTGGGGCTCTGGGAGCTGACCCCCAGCCACCCCTGCCCGCCCACATCCCCCCGGGCACTCTCCAGGAACAGTGGGGTGATGGCAGGTTCCCGAGGAATCGCAGCCCACCCCCTCCCCCTGCTCTGCTCTTGTGGGCCCCCTCGGAGGGGTCCATCCACGACGCCTGGGTGACATCCTTGAGCACAGACCTGCCAGGCTCCCACAGGGAGGGCACCCCTGCGTCACGCACGACCTCCCAGGGACCGCTGTCATCCCTATCGGACCGAGCAGTACATGGGGTCCCCGAGAGGGGATGTCAGCCCCGCCAGGAAGTGCTGGCATTGGCCGGAGCCTGGTCCCTGGCACCCGGTGTTCCTGACGCCCCCAGGAGGTGCCTACAGACAAGACTTCCCAGGGGCCTTTCCTCTGAACCATTTATCAGGCCCTTGGGATTCCATCAGCCCCCTCTAAGCCTTAGGGGGGCTGCTGAGAGCCCTCCATCCTTCAGAAACCCCTTCTCATCCTAAAGACTCCAGAGACGACCCCCCGCCCTCTGCAGATGGGGCCCCGGAGGGCAGCAGCCCATCCCCAGCCCAAAGCTGGGGTCCACCGTGGATGGCAGATTTCCAGGGCGGGGCGAGGTGAGGAGGAAGACACCCTCACTCCTTCTGCTCAGCGTCTCCTAAACTCGGCACCTGGGAGCATCCGGGGAAACGTGCAGAATGTATTTTAAAGACTCCAGAAGCAGCCAACGGCCCGGATCGGAAGTTGGGGCTTTTCGTCGTGGTGGCCCGGCCGGTTGGGTGCCCCGGAGCACCTTCAGGGGAAAGACAAGGCACAGATGTCCTGCCTCCCCAGCAGGGCAGGGAACCCTGGAGGCTCGAGAGAGAAGCCCCGGGGGTCCCGGGAGAGTGGGCGGGGGAGGGGGTGGGGTCCTGTCTGCAGGGGCCACCCCTCCGCCGGGTGTGGGGGGAACCACAGCCATCCAGCATGTGAGGATTCGGGTTCCCGGCAGCAGGAGGGCCAGGCCGGTGGAACATTCTGGGTCCGGAGACCCATCCCCCTCCATCATTGGCAGCTGGGTCCCTCTGCCGACGGCAGTGTGCCCTATCCCTACCCTGTCCCCACGGCCTGGCTGGGAGACGAAGGTGGTTCCCTCCCCCAAAGGGTCGTAGGTGTTATGGGTTGAACTGAGGCCTCCCCCAAAAGATATACTGCAGCCCTAACTCCCAGGACCTATGACCGTGACCTTATTTGGAAACAGGGTCTCTGCAGATGTGATCAAGACATCGGTTAAACCGAAGTCATACTGGAGGAGGGGAGCCCTGATCCCCTGTGACTGCTGTCCTCACAGCAGAGACCCAGCCGCAGGGGGAAGGTCCTGCCGGGGCAGAGGCAGACATGGAAAACTGTGGGGCCGTGGCCAGGATTCACCCAGGACCCCAGGTGCCCACAGAAGCCGGATGGGCAAGGCAGGACGGCCTCGCGGACCCCTTGATTTGGGGTCTCTGTTACCAGACCCGGGAGAGACTCAGTCTCGCAGGGGCTCTAGGCCGCTGGCATGTGGCCGCCACGGCAGCCCTGGGAAGCTGAGCCACTGTCCGTGGCGGCCACGTCGAGGAAGTGGCAGGGACGTGGGCATGGGCTGTGACGTGCCCTGGGCCTTCGTCTCATCCACACAACGGGCACGTCAACGGCCCCACTCAGACAGTTGATGTGAGGTGCTGAGCCCTCACACACTAAGTGCTTGCCCAGGGGACCCCGAGCCCCGGACCCAGCCTGACGCGTCTCCCCCCTACCCTGCACTCTGGGCGCAGCCATGTGGGGCTCCCTCTCATCTGTGAGAGGCACGGCGTCCTTGCCTGTACCCCCCCTGCCCTGAACACGCCTCCCCTCCTTCCGGGCTGGCCCCTGGCCTGAGCTCCCCGGGTGCCCCTCGTCATGGCTCTCCCCGGGCTCGCTCGTGTTGGCCTGATGGCTGGTCCCCTGGCTCAGGGGCCGGGACCCAGGGACACCTGAGGCTGGAGCGAGAGAGGGTCCAGGCCCCCAGGGGAGACCCTGACAGCGGCACCTTGGCAGCTTCCCAAACTGTTCGTGACTCAGGCCCTGGAACCCCAGAGGATGACCTCAGGGAGAACGACCCGCTGGCCTGGAAAGGTCCGGGAGCCCCTTGCCCCCTGACTACTTGCCACCCTGGCCCGTCTGGGGCTGCAGAAATCCCACCTTTGGATGTCAACGCAGACTGTCCTGCCCGGAAACATGCATGGCGCACGAGAGAGCACTCGGGAGAGGGTCCCCTCTGTATTGTCCTCTGTATCATCATCTGTATTGTCACATGAAATGCACAGCCACAATGGGGACTTGGAAACGACCTATCAGGTCACACGGAGTCCGGCCCCTGGGGGGCCAAAGCGGCACCGATGCCCGTGGCCAGGGGCTCTCCGCAGGCGGCACGTGACACCGGGCCTCCTCGGGCGCTGGGAGGGGCCCACTCGCGCCTTGGAACCCCTGGTTCCTGGCAGCATCTCCCAAAACGTGCTTGAGGAGAGAGTGGATCTTTGGGGATTCATAGCTGTTCCTCGAGAAAAGGGGTCTGCGGTCAAATAAGTTGAGGCAACATGGAGTTCAACGGGGTCTGACAGGAAGTCTTTCTACAGGACTTGTCAGAGCCTTTATGACAACCATGGCCCTTGTGAATGGCCAGCATGGGGGGCAGAGTATGCAGCATTCGCCAAGTTTATTTGACCACAAAACCCTTTTTTTCTTCCCAAAGCGTCTTGCAGGCCGGCATCCGGCAGGGCGCCCCTCGGGAAGGGCGGGCCTAAGCTATCGGCGACCGTTAATGGCAGTGGCACCTGTCGGGCGGCGGCTGGGGGTGTCTCGCCAGGCATCGTGCTGTGGCACAGGGGGCGCAGCCAAGCACTCAGCAGTCACGACGATGGAGGGACAGGCCAATGCCGGAGAACCCTGGTTCTCGCCTCCCGTCTCCAGGGCGGAAGCCAAGCCCAGCTGTCCCCCGGGTCCCCGGGCCCCCCCGGGTCCCGGAGCCGCGGGCGGGTGGCTCACCAGGCGGAGATGAGCATCTGGCAGGTGTTGGAGGACATCCAGACCAGTTCCACCAGGCGGAACTGGAAGTAGCCGATGATGAAGCCCGAGATGACGTCGGTGATGTGGTGGCGGCCGATCATCACGCGCGACAGGCCCACGCAGAAGGCCCAGAGCACCAGCAGGACCCGCAGGGGCACGGCCAGCACCAGGTGGCTGAGGAAGAACTTGGACACCATGGCCGCGCGGCTGGCGTGCCCGGCGGGGAAGGCGTAGATGTCCATGGTGAGGTAGTCCAGGAGGCTGGGGCTCGTCTCGAATGGGCCGCGCCTCCTGATGAGCTTCTGGACGCCAGCCACTGTCATGATGTCCAGGAGCAGAGCTGTAGGCGAGAGAGAGAGAGAGAGAGAGCCCGCGGGATGCTCAGTGTCCCCTCACGGCTCGGCACCCCCACCCGACGTGCTTTCTTCCTTCCAGCCACACTCACTCCTGAGCACGTTTCTGCCCCAGGGCCTTTGCCTGTGCTGTTCCTGCCACCTGGACGCCCTCTCCTGGGCCACGCACCAAGCCCTGGCGCTCTCTGCCCCGCCCGGACTTCTTCCTTACAGCGTTTCTCAGCCCAGACACATCACACATGTCTTAGCATTTCCGTTGTCTCTCTTCCCTGATGTCACAGGGGCTCCGAGAGGGTCCGGACCCAGTGTGTTCACAGTGCTCAGGAAAGGTGCTGCATGAGACAGCGGGTCATCGGGGGACATCGCTGGCCCCTGTGGGCCCCTCAGAGGGCCTGACCCACCACCCTGGCTGGTGATGGTTCTCGAAGGACCTCACTGAGGTCCCTGCCGTGTTAAGAGCAGCATGTTAACATCCCGGGGTTCTTATTAATCAATTAATTTATTTATTTATTTAAAAGATTTTATTTGAGAGAGAGAGAGAGCGCGCAAGCAAGCACGAATGGGGGGAAGGGGTAGAGGGAGAGG
This sequence comes from Potos flavus, assembly GCA_028534135.1. NCBI lineage: Eukaryota > Metazoa > Chordata > Mammalia > Carnivora > Procyonidae > Potos > Potos flavus. The sequence continues at coordinate 3,539,786 of CM052892.1, forward strand.
GAGAGCAGGCTCCCCAATGAGCAGGGAGCCCGACGCAGGGCTCGATCCCAGGACCCTGGGGTGATGACCTGAGCTGAAGGCAGATGCTTCACCGACTGAACCACCCAGATGCCCCCCCCTCCCTGTTCTTTAAAAGTTAAGGTGGAATTCATGTCACTTACAATGAACCACATTTTTTTTTTTTTTTTACAACGAACCACTTTAAAGTGCACAGTCTGGGGGCATTTAGTACCTTCCCAGGCCCGGGGAACCGTCACCTCCATCCAGTTGCAAAACATGCCGATCACCCTGGAAGCAGGTCCCACACCCAGTAAGCAAGCAGACCATCCTCCTCCCCGCAGCCCTCGCCGCCACTCATCCGCTTTCCATCTCGAGGGACATTTCATATACCGAGAATCATCCTCGTGGCCTTTCGTGGTGGCTTCTTCCACTCCCCATCAGCTACTGGAGACCCATCCCCGTGGCTCGGTCCGTTCCTCATTCCTAAGGCTGAATAATATTCCCCCGTCTGGACCTACCACCGCTCCTGTCTCCGTCCGTCTGTCCGCGGACGTCTGGGCGGCCGGCACCTCCTGGCTATTACGAATGTTTGTGTCTGAGTACGTGTCACCGCGTCCCCTGGAGACGCGACGTGTCCCTGGGAGGGACCATCACACCAGTTTCCGCAGCACCCAAACCCATCGTCCCCATGGTACGGAGGACAAGACAAAGCCTTGGAGATGGCAGCGTCCATCCCTGCGGCGCCTCCTTTCCGGAGGGTTCCACCCTTTCCCTCCCCCGCTGACTTATTCTCCCTCGTCCTTCAGGCCTCGGCATGAATGTCGCCTCCTCCAGGAAGCCTTCCCAGACCTCCGGATCTCCAGGTCAGGCCCCGAATGGCGCATTCCCAGCACACCACGTTTCTTCTCCACGTCACTCGCCCGGCTGCAGCCAAGGAACCCTCTGCCTGGTGAAATGCTCGGCATCGGCACCATCCCTCCATGGAGGGGGGAGCCGAGGCCACCTTGTTCACAGGTCTGTGCCCAGGGCCAGGCGCGAAATGGCATTCTCTAGATGTTAGTGGAGTCAGTGCCTGGGGTGAACGGCCGGGGGGGATGGGGGCAGTGAGCTCTTCTCCTGTTTGGGAGCACGGGGGAGACCTGGGTCTCCATCCATCCTGCCTCCCCCATCCGCTCCGTGCTGTGTGGCCTTGGAAAGAGTGCTCTGTCTCTCTGTGCTGTTAGAGGAAGGCACGGAGCCAAGGCGGCCGTGTCACCCGGCGGATCACGGCGGCATCCAGACAGCTAATGGGTGGGGGCATGGGGGTGGAATCTCTGAGGAAACCGTCCCCACCCTTAGAAAGGCCCTTGGAGACCCCTCTAGATCACAGCACCTGGAAATCCTTCTCCAGGTGACAGAGGAGACCAGGCGTCGTGGTGTGGTGGCCAGCCTTGCGAGCATCACAGAGACCGGGGTTTGCAGTCCGAGCCTGGAAGCCTCCTGGCTGTGCGACCTTGGACAAGTCACTTGACTTTCCTCACCAGGGTGATGAGATCACAGACACCTACCTCCTGGAGGAGGTCAGGCACAGGGGACCAGCCGTCCTAAGTGTGCCTGGGACAGAGGGGTTTCCCGGGACACGAGACCTTCAGGGCTCAAACAGGGACATCCCAGCAAACTGAGGCAAGTCGGTCCCCCCGACATGCCTGGCCCAGCAGGAGGGTCACCGCTATTTGATAATTCACAGCAGCCCGGCGCTGGGAGATCTTCTGGAAACTGCAGGGGCTTTCCAAATGGTTGGCCTACATCTGCTCTTGCTCAGATATGGAGAAAAATCCAACCAACTTTTGAAAAAAAAAAAAAATGACGCAGGAGGTATTCACTGTCAAAAGTTTGCAAATTAGAAAACAAGAGTAAAATTTTAAATCACCTGTAATCCCACCACCCAGAGGTCGCCGCCGTTCTAGACCCTTACCCATCTATCCATCCACGGACACAGATTTAATAACGTCGGTAACGTGCTCTACACATGGGTCTGTTACCTGCTTGGGAAAGTCACACCCCTGCACCCCACCCCCAGCCTGCATATTTGTTTAAAGGTCCCAGCATGGGAAGTTCAGAGTGCTCCCAAATCAACCCTGCGTTCCCTGGTTGGCGCAGAACTTCTTGGCCTTCCTGTTTACCCCCCCCCCCGCACCCCGGCTGCTCCCTGCTGTCCTGTCTCTGGGTTTGGGATCTGAACCCCTGCTCTCTCCCGGGCCTTCCCCTCTCCATCGCTGACATCTGCCCACCTTGGGAGGCGCCTGGCCAGCAAGGGAGGACGGGAGCAGGAAGCGGTGGATGAAGAGGCTGCGGGGCTGGGAGCCAGCTGGAACCTTCGGGAAGTCACGGTCCCAACAGGAGAAGAGGGACGGGGGACGGCCAGATCCCCAGGGCAGGTGGGAGCTGGAAGGGAGGGAGCTGACCCCTGGGGCTCTCGGCCTCAGGGAGCAGCAGAAGCAGGAGGCCAGGCGGGGTGGGGGGTGCAACTCGCAGCTTCCAGGATCGCGGCTGGGGTCAAGTTCTCCCTGCACTAATTAAGGACGAGTCCTTCCCTTTTCGGGACCTCGACCCGCTCACCTGTAACGGGCTTGTCACAGGACTCAGTGAGCTCCTCGGGGCCCGACAGACGTCGACGGCACTGCCACTGTTACTGTCCCGCAGTCCCAGCCGGCCTGACCCGGCGGCTGGCTAGCATCAAGCAGGTGCATCGGCGAAAGGGTTTCCTGTGAGGTCCCACCAGGGTCAGACTCACGTGGCCCCGGTTCTGTGACCTCCGTCACCTGGAGAGAAGTCGGAGCGTCCAGGGCCCGGGCTTCCCCGGTGCTGGGGGCAGTGGCCAGCCCCAGCCTGGGTGTCAAGTGGGCTGCTGGGGTCTGGGGGGGCTAACATGGACCAGGATCAGGGCCTGAGATGAAGCCGAATGGGACACTGGCCACTGGAAGACACGGTCGTCTATCCACCAGGTGACCAAGTTTCTCAGCCAAAAAACCAGGGCCCTTCAACTTGGCAAGTCGTTGCTGGTTGGAAATCTGCCTTCCCGGACAAGTGTGAGTCCTGGCAGAGGTGTCCGCAGCGGAAGGCAGGAGGGAGGGAGGCGGTTGGCACCTCCGGGCTGCCCAGTGGGTGCCCCAGGCTCGGGGTCCCACTCAGATTCGGCGGCTGAAGGCAAGAAAGGCTTGTGCCCCAATCTGCCCACGAGCCCCAGCTCTCCTCACGGGTGGTCGGGATCCCCAGGCCACGAACTGAGCCAGACCCACAGCCTCCACATTCTGTAGCGGCAGCAGAACATTTTTCCCCGCTGAAGGCACGCACAAAGGCTCGGTATGTGAACCAGATGACAGAGGCGGCCCGGTGGTGAAGCTGCCGGGGGGGCGGGGGCTGGCTCTGCGACCCTCCCCTGCCCTCCCACAGAGGCCTTGCGGCTGCCTGTGTCCCATGATTTAAAAACCCTGCATCTGGGCCTTTGGGAACCTGCTGCTATTTCTGGCTGGCTCTGTCCCTTGAGGCCATAATGAGGTAGAGACTCTACCCCACTGCCCCGTGCCCCTCGGAGACCGCTGGGCCACCCTGAGCCTTGTTCATTCATTCGCTTGACCTCCAGTTCTTGGCTAGGTCAGGCAGGGGCAGGCCTGGGGCTGGACACCCGGGCTGCAGAGTGCCATCCGGCCGAGGGGGCAGGCGGGCAGCAAGCACTTGACAAGTTCCTTTACAGGTGCAATGGGCCGGGGTCTCCCCCCCACCAGGCTGTGGCACTCCCGTCCCGGGCTGAGGCTCGGAAGCTGAATGCCTGCCCCGGGCCTCCCACTCCCCAGCCCCGCTCCTGCTGTCCCAACAGGGCCGGGGCGGCCCTCCCCTCCTCCAGCACCGTGGGCAGCCCTCCCCGTGACCGTGATTCTGACACCGTCAGCGCATAATCTAGGGCCCAGAAATAGAAGAAATGGCGCCATCACTCAGGGCTCCGTGAATTCTGCTCGCACGGCGCTGTCAAGTTCCCTGACCTACATTCCTCCTGGACTTGGAGGCCAGGGGGGCCCCTCGGGGAAGGTCCACTGGGCAGGACGCTTGGGGGCGGGGGGCAGGACAGTAGGCGAAGCCCGCTGCCCCCCCGCTCCGACAGCTAACCTGAGCAGGTGACCTCCTCCCCGGCCTCCACTCCCCGCTGTCAGCCAGGGCACACACCTGGACTCTGGAATGAGAGGCCAGCTTCAAGGGCAGCTGCTTGCGAATTGAGTGACCTCTGCACATCCCTCTGTCTGGGCCTCCCTCCCCTCGTTGACAAAATCCCGGAGGCTGCTCGGAGGGCTGCTCGGAGGAAGCGCTTCATGGACGGCGCCTGGGATAGGGTTTGGCCTCCCTCGCCACCTCTCATGCCTGTCCTGGTGGACATCTCCGCGCTCAGACCCTCTAAGCAAGCAGGACTCTGAGGGGCCTGGACCCCCAGGTGGGAAGCCCGGCCATTCCCAGGCCCTGCTACCCCGACGGCCTCCAGGCCTCCGAGCAGGACGAGACCCTGCCTCGGTGCCCTCTGTCCTCCCCCAAGCCTAGACCCTGGGGCCTGTGCTGCCCAAGGAACCAGGGGGCCACAGGGGTGCAGGGCCGAGGCAGAAACCAGAGTTTTCTTAGGAAAGAACAGGTATGGCGGGCATTTTGAATTGCCGGCTCCTCAGGTCTCCTGCCTGCCTGTGGCTGTGTGTGTGTGTGTGTGTGTGTGTGTGTGTGTGTATGTCTGCCTGGAGGCAGGGGAATGGCTGGGATGACCTCTCAAGGCCCCTGTGGGGCACCCACTGCTTTCCAGCCTTGGGGAATCAGACTGGGCAGGAGGTGGGAAGCAGGTGGCCGCGGCCTCAGGAAGGAGCAGAGCTGGGGGGTGGGGCATATGGGGGGCTCCCTGTCGGCTGCTGAGGGGACAGGTCGGTGGGCCGTGACTCTCACTGGCTGAGGCCAGTGGGGGGAGGGGGTCCCAGCTCTTCTGGCCCGGGGGTCGACCCCACCTCTCATCCCCCATTCCAGCTCCTTCAGGAGCTGGGGGACCAGCCCGCTGGGCAGCGTACATGGGCCTACGCTTTCTGAGGGGCATCTGGCCTCACACTTAGAAGCCTTTGCAACACGTCTCCCTTGACTCAGCTCTTCCGCCTGTAGGAGTATCTCCCCGGGAAATAGTTAGGGATGCGCACCAGGATTCACAGTCCAGAATAGCCACTGCAGCATTCTTCCTAACACTGAAAACCGCACCGACCCCGTGCCCTTGAGTGGGAGACGGATGGGACGCACTGTGGCCAAGTCTAGACATCGGTGCGCTCGGAGGCAGCGGCCAATGCCGAGGAGGGTGTGTATTTATAGCCACCGAGGGAGCGCGGTGAGGCTTTTTGTTAAGTGGGGAAGGACAAGCACCAAACAGGATTTATAGGAGGATGCCGTTCTTATAATATAAGAGGTAAGTGTGTTTACATGCAGAGAAAAGTCTGGAAGGCACCGGGCTGAATGGTACCAGTGCTTCTCTCTAGGTGGGAAGACGAGGGTGATTTTTATGGTCTTTTTGTAATTCTGCATTTAAATTTTTTCCTTACCTCAAACAGGCATGCCTTGGGCACATCTTTAAAAAGTTTTTTTTTACCGAGGCGCCAGGGCGCTGCCGTCAGTCAAGTCAAGCATGTGACTCTTGGTTTTGCTCAGGTCTTGATCTCGGGGGCATGAGGTCAAGCCCCACGTTGGGCTCTGTGCTGGGCGTGGAGCCTGCTTGAGGTTCTCTCTCTCCCTCTCCCTCTGCTCTTCCCTGCTCTCTCTCTCTTTCAAATAAATCGATCTTTTTTTTTTTTTTTTAAGATTTGTTTATTTATTTGAGACCGAGAGAGCTGGGAACAAGAGAGAGAGAGCGTGCGCCCAAGCAGGGGGAGGGGCAGAGGGAGAGAGAGAGAGCAGACTCCCCACTAAGGGCGGAGCCTGATGCAGGGCTCGATCCCAGGACCCTGAGATCCTGACCTGTGCCGAAATCAAGAGTCAGACGCTTAACCCACTGAGCCACCCAGGCGCCCTGCAGATAAATAAATCTTAAAAAAAAGTTATTTTTACAAAAGGAGAAATATTATATGACTGCACTTTTATGGGGTCCCTAGGATAGACAAACTCATAGAGACAGAAAGAAAGTAGGGGTTCCCAAGAACTGGGGGAAGGATGAGGACATTCTGCCAAGGGAAGTAAGTGAATGAGGAGTTTGTGACTACCGGGAAAGGAGTTTCACTTCAGGAAGATGGCAAAGTTCTGGAGGTGGACGGGGGTGACGGCTGCACACAACGGGAATGCCTTAATGCCACTGAATTTTAGCACGGAAATATGGCTCAAACGATAAATTTTATGGTATGTGTATTTCAGCACCTGTGCACAAAAGTTCTTGAAAAAACCAGCGCACGGTTGCAGCAGGACACAGTTCTTGGGGAGGGGCGCAGGGAGCAGAGGGGTGGGGTGAGGGCGGGGAAGTCCTGAGAGTAGGCGAGAACCTTCCAGGCTCTTAGCACTGGGACCTCTGATCTGCTGGCGTGTGTGTGTGTGTGTGTGTGTGTGTGTGCGTGTGTGTGTGCGTGCGCGTGTGTGTGCACATGCCCGGCACCTCTCCTGACCCGGGCAGCCCCTGACGTCAGCCAAAGCCACGCCCCCAGCCCCGGGCACCCGGGAGGCCGACACGTGGGCCCTGGCCTGTCTCCGTCTCCCCTGGCCCCAGCAATCCCGAGCACGTTCGTAACTTTGCAGGATTCCATTGCTCAACTGAGGAATCCAGATACTAGAGCCAGCTCTACCTATCTCTGAAAACCATCGAGGTACAAGGAAATCAAGACTACGGGCACTGGAATCTGACAGCAACATCTATTCACTCAGCGGAGTGCCAGGCAGTGCAGACACGAGCCTGTCCAGCTGCATGTGGCCGCAAGGGCAGCCGTCAGGACGGTGCCTGGGCAGGGGGCGGCTGAAGGGCCCCCAGACGGATGGACGTCTCACTGAGCCCCACTGAGACATGACGAGTAAAGCAGGGGTGGGGGAAGCAGGGGGCACTGCTCTCCCCCCTGCAGAGCTGGCAGGGAAGGCTGGGGGCAGCCTAGGTCGCCATCAGTTAGGGACAGGCTCTGCAAGTCTCGGGGATGGTCATCACCACTCCGTCCCTGACAGCAGGACCGGGGGGGGGGGGCAGTGAGGGAGAGCTGACACCATAGATTAGACAGAGGGTCTGCACGGCGGGGGGGGAGGGGGGCTGGGTGGGCGTAAGGGTGCTGCAAGGCTGAGGGACCATTCTGGTTTCTGAACCTTCAAGCCTGAGGCAAAGGGACATGGGGCTGAGACCATGATCCCCAAGGGCACGTTCACGGCCCAGCAGGTCCTTTGCTGCCCGCAAGAAGGAGGCCGAGCTGGGCAAACATCCCAGGAGGTCATTTGAGAAACAGATGCTGTGTTAGCACGTGCAGAGTTAGGGGGTCACGGGGGCCAGGGGCCCACGGAGTGGATGTCATTCCCGGGGTTTAAGGGAGACACTCGCTTTCTTCGTCATCTGTCCTTGTAACGTTTGAATTTTCCTTACTGTAAAGACGTATAATGAAAAGGTGCTCGTCACCACTAATCATTAAGGAAACGCAACTTAAAACCACGACATTTAAACGCAAATTAAAACCACGTTTCACACTCACTGGGATGGTTACTACCAAAAACCAGGGGAGGGCGGGGGTTGGCAGGGACACGGAGAAATCGCAGCCCCTGTGCCTCGCTGGTGGGAACAGAAAACGGCGTGGTGGCCGTGGGGGCTCCTCAAAAAGATTAAACACAGAATTACCACTGAAGCCACCGATCCTATTTCTGAGTATTTATCCCCAAGCCCTGAAAGCAGGGACTCGAACAGACACACGCACCCCCGTGCTCCCAGCGGCACGATTCGCAATCACCAAAAGGCAGAAGCAGCCTGAGTGGCCACCGCTGGATGCTGGATGGACACGGTGGGGTCGGTCCACCCGCACTATGGAATATTACTCAGCCTGAAAGAGGAAGGAAATCCCGACACCTGCTACCGCACGGAGGAACCTGGGGGACATCAGGCAAAGTGAAATAAGCCAGACACAGAAGGACAAATACTGTATGATCCCACGTTTACGAGGTCCCTGGAAAAGTCAAGTTCATAGAGACAGGAAGTGGGACCGTGGGCGCCAGGGGCTGGGGGAGGGGAAAATAGGGAGTTAGTCTTTATTGAGGGTTGAGTTCCGGTTTGGGAAGATGGAAAAGTTCTAGAGATGGGCGTGGTCATGTTTGGATCACATGGTGAATGTTTTTAATGCTTGTGAAGCGTGGATTTAAAAAGTGGTCAAAATGGTAGGTTTTGGATCATGTCTAATTTTTTATAATAAAAAATGATACAGAGGGGCGCCTGGGTGGCACCGTCAGTTAAGTGTGTGCCTTCAGCTCACGTCGTGATCCTGGGGTCCTGGGATCGAGCCCTGCCTGGGGCTCCTTGCTAGGCGTGGAGTCTAGCTTCTCCCTCTCTCTCTGCCCCTACCCCTGTCCGTGCTCTCTCTCTCGCTCTCAATTTCAAATAAATGAAAAATTTAAAAAGTGATATAGAATGAGAAGAATGCATCGTTTTCATAATCAGGAAAATCTCCATAAAGAGATCATGGCAACAAGACATGGGAGCTGTTGTCCACCAAAGACCAGCCCGCAAAGAAACAGGGATGGGCCGAGGTCACCTGTCACATGGCTCCCTTTGGGATCATCAAGCCGAGTGCAGCAGGGGAGGGACAAGGGAGGGCACGAGGCATCTTGCAGGCGTCTAGAGCCTGCAGGGGACTTGGGACTGCTGTGATATGGGTGACGGTGAGGATGGTGATCGCCACTGGGGCAGGAGCGCTGATGGGCGTTGGGACGCGCCAAGCTTCTTATGTTCTTCGGGGAAGTGTCCCAGCCCCCGTTTGACAGATGAGGGGAATGAAGCTCAGAGAGGCCAAGTCACCCATCCGAGTTCCCACAGCAGGCCTAGGATCTGCACTCAGGTCCGGCCGACTCTGGAGACCAGGGTTTGGCCAGCCGCTCGGATCCCTTTTGGCTTTTTCTCCAATCTGGGCAGCATGCCCTCGGGGAGGGAACGCAGGGCAGGGGGGCCACGCAGAGAACTGCCTCCTGGCCCAGTGGCTAGAGTTCCCATTTCCCAAGGCCCCTGAGCTTTCTGCTCTGGGGCTGCAGGGAGCCCAGGTCCCAACTATAGAAGGTGAGGCCTCCACTCCCAGGGCACTGGGTGGCATCGGACCCCCACTCGGGGATGCTCCCCTGCTGCCCCCTGTGCCAAGGGCTTTCTCAGCTTCCCATAAGCCCCGAAGCCCCATATACAGATCAGGAAACTGAGGCTCGGGGATGGGACGCGACCTGACCAAGTTCACAGAAAGGGAAAGGGTCCGAGAAGGAGAGCACAGAGCCCGGTCTGACCTTGGAGCCTGTGCTCTAGGATTGAAGGCTGCCTCCTTGGCCCCCCAAAGACTGAAGGATGGACAGAACCCTGCGGTTTGTGCTCAGCGGAAGGGCTGCTCTCCTCAGGGGAGGATGGCACCGGCAGCCCCCTTGGCGGGCTGGGCCAGAGCCGTGGGATTAGAACCCACCTTGGCTGCTTGCTGGGGTTTTCGCCCATGAACTGGAGGGCACTCTGCCTGCTCTCAGTGGCTGCACTGTGCTGGGCCCTTACTTCTCCGTGGTCTAGGTAACTAAATATAGGAGCAAAGGGGCCAGTAGGTAGAAAACGTCCCCCCAGACCCTTTGCCCCATTACTGCATATATGACCCTTCACCTCCTTGCTGCCTTCATGCTTCTGAGATGGACTGAGGGGTACGGCCGGCCTGCACGCTGACGGCGAGTGGGGAGGTGAGGGGCTTGCCGTCTGAGGACGTGGCTTTGGTCCTGGGCCGAACACTAACACGCGCGTGGGGCGGGTCTGTCCCTCGACTGCTCTGAGTCTCAGTTAACTCCTCTGGGAAATGGGCATATTAATATTTATCTTATTAAGTCCTCAAACATATTTTAAAATGATGAAATACAGGAATTCAGGGCATAGTATTTGGGACATGATAAAGCTCAATAAATTCTTATTCGAGAAGGGAGGCATCGCGAATCTTGGCCTTCATCCCCGGAAGCAGACACTTGTGAGCCCGCAGCCGCGGGTTTTGCTGGAATCGGCCAGAAATTTGAGCTTCACAGGCTAGAGCTGCTCCCCATTCTCAGCCCCGCCCCATCTCTGACTAGCTGCATGACCGGTGGCCAGCCGCCTCCCTGTGCCTCAGTTTCCTCCTCTGTACCAGGAGAAGAATGACTGCCTCTCCCTCCCGGGGCCGCGCGGGCACACGGGAAACGTGTTCCCAATACAGCCTCACCACCTCCAGTGTCACCCAGGGAGGGACCCACGGATGGGGTCTCGTGGGCAGGGTGAGAAGGAGGCTCGAGGGCGCCTTCTCAGCCCTGTCCTTGGACACCAGACAGCCTAACTCCCAACGCAGCTTTCTCGAACTGCCGCTCTGTCTGGGCTGTAATAGTCCCGGGGAACCCGTGGGTAATGAGCCCCCGCCCTGGCGCCTCAGCCACCTTGCTCTGCCCCCTGCTCCCGAGCCCGCAGCGCTGCGCCTGGAAAGGGCCCTGGCCTCAGTGTCCGGCGGCCCTGGGGCAGAGCTCTAGCTGCAAAGCCTTGGCCAGGTTGATTTATTCTTAGGAACCTCGATTTCCTAATCTGTAAAGTGGGAGCGATAATAGCAGTCACGCGGGACTGTCTATTCCGGAGAAATAACAAGGAATGGAAACGAGTTAAAAATAAGAACAAGAAAACAGGGAGGGCGCAGGAAGCCTCCGACCGAGTCCTCCCCACGTCCCACCCACAGAGCGTCCACTGAGTCCTCCCCACGTCCCACCCACAGAGCGTCCAGCCCCAGCCCCGCTGAGACCCGAGTGGGCGGACGCACGTTCTCCCACCTTCCTCTAGGACCACAGCTCTCAGCCGTCCAGCCTACACCCCTTCTGGAGCTGTGTCCCCTCCTCCGGGTTTGTGAGCCTGGGACGGCCACCTGCCTTTGCCCAAAATGGTGGCTGCGCTGGGGGGGACCGAGGGGAGCCACGTGGGCCAGCACGGAGGGTGGAAGCCGGGGCTCCCCCAGCACTTGGGGGATCTGCAGGTGCCTGGAAGCGGGCAGGATGGGGGCCGGGTGTCACCTCGTGAGCGGAGGGGAGGGCCTGCCTTCCGCACGGGTCCCGTGTAGCGCCTGGCACAGGGCGGCACTCAACGGAAAGACGCTGGTGGCAGAGACTATACAGTGACACAAACCAAGGACCAGCTCCCCTGGCTGCTCCCCCAGCGACCCACCCGGGGAAGCAGCAGGTGAGGACCCTAGGTGGCCACAAGTGGGCGGAGCCACAGACGGGACCTCCGGCACCCCCAGGCCCGGGCAGCTGGCAGGGTCCCTGAACCAAGCAGAGGGGACATCGGGGCAGCTCACGAGCGCGGTCTGCAGGCAGCCTAGGAGCTCCAGGACCCCAACCCATGGGATGGGAATTACCCGGCTCTACAACACTTACTAGGACCCCCCCCCAAGACCCTCACCAGACTCCCGACCGCCTCCCCTAAGGCCACGGCCTCCAGCACCCCCTTCTCTCACGTCGTCTCTGGGGCAGTGGTGCGCTCTGCCGAGAGCTGGGCCTTTCCGTGGAGGGCCCCACAGGACCTCTGCATCCTCGAGGTCCCCACTCTGGAGGGGGCCCCTGGCTGCACATCCCCGGCTCTCTCTCCGAGGCTGGAGGCGTGCCTGTTTCTGGGGCATCCTTCCTGCCTAACCTCATTAGATCATTCCAGTTGCTTTTTAGGGCCCCACTCATCCTGGCCGGGGTGGGGTGGCGTGGGCTCCCTCCCGGGGGGGGGGGGTTGGCGGGGTGGGTGGTGGGCGGCGGGCACACTCACCCAGAAGCAGGTTCATGAGTACCTCCTGGCCGGCCAGCGTGCTGCTCTTCACCAGGCAGAGGATGGTACCCCCGATCCAGGGGATGCCGTGGCCCGTGATGCCGATGAGCTTGACCATGGAGCGGGCACTGGCCCAGGACGCGGCGCGGCCGGCGCACACCCCCAGCCGCTTGGACATGCAGATGTCAATGGCCAGCAGGGAGTTGAAGGCGATGCCCTTGAAGGAGGGGTTGAGCTGCATGCAGTCCTCCTCGGGCAGCTGCTGGGACTGGCGCCGCTCGCGGGCCCCATCGCCTGGGGGTGGGGGCTGCGCCGAGGGGGCCGGGGCCTTCCTGCCTGAGCTGCGGGGCTCCGGGGCCCCCTTGGGGGGCTGGTTCAGGGACAGGAACTCCGCCCGGTTGAGGACATTGTTGCGGTCCCGGGCCCGGGTGCGGCTCTGGGAGGCTGGCATGGTGACGCTCACACGGCGAGGGCCGGTGCCACCCCGGCTGCGAGGCCTGGTCCCCGAAGACGGGAGCTGCCCCGGGAGCCGCCGCCACCCCCTGCGTCCCTGCCTTCCCCGCAGCAGCTGTTAAATATAGAGTGCAGGACCGCACATGGCTGTTTACTTCCAGCTGCCGCCGGGCTCCGAGGGGACGTCAGCGCCAGCTGGGCAGCCAATCGAGCCCACCGATGCGGGCCAGCGCCAATGGAGCCACCGGGGAGGCTGACGCGTGCACAGCTGCGGCCTGGCTGCCTCGGGCCTGGGCTATTTAAATCTTCCAATGGCTCACTCCCTGGGATCGGGGGACTCTGGGAAATGTAGTCCTTCTGCTGCTCCGGCCTCAGCTGGGCCCCGGGCCAGAGGCCCAGGTGTGGGTCCTGGACCCACCCCCGTTTTTACCAGGTTCCCTCTGAGCAGGGCAGACCCCTGGGAGCCAGGCCTGCCTGCCCCCCGGGCCTGGGCACTTGGACCCGGTCCCGTGGGTGGGACAGCGGAGTCAGGTCAAAGGCCCGTCCGGGCACAGGACGGAGTGAAAGACGTCACTGACCATCATCTCGGGTCCGCCGGGGCCAGGCCCAGCCCCTCCCCTCTGTGAGAGCATTTCATTAAGCTGGCAGGCTGGGGTTTTATTTTTATTTTTTAATCAGTCTTGAATTTGGCTTCCCTGCATCAGGGTCCCATCCAATGGCAATCCGTTAAGATTTGATTTCCACTAGAGGGAGGGCTAATTGATCGCTTGGTAATGGATCTGCCCCTTGGAGGCGGCTTCTGCTGCTCGGAGTTTCTCGAAGGACAGGGGCACTCCAGCGGCTCAGGCAGCCCCGTGGTCATCAGACAGCTGGCACCACGCGAGGGGCCCGGCACGTGCAGCGAATGAAACGTCCGTCCCTGTCCCCAGGAAGCTCAGTTCAGTGGGGACTAAACAAGCCACACGAAAATGACTGCAGGTGTAGAGATGTGGGGTGGGATCACAGAACCGCAGCCCTGGGTTTGGCTTGGGAATCATGCGGGGGCTTCCCCAGGAAGGAAGAACAGGTGGGAGGCCCCAGGCAGGGGAGAGCCTGCCCCTCAGGAGGCCCGGGAGGTCCGTGTGGCCGGTGCACAGCACGGAAGGACAAGAGAGGCTGAGAGCCCAAAGAGGGCAGACCAAAGGGCCCAGTGGAGGATTTGGGGTTTGAGTCAGGCTTCTCTGTCCCCGACCCTGGGTGGCTGGAGGAACCCAAAGTCTCCACAGCCCTTATAGGGCTGACCGGGCCTGGGTTCGAGGGAAAGCCACTGGTAGAGGGTGACCAGAAGAGTCAGGAGTGCATGTCCTGGTCTCACAATTCAGGGCGGCCGAGGCCTGTCTGCCCAGCTGGGCGAGAGGCAGGAGGCTGTGACTTCCCTTCCGATCACAGAGCCCGCCCGTGAGGCCCCCAGGCCACCCCACAGCCTGCCAGGCACCAGGTCCAGAGCTCCCGAGGACAGTAAGCTGCCTGGGCTGGGGCGAGGGCTCTCTGGCCACAGGGCACCAGCCGTGGGGTCCAGAGCCTGACAGATGGGGGATGACCTGGGCTCTGCCCCCAACTAGCTGTGGGATCTCCAACAAGTCATGTGGCCTGCCTGGGCCTTGGTTTCTCCACCTGTAACATGGGAATCCTAGTGTCTACTTCTCAAAAGCTAGTGTGAGGTCGGTGAGATGACGTTTATTCAACACAGAGCAGGGTCCCTGACACACAGTTAGCCTTCCGCTCTATGGGCTAGGAACGGATCCTGTTGAACGAAAAAGCCACAGTCCTCTCCCCGCTCTGGGTGTCCCCGACAGAAGGACCCACCACCAAAGTCTGGGCCCTATGCCATACCTGTCGGTGTAAAGCCAGCCTCCAGGAGCCCTGAATCCAGGGTCCCTTGCGGACTTCCCGGCATCCCTCTTCCAGAGGGCCCCGTGCGGACCACGCGGCTACAGAGGGGCATGTCCCAGCCTCTTGGGTGGAAACGATGGCCTGTGCTGCCTCCTCCCGGACCCTGGACAGATGCGGATGGAGATGCGCTCAGAACGCGTGGACAGTGGGCAGTGCACTGAGCTTTGTGCTCTAACCTAGTCACACCCCGTAACCAACCTTTCCGCGAACATGTGGTACCTCCCCCATTTTACAGATGAGGATGTTGAGGCTCAGGCGCGTGAAGGTCTCCAGCCAAGAAGCCTAAAAGAGTGGGGCTCCAACTCCCCAGCAGCCCCTGGGGAGGAACACAGGGGCCTCCAGAAAAGATCCCCCAGACAGCAGGGACCTGGGTGTGCTCGCTCAGTTCTCCGCCAAGGGACTCCTCTCGCTCTCCCTGGCTGGGGCCCTGACCTCGGCTGACCTCCGCGGGGGAAGAGGAGCCCAGCCCAGCCCGGGGCTATTAATACCCCGAGGTCTGTGTCAGCATCTCGGGCTGGCCAGAGCTGCCAGCAGGCTCTGAGGGGCACAGTGGGCGCTATGCTGAAGGGGTCCATGAAGTCCGACTGGGCTCTGGCCTGAGAGCCTCAGGTTCAAACCGGGGCTCAGCCACTGCCAGCGTAGTGACCACAGATGAGTCTCGTGAGCCCTCCTGGCCTCTGTTCCCCACTCCGGGGGGCTGGTGGAAGGATGGGGTGAGGGGCTCACTCAGCCTGGGACCTGCGCCTCCCCCCGTAAGGTGGGGTGACCCTGTTCACGTTCTCAGAGAGCTGAGAAAGTAAAAACAGTAAAAAATTCACTTTTGCCAAAACCCTCACTTTTTTTTCTTATTCTCAAGATATTCCATGCTTACTAAAATAAATTCAACGAATACAGATGAGGGGCGCCTGGGGGGCTCAGTGGGTTAAGCGACTGCCTTCGGCTCAGGTCATGATCCTGGAGTCCTGGGATCGAGTCCCGCATCGGGCTCCCTGCTCAGCGAGGAGTCTGCTTCTCCCTCTGACCCTCCCCCCTCTCATGCTCTCTCTCTGTCTCTCTCTCTCAAATAAATAAAATCTTAAAAATAAATAAGTAACTACAGATGATATAGATGCCATCGTACTGCCTGGAGACCACCACGTTAACACGAGGGTGGTCAGGTTATAAAGGAATTCTCTCTTGTCTCCGTGTTTCCGCAGGTTGGGCTCTAATCTACTACAAGCCTCATGATCAAAGACGGACGACCAAAGGAGGCCGGTTTATAATAATTTCCAATTATTATAATATTTCACAAAACCAAGTATTACTTTAACAATCAGAAAGGATATATATTAAACAAACTGTATGTGTAGGCATCGTATATACACCAACATGCATTGAAAAATATGCTTGTTTTATATGCCCTTTAAAAAAAATAACCTACACTTTTTCACTTAATATAAACCCGGCCATGTTTCCATGACAACCTGCCATTTTCCAATGGCTGCTTGGCATTTTGTCATGTGGACGGGCCATACCTTCTGTAAGCAACCTCTTCTTGTTGGACACGTAGACCGTTTCCGTTTCAGGACGACACAAATCTATCCCGCCGTGGCCGTCTTATATAACACGCGGTTCAGTGGCCCGTGCCGAAGAAGACCACGTGCTCAGCTGCGTCCACGTGGATCTGGTGGGTCTTCCCCGGCTACCTACTGCAGTGCCCCGACCTGGAAAAGCACGGATTATAGACGCGTCCAGCCCAACAGGGCGAGTCCAAGCACCCTCTTCCCATGTTAGAAATGAGGAAGGGCAGCCTCGGGTGCTGGCATCACCTGTGAGGCCACGGAGCCGGTCAAGGTCAGGGACGGGACGTGGGCTGGCTGGTCCCGGCAACTCCGAGCCTGCAGGCTTTCCTTCCGGCCACGGGTTCCCCGGCTTCTCCATTCCCCGATGGCTTGGCACGCACTGATTCACTCACCTACTCGTGGGACGCTTCTTGAGGACTGCTAGGCACCGGGCCTCATGCAAGGACCAGTGGCAAGTGCAAAGGTGACTCGGAGGTGCCCCAAGCCTGCGGACCCCCTGGCCTCCCGGAGCCACTACCCTACCTGGCCTGTGGTCTGCACAACGTTCCTGTGCTAGCCCTGTCGGGTGCTGAGAGAGGCTGAAGCGACTTGCTAGGGCCCACGGCTGCGGAGAGGCAGAGCGGGACTCGGACTCAGGTTGTGGGCCTAGACACCTGCTATGTGTTGACTTTAAGTGTTTAAGAGAGATTTACTACTACTATTTACTACTACGAAACGTGGGTAGCATTCGCTGTACTTAATAGTCGCTCTGAGCCTACTTGGAGCTAAGCATGTGTCCCCAAACTGTCACAGTAACTTGACGGGCTTTGAGTTTGTCCTCGCCCAAATGGGAACATCAAAGCTCAGAGGTGAAGGGGTTCTGTCCGGGTCGTGGAGTGAGCCAGAGGGGCACCCCAGGACTCAAACATCACCCCAGGACCCCTTACCCTCCTCTGCTCTTCTCCTTTGCCCTTGGCCATAACGCTTACCCTCCGTGTGTTTATGGCTCGTGTCCTCTGAGCAGTGTCAGCCCACGGGGCAGGGACTGACCTCTACTTGTTCAGGTATGTGCCCAGGGGGCCCAGACAGGGCCTGGCCCGCGGTCGTCGGCCAATACATATTTATCAAATAAATGACTCCGTGTTTCCGCAGGTTGGGCTCTAATCTACTACAAGCCTCATGATCAAAGACGGACGACCAAAGGAGGCCAGTTTTTTGGGGTGACGGCCCCAGAAGGGAAGGGGAAAAGGGAATGGGGGCAGGAGGGAGGCGTCGCGGGGAGACGCACAGCTGGAGGGGAGAGGAGGGAGGGGCAGCGGCGGGGCCCCTGCCAGGAGGGGGAGGGAGCCCTGCGAGCAGCGTTTTCCACCACCGCCTCCCCACCCGGGCGCTCCCGCCCGGATCGCTTTCGCAGTTCGCATTTCGGAGGCCGCTCCTGGGTTATTTCGGTCGGGAAACCTGATCCTTCGCGGGGTTTATTTTAGCACCTTGGAGAACTCCCAGTGCCGCACCGATCGGGCCGCACCCCGCCCGCGGCGGACGCCGCCTCCGGGCGCCTCCGGGCGGCGGGGCAGGGGGCGCGGGGATCGGCGGAGCGGCGCCCGCACGCGGGACCCCCACTCCCGCAGAGGCCGCGGGGCGCGAGGGCGCGCCGCCGGGTGCGGGGCCCGGGGTCTGTGCGCGCTCCGGCCGCTCCCTGACCTTGGGGCGCCGCTGAGCCTCTGCGCCCCAGCTGGGGCGACAATTGTGCGGGAGGGCAGGACTTCTGGTGCCAGAACTGTGGGTCTGAAGGCTCAGCTGGGGAGGCCGGACCAGAGGGGCGGGGAGATTCCCTACCCGGGACCCCCAGAAGGTGCCCCCCTTGGGAGCCAGGCCGGGAGAAGCAGCCCCTAGCCACCCTTAGGTGACCTCCATGTGGCCCGTGGAATCTCCATCCCGCAGGTTACCGCACCCAGCCCGGGAATAACGTCCCACACTGCCTGCGTGCACAGACACACACATGCACACTCTCACACACGCTCACATTCAAAAATGGGCTCAGCTACACTCACCATCGCACACGCATCCACACATCCCCAGGGACCCCACAGACACAAGCTCATACATACCCGCACAGACCCAGGGACACACATGCCGTGGGCACATTCGGTTGCCCCCGCGCTCTTACACACATACCCTCACACAAGGCACACACACTGTCATACGTGATCAATACACACTTGCTCATCTACACCCACACCACTTATGTTCATCACACACAGACACACACACAAGTGTCACACATACCCTCCCACACCGAGATACACAAACCCACAGTCACACACACCCACACCATCACACACTCCCACGTACACTCAGTCACACACTCTCACCTCCTCTACTGTGATGCTTACTACACACACCATCACACCCCCTCCCGGAAGTGCTTTCTTCACCATCCCTGCCCCAAACCCAACACTGGACACGCACAAATCAAAACAATTTACTCGATGTATCTGATTTATAGCAATCGATAGTTACTCATAACCGTTTCAAGTATGAATTTGTATTGATATATTATTCATGTTAATTCATACCTCCATTCATCATTCCTGGACTTACCCTGACATCTCTCTGACCCATGGGACGTAAGTGCCGTGGGGACCACGCCCGCCTTCTGTCCTGGCTGGCCCTGCATGTGTCCCCAGCAACCCCTGAGCACCCAGCCGAGCGCAAGTGTCCAGTGGATACCGGGGAAGGAAGGCACGTGCGGATGGTGGAGGGGCCAGCTGAGAAGTCCCGAGCCTGATGCACCTAGAAGCAATATGGTTCTGAACTTCTGGCCAGAAACGCCTTTGCTTCCAGACATGCGGCTATCCGAAGCAGTCGGTCTTACGCCTCCCGGACATTTCCCATACCACGCCACTGCCTCTTAATGCAGAATGACGTAGGTTCTAATGTGGGGACCCTCTCCGGATGACCTCGCTGGGCCCGTGTTCCCCATTTGTAGGGGAGGCCGTGGATCAGCCCTCTCTGAGATCCCCTTCCTGCTCCCCGCAGAGGCGGGGCGCATCCACCTCCTGGCCTCCCGATGCCCCGCCTCCAGCCATCTGCCTGGCCTTCCAGCCCTGCCCACTGTTTCCCGGGTGGGCATTCCAAGCCTTACTACTGGCTTCCAGTCTGGTCCCAAACAGTTAAGGAGAGAACCCTGTTTCCCAGGGCAACAGAATTCCAGCATTAACATTTCCATCTGCAGAACAAGGGCTTTGCCTTCCTGGGAAATGCCTTTCTAGTCCCATGATGACCACACCCTTGGAGGCCAAGAGCTCTTGAAGGACTGGCGTTGGCCTTGAGATGCAGGTTGGCCAATGACCGAGAGGGCCATGAAAACACGGTCCTGACAACTCCAGGGACGCCAGGGAGAGCGCCTGCTCCCTCGAATCGCCAGCCTCCGGGTCTTAGAGCCGGGCTGCTGAGGGCCATCCACACCCCCGTCTTCCCCGGGCCTCCATGTCTTGGCTACGGGCTGGCTACAGAAGCCGGCTGGTGGGCTGGCGGCGGAGGGCCTTCAGGGGGATCTGCACGATGGCTCGCAGTGGTGCTCAGTGAGGAGAAGCTGCCTCTAGCTCTTTCCGCAGACCTTGAAGGACTCTCAGCTTGTTTGAGCTGCATGTGAAAACCCAGCTGGGCTGGGGCATGTGGTTTTGATCTTGGATTTGTTGCATGGCTGGTTCTCCGTGGCCTCTCCGGGCCAATGTGGCCCAGAATTGAGGGACCTTGTTCTCCCACTGACCATACTTTGAGTCCCCAAGTTGCCGCACTGGGCAGTTCACCAGCTCCTGGCTGGGGTTCGGGCTGTCCAGTCCCTCCTCTTTGCCATTCACTGCTGACTTGCCCGAGGGCTCTAGGGAGACTGAGATCCGGGGGAGGGGAAAAGGTCGGCGGGGGTGGGGGGAGCACTGGGAGTGTCCCCACGGTGTTGGGCATGTTACCACCAGATGTCCCCTTCCTCCGTTCTGCAGACGCCAGCGCTTCATACGCGTGTGAACGCATCCCGGGCCTCCCGCAGATTCCGAGGCAGCCGTGGGTCAGTACCCGACACCCACGGCACTCCAGAAAATGCTGAGCAGGAAGGACACTGAGTCGGGAGGCAGGAGCGCCAAAGGGCCCAAGAGCTGGGGGAGCAGCCAGAGCCCTGAAGGGCCCAGCAGGACTGGGACAGGGCACGTACGAGAGCCCAGCCCGCGGAGACCCCTCTCTGTCAGGGCTGGCCTGTGGGGAGCACTCTTCAGCTCAGAGCCTGGTCGGCGGGCCCACGGACACTGCCATAGCCCGCTGCCCACAAAAGTGGCCTTCAGCTAGCCCAGGACAAAGTACTGCACGGGGTGCGATGTGAAGAGAGAGGCGTCTACGGGGTTGAGGTTAAGGGGGAGGGGGCTTCTATTTTGTGACAGCCCTCACGCTGGGGGCACCTGAGCACCTCTTCCGGTGGGACTCACTGGGGACAGGGCTTACTAGGGGTCCGTTCCCTCCCGTGCAGAGGGGCTGCCCCAGCTAGCAAGGGCAGCGTCCCTGGAGGAAGGAACGGAGTGGGCTTTGGACTTGGCCAGATTTGGCTGGGGAACCGGAGTCCGAAAAGCTCTTGTCCCCTGACCCCTGGGTCTCTGTCTGTACAGCCCGCCTTCTGGGGTCAGGGGTCACTCAGGCAGCACTGTCTCTAGGGGTGTGGCTGTTTAGTGACAAGGTTAAGGCTCTGGTCTCTGTCCTTGACACATCAAATGAGAAAAATGTGCAGTCCAGCACGAGTTCACAGGGCACCCATGTCCTTGTCACCAGGATGGCATCTGGGACTTCAGGGAGCACCCTGGCCGGTGGGGGCTGCTCTGTTCCAGGCACTGGGGGTGGTGGGGGCTGGGAGACGAGCCCGACATCCCCACAAGTTAATGTCTTACCTACATGGAAACTGAAGAGCGTAACAGTTATCTGAAGGCGAAGGAGGGGTTGCAGGCTGTGGTGAGTCCCAGAGGGCAGAATGCTTTGGGGGAGCCATGACGTCACAGCAGGGAGAGGCCACCTGCGGTTAAGAGGTCTTCTTCGTGGAAGGGGACATTTACATGGGGTCTCTGGGAGGCCTGTGCTGTCTGGGCTTCTCCTCTGCAGCAGGAAACAGGCCATGAGGGCCACCCTCCCTTCGTCTCAGTGTGCGGGACTAGAAATAAGGTACCTGTGGCCTAAGCTGGCGTTGGCATGCGACAGTCCCTCGACCCGGCTGTCATCCCTCAAAGAAGAGACCTCAGAGGGGCCGGAACCCTCCCTCTCCAGCTCCTGCCCTCACTGGCACTCAAGGTGCTCTAACTGGAGAGTGGCTGGAGCGGCCTGCTCCCCAGAGGGCTGTGGGTACCTTTGGAAGTGAGAGTCATGGGGGTGGGGCAGGGGCAGAGCGGGGCTGTCAGTGGCTGCGAGCTTTTCTGATGTCACAAACCACCTGGCCTTTCCCTGGGGGAAGGTGGGGTTGGGGCTGCTGGCTTGAGGCAGCTCAGAGAGGTTCACAGGGCTGTCCAGGGCCAACCGACCCTTGAACCTCGGCACTCAGGCTGCTGGGGGCCCAGTATCAGCTGGGACGCCTGCCGGGGTGGGGCCTCGGGCAGGTCTCTGGGGTGTCCCCGCTTTCAATTCCTGCTCCGTGAAGTACCCATAATAGACCTCCGTCCACAGGGGTGGCTGAGGGCAGATGAAATGATGAAGCACTTTATCCCAGCCGGGGCCCAGCAGGCCTGACCACCTGCCAGAGTGCCGAGAGGCTCAGTCCCAGGAACCCTTTCCCCAGACTTCTCTCCCAAGCTTCCCAGCCCTGGGGCCTCCCGGCGCCCCTGCACTGTTTCCACCCAGGCACGGCCCCACATGGCCAGGACTACCAGGACCGTGCAACCCTCCTCCCCAGAGAGGCTGCCCAGTTCAAAGAGCAGAGGAGTCCACCTGGACCCGAGACAGAAGTCGAACTACACTACCCAGAATTCCTGGGGTTAGCCGAAAAGGAAATGTCGTTTATGCAAGGAGAGGCTCAGCCCCCCCACAAGCTGCAGAAGGAGAGAGAGGGGGGAGCCGGGGAGAGGATTAGCAGGGGGAGGGCGGGCTGTGTGCGGGGAGCGAGGGTGGAGAGCAGGGCGGGCGGCAAGGAGGAGGCGGCGGCCGCCTGCCGGCCGCCGCCGCCGCCGCCGCCTGCGGACCTGCATCCCCGCGGGGCCGCCGAGCGGGCGGCGGTCCCTGCGTGCGCTGCGCTCCGGCCGGCGGCTGCGGGCGGACGCGGGGCCAGGCCGGCGCAGGGGCTGAGTTTCTGCAAAGTTTGACCTGGTTGCCTTTCCGATGCTGCAGCAGAGCGAGGCAGCGCGGGGCGCGCAGGGCGGCTGCGGCGCGGCGGCGAGGCTGAGCGGCGACAGCACGCTCACAATGATCATAAAATAAAGCGGGCGCACGGGGTGGGGGCGAGAGAGCCCCGAACCTCACCCCTCCGCCCCCGGCCACCGCCCCCCCCCCGGCAGCCCCGAGCTAGGAGGAGGTGGGGGCCGGGGGCGCCCACGGCCGCCCCGGACCCCAGTAGAGCCAAAGGACACTGCCCGGGGGAGGGGGAGGACGCCCCGAGGACGTACCCGCGGCGGGGGTCAGGGGCGTCCGGAGGGCGGCGTCCGGGGCACGCGGAGCGGCCCGAGGGGCAGGTGAGTCGGTGGCGCCGCCCGGGTGGGGGCGTGCGCGCCAAAGTTCCCCGGCAGCGGCGAGCGCGTCTGACGCGCGGGGGGCCCAGGGCCGCTCGGGGCTGGCGAGGGTGGGGGCAGAGGCGACCGACGCGGCGGGGCTGGGGCACTGCGCCCTCCGGGGTCGAGGGGATCCCGGTTCGGGAAGGGGCGCACGGCCGATCACACCGGCCTGCGGGGTGACACTGCGCCCCCAGGGGGCCGGAGGGAGCCGGCCGGGGAAGGCGCCCCGGCGCTGGCGGCGAGGCGGTGGGGGCCGGGGCCGGCAAGTCCACGCGGCCCACTGCAGTGCCAGCCGGTCGCCCTCCCCCGCCAACCCACGCCGCCCCCGGGCCGGGAGGGTGTCAGCGGAGATGTCACGGGCGGCGATTATTCGCTGGTGCGCGCGGTCGTGCAGCCGCCACTGACGGGGCGGGCGGGTGAGGGGGGGGCCGCCGCCTCCGGGGAGACCGCCCAGAGCTGCGCCGTCAGCTCCGCAGCCGGCGCCCCGCGCACACGCGTCGCCGCCTCGCGCGCCCCCCGCAGCAAAGTTCGGCTCAACTTTGAGGCGGGCCTTGACGCCCTGTCTCTTCCACCCCCCCCACCAGGTCCTCGGCGGCCGCGGCGAGCCAGGCGGCGGCCCGAGCGCAGCCCCGGAGCCCCGAGCAGCAGCGGCGGGGGGACGCGGCGCGCCCGCGTGGGGGCGTCGGCCCGCGCCCGCGAGTGGGCGCCGACGGGGACCCGCGCCGCGCTCCTCGGGGACCCGGCGGGCGGCCGGAGCCCGGCGCTCGCCTCCTGGAAGCCGCGGGTCGGCGCTCGCCCCCGAGGGCGCCCCGGCCTCCGCGCTCGAACAGAAACTGCCCTTCCATTGATTGGGCCCCGTTGGGCGAGCGGCCGGTGCGTGGGCCCCGAGCGAGCGCGTGCGGAAGGCAGAAGGGCAGGAAGTCGGACTTCTGCAGCGAGGGTGGCGGCACCGCGCAGGGGACGAGCCTTCCTCATTGATGTGTCTGCCGGCCTTCGCCTTCTTCGCCCCGAGACTTCAGGAGCGTCTCCGAGCTGTGTTCCCCCCGCGTGAGGCACGGAAGGGCTGGATGTTTGAACAACATGATTATCCATTAACCTCCAAACTTTCCTTTTTTTAACCCAAAGAATATCGGTGATTTTTGTCCACTGCTAGCAGAAAAAGAGAGAACCCAGGGCTCTTGAAATGCAGCAAAATCCTTATTTATAAACGGGCCCGAGTGATATGCAAAGCCCCTGTACTCGGTGAATTTTCTATCCTATGGATATCAGTCTTGAGGCTTGAGATTGGAGAGCAGTCCGGTCTGCACTGGGTCTGGCAGCCTCCATCCTTTCAATGCCCAGTTTCCTCTGGGACTGCTGGCCTTCCCTGGAGATCAGAGCGGTACTGTGTGCCATGGGCTGTATTCAGAGCATCGGGGGCAAAGCCAGAGTCTTCCGGGAAGGTATCACCGTGATTGATGTGAAAGCCTCCATCGACCCCATCCCCACCAGCATCGATGAGTCCTCCAGCGTGGTGCTCCGCTACCGGACACCCCACTTCCGTGCCTCCGCCCAGGTGGTCATGCCGCCCATCCCCAAGAAAGAGACCTGGATCGTCGGCTGGATTCAGGCGTGCAGCCACATGGAGTTCTACAACCAGTATGGGGAGCAGGGCATGTGAGTACTGCCCGGGGCAAGCGTTGGGGGGCTGCTCAGGCTGGGGAGCTTGGGGTGGGGGACGGGGGGCCAGAGGGGAAGCTTTAGGCAGGTACGGAAGTGGCCTCTGAGTCCTTCTTCTTGGCCAGGCGACCTCCTCAAGGGTGTGCCTGTTGATTCGGATTGGGGTCATGGCTCTGGGACCTTCCCTCCCTGGGTCACTGGCCCCTGGGGTTCCTGTGTCCTTCCCTGTAGGAGGCTGATTTGCAGAGGCGCCTTCCACCAGGTGACTCTTTGGCAAATTTGACAAGTGTGCTGTCCCGGGGCCGTTAAGAGAGGCTGAGGCCTGGGCCCCCCGGGCTTGGGCCTCCCTGGGAGGCACCCGTGGCCGATACTCCGGAGGAGAATGGGGCCCTCGGACGCCTCCGTGGTTGTTTGTACTGTGCTTTGTGCTGAGCTTGAACTTGTCTCTGCAGCGTTTTCAGAGGCACATGAGGACCTGGGGGAAGGCTTTGCTGTTCCTACGGTGTTTTGTTGGAGAGGATGGCTAGTCTTAGAAACCTAGTTTGCTTCATGGAGTAGCGTGTTTCTCTCCCCGAGGCAGAAGGCCGCTGTATGTTGACATCCCATGTCAGTGTCCAGAAGGCTCCAGAGGGGCCCTAACACTGGCCTCTTCTCTCCAGCCTGGTCTCCAAAATGTTCCCGGGACAATGCACGTCTTGGTGCAGGACACGGGGAGCCTGGGTCTTCTTTCCTGCTATGTTTTCTGGCCCCAGAGATGGTCATCCCCGTTCTGGAAAGAGTAGCGATAGAAAGGAAAGCAACTCAGCTTCCAGGGCCGCCCTGAGATAGGGCGGCGAAAATAGCTTTCGGAGCACGAGGTCCTTCGGAGGGAGCTAGGCAGGCCCTGAGGGCAGCCTCCCACCCTGTGCACCCTGCCTGCCAGTTCTGCAAGTGAGGAGGTTCCCTGGGAGTTAGACCTTTTTGCTGATTTCAGAACATCCTGGAACCCCCCCACTACCGAAACTAGAGGGGGTGAGGAGGGGAATGAGGGGGTGTCGCTTCTCCACTTAACAACTCCAGGGGCGCCTCTGAAGTTGTAAGGGAAACCAGAGGAAGGTGGGCAAGAGTAAAAGGGGGCGTAACTGGGACCACCCCATAGAGAGGTACGTGGAGGGCACGTCCCTCCGTCAAACTGAAGTCTATACCCAAAGCCTTTTGATTCTCAAAAGTGGCTGTTGACTCAGGCGGGGGGCTGACTTTCCCTGGCAAGAAGGCAAACGTGATTCTTAGTTATTCGACGTGGACTCTCCTAGAAAGCCTTAAGCCGGAAGTCTTCTGGGACTTGGTAAAGGATCTGGGAAAACTGACAAGACACAAAGGTTTTTCTAGGGGTTTTAGGCAAAGTCTGCCTTCTAACTTGGAAGTGGAGGGGGAAGGCAGAGGGTCTCGCAGAACGTGGAAAGATAGGAGTGCCAGAGGAAGAAAGTGGGGGAGAACCAGGGGCGCCGAGTTGAGGCAGACACCGTGTGCTGCAGGGAGGGGCAGGCCTGGCTGCGGCCTTTGCTTTCCGGTCTGTGCACGGGGGCTGGAAGCCTCCCTTTGGTGGCTCCGCATCCTTTCAGGCACTGTTGCTGGAGGCAGGCCTGAGGCCGGAGACCCGAGATGACTTTCCCTTTCCGTGCCAGCCCTTCCTGGTTAGAAGCGGCCGGTGAACACCTCGCTGCAGTCGAGCGGACCCGGGCGGGAGTCCAGGCTCTGCACTTTCCGGGGTGTGACCTTAGCCACTCTGGCCCTCGGTTTCCTTGTCGGCAAACAGGGCCAGTCACAGTCCTTGCCCCCTGGCTTAGTGCGAGGATTATGGGAGGTGACAGTCGCCGAGCAGTCGGCACTGTGCCAAGCCCGGGGTTGTTGTCTTTAAGGTTGTTACCGTCCCCATCCTTCTCTCGGCTGGGGGGCTGAGCCCTGGTGTCTGTGAGACGCGGAGAACCGCGGCCAAGGCTGCAGCACCCGGACAGATGCAAACTTCTCCTGGTCCCGAAGTTCCTCCCGAGCCCGGGTCTCCGTCTTTTACACAGCACCCACTCCATGACTTTTAAAAATTTAAAAATAGTGCAAGTCACAGATGATTTGCGTTTTCAGAGGTTGAAGGCCGTTTCCTTTGCTCTCCATTTGCTTCCCTTTGTTTTCTGCCCCCTCCTTGGGGCACCTCTTCCAGCGTGGAGGGGGGCCCTGTGTCCCCTGCGCCCATTCTTCCCGGGCCCGAATTCCCAGCTCGGGCAGGACCAGCCCCAGAGAGAGGCCAGAGCCTGTGTGCAGTGACCCCTCCTGGGCTCAGGCCCAGGGGCCGAACAGCCGACTACCCTGGCTCTGGGGCCTGGGACGGTCACCTGGTGCTGTGTGTCAGCTGTCGGGGGGATAGGGAAAGAAGTCCCCGCAGGCGGCTCTGTGGGCCCAGAGAGAGGAGCGTTCTCGGTGACCACCCTGTGGCTGCGACGCTGAGTTGGAAGCAGTCCCGCTTGGGACTCACCGACCAAATGGTATTAAAAAGTGGAATTACTGAGAGCGTGGCTCCTCGGATCTGTGGGCAGAGCTCCGTATTCGACCGGCGCGCTCCGGAAACGAGAAGGCCTTGTTTATAGAGGGAGCCCAATGTCTGCTCCTTCTCGAGTGCAAATGGAAGCATTTTAGGTGTGATCTTTCCAACCCCAAATGACGCTTTTTCGTCTTTCTGAGCCCCGCGACAATGCAGAAAGCGAGGGTGGTCAGGTGGGACTGAGCGGAGACCACGGGCGGGCCACAGCCGCCCCCGTCCTGTGCACTGTGGGGGGTGGGCAGCATCCCTAGACTCGGCTCACTTGGTGCCAGGAGCGTTCCGCCCCCGCCGGGACGATCACACTGTCTCCAGACATTGCCTGATGTCCCCGGGAGGGGTGCAGAGTCACCCCTGTCTGAGAACCGCTGGACGAGACCCTCACGATTGGAATACTTCAAATGAAACTCACACTCTGGGCCTTCGTGGCCCAGGGAGAGGGCAGCCAGGTGGCAAAGGTTAAGGTTAGGGCTTCTGTCCTTTACAAATGGGCTCGTATTCAAAATATTAATTCCAGATACTTAACTGAAACCCGTAATACCCTTGCACGTTATCCCTGCTTAAAATTAATCTCTAATTCGGGAGAAGTTTTGAGAATGACAGCCCGCTTTGAACTGTTTGAGGCGGAACGCTCATGCATGCCCCCTTGCTTACAGCCCGACTCCTGCGGACGAGAGCGTCTCTCCGAGCCAGCTTCACAGGGTTCTATATGGTTTTCGACCAACCCACGTTGCTTTAAAAACCACCCCCCCCCCAAACTGTTGGAGACACCTGCCTCCACAGCCCCCTCCTCCACGATTCCTCAACCGCCACCTGTCAGCCGGCACAGTCTTCGAAGTGACAAGTCACAATTTCTAGCCTGTGTGGGAGACGCTTCATGTTGTCCCCAGCTTGCCCTCCTCTGGGGCCCCCAGGGAGGCTGGGGCATGGCTGAGGCCCAGGGCTGGCGGGGGTTAGGGGAGAAAGAGCTCAAGAGAGAGGGTCCCTGTGGGTGGGACGGTGCTCCCTGCCCACGTCCTAGTCCAGCAGGGCGTGGATCCCAGCTGCGAACTTGGGGCCGGTCTCTTAACCCTTCCGAGCCTCTCTGTTCCCATCCGTGAGATGGGGAGAACGGTCCTTCCCTCGCTCAGTTGTTGTGAGGACTAAACGAGGAGATGCGCCGTAAGAGCTCAGCACAGTGCCTGGCGCATTCCACGCACTTGATCCGGGGCCCTGTCCGTGGCAGAGCTACTACGAGTTCGTTGTTAATCCTGCAATGCCTGGCGGAGTCAGCAGAAAGATTGCTGTTGTCGAGCTGTGCTCTCTTCTGGGCTGGGTTTCGCAGACCCACTTACAGCCTGGGAGCCGAGGGTGAGGAGACCGGCGAGGAGGGGTCTTTCCAGCCGGAGCGTGCAGTGACACCTGCTGTCAGGGCCGCGGGAGGCTGGTGGGAAGGGGCCGAGCAGGGGTGGAGGGACCGGGGACTGAGGCTGCAGGCGGAGGGGGGACGCTGGAGCTGGGCGATGTGTGCACCTGCCCCGGCTCTTCTTCTTCTCTCGTCTCCCCGCGACCTCATGGGGTCCTCATGTTATCATGAGGGAACCGCCTCTGACACCTGAGGCCTCTTGCACAAGGGGGCTTGCTCTACTCCGGTGGGGGACCACGTGGCCTCTTCCTGCAGCCGCGGGCCCCGCACAGAACAATCGAGGACGAAGCTTCCTCTCTGGGACCGGAAGGCGGCCTCCCCCATCTGCTGGGCCCTGGCGGAGGCGAGGGAGGCGTGGGTGGGAGAGGGAAGTCCTTGTTTCCAGGCTTTGGGGTGGGAGGAAGTGGGGGGGACTGCCCGGCCCAAAGAGAGCTCCCCACGGACCGGTGCTAGCCAAGCGAGCTCCAACCCTCACCTTCCGAGTGCCAAAAACAAAAGCCGGCTGCGCCCGGAGACGTGCGAGGAGGGACCCAGCCGCCGCAGTGATCGGGGAAATAACAAATTAAATCCTGAGATCCTTTGTTGTTCGCTGATTGGATCCGGGTAGAGAGAAAACTGATCACTAATGCCCCGTGTTGGGGTCGGGGCGGGGGGCGAGTGGACAGCCTCACACGCTGTTGGAGGGGGCACGAGGTAGGCAGCTTCTGGAAGGTGGGTTTGGCTGGAGCCGTGACAATTTCAAACATACACGCCCTTGAGTGCAGTCCTGCTCGTGGAGTTCGTCTTACAGAGACTTGGAGCTCCTGGCCCGGTGCCTGACATATAGTAGGCGGACCAAAAAAAAAAAAAAATTTGCCAAATGCATCAACGGAAGAGCCAGGGCGTAAGGATGTAGGTATGAGGTTGAAAACTCCTGCAAAGCGCCAGGAACAGCTCTGGCTGCCGTCAGTGGGGAGGGGAAGTGTGGTCTGTGTACCATGCGGCCGCCACTGCCGGGGAGGCCGCCACTGCCGACGAGGCCGAGCCGGGGGGTGCTGGCACGGGGGAAATGATTCTCGTGTTGCATTTTCTCATAGAAGTCGCAAAACATGTAGGGAGGAACCCCGTTTTGTTAAAGAGAAAACACTGTGAGTGGGAATGTGTGCTGTGTGTCTGTGCAGAGAAAGGTCTAGAAGGATGTTTACCCAAGTGTAACGTGGCGAGTAACCTCAGCGAGGTGGGGGAAGGTATGGAAGATGAGGCTTTCGTTTCTCACTTCATATTCTTCTCTACAGCTTTTTGTTTGTTTTGTTTTGTTTTGTTTTGTTAAAGAAAAGCACCGCTTTTGGGGGCACCTGGGTGGCTCAGTCGGTTAAGCACCTGCTTTCGGCTCAGGTCATGATCTCGGGGTCCTGGGATAGAGCCGCACGTCGGGCTCCCTGCTCAGTGGGGAATCTGCTCTCCCTCTGCCCTGCTCATGCTCTCTCGCTCTCCCTCTCTCTCTCTCTCAAATAAATAAATGAAATCTTAGAAAAAAATAAAAAAGTAAAGCACTAAAAACTCAAATTAGACAGGCACCGTTGGTCCTTTCCGGGGGACCCAGGGCTGTGGCCTGGACATAGAGGGGGGCTGGGCCCCGGAAGGAGTGGGGTTTTTGTTTGGGGGAAACCCTGGGAGCAGGCAGGAAGGGGGAGCCCCCAGGACCCTCCCTCGGAGAGCAGGCGCCTGGTGGGAAGGGGCCAGCCCTGTGGGCGGCCTTGTGGGGCAGAAGTTGGGAAACTGGGCTCCTGGTTGCAAACTTCTACAGAATTTGAACTCTTTGCAAATTGTACAAACCTGTGCAATGTGTAAGACTGGGGGCGGGGGAAGAAAAGGCCTCAGTGCCCATGTGACCCATCCGAGGCCCCGAGACCAGTGTGGGCAGAGAAGCCTTCATACCGGCAGCCCTCTTGCCCTCAAGCCTCAAGTCCTTGTCTGTAAGCGAGGTTCTCAGAGTGTCCGGCGGGCATCAGTTGTGGGATGTGAAATAATATTTAAGTGAACTCGGTTAAGCCTAAGTATAACTTGAATTTAAAGCAACATATTTATTTTAATGTATATCAGGGAAAAAATATATCTAGTCTACCCAACATGTTATTTTGGTGTGTTTCTTAGGAAAAACTCAATGTAGTTTTTAAAAAATAATGGATTTTAAGGAAAACATTTAAGTGAATAATAATATAGGAGATACGTAGACAAGATCAGAATGAACAGAGATGTAAAGTTTGGAAACTCTGCTCTGAGGTTCAGTGGGCTGAGCCAGTCCGGCTCCGGGGTCCAGAACTCAAAATGCAGTCAGAGCCGTGGGGGAGGCGGGGAGCCCCAGGGGCACGAGGGGCCGTCTGTGCTGGGGGGAGAGCCCAGGCCCAGGCTCACCGCCCCTGCGTGACACGGACCAGGGCTCTTCCTAGAGCCACGGGGAGGGGTGTGCTGCTGTCTTCCAAGGTCACACAAGGGGCAGGTCCCACCTTCCCTCCCAAGGTGCTGCCCTGGGCATCCCTGGGTTCCTTCACCCTCCACTGAGAGGCCTTTGCC
The DNA here is from genome assembly GCA_028534135.1 of Potos flavus. Lineage (NCBI taxonomy): Eukaryota > Metazoa > Chordata > Mammalia > Carnivora > Procyonidae > Potos > Potos flavus. Next base: position 3,570,603 of record CM052892.1, read on the forward strand.
CTGCCCTGGGTGATGTTCCCCAGCCCCCATGCTTGCCCTTCTGTCTCCGGGGAAGGCTTTTCTTTTCTTTTCCTTTCTTTTTTTTTTTTTTTACGATTTATTTATTCGAGAGAGCATGCACGCATGAGGGATGGGAAGGGGCAGAGGGAGAGGGAGAAGCAGACTCCCTGCTGAGGGCAGAGCCTGACATGGGGCTTGATCCCAGGACCCCACGATCATGACCTGAGCCGAATCCAAGAGTCAGATGCTTACCTGACTGAGCCACACAGGTGCCCCCAGCGAAGGCCTTTCTATAACCCTTGAGACTCACATTCTCCATCAGTCGTGATGCTCAGAGCTTGTGTGTGAATGCACATGCGTGTGTGTGTGCGCGCGCACACGTGCACGTGTTGAGTGAGGGTCTGTTGGCAGCTGCTGGGCACGAGCTCACTGCAGCTGCAGGTCCCGGCCCGGCAGCCCTGTGGTCGCGTCACCTTGAGCTAGGCCTCTCCTGTCTCCGAGCCTCTTTCATCAAACGTGCCCCCAGTCTCGGCCCCAGGGTAGTTGAGGAGAAGCACTGTGCGGACATGTATATGCGGGGGACGGGCGTGGGGAACGTGACCGTTGTCACCGGCGTCGCTGCAGGGGCGGCCCGCGCTGGGAGGGGCTGTTTCAGGGGCAGCTGCTCTAGGGGAGACAGCACACAAACAGGAGTAGCGTGGGGCGCTCTAAACAGGCCCTGAAGGAGAGACGGGCCAGGCTGCCCAGTCACTGATCCAGCCCTTCGATACTCTTTTTGCCTGGTCCCAGGCGCGAGGGCAAATCCTGGAGGCCCGGCCTCTGCCCCCTTGAGAGCATCAGCAAGCGAGCCCATGATTATTTCATCAGCCTGCGCGAGTGCCAGGAAGCAGCAGGACGAGGACGGAGTGGCATCGGATACGGGGTAGGGCCAGGGTGGGCTTCCCCGGGGGGCTCCAGAGCTGAGGCAGGAGTAGCACTGGCTGGCCCAGGAGGAGGAGGGGCACGGCCCATTAGAGGGACCGAGAGCGGCTGGTGGGTCGGGAGCCTGGGGAGGGCGTGGATGTGCGTGCACCCCAGCAGGGGAGGGTCCCGAGCTTCGCCTGCGTCGGCTTTATGGGCCATGAGGAGTCATGGCAGGTTTAACGGGGTTGGAAGCAGGGATGTGCGAACAGACTTGCATTTTTAAAAGATCACTTGGGCTTCTGGGGAATATTGCAGGAGTCAGGAGTGGAGGCTGGGAAACCTGGGCGGAGGTCCTTGCCAGGGTGAAGGCAAAGAGAAGGGGGACGTCCAGAGGTGAGAGGGAGAGTCAAGGATGGCGCCAGGTGCCCAGAGGGTGTGGGGACCTCCTGCGGCAGGTGCTCTGCAAACACTGATGATGGGTGCTCTGCAAACGTTTGGTGAGTGGATGATGGATGGGGACTGCCGCAGGAAAAGGAGTGTGAAGGAAGCTGAGGAGTCTGATTTAAACGTGATGCAAGGGGATCCCAGAGCATTCCAAAGTCCAGCTTCAAGCCTGGACTTGCCTGCTGTCCTTTGGATTCACACACGAGGACAAAGGCAGGAGTGTGACAGGTGGCCCGTGGCAGCAAAACAGTTTCCTGGGTGTACAGACCGCATGGTCGCACTGGGCTGGTGATCCGGAGGGCCCCTGGCACGGTTCAGTGCTCTGCTGTTGCCATGTTGAGATTCTTTCTTTTTGAACAGGTGATCTTGAGTTTTTGCTTGCACTGGGTCTCACAAGTTCTCTGAAGGCCGGCAGAAGCCGGTGAGCAGATCAGGGGGGTAGACATAAGGGGGACCGGTGTCTTTGGCTCGCGTGTACGAAGGTGGACACAGGCACGTCTGCACTTACCCACAAAATGCGTCTGCTGCCAATCGACCCATTGGCCGAGCGCTCGTGCGCGTGCGCGGTCCTGGGAGGCTGGCCCGCCCCTTTCAGCCGCCTCCCTATAGTATCTCTGCTGTGCAGAAAGGAGGGGGTTCGGCGTGTGCAGGGCTGGGGTCCCGGCCCGCCCCTCCATGCCGTGGAGCAAAAACTGACGGTCTGTTTGGAAGTCCAAGGTCATTCCAGAGCAAACAGGGAATCTTAGAGGAGGCAGCGACTGCATGGAGTTCATTCCCTTCGGAGCACGTGTCGTCCCCAAACTGTAACTGGGGTCAAAAGAGCTTCAGGTCCGTCAGGGCTGGCACACCTCTAAATGCCTCCCTCAGATGGTTTCCGGGACCTTCCGTGCATATAATAACTGCAAAAACTTGCAAGGTGGGTAGGATTATCCACAGTTAACTGATGAGAAAACAGAGGATCAGAGATTTGTAACTCAGTCAGAGCTAGTAGCTGGACTGGGGCTGGATCCAGGCTGGTCTGCGTCCCCCAGAAGTCGTGCCCTTACCCGAGGTCCCTCCCACCTCCTTGATGAGGGGGAGGGGTGGGGACCGGGACCCTGGGGAGCAGAGGCAGCCCGTGCTGGCCTGTGATGATTTGAAGGCAGATGCCCCAGGACCCGATTCTGAGTAATAGCCCACATGAGACACGGCTGTCTGCCAGCTCACGGGGACCGTCACCTGTCTGTGACTGAGCCACGGCGGGCATCTGGGGGCTGGGAGAGGGAAGCAAGTCTGAGGCTGGGAGACACGGGCCATTCTGGTGCCGAGTCCCATTCCCTCAAAACAAGCCTGCTCTTAGGCAGTGAAAGGGGGCCATGGAAGAGCGAAGTTCCTTTTGCAAGTTTACTTTCTGCCTTTTTAATTATTATTATTATTATTATTATTATTATTATTAACAGGCCCCACGTAGAGCCCAACTTGAGGCTTGAACTCATGACCCTGAGATCAAGACCTAAGCTGAGGTCAAGAGTCAGATGCTTAACTGACTGAGCCATGCAGGCGCCCTATTTTCTACCTTTGAAAAAAAACTTTTGCAAGCTGGAATAGCCACCGCGAGAGGACAGAGTGGGTGCCTTCCGGGCACCTGGGCACAGGTGGGGCAAAGGCATGGGCTTCTGAGAAATCCAGGACAGAGACCCTGAACTCCTCCTCTGGCCCATGGAACCCACGTAAGAGGGGAACTGGATCAGCAGCCCCATGCCTGCTACCCCCCACCCGGGGCTGCTGCGGCCGGGTGGCTCTTGGGGACTGGTGGGGACCTCCGAAATGGGAGGTCGTCTGAGCTGTTGTCCTAGTTCCCTGGGACTTTGATGAACTCAGGGCCCCAGGCAGGAGGTGGCCTAGTAGGCAGGTGTTACCCTAATTTGTGACTTTTTCAATGGAATAAACACAAAACAGAAAGGAAATAAGCCGGAAAATTAGCAACATCGCATTCCTATTCATCCGTCTCAGAGTGGCCCCAAGTTTGCTGACTGCTAACATTAAATGATACGTTTGGGTAGAGGAGTGCATTTTTTTATAGTGATAAGCTACACCTAAGGAAATTGACCATTTCCCCCATTTTTGAGTTCAGCGGCATTAAGCGCGTCCACATCGTTGTGCATCTGTTCCCAGAACTTTTCCATCTTCTCCGCCTGAACCTCTGCACCCGTGAAATGCTGACTCCTCCGCGCCTCCCCCTGGCAATCACTGTTCTGCTTTCCGTTTCTATGAATTTGAGCACACTAGGGACCTCCTACACGTGGAATCATATAGTATTATTATTATTGACGACATTGTTTTTATAACGATATTATTATCGTTTTGTGTCTGACTTAGTTTACCCAGAGTGATGTTTTCAGGGTTTATCCATGTTGTAGTATATTGCATCATTTCCTTCCTTTTTAAGGCTGAATAATATTCCACCGTGTGGATGGACCCCCGTTTTGTGTATCGATTCTCCTGCCAAGGGACACGTGGGTTTCTTTCATCTTTTGGCCATTGTGAATGATGCTGCTGTGAATGGGAGCGCATTTTGTCAAGTACTGAATCCTGGAGGGCGCTGCTGGCTTACCCCGTTGTGCAGAATTCTGGGGGCAGAGTGTCCCGAGCTTCGGTGTCACAGGTGCACTGGATGAAGTCAGGCCGCCTGGGTCCCTGGCCCCGCTGCCTAGGAAGAAGTCCCCCGGCCCTGGCTTCACTGTCTTTATCTGTCTGGCGGGATGGACATGACTATTGATGAGTGTCCAAGGAGGGGGGCTCCCCGGATGCCGCTGTGCCCCCAGCCACGCGGGAGACAGGCTGGTGTCCCCTTCTGTCCGAGGGCTGTTATTACAGTAGCAGTAGTGATGACTGATTGGAGATGATGCAGGAGAACAGGATGTGGCTTTGAAGGGGGCTGCGTCTGGGGGAGCCCAGACGTGCCGGTGGATGTGTGCGTATCGTCTGGGGGGGAGGGGGACGCAGCCTTGCATGTGGCTGAGCGAGTGAACTGACCTTCCTGTCCTCAGGTCCAGCTGGGAGCTCCCGGACCTCCAGGAGGGCAAGATCGAGGCCATCAGCGACTCCGACGGAGTGAACTACCCCTGGTACGGCAACACCACGGAGACCTGCACCATTGTGGGCCCCACCAAGAGAGACTCCAAGTTCATCATCAGCATGAACGACAACTTCTACCCCAGCGTCACGTGGGCCGTGCCCGTCAGTGAGAGCAACGTGGCCAAGCTGACCAACATCTACCGGGACCAGAGCTTCACCACGTGGCTGGTGGCCACCAACACCTCGACCAATGACATGATCATCTTGCAGACGCTGCACTGGCGCATGCAGCTGAGCATCGAGGTGAACCCCAGCCGGCCCCTGGGCCAGCGCGCCAGGCTGCGGGAGCCCATCGCCCAGGACCAGCCCAAAATCCTGAGCAAGAACGAGCCGATCCCGCCCAGCGCCCTGGTCAAGCCCAATGCCAACGACGCCCAGGTCCTCATGTGGCGGCCCAAGTACGGGCAGCCGCTGGTGGTGATCCCGCCCAAGCACCGGTAGCAGCCAGGGCACCCTGCGAGGCTAGACTCGAATAATAACACTGCTCCAACAACCCGCACACGGACTCTGCAGTCATTCAGCAAAACACAACACTCTACCTTCTCGAGCGGGCGGATCTCACTGTGCAAATGCCCCGGGATGGCCTCCCCCGGCCCTCGGGGCACCTGCTTCCTTTCGGGGAGGGGGAGGCCCGGCCGGGACACCCAACTCCACGTCCCCCCTTCACCTCGGGTCTCCTTTCCTGGCAATTTCAGTCATTCACTCGTAAGACTCCCCAAAACAACTGCTTTTTCAGTTCTTCTTCTTCTTTTTTTTTTTTTTAAACACCTCTTTAAGAGGTTCAAGGGTGGGAGGCGGCGGAGCTAGTCGTGACCCTGACCAGCAACTCCCGCTGATTTGTGAGTGGCGGCCCCCCACGGCAACTCCCCTCGTCGTCCTCCCTCACGCGGCCTTACGTAGACTTGCTTTGCCAAACTTTTGCCTTAACCTGAATTTAAAGGAAAAAGCCCAAAACAGACAAAGACAGCAGGATCTCTTTTCTACTGGACTGTTCGTCTTCTGCTAGAGGTGAGGGAGGGGGCGGGGCCAGGGAGGGGAGTGAGCCGCCCGGGCCCTCCTCCTGGCTGTCTTGAGAGAGGGGCAGGGGGACGGATTTAGACCTCGAACCAGCTGCTCATTCTTTCGTTTCAGCAGAAACGAAACCAGAAACCAGACTGACCCCCTAAGGAGCCCCTTCTCTCAGGCTCAGGTGGAAAGCCCCTTCCCCATCCCTGCGGAGAAGGTACCTGTGCGCTCCCACGGGCTGGGTCTGCTGGGGCCGCTCCTCGCCTCTGTCTTCCGGCAGCCTTAACTTGCCCGGGGCGGATCTGGGGGGAGAGAGGGAGGGCTGAGCCCGGGGATTCTCCCATCTCGGTCCTCAGCGCTCAGCCGCTGCTGGCTGCGCAGGCACATCTAAGTGTTGTGCGGCTTTTCCTTTTCTGTCCCCACTGGCCGCAGACGCCCGGAGGGCCAGCCGCCTTGAGCTAGATTTAGTTCGAGGGTAAGAGAGGCAGGCAGCTTCCCTCCTGGCTCCTTCTCAGGGGTGCCCCTCCCAGGCGCTCTGGGCGCCAGTGTCGGAGGTGGGGGGGAAGCTGCCCAGGGGCGGCACCCAAGGATAGGTGGTCCTGGATCTGGGGAGGCCAGGGAGGCCATCAGCGGATGCCCCCTGCTGCTTACCCTCAAGGAAGCAAACCAGGGCTTCGGGCTGGCCGGGGTGACATGGGGCCATGGTTGACAGGCACTGGGGCTGCTCTGGAGGCTGGACGGGACAGTGGGGCCAGTCTGGAGGGCCACCATCCCTCGGGTCCAGGGCCCTCCAGGGTCTGAGGATGGCCCTGAGCGACCCCAGGCTTTCTTAGTAATGTCTGCCTCGCAGGCCGCTCGCAGGAGCTGTGGGGACACCCCACGGAAGCCCCCTTCCTCGAGCTTGCCAACCCCCACAGCTACTTCACCCGGCCCTGCACTCGAACTGGTAATACTGAAGCACAGAAAACCGTAAGAAAAGAAAAATAATTCATTTCTGCTGCAGATGAGCCACTTGTTAGGAGTCCCGGGGACAGCGTGGGAGGATGTGGGTCACCTTGCTCTTGTACTTACTCCGGGGGTGCTTAATGTCCCGTGTGTCTCCCACGCCCCACTCCTGACAACTGGCCCGCAGCTATCATGGGACAACCGGACCGGAAACATGCTTGTGGGGAACCCCTTTGTCAGGCCCAGGACCTTGCCCCTGGAAACTGCCAGTTCCCTTTGGTGTGTACAGAGACCCTGTCACCCAGAGAGGCCACAGCCTCGAGTGAGGGGGACGATGGGTCCCAGCTCTACCTCTGGGGAAGGGCCCGGAAGGGGCCAGGCTGACGGCGTCCTGCTGCCGCGGACAGCCCCTGGCCGCCTACGGGAGCGGCCCTTCCCTGCACTCAGGTCTTTCTTGCACTAAAAAAAGGAGGAAGGGCCCTGGGCGAGGGGTCAGGAAGCTGGAGTTCGGGTGCTGGGCTGGGTCGTCACTAAGGGATTCTCACTGTGCGAGGGGTGGGAGCAGGAGAGGATGGTAGAGAGCGGTCCTGAGCTGTTGGGGGGCAGAGTCCCCCCAGACACACCTGCTGATAGTGAGCGAGCTCTCTTGACCAGCGCTGTGACCACTGGGAGGGGGGCAAAGCTGCTCTGGCTGCCTCCCCGGGCCTACCGCATGCCTGGGCCCCAGCTCACCTTGCTCCGTGACTCACCCCACCCCTCCTGCACCCCCTTCTCTCTGTCCCTCCTGGCCTTTCTGAAGACAGGGCTGGAAAGACCCTGGAGAGCCCGCAGGTCCGGCCGAGGACACAGGACCTCGCTCGGGTCTGGTCCCTGGGCCTCCTCCCTGTCAGGAGCACAGACCCCAGGCTTCTTGCCTGGGTCCCCAGTCCCTCTGGTGTCCCCCTCCCCTGGCGTGGACACACTCCTCCAGCAATAAGGACCATCCGTGGTCGTGGAGAGTACTGTGAAAACAAACCAATGCACTTACCAGGAGGCATAAGACTCTTGAAGAACATGTAAACTTAACCTTTTTAAAAAAGAAACAACAAAGATTCACAAAGAGAAATAAAATGTAATTTTAAAGTAGGCCTGGCTAGGATCTGGATGTTTCTAAAGAGTTTCTGAAGTGGTCGTTCATGTCGGGGTTGGTGGACCTGGGTCCTGGCCACGGGAGCGAGCGTACTTGGAGGGGGTCGCTTTGTTCAGGCATCCTCTGCCGTCCGCGGCCCTGGGACCTCAAGTCCCCGCCGAGAGTGCCCCTGGCAGGTGCCCCGTGTGGAGGAGGGATGGCGGGCTTGAGGTGGGGGCCGGACTCGGGGCAGCTTGGACTTTTGGCACACAGTAGAAACCCGCGTGACGAGGAGGACTTAGTGTTCAGATGCCCACGGGGCTGCAAACCCGTCTTCACACGGAGAAACGGCTGTAGGACGGTATCAGTCTAGATCATGGCTCTGTGCCCTGCCCTCGGCCAGTGGCTGACGAAAGGGGGTGGCGTTGAGTCAGCGCCCTCGTAGGAAACGCTTTCTTCTAATGAGAGCTTTCTTATGAAAGGATGGGAGGTGGGTGTGGGCTCTGAAGGTGGACCATGCAGTCAAGGCGACTTGCATGAGTTTGGGTAAGACGCCAAGCCCCTGAGCCCCCTTTACCTTGTATGGAAAGTGGGGGTTCTCCAAGTCGCTGCCTCCTAGCTGATGCGGTGAACTCGCGCTGTTCTGCTTGGTTTCCAAGTGTTAACAACCTGCGTGTTCTCAGGGTCCCCATTTCATAGATGAGGAAACTGAGGGACAGCAGAAGTCGAGAAGCTGCTCAAGGCCATGCATCTGGGAAGAGGCAGAGTCGATCAGGGTTTGAACCCAGAGCCTGGAGCCCAGACCCTTACCACTGCATACCCTCCCTCCTGGCGTGCTGCTACAGAGCATACATTTGGTGCTCAATAAGTATCAGCGACTATTAAGAAGGCCGTGTGCCTTTGGCTCTGTCCATCCTGGGCTTCCCGGGCAGGAAATGCCTTTCTCCCTGCACCCCCCCCCCCCACGGGAAGGTTCTGTGCAGCAGTCAGTTCCCTGATGCCCACAGTGAGTCTGGCTCATTCCCTTTGGGGAGGGGCTGCCCGGTCGGCTGCAGGCCACGGGCTCGTCCTCCACAGTTGCCGGTGGCCTCTCGGCCTCGCCACGGAAGACGGGGGGGGGGGCCCCCGTTTGCGGTGGGCATCGGGGACTCGGTTTCTACTCTGCGTTTCCCACACTGCCACAACCCAACGGGATTCTGCATCCTGTCTCTTGGGTCTGAGACACCAAAGCAGGAAATTGCATAACAGTCTCCGCTGGCCGCCCTCCACCCAGATGGCTTATGGGTGGTACAGCTCACTGCTGTGGTTTGGCTTTCGGCTGCGGCGTCGGCTCCTGAGCTCTGCCTGTGAGAGCGCATGGGGTGTGTGTGCGTGTGTGTGTGCATGCACACGTGCACGTGTGGACATCTTGTCCACAGGGGTGTGGGCCTCGGCAGCGGCGGGAGAAAGCTGAGGTGGATCACACCAGGATAAAGCCGGAGTTGCTCCAGCATTAGAGCCTTCGGGCCGACATGTAGCCGAGGACGTGCAGACGGCGCGCGCTGGGGGTGGGGGGTTGGGGAATGTTCCGGAGGGGAAGGTGCCAGGAGGGTGGCCATGAGTGAAGAGGATTCCAAGTGGCATTTAGTCACAGTGGAAGCCCTCCCGCTTCTCAAGCTGATAGCAGGTTAAATTTAGAAGTCCCAGACTGGGATGAGACACAGACAGCAGACTCGAGCCAGCTGTCGCAAGGTCCCCTGCCGGAGTGGGGCCTGGGAGAGCCGGCTGTCGGGGCGGGCCAGGCCCGCCTGCCCCACGATGCCAGAGAGAAGCAGGCGTGCCGTGACCACCCCCCTGCCACACATACACAGCCTGCCTGTCACCTGTGGTCACTTCTGGGGAGAGTCCAACGTCTGGACTCGGGCTCACTGTCGGTGAAGTCTTGAGGCCACAGAGGAAACCCCACCTGTTGGGCCAAGCGGGGGACAGCTCAGTGGGAACCACACAGAGGCCATGGCTGGAGGTGCCCTCAGGTCTGGGGACATTTCTATCGGCCCACAGGTGCTTTCTCACCTCCCGCTTGATTTCTCTCTTGGTCATCATCTGTCCTGCCTGGCGGGTCCCGCACGCCCTGCTTCCCAGCTGGCCGGGGGCCGGGCATCGGATTAAGGCAAATATTGGAGGTAGGAACAGGTTACTGGGCATACACACCATCCGAACGGACCTGCCCCGAATCCTTAGCCCACAACTAAGTCCTGCAAAGACACACACGCAGAGCGCGCCCTCCGGGGCTGGAGGGCCCTCCTTGCCACCACTGAGCGCGTACGAGGATAAAAGGGGAACTTTCATAGAGAAGGAAACTCAGAAGGGGCCACGGGACAGGCTAGAGGTCAGTTGGCTGGGAAGTTGCAGAGCTGGGTGGGTTTCAAACAGCCATCTTTTGACCTTGCTGGGTCACTGCTCTTCTGGCTACACTAGCCCCCCGTCTCCCCACACTCCCGTCCTACCAGCCCGCCCGGCCCCACTCCTCTGCGGACTGCCGCGCAGAAGGCCCCTGGCCTGGGGCTGAATGCTGGTCATCAGCAGGCCCGCTGACCTGGGAAGATGAAAACTATTAAATGCAAGAAAACACATCTGAGCGAATGAGCTCCGTCTCTGCGCGTGTGTCCAGAGAGGCCAACCCGTGCTGCCGACATGGGTCCAGGCAGGGCCCTTTCCACGGCTCCGTGCAGACTGGACGGCAGAGACGGGATTCGTTCCTCCACCGGCCCGAGCCCAATTTAGCTGTAAGGGCCACTGCCCTGTTTCACAGTTTAGGGTCCTTTTAATCAGACAGATGACAGGTGGCGGCACTGGGTGTTTACGGCAAGTGAGACACAGTTAGAAACCCTGCGCTATTCTTGGCTGCCACTTGCCTTGCTGAGTGAGGTCGGCTGGTTGCCTGACCTCGCATGCCTGCGCTTCCTGATCGGCAGGCCGGGGCACGCACGCCTAGCTCGCCCTCCCGTCCGGGCCCAGCGACGCGCGGCAGCTGCGAACCCTGCCCTTGGGGCTGCCCGAGGGGGACTGGACCGGACTGGGGCGTCCACGAGAGACCAGAGATGCCCCTTCTTCAATACGGCGACCAGACGACAGGCTTGATTAGCAGGATCCTCAGTCCCTCACTGGATGCATACCGGGTGCTGGTCAGCCAGTCGGGCGGGAGGATTTCAGTGTGGTTCCCACGGCTATATCCAGCCAGTGTTCACACAGCAAACAGCCCACCCATTTAAATGCACCGTCCACTGGTGTTTAGTGTATACACAGAGTCGTGCGGCCAGTATCCCAATTTTGGAATGTTTGCATCACCTCAAAGGGGAACCCTGCACCCGTTAGGTATCATCATTCCCAACGCCCCAGCCCTAAGCCACCACCGATCTCCCTCCTGTCTCCGTCCGTGTCCCTACTCGGGACAGTTGGTGGGAATGGAGTCACGTCATGTGTGCTCGCCCGTGCCGGGCTCCGGCCCCTCAGCTCGGTGTTTCTGGGGTTCCCCTGTCAGAGCGTGCATGGGCACCTCGTCTTCAACAGGTGTACTTCTGACCATCTCCTGTGTGGGAGGCCCTTTGACCGGCGCTGGAGAAGCCTCGGCTCGGAGCTTACTGCCCCCAGCAGGAAGTGGTCTGTGACCTTGGGTCTGCAGGGGGGCCGACCGGTCCGGAGGGTCAGAAGGGGGGGACACGGAGGATGGCCGGCTTCTGGGCACACAGTAAGTACAAGGGAAATTTGACCTATTAATGCCAGGAAGCCCCTGAGACTCAGTTTCCTCCTCTGCAAGATGGGGCTACGGTGCTCTCCTCGCAGGGAGGGAGGATTCGATGGGATTGGCAAGCTCGGCCCTTAGTCCAAGGCCAC
>CM052892.1:3582497-3647008 GCA_028534135.1 Potos flavus
CAGGCCCTAAGGCTCATCCACAGTGTGCCATGTGTCAGAATGTGCTTCCTTTTCAAGGCTGGCTACGACTCTCGGGGCATGTCTCTGAGGCCGTGCCTCTTGACACCCCAGAGGCCTCCCGGGATCACAGCCTAGTCCCCGCTGCTCACGGCGCGTCATCCGTATGCCAACGAATTACAGAGCTGCGTGAGGAAGTCGACGTGTGGCTCATTTTGGAAGACTTCCCTCCCTACCGGTTAAAATAAAAACATTCCAAGTGCTTAAAGAGATAAACTTCTCTCATCTGGAAAATTCACTTATCTGGAAAACGCTCTTTTCCATAAAATGAGGTTATTTCTGTGCACGAGTAAGGAGGCAGGGGGAGGAGGAAGCATTTTGGGAGGTGCTGTAGGGCGGCCGGACTGGAGGGTGAGCTTTGAGAAGGTCCTTCACCGTATCCTCGGGGGCAGCTGTAAACTCGGGCTTCCCCGGTCCTTTAGTCTGGACGCGGCTCCTGCCGAGATGTGGCGGGGACAGGAGGGGGGCCCAGAGGCTGCGGCCAGGGTGCTTCCCCTTGGCCACCAGCTGATGTCCTCATCACGCGTTACTGAGGCACCTGCCCTGATGTTCAGTGATCGCTCGGTGAGGCTGCAGGTCTGGCCGTCGGCCACGGAAAATGAGCTCTCTTTGGGACTTCTTCTGGAACCTCTGCTCAGTGAGGAGTTCTGCACTGCGGGGCCGCAGAGAATACGCCTGGCAGCTGGCGAGGTCTGAGCCCCAGGCACCAGCCTCTCGCTCAGAGCCCGGACTGAGCGGCTAACACAGCCCTTCGGGGGTTGCTATGTGCGAGGCGAAGGGATTTCCCTGTAAACAGTCCGCCGCTTCCTGTAAAGGTTAGCAAGGGGAGGCTGGCGCGGCCTCTGCAGCTGTCCTCTTGACAGGCGGCACCACGCCACGGCGATTCTGCTGCAGGGACGGGTTCCATCTCCTTCTGATGCATGAGAAGCATCCAACCCCCAGCTCCCGACAGGAAGCTGCTGATCCCATAGGAATGACGGGTGTGAGAAATGGTGGTGGGATTGGCAGAACCGGTGGTTGGATGGCCAGGGAGCCCAGAAAGCTCTGCATCCTGCCCACTTCCTTTGTAGCGGGATGGGGGTCGTGAAATCCAGCCTGAGAACCCAGACAGCTGGGTCCCGCAGAGAATCCCCTCCGGACTACCTCTTCACGTTTGCCAAAAATCAATCATATAGGTGTGGATCTATTTCTGGACTTTCTGTTTTGCATAACTTGATCTCTTTATCTTGACACCAATATCGCGTGGTCCTAAATGCTGTAGCTTTATAGTAAGTCCTCCAACTTTGTTTTTCTTCTTTGAGGTTGTTTTGGTTCTTCTGGGTCCTTTGCATTTCCATATGAAATTTGGACTCAGCTATGAAAACAAAAACAGAAGATCATGTTCATGTTATCTGTGAATGAAGTTTAATTTCTTCCTTTCTAATCAGGATGCCTTTTTTTTTTTTTTTTTTAAGATTTTATTTGTTTATTTGAGACAGAGATGTTGACAGATATAGCAAGAGAGATAGTGAGAGAAGAAAGCACAAGTGGGGAGGAGAGGGAGAAGCAGGCTTCCCATTGAGCAAGGAGCCCGATGAGGGGCTCCATCCCAGGACCCTGGGATCATGACCTGAGCTGAAGGCAGATGCTTAACTGACTGAGCCACCCAGGTGCCCATCTGGATGCCTTTTATTTCTTTTTCTTGCCTTGGCAAATTGGCTAGATCTTCCTGTGCGATGTTGGATAGATAGAGGCAGTGAGAGCGGCTGTTCTTGCCTTGCTCCTCATCCAGCATTCTCTCACAGTCATGTATGATGGTAACAGTAGGATCTGCCCAGATGCTCCTTCTCAGGCCAAGAAAGTTCCCTTCCACTTCTGTTTTGCCGAGAGTTTGCCAGGAACAAACACTGGATTTTATCAAATGCCCTTTCTGTATCTATCAAGATGATCGTATGTTTTTTTTCTTTTTTACTCTGTTAATGTGGTGAATTGTATTGATTGATTTGCAAATGTTAAACCAATCTCAAGTTGCTAGAATAAATCCTACTTGGTCATTATGCATATCCTTTTTATACAGTATTGGATCAGATGGCTAAACTTTTAAGAATTCTTACCTCTAGGGGCACTGGGTGGCTCAATCAGTTAAGCATTTGACTTTTTTTTTTTTTTAAGATTTTTATTCATTTATTTGAGAGAGAGAGAGAGCACATGCAGGGGAGGCAGAGGGAGAGGGAGAGGCAGACTCCTCACTGAGCAGGGAGCATGATGTGGGGCTCGATCCCAGGACCCTGAGATCATGACCTGAGCTGAAGGCAGATGCTTAACTGATGGAGCCACCCAGGTGCCCCATTCCCTTTAATTTTCTGGAACAGTTTGTGTGTCATTGTATTATTTCTTCCTTAAATACTTGGTAGAACTCACTGGGGAAGCCATTTGGATCTGGAATTTATTTTATGGTGAATTTCAATTTCTTTAATAGCTATAGGGCTATTTATCTGTTTCTTCTTGAGTGAACTTTAATGATTTGTGCTTTTCAAGAAATTTGTCTACTTCATCTAAGTTGCAGTAATAAGTAAGGATATTCGTAATATTCCTGATTATTCTTTTAATACCTGAAGAATTTGTAATGATGTCACCTTTCTCATTACTGACATTAGTAATTTGTGTCTTCTCCTTTCTCCGATTAGTCTGGCTAGAGGTTTATCAATTTAATTGATTTTTTCAAAGAACAGTTTCACTTATTTTTCTTGTCTTGTATCCTACTGTATTCATTTTGGCTCTGTTCTTTATTATTTCCTTTCTTCTGCCTATCTTGGATTTCATTTACTTTTCTTTTTCTAGTTTCTTAGACTGGTTTCTTCTTTTTAAAATACAGGGATTGGGGCACGTGGGTGGCTCAGTCGGTTGGGTGTCCAACTCTTGGTTTTGGCTCAGGTCATAGTCTCAGGGTCGTGGGATGGAGCCCCACTCTGTGCAGAGTCGGCTGGGCTTCTCTCCCTCTCCTCCCGAGAAAGACCCTGTCATGGTCTTTCTCTCAAATAAGTAAATAAAACATTAAAAAATATATATATAGGCATTTAGTGCTATAAAGTTCCCACTAAGTAGTGCTTTAGCGCCACAAATTGTGATTGGTTGTGTTTTTTTCAATTAAAAAAAATTTTTTTTTAGTTGAAACTATTTTTTCATTCATTTTAAAATTTCTTCTTTGAGTCATGGGTTATTTAGAAATGTGTTATTTAGCGTCTAAATATTTGGGGATTTTCCAGGTATCTTTCTGTTACTGACTTCTAATTTAATTCCACTGTGGTCAGAGAACATATTTTGTATGACTTGATTCCTTTCAACTTTATTGAGACTTGTTTTATGACTCAGGATATGGTCTATCTTGGTATCTGTGTACACGAAAAGAACATATATTCTACTGACATTGGGTAGAGTGTTGTATAAAATGTTGATTATGTTCAAGTTGGTTAAAAACGCTATTCATGTCTTTTACAGCCTTATTGATTTTTCTGTTTACTTCCATCAATTATTGAGAGAGTTATTGAAACGTCTGACTGTAATGGTGAATTTCTCTACTTCTTTCAGTTCTCATGGTTTTTCTTCAGGTACTTTAAAGCTTGGTTGTAAGGTCCAGAAACATTTAGGACACACGTACTCTTCATAAATTGACATATTAGGAAATGACCGTGTCTTCCCTGAGAATATTCTGAGCTCTGAAATCTGTCATATTTAATACAAATATAGCCACTCCAGCTTTTCAGAAAAATTTGTTGGCATGGTATCTGCTTCCATTCTTTTCTTTTTAGCCTGTTTGTATCTTATATTTAAAGTTTGTTTCTTGTAGGCAGCATGTAGTTGGGTCTTACTTTTTTATCCAATTTGACAATCTTGGCATTTTATTTATTTTTTGCTTTTTTTAATATATTTTTTTATTTATGGACAATCTTGGCATTTTAATTGAGGAATTAGATAATTTACATTTGTTGTGATTATTGATATGGCTGGGTTTAAATCAACCATCTTGCTGTTTGTCCTATCTCTTCTTTGCTCCTTCTCCCCCCTCTTTTTCTGCCTACTTTTGGATTCGGTTTTATGATTTCTTTATATCCCCTTAGTTGCTTTATTAGCTATAACTCTTTGTTGTACTATTTTGGTGATCGGTTTGAGGTTCATATATACATCTTTAACTTACTATAGTCTGTCTTCCATTGATGTTATACCACTTTAGGGGTAGTGAATAAACCCTACAACAGTATACTTTCATTTCTTCTCTCCCAACCTTTTTGTTATGGTTGTTGTACATTTTTTCTACATGTTATAAAACCCGTAATACATGGTTATTATTTTTGCTTTAAACAGTTGTTTTCTAAAAACACTTGAAAAATCCCTTCCAAAATCTTTATATTTACTCATATAGATACAATTTCTGATGTCCTTCAAATTTTTCCCTCTACCTCTCCTCTCTTTTTCAGGAACTTTCATTATACATATTATTAGGCTGCTTGAAGCTATCCCACTGTTGAGTGGTGCTCTATTCCAACCTTTTCAGTCTTCTCTTTTTGTGTGGTTCATTTTGGGTCATTTCTACTGCTAAATCTTCAATTTCACTAATTCTTTCCTCTGCAGTGGATAACATCCTCTTAGTCCCATCCAGGATATTCTCATCTCAGACATAACAGTTTTCACCTCTAGTTTGATTTGGGTTCTTTCTATGCCAGTATGTAACATGTTCAGTCTTTCTTCTACCTTCTTAAACATATAGAATACAGTTTTAATCATGGCTTCAAAGTTCTTGACTACTAATTTTATCATCTGTGTCACTTCTGGATCAATTTCAGCTATTTGATTTTTATTATAGACTATATTTCTCTGCTTTTTGCATACTTCGTAATTTTTTTTAACTTATTTTTTCAGTGTTCCAAGATTCATTGTTCATGTAGCACACCCAGTGCTCCATGCAATATGTGCCCTCCTCAACCACTTCATAATTTTTAAAAAAGATTTTATTTGAGAGAGAATGAATGAGAGAGAGCGAGAGAGAGAGCAAGCAGATGAGCAGGGGGAGGGGCAGAGGCAGAGGGAGAAGCAGACTCCCCACTGAGCAGGGAGCCCGGTGTGTGACTCGATCCCAGGACCCTGGGATCATGACCTGAATCAAAGGCAGATGCTTAACCAACTGGGCCACCCAGGCGCCCCTCATACTTGGTCATTTTTGATTGGATGCTGGAAAGTGAAATTGATCTTGTTTGGTACTGGGTATTTTTTTTATTGCAGTAAGTTTCTTGAGCCTAGTCCTGAGATCTAATGTGGAAATAGTCTGATTCATTTGGGTCTTGCTTCTGAGCTTTGTTAGATGGGATCAGATGAGATTATGCCAATTAGATGGCATTCTGTTTAGGACTCATTTTTCCCTGCTACTAAGGCAAAACCCTTGTGAGTACTCTATCCAAATGCTAGGTGAATTACGAGGATTTCCACATTGGCTGGCAGGAACCAGGACCATTTTCTGCCCTAGAACTCTGAGGATTCTGCCTCTAGCCCTTTCATGCTGCTTTTTCTCCAGACACAGACGCTCCTCAAATGTGCACATAGATCACTACTTGGCCAGTACTTGAGACTCCCTCTGCAGAGCCAGAGGCCAGAGTCCACTCCCTGTGGGGCTCTCCTCCCCTCTCTGATCCCTCACCTTGTCAGCTCAGGGAGATCACTGGGCTCCGGCTGGACTCTCCTTCCCTATGCTGGTCTGGAAATGTTCTCCAGGCAGGAAACTGGGGCAACTGTAGGGCTTACCTCATTTGTTTCTTGAATCTCAGGGGTCACTATCCTTTGCTGCTTGATGTCAACCATCTTGAAACTTGTTTGACTGAATTTTTACTTGTTTCAGAAAAGAGGGCAAACCCAGTATCTACTAATTCATCTTGCTGGAAACAGAAAAGCTCATCTTCATTTACTTGGGAATGAAACAATCTGTGGGCCAGTGCTACCTATTTCTGCATTTTCTAGAGGAAGAGAACTCAGAAATAACCAAGAGTTAGAGGAATCAACGGATTTAAAAAAAAAAACACGGTATGACTGTAGCAATTTCACAGGAACATAACGATGACTAAAGAGACAAGCAACAGCACTTCTACAATTCATTAATTCATCCAGGGGGCGGCAATTGGAAACCATGACCCACTCAAGGCAACAGTGATGCCTGCAGAAAAACAAAATGTGGCCCTCCCCCAAACCGCAGGAACCCCAAACTCTCCTGACAGGTACTCCCCCAGAAGCACCACAGGTTGCCAAAAGTTGCGCGATGGCCAAGCATCTCAACGGGGCCTTAGAATTCCCTATAGACTTTCCCGATGCTTTTAATTGGTGAAGAGCTACACTGGGTAGCCCTTTCTAACTCAGTAGGTCACTTTCCTTGCATGTGAAAGAAATCTAGGGGATTCTGTGTTGAAGAAGAGACTTTCATTTTTAGATCCAGACCCTTGTAGAGAATGCTGCCCATTGGCTTGGGTTCTTGGTCTGTAAGAAGTAGCTCTGACGCCAGTAGCTGAGATTCAGACTCCGGGTTCGGCTTTAAGGTCTGTCTTCTTTTCTAGCCCTTTGCTCTCTCCTACCTCTCAAAGCTTATGTTAACACCGGGGCAAACGACAATAACAACAACAAACAAAAAACCCACAGTCGGAGTCATTATTTGACAGTGTTAATAAACCTACAGATGGTAATGGATCACCTTATCATAGGTTCCCAAGGTCCTGTTTCCTGTTATGAGGCAGCTAAGCCGAGTGTACCTCGAATATTCTATCCGGTCTGGACAGAAGTTTAGCTGTAAGACAAAATGAACATCTTTGATTAAGAATCTAATTGGAAATTAAATTGGCTTTTAGATTAGGATAGCTCGATCTACTCAGGCAAGTTGCTCTCATGCCCTGATCAATATTACACGACCAACTGAGTAGAGCTGAGCCCCCTCTCACTCCCGACCACCCACTCTAATCACTTCGGTATAAAATACTCTTTATAAGCAAGATAAGCCATTGGACAGAAAAATGAGCTGCAGAGAAGCCCAAGGCGCATTCTGATTTTATGTCTAAGAGGCAAGCGGATGGACGCCATCATGAAAAGGCTCATCTCAACAATAAAAATCCGATTAGAAGCTTCTTCAGAGGTAGGGTTTTAATTTCTGTGTATCATTAGCAGGTTCCAATTTCAGGCCCAGTGCATTTTGAGACCTCACTTTAACATGGATTGGTGAAAAGTGAAATCTCAACCCCCATAGGCGCCATTCTATTGGGAAAATTGTGCAGGGAGGGCATTAGGGACAGCCAAAGGCAATTAGGGATGGATCTTGGTAAACAGTCGGAGGTGGGAGGAGGCAGGCCCTGCCTGGTATGCACCTTAGAGCTACGGGTCCCATTTTCTGAGGCCAAGCAAAAGCCTCCAACAGACCACACGTTCCTGCTACTCCTCAGTCTTTTGGAGACCACAGGGACCCACGGTTTGTCAGATCCCCATCATGTGACTTCCAATAATTGATTTCTGTGGCTGAATATGTGAAGATAAAACATTTACCACAACAGGTTTGACTGTGGGTATTTTTCTTATCTAGTGAACATACACTGCACAAGCTGACTCATTAGGCATATCTTTTTAAGTTGTAATGTGCTGAGAAAGATTTTACCTCTGGCCAGTCCTTTCATTTGTTGGGGAACATAAAGACCTAACAGAGCAAATGACTCAGATCTTGCAGATTCCATTTTAGCTCTTCGACTGTAGCCATATGCTGACGAGCATAAGAATCACTATGTACGGTAAAAGAGAAACCGGTCAAGGATGGGGAACTTCGCACTCCGCTGCCACTCCAATAAACAGTGATGATGAATGTACTACCAGCTTTATACACAATGTCTCATTTAACCCTCAACAAATCGAGATGAATGTATTATCACTCACCCTTTGTACGGATGATGCAACTGGGGCTCAGAGAGGTGAAGCAACTTGTCTGAAGTCACACAGCTAGGATGGGATTCGGGTGCAGACAACACCCATGATCTTAACCAATAAACTCTACTTGCTAGACTGATTCACTTTTGTCTCGACTCCCTTCTGTATTCAAGGATGGAATCGAACGGGATAATCTTCAGCCCTAAGATGCTGGGCTCCTACGGTTCTCACGTGGGCCAGCTTTGCTGTGTGATAGGGCCACAGAAGGAACCGCCTCCTCCCCAAACACATCTGCCAGCCAGCCACACCCTCGGTGAGAGAAGGGCCTGGGTGACAAGTGCGTGGCTGGGACAGCCAGACCCAGCACTCAGCAGGAGAAAGCATGATGTGCCTGCTATGGTGACGGTGTCCCGGCAGGGGACCCGCACATGGGAAGTAGGAGACGTCAGTACAGGCTTCTGGATGGCGACCACTGGTCCCACCATCTGTGATGCTGACAACCGCACAGCGGTCTGAGCACCACTCGGCTTGGATGGCCCTGAGATGACGTTTATTCCTGTTTCCAGAATGGCTCAAAATGAGAAAAGATGACCCTACAGACCAGAGTCAGGGGTCAGCCAGGCCAGAGGGGGGGAGGAGGCTCCAGAGCCGAATTTAGCTCTGAACCATTGTTGCTACTTAGTAAACAGAGTCTCGGCTCCCTTGGGCCCTGGGTAAGGAGGGGTTCAGGCTGCACTGTCCCATCACCCGTATGTAGAACCTTGAAGATCATTCTAGCAGTTTCATTTCCCTACTGGGGCACATCTTGTTCCCTAAAACACAGAAAACAAAAGTGACTTAAAAGCAAACATCTCAAAACTTGAGAACTCAAAATGCTTCTGAAAATGCTGGCTGGTGACAATCAAGCCGTTCCATCAGCTCATACAGCCCCTCTGTCGGCCGTAGCCAGGACTCCAAATTCGGCCTGCCAGCTCTCCCTGCTCCTCCTGCACCCCCCGGGCCGGCTGGAGAGCTCTGGGTTGGTAAGATCAGCAAGGGCAGGGCCAGAGAGGGGTTTGGGTGAGATGGGAGCCGTGCAGCTGGCTGTCCTCCCTGCAGGGACAGAAACCTGCAGGCTGAATGATGGGGGATCCAGGGGCTCCTTTCCCTGGAGCCAGCCCTGCACCCTCCTGGGCCAGGATGAGGCTGAGAGGGGAAACAAGGCCAAGGGGTCTTTCCGCCGGAGGCCCTGCCCCTCCTTTGGGAGGGAAGTGAGTGTTGCTCGTCAGCTCTGGGAGTGATGCAAACTCGTGGGCACGTGCCCAGGGCAGGGGGGCTGGGGCTCCTCTGCGAGACGTCTGGTGGCTCTGCCAGGTACTGCCCTTCGCTGTGCCACTTGCCCCGTGAGGCGGGTAGGATCTGCCCCATTTGAGTCTGGGCCCAATGACATGAGCGGCTTCCGCCGGTAAGAGCGAGAAAGACTCACATGCGGGTGTCCCCGTGTCGGGTCTGTGCTCGTCATCCCTGGAGTGCCACAGACAGCCGCTCCTGCTCCAGCCCCCAGCTAGGGCCCTCCCAGGGCCACTGCAGTGAGGGCTGGCAGGGCTCCGGTCGGCTCCGGCAGAGAGCACTGGAACCAGCCCCGCGGCCACGATCTCCTACTGCCCTTGCTGTGTGGCCCTGGGGTGGTGGGCTCTTGACCAGCCCCCCACCCTCGCCATCTCCTGCTGGGGTCTGGCCGCCAAGGGAGTCCCAGCTTCTGTCTGGGAAGCTGCTCTGGGTGGCACGGACTCCACGGTCGCTGACTCGCGCAGTCATGGCGCTGACAGGGGCGGACAGACAAGGCAGACGCGGCCCCTGCCCTCCGGGAACTGACTTTTTGGAGGAAGGGAGGCAGAGGACAGGCTAGATAAACACATCCGACGACCGATTACACAAATAATAGTGACTGTGACGTATGCCTCAACGCAGTACAGTTGGACAGGAGGAAACGAGGGGAGCTGTTGTACCCGAGCAGGGCAGGCGTTGGGGGACAGTGGAATTATTTAACCTGAGCTCTGTGGGCGAGGGGGCATGGCGGGACGACACGCTGCTGTGGAGACCGAGTGTGGAAGCTCCTGAGGTGGGAAGGACGACGGGTCATTTCGAGAACGGAGAGCGTGGAGAGGGGCCGTGGGAGTCAGGAGGGCAGAGAGGCGAGATGAGGCAGCGGGCAAGGTAGGAGGAACCAGACGTGGGTCTAAAGACTCTAGACGGAAGGCCGGGCCAAACTGGGATGGTGGACACTGTCCCCAGGAAGGGCAGGCAGTAGCACCTCTTCTGTGTCCTCCTAGCCCAAGGCCAGCTGGGCCAGAAGGGGAGGTCGGGGAGGGGCCCTGCTGGGGGAGGAGGACACCGTGATGGGACAGGGCCTGGCTCGCTGCCACGCGAGGCTGTGGGCTCCTGCCTGCGTCCCCCTCCTGCACCGGACTCTCTCGCTGCAGCTGGTGATCTAGGGTCGAAAACAATGCGGAGAATCTCCGGCCACAGCTGTGGAATGGACAGGATTCTATTTATAAGCAGAGAGGGGCTGAACAATGGAGCAACTGCCGCCTCGGTGGGTCTGTAGCCTGACCTCCCGTGAGACTCTGGAAAGCCTCAAAGCCAGATCCCGGAAGAGACGGCACAGGAAGGAGGGGATTAGACGGCTCAAGGGCATGAGGCCAGCTGCGTCCTCCAGGGCCCGATCACCTTCATCAGAGAGTGGCTAGGAAGCCCCCATCTGCCGCTGGGGCGCACCGGCGTGAGCTGAACAGACTCGGCCTCCGCCCTGCCTCCCTCCCGGGGGTGCCGATTACAGGAGGACCACGTACCAGGCTGGAGCCAGAGCAATGGGGGCAGGTAACCACACGACGGGCACAACGTCTGCCGTGGTCCACGTCCAAGGTGGCTCACGTGCACGGGGCAGGCTGGACAGGTGCGCGGCAGTGTCCCTGGCACAAGCAGGCAGGTATTTCTTCTGAAATGATGACTATGCTGGGGGAGAAAAATCGTGAGAGCCGATGATGGATGGCCTGGGGCTAGCAGAGGGCAGGGGCGTGTGGTGTCAGGCTGGGCAGGGAGCCCTGCCCAGCTTCCCTCCGGCTCTATCACCACCTGGTTTAAGACTCAGCAAATGGCCTACTCTCTGGGCTTCATGCTCTCGTCTGGAAGACGTGGGTCGCAGCAGCTAGCTTGTAGGTTAAACGTGACAATGTCTGTGAAGTGCTTAGGACACACAGCACCTGGCACGTAGTAAATCTCCAGTGAATTATCGCTACTGTTATAACTGAATACAAGAGAGGAATGTGTGTTAGAAACACGACCCACAGGAAGTGAGCTATGCTTCTGTCCAGTGACACCAACGATGAAGCAGCTCCCAGCGTGAGCTCCGAGGAATCTGGCTCCAGCAGAAAAGTTCCCTGGTCAGAAAGACTGGGGAAATGGCAGACTACTTCATTTTCCTCGTTTACAAAGCAAATTAGCATAGTAAAGGCTCGAAAGAGGCCTTCAATATGAAAATCTGTTAAATTTTGTTCTGTCCGTTCTTCTCCGCAACTTAGCTGACCTCGGAGCCCTTTGCGTCTTGGCTGAACACGAACTTCCCCAGGAATCACTTCGAACACAGAGGTTTGGGGGCCAAACAGTCCCAGTCTTAACTGCTTGTTTCCACACGCGAGCGAGGCAAGAGGGGACAAACCGGGGAGAACGAGGGGAGGAGGGAGAGACGGATCGCCCCACCCCTGCTTTCCACGCAGCAGACAACCCCTAAAAGGAACAGGAGTGTACGAATCGCAAGCGATCAGAGGTGTTTTGGGAGACAGCGAGTGGAGCGCATGGAATGATGAAGCCGGAGAGAAGGGAGAGCCGGAGATCCAAGCTCGGGAGGGTGTGGGCGCGCCGGTCCTCCTCCTCTATCACCCGGTCACAGCCGGCTACACGGAGGGAGCGGGGAGGAACCGTGTCGGGAGGCAGGGTGAGGGCAAGGCAGGTGCTCTCCCATCGCCCCTGACAAGCAGAGGCGGTGTCTGCGAGCTCCAGCCCACCTGGGCTACAATATAGATCTGTATCTATGGATACATATTGAGCAGATGGCCCAACGAGCAGCTGAAATGTAAAATGTGTGTCTCTTCTTGACAATTCAGAAAGATCCCTTACCTTGGATTAATGGCAAAAAAACCAAAAAACAAAACACGTCCTTGGGAGTGAGGTTCTCTTTCAGATGCTCCCCTGGAGGGGAAAATATTTCTGGTTATTGCAGTTAAAAGGTTTCTCAGAGTGTGGCCCACAGACCACCTGTGAAGGACCCAAGTCAGCTCTGATCAGAATCCCAGATTAAAGTCCAGCACTCCTGCGTTAGAGCTTTGTTATGCAGGGAGCGAGCCCTCACCCAGAGGGGGCCTGTGTTTGATGACGAGGGGCTCGACTGCCATGTGGAAGGTACGCCCCAGTCCAAACCCGCAGAGTTGAAGCGGGAATCTAGAACTCTCTACCCTGGAGGTAGGGCAAGGTCCTATGAGGCAAGAAGAGTCTTCGTTTAGTGAGAGCCTACTTTGTGCTGGGTGCTCTGCCTTGTGTCACGCCCCCTGTGAGAACCCCTGTGGGACTGGCCTTCCCATCTCCATCACCACCAAGGGAAAGGCCCTCGGGACACCAGGAGGTGACAGACCTCACCTGCTTCTGGTGACAGAGCCCATGAGGGTTTAGGATCAGGTCAGCCTACCGAGTCCATACTCTTCCTGCAGCGCTGAAGACCTGACCTAGAAACTTCTCTGGAGGTTGCCAGAACGGAGAGCAAAGCTAAGGGCAAGCACCGGATGCTTGCGCCAACAGGCAGGACGACACCGAGGGGACCTCTGCCTCAGGTCTCGGGGGCTTCACAGCCACATCGACACGCAAGGGGACTTGCACGCACACCTATTTTGTTATTCGGGTTCTTCTGTCCCGGAGAAACCCATTTTCTGGCCTCTATCGGTGTTGCCATCTGAAGCACCAATTACGAACACAGGACATTTGTGTCTGGAAAAGCCGAACAAAACACAACCTCGCTCATTAAACTGTCTTCCCCTTTTCCTCCCTGCCTCTCCCGTGCCACACCAGCAGAAAGAGAAATTAGGCCAGTGAGGCTGCCCACCTACCAGCCTCAGCTGACCGCGCCGCAAGAGCGGGTGGGCCTCCTCCCAGGCCCGTCCCCTCATGGGGTCCCACGCCCCGCGTGCCAGCCCTGCTTCAGGAAGCGCTCACGGCCCGGGAGCCCGGCTTTCCGTGGACGCACACAGGCCGCGCTCGGCGATGACCCCGGCCACCTACCGGTGTAACCAACCCCCAGGAAAGGAAGGCGGAGGGACTGGGGACCTACAGGGCGTTCCTGCGGGCTGTGGCCTGACAGTGAGCGGTGGGGGCGTTGTCGGTCGGGCACAGCTGACACGGCCTTACGGAGAGATGTCACATGCCACCTCTATGGAGGATTAACGCAGAGAATTCGAGGTCAAGGGTTTAGGCCAAACCAGCTTCTATTTATAAAAAAGAGCCTCCGGGGGGAAACAGAAGGGCAAGGGACTGGCTTGGTCTGGGTGCCCGTCGGCAGATACGCTGAGGCGGAAGTCTGCTCTCAGTCGCCTTGCCCCCTTGAAAGCGGGGCCCTCCACCGGGAGCTTTTCCCAGGGAGCTGAGAGCCCGGCGGCTCTAGGTGGCTCCTGCGTGGGAGCTAAAGAGCGCAGGCGAGGGGAACAAGCCCCACATCTGGCTGTGTGGGTGTCGTGGGGACTGTCCCCGCGCCACAGCCGAGGGGGCCTCGGGTGACAGCAGGGGGAGACAGGCTCTTTAATTCCACAAGGACCCACACGGGTACGTGTTAAATGGCTCAAATTGAAGCTCTCTGAGAGGCAGATGCCCTGACTGACCGAAGGCAGACAGACCCCCACTCCTTTCTCCTGCCGCACTGGGGACCTCATTCTGGTTTGGAGCCCAACAGTGGCACGCACTGGCACTCCTCTTCTGAGGGGCCTAAAACCCAGGGAGCTCAACGCCCTGGGGTGTCCAGGCCCCATTTCAGGCCTACCAAGTCCCAGTCTGTAGGACGGGGGGTGCGGGGGCCTGTACGTCACACAGAAGCTCCGGGCCAGTCTCGCAGAGCGGGACCGGCAGAGCGGACCCGGCAGAGCAGGCTGTGGCACAGGTGGGAAGCCGATGGAACCAGCGAGACCACACTGGCTGTCACGGGACAGATTCAATTACATGGAAAACTTTTATTAAAACACTTTTAAAATAGAACTTTCCAGTATGTAAAACTCTGAACAGCCCTTCCTGACCCTCCCCTGCCATGCCCCAAGCATGCACGGTCACATCCTGGCCCAGCTGGGACGAGAGGCTGTCCTCACTTGTAGGCAACTGCCTAGGACACCGCAGGCCTAAGAAGTGAAACCCCCCCCAAAAAAAAAAAAAAAAAAAGAAGTGAAACCCGCCCAGACCTGGATGACGCCGCACTCCACACGCTTGCGTCACACCGAAGCTGGGGTCCGTCCGCCATGCTGGCGAGCACGCGGCTGCGCTGTCGCCGCAGCGATGTCGGCTCGGCTCCCGGCGGCCCCAGGGTTATCTCCACTGCGGCTGACAGGCAGCGCGCCAGGCCTGGTGACCAGCGTCACTGTCACTGGAGATAAAGGCGCTCTTCTCCACCGCGCCTCTCCAGAGTCGAGGAAATCAGCTGTGGGACACACAGACCCCAGAGCCAGACCGAGAAGACGAGCTGACAGGGCTGGTCCAGGGGCGGCGTCCTGGTCAGCGGCGCCCACGGGGCTGCTTTCCAGGCTCGCCTCACAGCCCCCTGTACCTTCACTTACGGTGCCATGAGCTCTTCTGAGACTCCGCTGACACCCGCGGGAGGGAGTTCCCGGCCCTCCTCCCAGTCACAAGGCTGGTGCCTGGAGGGTCCTGATAGCCAACGGCAGTAAGGACATGAAAAGGAGATACCAAGTTACGGCCTCCAAAAGAGCGGGGTCTTGGGAGAAGCTCCTGGCCACCCTCTTCATGCGTCCGTCTCCTACGCTGCCAACTTCTAGTGCCATTCTTGAAGACGTACACTGCTGGCTGGCAGAAGGCCAGGAAGGTTTCTCAGAGCCGCAGCAATGAGGAAACCTCTCTCCCAGGCAGTGACCTGACATAAGCCACATACATTCAACATGGAAACAGACCAGAGTTTAATAGTGGGGGACTGGCGCCGGGGGGGCGGGGGTTGGGCACGACAACCAACACGAAGTAGAAAATAAAACAAACAAGCGATCAAGCATCACTAGACTTTTGGTTTCTGCTGTTTCTTTCTGGGTGTGTGTTTCAGTGCGAATGTTCACGGGAAGGGGCCGCTCCGATGCGGCTCGGCGAAGAGGAGCTGAGAAGGCAGTTGGTCACGGGAACCGAAGGGAACACCGACACCCACTCAGCTTCTCCAGCCACCGAAGCCCTGGACAGACCTGCAAGGAAGCGGCGGAAGAGGCAGATCAGCGCCCGCTCTGAGGAAGGGCTTCGGGGCTCATGCAACTGCCTGTGGGCCAAGTTTGGGACTCTGAATTCTTCATGTCATGCAGTTCCACACAGCAGCACAGAACGAGGATCAAAACGTAAGACCTGGTGACGGGCCTGGAGGCCCGCGGGCAGCACGAAGCTCCTGAGACACTACCAGGGAACTAAGGGACAGCATCCCTCAGGCCCTGCCCTCCAGCCTTTGCTCATCATCGGAAGGCGCCCTCCTCTCTCTTACGCGTGGCCCTCGAGGAGGCCAGGCAGGGCACCTCCTGCTACATTCCTGCTGAGATCAGCAGGTCCACGAAACCCAAAATCTGCCGCTGAACCCCCATGCTTCCAGGACAAGCTTAGAAAACAGGAAAAGCGGATCAAATGTACAAACAGAGCAAAAGTTAGTAGTGTAATATTTTCACATACCACACATTCCTCCCTCCATATTTAACGGCTGGAAATTGGAGGTGGATACTTACGAGTTAGATGATCCAAAGCTGAATCCTGAAAAGATGGGAAGAGCAGAGTGAAGTGAGCACACACACACTCGAGAGGCGGAGGGGGGGTCCCAGGCCCACTGCGTCCCTCCCTTCGCTCCCCGTGGAGAGCCACGCCACCCCCACTTGAAGGCCAGGCGGGATGGGGAAGGTGAGGGTTGGCATTTCAAGGTTCTTCCCTCCCTGGTGCCCACTGTGGGCAGTAGGTCCCTGGCACAGCGCCTCCCGCTCAGCTGCCCCAAGGCCACATGGAATCATATTTTTCTTTTCCCATCTACTTGCTGCTTCTTGGAGAAGCAGGATACTTGGGTTCTAAGCCCGGCTCTGTGGCTCAGTCTCTGGCTCTTTGGGCAAATGGGCCCCATGGGGTTTTTGTCTCCATCTGTAAAACGACAATGCCTGACTTCTGTCCCTCATAAACGTGATGCGGGGATAAAAGCAGAACATACGTGTTCCACCATCAGAAGAAGCGAGCGTGCAACAAATCAAAGACATTTTATCATGTCTCTATGTCTTATTGTTGGCATTTGCCGCCTTGGATTTTTAAGCTAAGGTCTAGTAAAAAGATGATTATTTTCGGTTCTTGTCTTGAGAGAAAAATCAAGGCAGTCATGTCTTTCTTTGGTAAGAAACGGCACAACGTTACATGTCTAATTAAAGCCTAAAAAGAACATTTTGTCTTTCACCCACTTTCAGCCTTCAAAATACTAAACTGCATCCCCAGGTAAAAACCACTTATTTCTTTGGGGGCAGGGGCAGGGGAAGGCATTTACTAAGGAGAAGGCAGGAGGGCCTACGGCGTGGGAACCATGTCTGGCCGCCTACCTCCTCCACGTGATCCAAAGCCAGAGAATCCCCCGCTCTGGGTCCCGAAACCAGAGGTCTGTTGGGACAGTGATCCGAAAGTCGGAGCGTTCTGGCTTGCGAGGGTGCCGAAGGATGTGGTGTTGCTGCTGCTCCCAAACCTGGGTCCCGGGGAGAAAGCAGTCGGTGGTTAGCGTGGCCATGCTGGCTCCTGCTGCCCGGAGGCCTCAGCCCGCCCTGGTGGGGCTCAGGCTGCACGCCACGCACGAATCGAGGGGACACGCTTGGCTGAAAGTAGTGGCCTCTTAGAAACAGCAGGCTAGAGCCCAGAGCAAATCCCAGCTTTGGGAGGGAGGAGGACAGGAACGCGACAGGAAAGCCAGCTGGTCCAGGGTGTTCGCTTTTCTCCACTGTCTGGAAATTCCAGGTCATCTGGAAATCGAGCAGCACTACATTTTTTGCTCTATCTCCAATAATTCTTGGATTTCATCCCATCGCTTTAGCATTTCTCATTTATCGACAACTTTCTTCCCCCAGTTGTCTTCAGCTCCTCTCCGGAACTTGATTCTACTGACTTTTCACGACAGGGTGAGGGGTCTTTTGGAAGCTGACCCCCAGAGCGGGCCTGACCGGTCCTGCTCTATTCCTGCCCCTGCTCCGGGCCTCCCATGAACAGTGGGAACTCCTCAGACATCTGCCAGGGGCAGATCAGGGCCCTGAGGGAAGGTGATGGGCCCTTCTGGAGTTCTCATACCAGAGTCAGTCCTGGTCAGCCCTCTGTGGCAAAATGGAACTAACCAGCCAGCCAGGATTTATGTGGGTGAGCCTATCCCCCCAACCCCCCGCCCAAGGCAGAATATGATACTTTTCTACTAGTAAAGAAAATAGCAGGTTTCAAATAAATAAATAAAACCTCAAGATTCCCAGTCAACCCCAAACCCTCCAACTCTGCAGTACTCCGGCGGTCACCGGAGACATCAGTGTCCGTCGGAACCTGCCAAGAATACTGACTAAAGTTGGTCCCAACTCTCCTTTAAAAGCTTTCCTTAACTTTAATTCTTGGGGTTTCCTGGGGGAAACTTAAAAGAACCATTAGTCTCTACATGAACTCCAGGAAGCAATTTATCAACTCGCTCACTTTCTGGAAACTTGCCGGCATTTCCACACCAGCATCTTTCATGGGAGGGAAAGGGTATGAGTAAAAACGTAGTTTAGTTTACTTTCAAGATGAAGATGCTATCACCTCGCCAAGACTCACCCCAAGTACCCTGACCATTCCCCCAAACAAAGCCCCCACCCCCTCCCATCTTGAGCTTTATGCATCCTGCGTCCTGCGCCCAAGGCCACCAGATGGTGATTTCAGACACTACGACGTCCTCTGAACAAGGCACTTTGTAGTCATCACCACAGACATTTTATCGGGACTTTGTGGTGTGGTGAAGGCTATTTATTTTCTCCTTGGGGTTTTGGCAACCAGACCGAATTTCTGGGGCCCTTCAAAGCCAATCCCTAATATGGCATTTTCAAGGGAGGACATGCACGAGGCGCTAAGAGCAGCTTTGAAAGCCGAGCAGTCACTGAGACTCGGAAATGTGCCGGGGGCCCAGTTAGTGCGCAGTGTGGAGGCTGGCCCCTGGAACCGTGAACTGAATACCCACTCTGGCGGTCTCGAGTGGAGCCAGGGACACAAGGAGTGGTTTGCTCAAGGCCAATGGGTCGATGACACAACAGTCCCAAGAGGAAAGAATGTGGTGAAAACTATTCATCTTGAATCCCCTGACAGAAGTCCCCACACAAGGGGCAGGCTTGGCTCTAAAGTAGCCAGGATGGGACTGTTTTTCTCCCTTAAATCATCCTTTAGTTCCGCCAAGAGAATAGGGGCCCCGCCAACCAGTACTCTACGTTTTTGGGCAATGGCAACACAGCTCGTGGCCACCTGCACACTCGACAGAGGCTGGCTTGGAAGAAGTGAGCCTTCTCCAGGGAGGAAAGGACATCCTGGACTGACTTGTTTGCAGATTTCGGGGGGGCGGGGAGCTCAGCTCAGTCAAGAGGAGGGAAAATGCAAGAACTGTCTTTCCAAACCAGGAGTACTGGGCCCCTTGCTTTGCCCCCCCCCCCCCAGGTCCCTCCCCAGGGGGCTTACCCGAATCCTCCCGCGCTGGCAGCTGCAGTACCCTCTCCAAACACTTTGCCTCCCGTCGAGCCCAGAGGGCTTGTAAAGGCTGGGGCTGAACCGAATGCTGGCACCCCTCCAAACCCAGGGGATCCCCCAAAAGTAGGAGGGCTGCCAAACACTGGAGCAGCACCGAAGCCACCTGAGCAAAACAGAGGCAAACAGAAACAGGGAAAAAGAAAGGAGACAGGAAGAGAAGACAGTGAGCAGTGAGAAACCAAATCAAAAGAGGAAAGAAAAAGGGGAAAATAGGTTAGAAATTCAAATTCGAAAAACTCGTGACCCGGGGGGGGGGAATGGCGCGACAGTCTTTCTAAACGCTGAGCCACCCCCTGTTTCTAGCACACGTGTCGTGTCCACCAGGGGAGCTCCTCAGAGGCCTAAGAACCCAGCAGACCCCGTGTTTGTCTGTGAGACCCTCGATCCTTCCCATGGGCAAGCCGGACGTGTCGGCTCCCAGTCTTGTGGCATCAGATCGTCACCAAGAAGCAGCCTGGTGCCTCTCGGCCCCCTTCCCGGCCCCACCGCACCGTTCTGAGGCTCCTCACTGAAAAAGCGTCCTTGAAAACGCTGACCCCCGCCCAGCTGTCAAAGACGACAGATGTCGTTACTATTGCCACACACGCAAGGCTTCCAGCTTCGTGCAAACCCCCATTACAAAGCCGGAGGCTCCAAGACTCCTCCCGGGGAGAGCCCACGAACTGGGCTATAGAGGAGATGGAGAGGCACATGGCACTGGTGCTCAGCCAGAGGCTTTTTACTTATTTAAAGCCTTATGGCTCTCACATCTCTCTCCACGGTCTCTCTGCACAGAAGAATTCCTTTAAAAAAATGCATTTTCTCCGCAGTCAGGAGCTACTCCTCGATAAAAACGCACCGAACTTCCTCTCTGGAGAGAGGCGGCTGGATAAATGTGCTAAAACCATCAATCGGCCCCGAGGACAGCCACCAGAGCCCCGACGCCCCCTGCCGCTCATGTGAACAGGGGCGGGGGGGCGGGGCACGGACAGGCACCCGGGCAGCCCTCTGTGCCGGTCAGGTGCACCGAGGTGGCCTCCTCGGATCGGCGGAGATGCCACCGGGCGGGAAGACCGGCCATCCTTCCCTGACTATTCCCTGTGCTCCCGAGGGGGTTCTCAAACCCCAAGACACTGTGTACGTCACTTGAGGCTATGAGCTGAGACCCTCCGTGAGTGTCCGCTGAATGGAACGGAATAAACTTGTATGAGAAACTTGCTCTAGAAAGGGAGTGTTTCTTAAAATGAGTACTGGCCTGAGGAGCTATGTGCTAAAGCAAATGACAGTGGCCTTGGTGCAAGGGAAGAGGCGCCAGGGACACTGTTCTCGCCCCTTGTGGAAAATGAGTCCTGCTGTTAGAGGCACGAATCGGGCCTTCTTACGTAAGCATAATCACACCACGAGCTTCTGCTACCTGAATCAGGAAAAATCAGACTCTGGGCAGGAAAAGTTGTTAGCTGAATTCTCCCATTATTTGTTATTTTGTGATTCAGTCACGTGCTTACTTATTATCACTGCTAGTTTAGATACTTTTTGCTAAGGCTCATGTTTGGGTTAACATTCTAGATTTTCAAACCTTGAGTGAAATTCCAAGCCGTGATAATGGAGACTGTTGGGTTACAAATATAAGAGACTGGAAAAAAAAAAAAAGTGCTAAAAAACCCATGCAGTTGAATTATTTACGACCGCTCACAGATCTAGTTACGCTTTCTTCCTAGACACATGCGGCCGGATCTGGTGCCTTGTGCACAATATTACTCCGACTTCTTGGTGGAGGGCGAATGAAAAATGAGAAGTCACAATGGCAAAGAAAGTACACTGGACAGGGGAGGGGAGATAAAACATGCATACGCACACGTGTGCCACCCCTCCCCCGACATACACTCACACCACACCCACACCACACATACACACCCACCCTCACATATATACCACACACACACACACACACACACAAACAACAAACCTGGGTCAGAGCTAAGTGAAAGAGGAGGAAAATGGGCACTCTGGTATTATTTTGGGGAGGTAGGCAACTCACTCCTGATGCTAGGAAGGGTTTGATTTTATTAGACGCTACATTTTCATGGTTTTCTTCTCCAGAAGAAAGAGAAATTTGCTAACGATCAATGATAAGCAAGACTTCCTGAGGGCCCTGTGTGTGCCGGGGAGGGCGCCAGCTGCTGCACAACACTGGGCCTTAATGGTCCCAGAGAAACCCGGGGGCCCAACCTCGCAGGAGGAACAGGTTCAGACGATGTTATCTGCCTACATCCAGCCAGCTGATCGTGGTGGCGCCGGGCCGAGGGACTCAAGAGAGCGCCTACCGCCTAACCGCACGGGTCAGCCTGCCTCCCTCCACCACAACTGGCGTGAGCCCGATGGGCTGGGCGCGGCCGTCTGGGCCCACCTCTGTCCCCCCCAGTAATCTCCAGCACTACTATTTCCTAAGACAACTGTACTGAGGGAGGATGGACACTTCTAGAACTTTTCAAAGACCCATCAAAACGGTCCACCTAAAATCTGTATTAAAACAAAATGCCAATCGTGATGTCTTAGGCACCTGCACTGCCTGGACAGGAAAGGGTGACTCCTTTATTTAAAGCAGCCTTTCCTTATGCTCAGGAATCTGTGGCACCTCCTTCTGCAGCAGGAGCCCCCTGAGAACTGCCACGAGTCCTGCAGCGAGAGCCAAAGTGCCGGAAGCACAGGGGACACGGGCTGCCTCCTCCCTCACTGTCACCCGTGCGGCTACTGGTTCATTCATCCCCTGCAGCTTTCTCTGTCTTCAGTCTGAGGGCTTTTGTGGGGCAAACAATCAAACAGGAAAAATATTCTGAAAGGTAGGAGGATATATTTTCTCTAAAACTAAGAAAATAAAAGCATAAGGTTCTCAAAGTCAATTGGGACCGGATTCCAGGATAAGGAACATGTAAGAAAAACGCATGAATAAAAAAAAAACCATAATCTGGTTCCTTAAAAAAAAGGAAATTAAGCCTCGATGATTAATGAATTAAAATTTCTTAGTCAAATGTTTGCTTTGTCAACTAGGACCCAGAGCTCTGTAGCCTTTTCATTTTTGTTTTTATTTTTAAATATTTTATTTATTTATTTGACAGAGAGAGAGAGAGATCACAAGTAGACAGAGAGGCAGGCAGAGAGAGAGGGGGAAGCAGACTCCCCACTGAGCAGAGGGCCCGATGCGGGGTTCGATCCCAGGACCTTGGGATCATGACCTGAGCCGAAGGCAGAGGCTTTAACCCACTGAGCCACCCAGGCACCCCGCCTTTTCATTTTTAAATCATTCACTGCGGGGAAGGGTGGGGGCAAAATAAAGCTGCAATGCTCTTGTCTGGTGCACTTGAAATTCTAGAAGAATCGAAAGCTGGCAGCCAAAGACTAACAGCCCCCCAAGCCACAGGCCTGAGTAATGGAGCACACCGCATGGAGACCAGAGCAATTTAGGCTCTAGAAGGTGGAACTCCAGGCACGGAATGTGGGGTGGTCCGAGGTCAGAGCCACCCACACGTCTGGTCCTCGGTAGGGCCCTTCCTTGGGAGCTCACATAATTTCAGAGGTTCTCAGACACATGAGGGACAAGCATCTTGAGCGCTCACCCTTGGGGAGTCTGCTTTAAAGAACTCCTTTCTCTGCAAACATCTTCCCCCACTCTGCCACTGATCTTTTTGGGGGGGAGGGAATCTTTTCACACAATTTTCCACACGACAGGGACAGGAATGCAGACCCTCTGCAGATCTGAGACAGAAAGAGGACAGAGAGGCATTCGATGGAAATGAAGTCTGTTTTGTCTCTAAACATGTATTGTTCCTTAAATTTTGCAATTCTAACGTCGTATATGAGCATAGAAAGCTGCACGGTTCACAGATGTATACTTTACAAGTAGTGCTGGGACAGGAAGTCGTGCTGGTGTTGCCCCTTACTCTCGATCCCACC
The DNA here is from genome assembly GCA_028534135.1 of Potos flavus. Classification (NCBI taxonomy): domain Eukaryota; kingdom Metazoa; phylum Chordata; class Mammalia; order Carnivora; family Procyonidae; genus Potos; species Potos flavus. Next base: position 3,605,427 of record CM052892.1, read on the forward strand.
GGCACATTCTCCCCAGGAGAAGTAACTGCCCCGTGCACTTACGGTAAGTGGATGCTGCGTGTGGACACGTATATGCGATATATTTATGTATGTTATGCTCAAAAGAAAAAAAAAAGTGACTTGAGAAAGAAGACAAATCAAAGACACATAAAAACTAAGCAGACCACCTGTCTTGCCCATGACCGCGAATGCGACCCAAGCTCTTCTGTGACTCGGGTATTTTCCTGTTTATATTTTAGTTATCACTGTCTTGTATGTTCCTTTACTTGGGATGCTCTGCACTTGCTAAATATTTACATTCTTGCTTTTAACACGTCTGGGAAACCTAGAACTGTGCTGGGAACACAGTAGATGCTCAGTGAATATAAAAATGAACTGGGGAGAAAAAGTCACTTCATCTTTACTCCTATCCTCCTCCCTTGAGAGCTGCCCTAGAGACATCCCCTTCCACATATCTACACGTATGTAATAAACATCTAAAAATAAACCACAGCTAATAAGGACCAGAGTACCTGTTTTATTTGGAGTAGAAAACCCGAAGCCTTGGGACGCCACACTTCCTCCTCCGGAGCTAAAAGTGCCGGCAGGCTTCTGCTCTCCAAATGACGAGCTGGCAAATCCACCAAATGTCTTGGCCCCACTGTTTCCGAACAGATTAGAGGTATCTAAAGAAAGAGGGAGCGTGTTGAGGGAGACGAGAGGTAGAAAAATGTCCTTATCTACTTAGAACAGAAAAGAAACTGCAGCTAGGTGTTTGAGGAGAAACAAGTGACAAGTGTGGGATTCAGGGAGCTGAGCAGCGGCGAACACCTTCTGTGATTTGCCGGCACGGTGATGACAAGTTCTTAATCTCTGGGAACCCAGGCTCCGGGTTCCGCGGACACGCCACACAAGGGCGCTGCGACGGGGCCCAGGGAAGAGGCTGCTTTGCAGACACGCATCTGGGGCTCTCACCCGTCTCTGGTCCAACTACCAGCTTCCCAAGAGACGGTTTTCTTCGGAAGAAGAGGGCTCGCGCTCACTCATCCCCTCACACGAAACCCAGCTTCACATTTTGTCGGGCTAGAGAAAATAAAGTCGGAGCAAATTCGAAGCAAGCTTAGTGGCTTCCAGCTTCCTGCTTTTATAATCAGGTCGGACATGTTTGCTGCTGCCCAATCTGTTCAGGGAATGGCAGCGAAACAAGAAAAACCGTGGTGTTCCTAATTCTGATCTCAGGGGAGCTAGAGATGTCCCAAAGAACGAAGAGGCAAGACTTCCAGTCTCATTTCCTTTTCCTCCGCGGCTCGGTGGAGCCCTTGACCTTTTAGATGCTTATCTAGGTGGGTCACTGGCTCTATACACTGAAGCCACGCCAAGAATGAAAGGAATAAAGGAAACTAATTCTTAAAAACCGAGATGGGTAAGAAGTGTTTTGTCGGTTACAAGAAATGCAAATCTGACCGGTACTACCCAACTAGCCAGAACCATAAGCACTGGAGAATGCAAACAGCACACTATTAGGAATTTCTCTCTCACCCTTTTCTTTTGGGGGGGGGGGGGGAGGAGAAGGACAACTCACACTTCCCCACGGTGTTTGGATGGGTGTTTTATTAAAGTAAGTTTGCACGCAACGAAGGCAGGGAGATGCTGTCCCGAAATGGGCTCTGGGCCCAAAGGCACAAGCATAAGCGGGGCGCTGAACGGATGCTCCGGGTGGGCGAGGGACAGCGCGAGCCGCGTCGCCACGGGAGAAGCACAACCATCTGCATGGGCCAGCCTGCCCCCCAAGCCGATCGGGGGCTCACCGTGAAGGTGATGGAGAGAAATGGAGTAAGTCCCTCCCAAAGTCCAGCTGTTTGAAGAGGTGGCCGGCCACCAACCTGTCAATCCCAAGGTCCCCCATCTCACTCTGCTGCCGACACCACCCCACGTGAGACGCAACTGTTAACATTTGCACTTGTCATGCTCTTGATCGGCAATCCAGGAAGTGACGAGCCTTATCTCAGGGACATGACCAGCCCAGTTTCCAGAGCCTCAGGCCACGACAGGGTCATCTGCTCCGCAGTCTGAGACCCTGGCTAGGAGCGGGCCGGGCACTGATGGTGGGAGAGGCTCCTTTCCTTTTTTTTAAATAATTAATTAATTAATTAATTAGTTTGTTTGTTTGACAGGGAAGGAGAGAGATCACAAGTAGGCAGAGAGGCAGGCAGAGAGAGATGGGGAAGCAGGCTCCTCGCTGAGCGGAGAGCCCGATGAGGGGCTCGATCCCAGGACCCTGAGATCATGACCTGAGCCCAAGGCAAAGGCTTTAACCCACTGAGCCACCTAGGTGCCCCTCACAAGCTCCTTTTGTCGCCCTCTTCTGTGGTACCGCAGGATCACCCATCTCCCTTTTGTAGAGGGGTTCGTGGGGGAGCCCACCAAATGCCCTCTTGAGCAGCCCAAGCTCTCCGGCAGTGGGCTAGCTAGCTTGGAGGTGGCGTTTTATTCTTTTGACAGCAGCACTGTCACCCAACGCTGGAGATGTAAAATGGGCTCCTCAGCCATTCCTCTGCTCGGTACCTCAGAAACAGAGGATGCAACTTCCTGACTTCATTACTGCCACCGTGGCAAAAACTGCCAAGGGCAAATCCATTTGAGTGGGAGACTTGGGGCTAGCTCTCCCCTTGGAGAAATCTGAGATACAGAGGTGAAATGATTTTCCTGGGACTGAAATGGCCTGAAGTCAGAGAACGCAGAAGTTTCTGGGCATCTTCACCCCTTCGTCTCCTCGACACTCCTCTGTCTGACGGTGCTCACGGGCGGCACAGTGGAACCCAAGGGTGCTCTGCGGTCAGCCCTGGCTCAGGATACCTTGTAGCTGGGGGCAAGGACTTCACCTTCCCCGGTCCCAGTTTCTTTGGAGACAAAATGGGGACAGCGAGGGGGGTCCACACAGCGGCTGTGAGGGTCAGATGAGCAGACGTGTGCAGAGCGCCTAGTCGGGCCGATGGCAGAGCCTCAGGCAACAGAACTTCCCCTCTCTGTTTCTTTAACTCTTCCTCCTGCTACATCCCACTTGTGTTCGATATAATAAGACACAGAACAGATCAGTGGCAAAAAACGTAATCCTTTTCGTTTTGCAAAGATCGTGAGAGTTAAACCAGTCAAGTTGTAACAGTTTTCGTTCGCAGTCTCTGCATGTTGAAACGTTTTAGGATTTATTTAAGCTGCTATGAAGCAAAGTGGCATTAAGCGAGGTCCGCTTCTCTCTGTTTCCATGGTCAACAACGTGCTTCTCGGTTCTTTCCCAGTGGCTCCAAAATAACACAGTCCCTGGCTCTTAAAATACGGCAAGTAAGAGGGTTATCTTGGCTGCTGGAACAGTATGTCGTTGTGGGAGATGCCTCTTCGCTCGTGGGCACAGCAGCCCGGAAGAAAGCCTGTCCTCACAGAGCTGGCTGGTGACTTCTACTCTTGCCGGTGGCGAGTCCAGGGACAACCGGCTTCGGCTCTGGGCTTCCCCTTGCCGGCACGACACGGGTCCTCCTGCGTCTCTTATTTGGCCAAAAACACTCACCTAACCCAACATCAGGGTCCAACCCTGCTTCAGTTAAGTTCTACCCGATACAAATCTGATATAAATGCTGTCACAGAGACCGGATCCCACGTCGTTCTGCAGGCCTGAAGTCACGGATTAGAATTTAACGCGCGCTGAGAAGGGGGCTCCTCACCACGCTCAGGCCCCGGACACTTTCCAAGACATTCTCTTCAAGAACAGTTGTAGCGGGAGCCTTGCAAGCCCAAGAGATTCTCCTCAAATGGCTTCCTGATCCTCACCCAAGTTATGCCTTTCGGGCCTCCGAACAGAAAGAGCATGCTGAGGATGGTTCTAACCAGTGTCCTTAGGACGGGACCCGGGGAGGCAGTAAGCACTCGGGAGTAACAGTGCACGGTGGTGCTGAATTTTAAGCGACCCCAGGGGCTAACCATGGCTCTCGGGTAGTCCCCGGGCGCAGAGAGAGAGCAGAAGCCTTCACGAGCTGGGAGCTTCTGGATAAAGAACGTGCCAGCTCTCAGCAGCAGTGTTCCCTGGCTTGGCTTCCTCCATCAGGGCGGGGGTCTAATGACCTCTCAGGGCCGGAGAGCACAGCAGCAGGACCGGGCGGCCACCGGGGAAACTGCCGGCTGCTCGGCCTGTGCTCAGAGACCTGGCTGCAGGGGAGCATGTTCAGTGCCCCCAAGAACAGGCCCGAGGGCCGTCAGACAAGATGCGTCTGGGAGGAGCTGCGCTCCGCTGCAAGGCCAGGAAGATCTCAGCAGGCACCGGGTTGGGTCAGAGTTCTGGAAACACGCTCGGACTAAACCCCAGCTGCTCCACTTAATGGCTGCTACCTCCGCAAGTCCACGCCCCCTCCTGAACCCATTTCCTTATTGGTAAAACTGGGACCGCCACATGGAGAAGTCCCCCTGTAAGAAGCGGTCAGCCCGGGCCGCCTGGGTGGCTCAGCCATTAAGCGTCTGCCTTCAGCTCAGCTTATGATCTCAGGATCCTGAGATCTCTCGCTGTGTCTCTCTCTGTCAAATAAATAAAATCTTAAAAAAAAAATTACCTTAAAAAAAAAAAGAGCAGTCAGTCCAACTACACGGGACATCTGGCACACAGGAGGAGTCCGCAGGGTCCGTTCCCTTCCACCTGAGGTCATGTGGAGGAAGGGAACACAAGGGCTGTGGGATTCCAGAGAGGGAGAGATCACCAGGACCCCTGGGGCCCTCAGGCCGAGCTGCACACACGCGTAGACTTACAGTCACCCTTAAAGGAAGGGTGGGCTCGGCGGGTGGAGTGGAGGGAGCCGAGGGGCTCTGGCACTGGAGCAGGGAGAGAGGGGCGGCGGGTTACGGAGGACAGCCAGCACACAAACTGGCTGATGCCGAGGGAACATGCTGGAGGATCAGGAGAGAGTGAGGGGCAGCTCATGGAGGGCCCGGACGTCCAAGCCGAGGAGCTGGCTTCATGTCAGTGGGAAGCTGCCAGGGGTTCTGCGTAGGGAGAGTGGCAAAAGCAAAGGAGACTTAAAAACACTCCGTTTGGCATGAATGTCCACATGCCAGGGGAGGAGAAGCAGGGAGGGGAGTCTGGAGACTGCTGGGCTAACCCAGATGACAACAGGGACGTGACTGCAAGGACAGAGAGAAGCGGTAGAGAACTGTCTGAAAGGCAGGAAGAGAACCAGGAGAGTCGGTCTATACAGAGCAGGAAAGACATTGTGCTCAAATTGTCACCCAAAGAGAAGGAGGCTGCCTCCGGTGGTTCGCAGAAGGCATCCTTAGTTCTGGTGAGGACAATGTCTGTCCCCAGATGACTTCTAGCTCCTTCTCTTCCACCGTTCTTCCTCTTCTCCTGCACCTGGTCCTCTGGGCTACAGAGGCTCCTGTCCCTTTCACTATCGAATCAATGTTTAAGTCTTTCAGTACCTGAAACTTCTCTTACGATAAAAATAAACTGCTGGTTTACTTACTAAAACTAGTGTTCAGGAAAATGAAGACCAGCAGGTGTCTGGCATCAAGAATCTGGTATATTGGGGCGCCTGGGTGGCTCAGTTGTTAAGCGTCTGCCTTCGGCTCAGGTCATGATCCCAGAGTCCTGAGATCGAGCCCCGCCTCGGGCTCCCTGCTCGGTGGGAAGCCTGCTTCTCCCTCTCCCACTCCCCCTGCTTGTGTTCCCTATCTCGCTGTGTCTCTCTGTCAAATAAATAAAATCTTAAAAAAAAAAAAAAAAAAGAATCTGGTATAATCCTATAAAAATATCTGGTGTAATTTTAAATCAGAATAAAGAATTGGGAAAACGGTGTGCCAGTGAACAACGGACTGGGGGCGGAAGAGGGCGGCGTTGACTCGCCGTGTGCTCCCGTTCCCATGGGGTACACACTTGCACGAGGGCAGAGCTCAGGCTGCCCAACACGACGTCGCCGGATGCAGAATTGGACAGAATTGCACAGCTGGCTCTCACGAACCAGGGCAAGCCATCACCAGCCCCCCAACCGAGCGAAGGCCATTCTCTGACAGGTAAGAGCCAGGGCCTAAGAGCTGGATCAGCCAGGAGGAAAGGGGATTTTACAAGGATACGACACACCTAAGCTTCAACAAAGCTGGTAACAGTCTCGCAGACCGTAACCCGCCTACAGGAGAAGCCCATGCTTCTAAGTAGCAGGTTACCGGGTGCTGCTCCTGCGCCAGATGCTGTTCTGTGGCTACATGTGATCTAGCAGAGTCCTGGACCTGCCACTTCCTGGCCTTGTGACTTAAAGTCACCTCAGCATTCGGGGCTTGCTCCCTCATCGGAAAATGGAGCGCGCGCCACACAAGGATCCTGTTGTCCAAGTACGTGCTACGGTGCCCCACGGCCCCACGCCGAGAGCTGGGGATGGAAGGTGGGGAAACCACGCAGTGTCTCTGGTTCTTGACCCCTGCTGCCAAGCAGACCTCTTTTTACCTGTTTTACACATTGGGCTTCTGCTTAGAAGTTCATCTGCAGAAAGGGTTTTTGAAAACTACTAGACACAATTTCTAGGCTCCCTTCATTCTAGGATTCTTTTTTTTTTTTTTTAAAGATTTAATTTAGTTATTTGACAGAGAGAGCGCGAGCAAGCGCACAAACAGGGGGAGCAGGAGAGGGATCCCAGGACCCTGGGATCATGCCCTGAGCCAAAGGCAGACGCGTAACCGACTGCGCCACCCAGGTGCCCCTCGTTCTAAATTTTAAATTCTAATTTAGATTCTAAATCTAAATCTAGGATTCTAAATTCCTCCCAGGAGACTGAAAGCCGAAGAACAAAGATTTCCGCCGTATAATTTCACAAGAGGTCTGTGTCTCCTGACTCTAACCTTTCCTTGTATGTTACAAGGTGAATCTGGAGAGTCAGGATGGAGAACTCTGCTTCGAACTGCATGAGCCTTAACGTGAAGGGAATGCCTGTCTGGGAACATCAGCTCCCGATATGCGAAGACCTTGTGCAGCAGAGCAGACGCGAGGTGCTCCGTGTGCGGCGTGTTAAATGAGGGACACAGAGATGAAGATGACAGGCCCCCGACTTCCCATCTCAGCCTCCATCGGCGGCAGGATTTTTTTTTTTAAGATTAAAAACAAACAAACAAACAAACCCAAATTTCTTTCATTTCCAACCACGAATAGACAGATCAACAAAGAATTTGAAAAATTAGCTGGAGAAAAAAGTGCCAGCAGAACGATACAGCTTCAATTGAAAATAAGACAAAAACGTAAGAGATGAGAAATAACGAAGGCTTCAAGTTTTGGGTAACATTTCTCTGCGGCAGCTGAATTTTAAAGCCAATTCCGAGAGATACCACACAACAAAATACCACACAACAAAAATCCAGATGCTCCTTCTCCAAGCACACCCAGCTTGCTCTGCTGCTCTCATTTGTGCCTGTCCGCTTGCATTCACTTCAAGTCATTTCAACCCTAAGACACAGAGCGATCTGGGCCTTGGGGGAGAGGAGGGGAGGAGCTCAGTGCACACAGCCTCACCCTGCAGCTAGGCTGTCTTTTCATGATTATATAGAACATCTCATTAAAAAAACCAAAAATAAAAATCAAAATAAAAACAGATCACACTGCTTTAATCCATATGTCAAATGGGCCTTCTGGATCCCTCTCTTTCCTTTCTATGCTTGTCACCAAAGCTCTGCTCGCACCACGGGGATGACAATGGCATTATGGGGCCAAGGGACTGGGCAAACGGTCTCAACTTACTTGGAGTGGTTGCGGATCCGAAGCCCCCGCTGGCCGAGCTGAATGGGTTTTTGTTGGCTGCATCCTGGCTGGGTTTCCCTCCAAGGCCACTGAAGAAACCTCCCCCTCTTCCAGTGTTTCCAGACCCAAACACGCTCCCACTGGAAGAGGGCTGCTGGAAAACAAAAGGGGCAGGAAGCGAGATAGGATGAGAGGTCATCATCCAACGGCAGGCCACATCCGTGGAAAGGAGGCGCTCACAGCTGGGACAAATGGAAAAAGCAAGAGTACTCTGATTAGTTCTGGGACGGATGCTTTAATGACCACAAAAGCTGGACTCTGGACAGGGACTTCCTACAGATCAGAAGTTCTCAAAGCTATTCCACGCTCATAGTTCTCTGCAAACACGATTTATGGGAGGAGGGAACTTTGAACGTTTATCTGCCCTGCGGCCTGCAGTCTCTGCTTGACACGATGCCAGGGGCAGGAAAGCCAACCCCTCAAGAGTTCCCCCAAATGAGAAAGTTGAAAAACATTTCTAGGCGATTATGAACATGACTTCTTTTGATTCCTCCAGTATTTGGCTGAACTCATCAGCAACGGATGAAAAGTGATTTACACTGTCTTTTCTCCTAATTTGTGCACTTTTATTTCATAATGACTTTCCCATACTGCAGAAATAAGCTTAAATTAGCTCCATTGTTGAAATGATGACCATAGCTGAATTTTGTCCAAGTCTGCAAATCTTATGCTCAGAGGATGCTGCTAACTTAGGGCGCGTGCTGACTCAAAGCTGTCTCAGGCACCACACACTTTATTTCTGTTTGGAAACTGGTTCTTTAAGGAAGATCCGTGCTAGATTTGAGGGACCATTAATATTAGTTACATGGGATGTCTTCTTGGGTGATGATGTAGAAATAAGATAGGCTTTTAGAAATGGGTCACTGTTGGGGGTGCCTGCGTGGCTCAGTTGGTTGTGTCTGCTGACTCCTGACCTTGGCTCATCAGGTCTGGATCTCGGGGTTGTGAGTTCAAGTCCTGAAATGGGCTCCACACTGGGTATGGAGCCTACTCAAAAAAAAAAAAAAGACAAGAAAAAAGAGAGAAAGAGCGAGCAAGCGAGAGCGAGAAATGGGTCACTGTGCACAGGAACCTTATAGAAGCGCCCCTCAAAGGTGGACACAGGGGGTGGACTTCAGCAATGGGAATAATGAACTATCCACCTCAAACCGGCGAGTCAAGATGAAATGTGCTAAGAAGCGTGACGCACGTTAGCGCCTGAAATACAAGCACAGGTTCGGAAGACAGCTGCTGTTTGATATGCTAACAGTGATGGAAACAGACCGACGACTGAGCACTTTCTAGATGCCAGGCACTTCTCTAACGCTTCACGCTAAAGTCACATGTCCAAGTGGGCCACCGCAGAAACACCCCCCCAGGACATCCCCTCAGGGGCACAGCCACCACCCTGGTCTGAGCCCTCGAGCCTCGACTTGTCGCCTGGACTACACAACTTCACTTCCTGCTTGCACCGCAGTCTATGTTCACACAGCAGCTCGAATAACATCTACGAATGGCAATCAGAGCGTTAAATCCGTATTGAAAAGTTCTACAAGACCCTACGTGATGTGGCCCCTGGCCACCTCTGACATCATCGTTTATCATCTCTCCGCCCCTCTCCCCCAGCATGGTCCAGTTACACTGGTCTTTTGTACTGGAACATGACAGGCTAATTTTTACTTGAGGGTGACTGGACCTAAGGCCCTTACACTCGTCTCTTAACTCCCTCTTTTTCCCCCTAAATTTCTTTAAAACAACAGTAAGTTTACTACAACGGTTTGATGATGAGTAAGAGCTTTTTAAAACCTGGAATCCAATCCAATCATAAAAGCATGGGCTTTGATAACTAGTAGCCAGATTCTGAAAGGAAGGAAGACGTGGCAATGAATCCATGCAGCACGTAGAAAATATCAGACTTTGTAGCTGACTTCCATGCATCAGACTGAAAGACAGTCAACTACCAAAATGGGGATATTAAAAAAAAAAAGGGGGGGGATATTTTCACCCTACCAAAAAATGGCAATTTCAGATGGTTCAACCTAAACTGTAAAAATAGGATTTAAAAAATAATGGCTATCTGTAGAAATGAATGGAAGGGGATCACAGAAATGAATGTGAATTGAGTTACTGCCTCCTCGTAAATGGGTTAGAGGGAGTCCCGTTCATTTTAATTGCAATAAATTACAGTAGTTTTAAAATTTTAAATTATGGAAAATCTCAAAAGTGTAAACAAAGAAATATAATGCTCCTACCCCATGCCCATGACCCAGTTTCAATGAACCCACAGTCAGTTCAGTTTTATCTATAACCCATTTACTTTCCCCATCTTCTATTAGCATGAAGCAAACCCTAGACATCTTATCATTTGAACCACTGATTTTTCTAGTATAATCTCTAAAACATAAACCATAACCACACCACTGTCATGCCTAAAAAATTAAGTTTTTTAATATCATTAAATAGGGAGTTACTGTTCAAGATCCAACCTCATAATGTTGCCCAAAAAATAAAAAATAAAAAAAATCAAATCAAGTAAAATCTGAGTCTCCTCAAGCCTCCAGACCCAACCCCCACTCCACAGGAAGTTACAAAGGACGGGGGACCAAGTTAACCTAGGAGCTGTAACATGGGAATGCAGTCAGCAACCAGACCATAGGAAATTCTAAACAACCACCGGATTATGAGAAACAACAAGAGGAAGAGAGACACGGAAGGGTTATCTATAGAGAGAGACACTCAGGAGACCTATCAAGCAGTCTCAATGTGTGGACTGGACTTGATCCTAATTCAAAGAAACAAATACAAAAAGGAAAGGGAGACCCTGATGAGACTTCTTCAGAAAGGCATTTCCTGACGATGTAACCTAAATCGCTCTTCCTGATTACTGCTTTATTCTCTTCATAGTACGGAACTCTCTCTGAAATTAAACTATTTTAATAAGGACTCTCTCCAGCAAATGTAATCTTCCAACCCATGAACACTGGATATCCTTCCATTCATTTAGATCATCTTTAATTTCTTTGAACAATGTTTTATAGTATTCAGAGGATGTTTTACACTGATTTTGTTAAATTTATTCCTAAGTATCGTACCCTTTTTGATGTTATCAAAAATGGAATTTTTACTTTCATTTTCAGATAGTTCATCGCAAACATATAAAAGTAGGTTTTTAAAAATATTATTCTTGCATCCTGCAACTGTGAACCCGTTTATTAGTTCCACTAGTATTTTAGTGGATTTCTTAGGATTTTCTATATACCTGATCATGTTATCTGCAGATACAGTTTTACTTTTTCCCTTCTGATCTAGATGCCTTTTATTTCATGTTCTTGCCTAACTGACCTGGCTAGAATCAACATATGCTTCTGCGATTCATCCATATTGTTGCATGCGTTGGTCATTCTTGCCTTTATACTGCTGAGTAGTATTCCATTATAGGAGTATGCTGGTGTTTACTATTCTCCTGCTAGACATCTAGACAATTGCCAGGTTTGGGGTGTCGTAAACAAAGCTGCTATAAGCAGTAAGTCTTTTTGTGGACCTAGGTTTTCAGCTCTTTTGGGTAAATACCGAGGACTGGAACTGCTAAACCACAAAATTAGTGTCTATTTAAGAAATTGCCAAATGGTTTTCCAAATTACCGTTTTATAAGCCCACCAGCAACACATTAAGAGATCTATTTGCTCTAATCTCCACATTTGGTTTTGTTAGCTCTTCAATTTTTGTAATTTTAGCAGCTTTGGGGTAGTGTCATATTGTGGTTCCAATTTGCATTTTTCTGATGACTAATAATGGTGGGCAAGTGTTCAAGTGTTTATTGGCCATTCATATACTTTGTAAAGTATCTGTCCAAGTACTTTGCTTAGTTTTTAAAGCTCTTTATATATTCTTTACATATTCTGGACAGAAGCTGTTCATTTGACACATGTACTATAAATATTTTCCCCCAGTCTATGTCCTGCCTTTTCATTTCATAACATTTTGATGAGCATTACTTTCTAATTCTGATGGGAGTCTACTTTTTAAATTTTCTTCTTTTATGCTTAAGTGCTTTTTGGGTTCTAAGAAATCTTTACCTAATAATGGTTTCTTAACAGTGGCATTGACATTTGGGCTGGATAATTTCTTGTTTTGGAGGGTTATGGAATGTTCGGCAGCATCCCTGGCCTCTGCTCCCCAGATGCTGATAGCACCCCCTACTCATGAGGACCAAACAGGTCTTGGGACATTGCAATTGTGAAATTCCCCCCACGGGTGTGGGCGGTGGAATTGACACCATTTGAGAAGCTCTGGTCTACACAAAAGGAGTAAAGATATTCTCTGCCTTTTTGCTCTGGTTATCATATCTCCCCATAACCATATAATACATTGTTTCCCTGTATGGCCTGAGTCTTTTTAGCTGCTTTAGATTTTTTCTCTGTGTATTTGGTTTTCAGAAGCTTATCTATGATGTGTCTAGGTGTGGTCTTCTGGTATTTATTCTGTTTAGGGTTCACAGAGTTTCTTGGATTTCTGCATCCTTGTGTTTTCCAAGACATTTGGAAAAGCTTGGCCATTTTTCTACAAATATTTTTTGTCTACTCCATTCTGTCTCCTCTCCTTCAAGGGCTCTGATTACAAACACAACAGACTGCCTGATAGTGTGTTACACAGGTCACTAGTGTTCTGCCTGGTGGTTTTCTCAGTCTCTCTGAGTTTCATTCAAAAAATGTTGTTTACTTATTTATATATTAATTTAAAGTAGGCTCCATGCCCAACGTGGAGCTTGAACTCATGACCCTGAGATCGAGAGTCGCACGCTCTACCAACTGAGCCAGCCAGGGGCCCCTGTTCTGAGCTTCATTTTAGATAATTTCTACCTGTGTTCAAGTTCACAGTTCTTCTGTAGTACTCTGCTGCCATGCCTGTCTAATCATTTTTAATTTCAGATACTAGATTTAAACTTCAGATACAGATCCAGACTTAGTATTTATTTTTATAATTGCCAAATCTCTGTCGAGATTCCTGGTCAACCCTTCTTTTCTTCTCCTCTAAATCCTTGAGCACAATAGTCGCAATAGTTATTTTATTTTTTAAAAGATTTTATTTATTTATTTGACAGAGAGAGAGAGAGATCACAAGTAGGCAGAGAGGCAGACAGAGAGAGAGGGGGAAGCAGGCTCCATGCTGAGCAGAGAGCCGGATGTGGGGCTCGATCCCAGGACCCAGAGATCACGACCTGAGCCGAAGGCAGAGGCTTTAACCCACTGAGCCACCCAGGCGCCCCCACAATAGTTATTTTAAATTCTCTGCCTGCTAGTTCCACTCTCTGGATCATCTACAGGTTGTTTCTTGCTGTTTTCTAAAATATGACTGTGGGTGCTCCCTTTTATTTTTGCTTTTTCATATGTTATATATACTATTTATATAATATATGTGTAAAATATATATATACATATATTTTTTGGCATACAGGACTTTGCATGTAGAACAGCGGTGTGGGGATTGAAGAACATTGTTTATCCTACAGCATGAGAGGCCTCTCTTTCATCTGTATCCCAAAGTGAATATGCAATTATTCACATTTCACTAAGTGTTGAGTTGATCTGGGAACGAGTCAAAGCTTGAAGAATGAACTCACCTCTGTTTGCTCAGGGTTTAAATCATTTGTCTTAAGGTTGAGCCTGGAGCCAGGAGGCAGTTGGGCTGCAGTGTTACCTTTGAATTCAACAGTTCTGGGCAGTGGGAGATTGCAGGACTGTGCGAGTTCTTTCTGCTTTTCGGTCCTGCCTTTACTTCCTTTCTCTTAGTTAAAGTAGGGGAGGGGTGGGTAGGGAAGATTTTTATACTGAACAAATTACTGTTGTACCTGCAAGCCTTTCAGACTACAATCTGGTTTTTTTTTTTTTTTAAACAAAACAGCTTTATTGGGATATAATCCATATACCATAAAACTCACTGATTTTAAAGGATAAAATTCAGTGGTTTTTGGTATATTACATTATTAAGTTAAAATTGTGGTGAAATATCATTTTGTTATTTTAACTATGTAAGCATACGATTCAGTGGCATGAATTATATTCACAATGCTGTGCAGGCATCATCACTACCTATTTCCAATATTTTTCTTTTCTTTTCAAGATTTTATTTATTTACTTGATAGAGAGACAGTGAGCACAAGTAGAGGGAGCAGAAGGCAGAGGGAGAAGGAGAAGCAGGCTTCCCGCTGAGCAGGGAGTCCAATGTGGGGCTCGATCCCAGGACCCTGGGATCATGACCTGAGCCACCTAGGCGCCCCATATTTCCAAGATTTTTCATCACAACCAAAATTCTCAACCATTAAGCAGTAACTCCCATTCTCTCCTCCTAACAGCCACTGAAATCTCTAATCTACTTTCCTGCTCTATGCATTTACCTATTCTAAATACCTCATGTACGTGGAATCATACATTATTTGTCCTGTTACGTCTGGCTTATTTTATTAAGCATAATGCGTTCAAGGTTCATCCATGTGTAGTATGAATCAGAACTTCATCCCTTTGGAAGGCTGAATAATATTCCAATTTATTTAAAGACCATATTTTGTTTATCCAGTCATCTGTTGATGGACATCAGGGTTGTTTCCTCCTTTTGGCTATTGTAATGCTGCTGTGAAGACTGGTGAAAAGTGTCTCTTTGACTCCCTGCTTTCAATTCCTTTGGGTATATACCCAGTAGTGGAATTGCTGGGTCATATGCTAATTCTATGTTCGGCTTTTTGAGGAACCACTGACCTGTTTTCCACAGTGGATGCACTATTTTACATTCTAACCAGCAATGTTGGGTTCTATTTTCTCCACATCCTTGCCAACACCTATTATTTTCAGGTTTGTTTGTTTTTTAAATTACAGCCACCGAATGGGTGTGAAGTGGTATTCTCATTACGGTTTTGATTTTCATTTCCTAATGTTTAATGGTATTGGTCATCTTTGCATGTGCTTATTGGTCTTGTATTTTGCTTGTCCCCATTGTTGCCAATAACTTCTGGCTTCTTCTCTAGCGCCGTACATCAGCAAGGCCTTTCTTCCACTTCCCAAACTCAGACCTGACGTGTGCGCCCAGAATCTGCTGTACTATCGCACTCACCTACAATGGGCTCCCCTCTCTGGAAATGAATTCCACAAGGCTTTCTGCCACTCTTGAGTCCCACTGTGACATTATATTTTCCAAAGATGATCACAGCAACATCTCTAGACTCATGTGCTCTTCTAGAGTAAGAGGGGAAGTCTACTGCCCTCCTTTTACACCTGGATGGGATTTATGACTGCCTTGAACAAGAGAATGCAACATAAGCGATGCTCTGTGACTAGGTCATAAAAGGTTATGTATTTTCTGCCTGGCTCCCTTTCTTTTTTGAAATTTCTCCTCGGAATCCAGCCACCACATTGTAAGGAAGCCCAGGCCACACGGAGAAGCCAAGAACTCCAGTTCAGTTCAGGGCCAATAGCAAAACCAACCACTGGATATATACAAATGCCACTAGGTTTGGGGGGACAGCACGAGATAATTCCAATATCCAAAGGATAAGTGTGATTATCACACTCTCTGGATTTTGCCTGGTGTTGTGACAGGACTTAGTCTTCTGCATCCCAGCCAGAATCTGCCTTGTATCCTTAGATATTTCTTAGATATCAACTGAAAATGCATTCATTTTTGCATTTTGCAAAAATGCAATTAATTTAAAAAAATGCATTCACAGTGCTTATCATGTGCTAGCCACAGTCCTAAGAACCGGGGATATAGCAGTGAATACGACACAGAAGGCCCCTGTCATCAGAAAAAAACTATTGACTTGAATTTCCAGCCCCTCCAATTGGAAACAATTTCTGTGACAGAAGACTATGGGGGAGTGGGGGGTGGGGAGGAGTAACCAATACAGAGTTGATCACAGTAAGTTTTCTGTCTCTTAGCTCAACATCATGCCTGTGAGTCCCCCATGCCACTCCAGTTCAGTCACTTTCGTAGCTGGATAAAATTCTCCTATAGAATAATACAAATTCATCTATCCATTGGAATACTGGTCAACATCTAGGATGCTTCCGGTTTTTGGTTACTAGAACACTGTGGCTACGAACACCCCTGTGTCCTGGGGCCTGTGTGCATGAGTTTCTCTAAAGAACACATCTAGGAGCTGGAATTGCTAGTCCCCATTGGATCATACCAAACTATCTTCCAAGGTGGTTGTACCAAATGACACCCTGACCAGGAGTGTATGCAAATTTCCTTTGCTCTGCATATTCACTGGCTTTTGGTATTGTTGGGCTTTGAGGTTTTGCTGTTGTATAGGTGTGTATCTCTTTGTTGGTTGAATTTGTATTACTAATTGACTATGTTTCTTGGTCTTCTGGCTAACCCTTACTTACTTACTATATTTTCTTATTTCTCCTTCTTTAAAAAATTGTGATAAAATATACATAAAACTTAATGACTTCAGCATTTTTAAGTGTACAATTCAGTAGCATCAGGTACATTCACAATGCTGTGCAACCAACAGTATCTTTTTTTAATGAAATTTTTTGCCTCTTTTCTTTCTATTGTGCTTAAGTTCATAAATTTTGTGTAGAGAGCTCGATGAATTTTGAAAGTGTTTAGAACAGTTCAAGATAGCAAACATTGTTTTAGAACTTGAGAAGACGCCTCTGTCCCCCATGTTTAATGCCCTGAGAGTAACCACTATTGTAATTTCTAGCATGCTAACGTTTGCCTGTATCTGTCTCTTTACAAAACTGTAATCCAACAGTATGGACTCTCGGATCTGGCTTCTTTCATTTAACGCTACGTCTGTGGGACTTATCCAGTTTGTTTTGTATACGAATGGTGCATTTGATTGCTTTGCCGTATTCCACTGTATAAATACACCACAACTTAATTATCCATGCTTCAGCTGATGTTTATTTGGGTTGTTTCTTGTTGTTAGTTATTATGACTATACTTCTATGAACATTCTTATTCATACCTTCTAGTGAACATAGGCCCTCGTTTCTGCTGGCTACATATCTGGAAGTAGATATGCTGGCTCAGGAGGAATTTTTTGTGTATCCAGTTTTGATAGTACCAGGTGGTTTTCCAAAGTGGTTACATGGATTTACACTGCCTTCTGCAACACGTGAGAGTTTCTAGCTGCTACACTCCTCACCAGTATTGGGTATTGTCAGCCCTTTCAATTTTAGCCATTTTAGCCATTTTGTCTTTTCTCTTTTTGATTTGTATTGTTTATATATTCTGAACACAATTACTCTGTCAGTTTTACAGGCTGTAATTTTCCTATTTCATGGCTTGTTTTACCCTAAAATTAAGAGAGCCATAATTTAAGTGAAGTCAAATTTTCCTTTTGCCTCAAGAACATCCTTTAGAATTTCCTTCAGGTCTGCTAGGGATAAATTCTCCCACTATCTGTCTGACAAAGGTCTTGATTTCCACACACTCTTTAAAGATTTTTTTTTGGGGGGGTTTAGAAACGCTAGGTAGCTAGAGTGTCTCTGGCTTTCACTGTCACTGCTGAGAAGTCGGCCGTGAGTCCAACTACTGCTCTTTTGAAGGTAACCCGTCTTTTTCCTGAGTGCTTTTAACATTTTATCTTTATAGTTCTGCAGCTTCACTATGATGGGTCTTGGAATCCGTTTCCTTTCACACATTCTGCTTGGCATTTGTTGGACTTTAGAATCTGTGGGTTATTGTTTTCTACTGGTTTTGGAAATGTGTCTTTTTCTCTGATATTCTCATACATCCTTTCTCTTTCTCTTCTCCTCTGATTAAACGTGTTAAATTTCTCTTTCAAGATTTTGCTCTCTCTTGTGTATTGTCCCATCTTTTTTGCTCTCCATGATGCATTCCAGGTAACTTAATCTGACCTGCCTTTCAGTTCAAGGGCCACCAAACTAGAGTCCGTGGGCTCACTCCAGACTGCTGTTTTTCTAAATAAAGCTTTATGGAAACATAATCATGCTCACTGACTGCGGCTCCTTTCGTGCAGCATCGAGTAGCTGTGACGGAAACGGTATGTGGTTCTCAAAGCCTAAAATAGTTACTATCTAGGCCTTTACAGAAAAAGTTTGCGGATCCCTGTCTACTATACTACTGTTCTCTTCAGCTGGGTCTAATCTGCTGGTTTTAAATTTTAATTGTATTTTTCTAGCAGTTCTATTTGGTTTTCAATGTAGTTAGGACACTTCTTATCTCCTATTCTTTACCAGTACGTTCAAGTTTGCCTTTTATTTCTATTGAACATGGAAAAACAGAGCTGTTCTACATAGTTTAGAAGTCTTTGCAAATGTATATCTGATGTTTATCCTGGCCCTTGCTCAAAGTTCTTTGTTTCCTTTTGTGATTAATTTAGGCTTGGGAATCAATGTCCTTAAAAACTGTCCGAGGCCTAGAGTGAAGCTACTTTTTTTGCAGGTGGGTCTGTGCTGCTTTTGCCAGACATCCGCAGACACCACCATCCCAGGGCCCTGCCAGGCGACATTCACAGGCGGAGACCGGTGAATCTGGAGTCCCAGTTCATTGTGGGGCAGGGTCTCTCTTAGACTCCCTTCTTTGTGCATATCTCAGTTAGTGATTTCTGCCCCTTTGCCCTTTGGGGTTATTAAAATAGGAAATTAAAATGTTCTCAGTTAGTAAATGCCCTCATGGCAACATTGGCTCTTATGCTCCCATCATTTCTATAGGTACCCATCTGACTTGGTAAAATACCTTGTTAGCTTGCCAGTGCTTTGAAAACTATGGTTTTTATGTTTTATCCACCATTTTTAGCTGTTTCCAGTGAGGAACTTGGTTTAAATGACTTAACCTGCCCTTACCAGCTGGGAAGTTTCACTTCTTCCTGCCACAGATCATGGACCAGGGCAGAGCCCGTCTTCGAAGGAAAGGGAGCACAAAGAAAACATCTTCCTGAAGGTGTGGCAGAAACATACAATAGGTCTGCCACTTCGTTAGTTAACGGGCACGTGCCACGCCCACCTTCAGGAAGCCACCATCGTCTCTGATACAGAGGGCCTTTCTTCAGAAGGACTCCTCAAGGGGTTACTATGATCTGAAAGCAGCTGGCATGTGATGTAACAATACATTTACTCTCTCCGGGCCCTCGCCGTCCTCATCTGTGGAATGGGGACAATAACACCCACCTCATAGAAGCACAAATGGTTACATGAGTCCCTGTATGTAAAGCACTTAAAACTGTGCCCACATGTAGATAACCACTAGCTGTACAAACTCCAGTAACTCAGGCTACCAAAAGGAGTGTATATAGCTTAGTCCAGGGACCATAGATGTGTTGGTTACATATTCTCCTTTTTGCTTAAATAACTCTTTTAAAAGGTAGCTAGTATTAAATTATTATTATTAATTATTATTAAAAGGAAGCTATTCTTAGCTTCACGACCTTAAAACACACACACACACACACACACACGAAGGCTGAGGAGCGCATTTAGCCCATGAACTGTAGTTTGCCAACTCCTGCCCTAGCGGAATGGGCAGAAGATGGGTGGAGACTGGGCATTGTGCTTTTTAAGTGCTTTCCTAGAGGACTGTGAAAGAAAGGTCAAAACTGTAGTGATTCTCTCCAGTCGGAGGCTGAGATTTCCGCCGCCCCAAGGGAGCTAAAGAAGGCAGAGCGTGAGAACCACGTGAGGCTGTTTGCTGGCGCTGGGCACGCAGTACGCACTGCTTACACTGTGTGGGAACAATGTGGATGCGTCTGCTACATGTTGACGCGAACGGAGGCAAACACACGTTATTTACCTGGCCAAAGACTGTTCCGCCAGTGCTGGCTGCTTGACCAAACAAAGAACCAGTATTACTAGACCCAAAACCTGTAAAATAAGAAGAGAACAAGTTCGATTTGGATGACTCGTTCACAACGTCAAGTATTTTGTTTGTTTTTAAATGGCATTCAGGTGTTCTAAGACATCCGATAATAAATCGACGCATTCCTTCATAGGCAATGGAGACATTATGAGTAAATAAAGATCTTTGGTCATCGCTAACATTTCATACTGGCATAAGTTCCAAAGTCCTGAGGACTGAATCCTTGTCTCCTACTAAACCCCCGGTGGGTAGGGGCTGATAACGGTGGTACATGCACTTTTCCCTAGACTCAGCTGTCAAGTAGTCTTTCCAATGACTGACTTAAAGTCACAAATATTTTTACTCCCTGGTTTCCTCTGATCTCAAATACGAGATTCTTTGGGGGTAGTTCATCTTTCTTTTGGGTGACATAAGGCAGCTGACGTGCTGGTCTGAACAGGGCCGGGGAAAAGCAGGTGGGACTGTGTATTTTACCCAAAGAGGCCTAGACAAGGAGTTAGAAGGCTGGAGTTTCAGGCTCAGTCTCATCTCTGCCACTGATCTAGCTCGCTGAGCTCAGGCGAGACTCAGTCCCTCCACCAGGGCTGCAGCAGACCGCTCAGGTCCCTTTCTGCATTGTGACTACAGCAAAGATTGCTTCAGAGGTTCTCAACTGTGTTCAAATAGTTTGATTATACTTGTGTGTGAGGGATTCTCAAGTTCAGACTGCAGAAAAAGGATGCGCCCGAGAGCGTGTTGAACACCCTTCTCCGCAAGACTCCTCAGGCTTTTCCCCCTGCCCTGCCCACTTTCTCCCTCACGCGCTCACACTTCCCATAACTCCCACAGTCCAAACAGCCTCCCGACACAGCAGCAGGTAGATCTCAGGACTGTCTTTCCGCCCTGTGTCCTTGTAGCTGAACTTAGTGGGAGCTTAGCAAACAACTCTTGAAGGCAGGCAGGTAAAAATTTCCTTCCTGATAAATCGAGCCAGTTTCAAATAAATAATCACCAAATGAACAAATGAGCAGTTATTTGTACTCTTGCCCACCAAGAAATCATTAATCCTTGTTTCTCCCCCCTCCCGCCGTTGCCTGTTGAAGAAATATATGCCTTTCCTAAGATAATGATCAGAAAGTGAAACTTAGAAACTATTTTCAAATTGTCCTACGATAACTTGTGGAAGTAAAGGCAGCTGCTAAAATCAGACGTGCCAACGGTGGATTATGTGTGACTAAAAAATAGTAACATTTAAAGATTTTTGTTTTAATTACACTGAAAATAGGAAAAAACCCACACGTTTCCACACGTCAGTATCTGCCCTTCCAACAAGCAACACGGCGTCAGAGGAAGCAAGATATAAAGCACTGGCAGGCTGTGAACTGGGACGAGGCGCTCCGGAGTCTGGCTCTGGCACCACGACTAGCGCCTCAAGCCGTGAGATTGGTCTCCTCGAGGCTGGACAGTTTAGGACATAAGAGCCTCTAAAGCACCTTCCAAATTTAAAGGTTCATATTTATGAGTCATTCATTGCTTGCCATGACCTTATGCTAAAGATGCTGGTGTTTTTCCCCATGAAACGGGCACTCTGGTGGCTAACAGAGTGGAGAAGGAGCGAAACTGCAGTGATAGTGACAAGGCCCAGGAAATTCCTGAGGCCACCGGTGCTCCACGCACCCTTCTCGAATTTAGAGTCTTTCTCTTGTGTTCCCTTCCTTTCTTTTAATTCGAAAGTAATATAGAACTTTTGCAAATGTTTCCAAATAACACAGAGGAGAACAAAGGAAGTCTTCTGTAAGTTCTTACCTGAAGCTTGACAAAAGCTAAACCCAGAGGATGACGCCGTCGTGGTGGTGGCTGAGGTGCCACCAAACACAGAGCCTCCCTGCCCGAAGCCGGGACTCTGCCCAAACGCTGGAGGGTTGCTTTGGCCAAACAGCACCCCCCCTGTGCTGGCAGAAGACTGCCCGAACGAGAAGGAGCCGGAGCTGCTGGTGCTGGAAGAGGCGCCGAAGACGTTCCCGCTGGTAGACGTGGAGCTGGAGGACACGGGCTGACCGAAAGCAGGCACGGAGCTGAACCCAGGCTGACTGAAGGAGAAGCCGCTCGCGGGGCTGCTTGTTGACTGCCCGAACGCCGGGGCCTGCCCAAACGTCGCCTGTCCGAAGACCCCGGTGGCGGAGGTGCCAAAGGCGGGGCTGCCAAAGCCTGAGCTGCTGACCGGCGGTGTGGCGGCCGCCGTGCTGGCCACGCCGCCCGTCTGCTGCCCGAACAGGCTCGGGGCAGTGCTGGCCGCCACCTGCCCAAACACGGGGGTGGCCGAGGGGACAGTGGC
Source organism: Potos flavus (assembly GCA_028534135.1). Taxonomy (NCBI): domain Eukaryota; kingdom Metazoa; phylum Chordata; class Mammalia; order Carnivora; family Procyonidae; genus Potos; species Potos flavus. The sequence continues at coordinate 3,627,341 of CM052892.1, forward strand.
CGTGCTGCTGGTGAGCTGGCTGAAAGCTGAGCTAGAGCTGGCAGCAGGTGGCTGAGTGAAGACGGAGGAGCCTGAAGTGGCAGTCCCAAATGCCGCCGTCTGCGTCGCCGGGCTTGGAGCAACACTGACAACAGAGCTGGAGGTCGTGGGGGGACCCAGGGTGTCAACGGCAACGGGGCCGGCACCTGGGGCCGCAGCTGCCGGGACGGCGGGCTGTCCGGGCGCCGGGAGCGCGGAAGCAGGAGATGTCGGCTCCGTCTTGACTTCGGGGACCGTGGGCGCTGCCGGGGTGGCCTCTGCGCTGGGGGCCACGAGACTGGGACTGGGCACTGCGGGGCCGGGGCTGCTGACCGCGGGTGGCGCAATGGCAGCTTCTTTTTTAACGGAGTCGGAAGGCTGCAGAGGAGCCAGGGGAAGCGGGGCCGGCTGGTGCGGCCCGAGAAGCGAAGCTGTGGATGCTGCGGCGTCGCTGTTGTCCGGCTTCTCGGGCGAAGCCGACGACGTGGCTTCCTCTGTGCTTTTAGCAGAGGACACGGGCAGGGCGGGAGCAGACGCTGGACTCAGGAGGCTGCCAAACGACAAGGTGGGGAACGAGGCAGGAAGGGGAGCGGCAGTCGTCGCTGATGGAGGGGCGGGCGGGGGCACTGTACTACTGGTCTGTTGGCTTCCAAAGGAAAAACTCGTCTTGCTCCCACTTGGGGCCAGCCCACCGAAGCCGACCACCCCGGGGGAGGCTGCGCTGGTGAGGGACAGAGCGCCGAAGATGCCAGTCGAGGCACTGCTAGCGCTTGTGCTGGCCGCCACGGGTGCCCCCGTGGCAGCGGTCACAGAGGAGGTCACAGGGGGTTCTGCGTGCTTCCCTAACACGGGAGGGCCGCTAAAACTAAACCCCGACGGGACGGCTGAAGTCTTGGTTGGCTGGGCGCTAGTGAGGCTTGTGGTTGGAGCCTTAATGGCTGGCTTTGTAGAATCATCTGCTTGGCCGACGCGCAGGCCCGAGAAACATCCCAGGGTCTCTCCACCCAAAGAACTTGGAAACAGAAGCTCTCCCAACTTGGATGGTGGAGTTTCCAGCTTGCCAGAGGCGGCAGAAAGAGCAATTCCAGAAGGTGCCGCAGGTCGGCTGCCGGACGGCGCGGGCTCGGCAGGAGAGGCTCCAGCGCCGGGGGGCGCGGTCATTCCTGATGGGGGTGAGCTTTCAGCAACGGGCTCGTAAAAGGGTTTACCTCCCCCGCCAAACGAGAACGCATCGAGCTGGTGTGACTCTTTAGTGGGGGGTGCTGCCCCTAGCGAGAAAAAGAAATTAGAAAGTGGGTTGGATTTAGCAACACACGACCTGTCACATTCCCACGGACTGTGCGCAAGCCCAAGTGTCTCTCCCCTTGATACGGTCGGGATGGCTGCTCTGTGACAGCGCTCTTCCTCGGGGAAACAGAGTGACTGCGTTTCCATAGTGGGGCTGGCTCTGAGTGAGCTCACCGGGGTGAGAAGAACAAATATCCTTTTTATGACCGTTATGTCATAACAAATACAGCGTCCTATCTAGAAGGCATGAAATTCATAGTGTTATCCCAAAAGAGAAATAAAACGGCATCTCTCATTTTCCCCTGTGTGTGACTTCCTCAATAACACTCTTGACACCGTGCTCGTCTGTGGACCTCCCTGGTAGGCCAGGACTTGATCCAAAATAGAAGTTCCTCCCGTGTCTTTTATGGGCAAAGAAAGTGTCAGTCCACAGACAATTATTTCTATGTACAACGAAGGGCTACGTCCTGGTGCTCACCTCGGGAAGCAGCTCTACAGAGGGCTCTACGGCCTACTGGTCAAGGACACGGGCTCGAGAGCCAGGCGCTCTGCCGCTTGCTGGCGGTGCAACTCTGAGAAAGTTACTTTACCTCTCTGGGCCTCAAGTTCCCCATTTAGAAAATAAACACAGTAATAGTGGCTCCCTCAAAGAGCTGTTACAAAGATTGAATGAAACAGAGGTGAAGCGCTGACAAGGCCTGGTCAAACAGTAAGTGGTCAACAAATAAAAGTAACCAAAATCGGATAGTTAAAGGTAAAATTAACCTATTACAGTGTTTACTGATGTTTCGAACTCCATATTGCTCTTGGGAAGGCTACGAAGCCCCAACTTCCCATGTACAATTTCCTGAAAGACCTTGTCGCGTCGCTGCTATTGTACTGAGTTGTTTATGGTTTCGGGTTGTTTCTATTCTCGTATTAAGTGAAATGTTTACAGAATTACCACTGCATCTCATGAGTATTTTACTTATGGCTTCTGACAGTTATTATTTTGTTCCTCTTAATCTTTTTCTACCACTGAGTTGTTATTCCTCTATAAAGTAGGATGGGGAAGAGATGGGCCTCTGCCCATATCTAAGTGGGCAAGGGTTACAAAAACAGTTTAAGAATCACTATTCTAGAAGAAAGGGAGGAAACCACCAACCCTTTAAATGCCACACACGAATCAGGTTTAGGAAGTCTGCTATGCTTTCAGCCCCCTGATCTCCCTCCAGATCTTAAGGGATCGCTGTTTTACTAAAGCCTCTGCCACTTGGGTTGTACACAGAAAGGACTCAAAAAATATTTGTTGAATGAACAGATGAAAGATGGCCAATGTGTTATTTATTACAGGGAAAATCTAGAAATGACCTAAATGTCCAACACGTAAATGGGTTAAATGGTTCACGGCATACACACAAGATAGAAATTATGTGGCCATTACAAATAACACTTATATAAGATTTCCAGTAATACTGGAAAAGTCGAAAGAGATGGTGTTAAATGAAATAAAGTAAAAGACAAAAAACCCAGAAGGACATATAACAGAAATGCAGTAACTGAGGGGTACAATGCATGATTCTAGAATATATCACTTTTGTAATAAGAGCTTGCTTTTTAAAATGAAAGAAAAATAAACTTAATTGCTTAAACCAAGAACTGCAAGGCACTTAAAAAATACATATGCTTTCTTTACAGGTCCCTAAATTCTTTTCAACATTAAAAACATGCCGGTTGATGGATACATAACCACACACAGAGGACCAGTGCGTTTGCCGACAGCTTATGCAGCAGAGAAGGTGAACGGTCTCTTACAGATAAGAAGATGGAGCGAGACACTTTAATTCCCACGTTAACATCCACATTGAAAGCACAGCCTTGCTTTTCCAGAAGCAAATCCTTTCCTTGTTCTTAATTTAAAAAGTCAACGGACGCCCTCCCCTTTAGTTTAAATTCAGCTTATTTTAAATGTGCAACATCGACACCGAACGCACTACAGATGCTTTAGGCAAGACTCAGCAGCAAGGAAAATGTCGACACATCTGTACGAAAACCCAGCATTCGTTTAGAGGAAACACAAAAGGACGGCTGCGCCCCGCAGAGAGAGACTGTACCTTGTGTGGTGGTGACGTTAGAAGACGGGGTTGGTGTGAATATCCCAAAATTAAAGCCAGCCCTAGGGAGCGCAAGAAGAGAAGTTAAAGAGGAACAAACACCTGGGGCACAATATTGCCCTTTTAATGTCACATTTTACGACTCACTCACACGATCGATCTGCTCATAGCAACTTACAACTGAGAAGATAAATGACAGCAGAGTGAAAGCATGGATCTCGGAGGGAGTCAAGGGCTCAGAGGGACGGCCGGGCTTTCCGCGGCAGAGTCTGGGTGGGGACCTGTGTCAAGGAAAGCTAAGGAGCAGTCGTGGAAACGCACCGGGAACGTCCATGCGGGCATGGTGGCAAGGGCAGACGGCGTGCCTCACGATGGAGGCAAGGGAGCCGGGCCAGGGAGAACCCCGTAAAACCCACTGCAAGATCAGAGAGTTCGTCAGGAGCATGCCACGCTGCCAGGGGGCAGGGAGGAAAGCATGAAATAGAAGCCACCACCCCTGCTGTTTGGACAGAACTCTTAGTTCTCGGCTGGGAAAATTCGGTTCAAACCCTTTCCGGGCTCCTTTTATCAACCCCTCTCTCCTGTTGTAGATTTTCTTTAAACTATGAGTAAAGACGCCACAGCCAAAGGAGAAAATTCAGCACATACGTGAACCAGAACAGACTACTCACTGCGATAAAAGTTCAAATAGCAAATTTAAAACCATAGTTTCAAAACTTAAAGGGCCAAGCATATCAAATATAGTATTATAAGGATTTAGGTTTCTCTTACCCATCACTGCCTTCCTCGAATGGACAAAGACCATCTAAGAGGATGTGTTAAACATTTTATCGTATTTTTTAAAAAAATCCTTTCGTTGTCTCAATCTCGGTGAAGAAATTTTATCTAACAGAGGTAAGCCACTGACCTAGTGACCCCAACTTTTGGGAAGAATATCCGTTTACAGAAACGAAGATCAGCCTTTGTCCAAGTAGCAATAACTCTTGGCACTAACCTACTCTTTAAAATGGGCTCCAAACTATCATTGAGAAGTATAAAACACAGTGACTTACAAAAAGAAAAAATAATATATAACATCCCCCCTCAAATTCTATTCTAACCCTCTCTTTGCTCTTAACGTGTTAGGTTGAATGACGCTTACGAAACACATTCACGTCAGGGGAGAGACCGTGGTTAATGTGATTCTGGTCACAAAAGCATGAAATGGAAAAGCTCCAGAAGCTTTCCTAATGGAACTGAACATACAACCCTTCCGTGGCCAAAAAAAAAAAAAAAATCTCTGGACAGGTTTTTATCTCTGCTCCACAGAGCCTGGCTCCCCGCTGAAGGCGCCTTCCACAGGCACAGAGAAGAGGCACCAGCACTCTGAGGTTAATCAAGGCTCCCGTGGAAAGAGGGTCAGAAGACTCATTTGTATTTAAAAATGACTCGACTTTACAAGTACAGCCATCATTACTTTTAGCAAAGTGAAACAGGACCTCTTCCCCATATCTATGTAAGTCCCAGATTTCCCAATGGCTACTGTCTTTCATCACTTCTCTCAGTTCAATGTAGTGACCTCTCGGCCAGCAGGGCCAATCCAAACGTCACGCCTAGCCTCCAAACGGTGTGAGAAGGCAAATATGGCAGGGTGATAAGCCACAAGACCAACCACAGAATCCGACATGGACCCACTACCCAAAGAAAAGGAGGCTTATCCTAAAAAACAGAACAAAGAACTATATAGTAAAACACATGTAAACTTGAACTGAAAATGGGAAACACAGCTGGCCCTTGAACAACATGGGGGTTAGGGGCACCCGCCCCCACGCAGTGGAAAATCTGTGTGTAACTTTTGACTCCCCAAAACTTAACTATTAAGAGCCTATTGTTGCCGGGAAGCCTTACTGACAACATCCACAGCGATGAACACGTATTACACGCATTATATCCTGTACCTTATAATACAGTAAGCTAGAGAAAGAAAGATTAAAATCGTAAGAGAAAAGACATCGTACTGCATTTATCGGCAAAAAACCTGCGTGTACGTGGGCCTGCGCCGCTCCGCGCCATGTTGCTCAAGGGTCAGCTGTAGATTTACGTTAGGGCAATAAGCTGCTGCTACTATCATCAGACGTTACTGAAGTCAGAAGGGCTCCGGGTTCACATACAGTTAATAAGCAGATAAATACACCTCTGACTGTAAGACTGGGGGAAGCTATCTATAAGGTTGCTGGCGATCTGCCATGAAATTTAAGTTCATTACTGACCCTGCCGAAGCAAATGAGAAAGACTTGATGAACTGCCCAGCAGCAGGCGGGGGAGAAGTCACAGCTGTTTCTATCTTGGCCGCCCCTGGCCCTGAAATTGTGGGAAAGAAAATAAGAACATTACAAAAAAGCTGTCAGAAACACCATTCCAGTTTGTGAGTCTGTGCAGCCCCAGCCTGCGGGCCCCACTGCGCTCTCCTGGCGGGTCCGGTCAGGGAGCAGGGGAGCGGGTGCGTTCCAAACTCGTGCGCAAGGCCTCTGAACTTGCTCATTGGCTCTGTCAGTGTCAATTCCAAACCAACACACACCCCACCCTCCTTTCCACAAAAGCTATCAAAATGATTCCACTGCAGTTTAAATTGAAACCTTTGAAAGTAGTTTTATATTATAAGATATAATTTACAACAAAGTTTTGTAATTACGAAAAAGTAATATATACTGAAGGAAAAAAAAAAAACCAAAGAGAAATAGGTTAATATGAGACATATCTCTGAGTAGTGATTTCATGGCCATTTGCTTTCTCCCTACATTCCTATATTTCTCATAGAGGATAGTTTTATATTTAACGAATAGCTTTCTTTTTCATTACAGAAGTAATGCATTATTGCTGTAATGCAGAGAAGTGTAGAATGCTGAAAGTGCAATCCAACCTCTTCCCCACATTCAATTTCACTGTAAGTACTCATGAACAGTTTGGGTATTATTTTCAATCTCCCTCCTATTGTTCTACTTTAAAAGAGGGAGAGAGAGGAAACACTTTATCTAAAAAGCCCAAACCGGGGCACCTGGGTGGTTCAGTCGTTAAGCGTCTGCCTTCGGCTTGGGTCATGATCCCGGGGTCCTGGGATGGAGCCCCGCATCGGGCTCCCTGATCAGTGGGGAGCCTGCTTCTCCCTCTCTCACTCCCCCTGCTTGTGTTCCCTCTCTCGCTGTCTCTCTCTGTCAAGTAAATAAATAAAATCTTTAGAAAAAAAAAATATCTTTGAAAAATAAAATAAAATAAAATAAGTAAAAAGCCCAAACCGGGGCGCCTGGGTGCCTCAGTCAGTTAAGGGTCTGACTCTTGATCTTAGCGCAGGTCTTAATCTTGGGTTTCTAAGTTCAAGCCCCAGGTTGAGCTCCACGCTAGGCGTGGTGCCTACTTAAAAAAAAAAAAAAGCCCAAACCAAACCAAATGTAAGAAAAAGTACATTCTCTTCGAATGAGTACAAGGTAGATATTAGTAAAATTATTTAAAAAATGACTATTATGCAGTGTGGTGTGTATTAAGGATATTCAATGCAACCTTGCTCATAACCTTGAAAAATGAGAAACAATCTAAACTATCAGCACAGTACTGGTAGAACTTAACAGGGTGCAAGTCCTAGGCTCCAGCTGATACAAGTGAGGTAGAGCTGTGTCAGATCTGGAAAGATAAACAGAGTATTTATTGCAATGGGGGGAGGGTGAACATATACAGGATATGCCCATTTTCGTTTGAAAAACAACAATGAAGTAACCTTCAAGAATACAAATTAAATCATTAAGGGTTGTTATTCCCGGAATATGAATTCAGTGGGCAGCTTTCACTTTCTACATTATATCTCTCTTCAATGTAGATTTTTTTGAGCAGCTATAATAGTTTTATAAACTATTGCTCAGAAAAAGCAATGAAAGTATTTCTGTTCTTAATCAAAGAACTATAGAGGTTTCAGGAAAAAAAAAATTTTAAAGAAACTTTTTGTAAACTTTTAAATAGCATTTTTCAGGGAAATTTTTCTGCCTCGAAAAGTCCTTTTCCTTTGATTATCCAGCAAGTGACAACAGAAGTAGACGCCCAGCAATGAAAAGACAATATTTCACAATCACTGCTACATGAATCTCAGAAACGTCTGGGCAAGCCACGCTAAGTGGGTAAGATGTATGTGAAGCAAAGTTTCTTAGGTTTCCGCAGTTCTTAAGTTCAGGAGTAGCAAAAAGCCCTTCAGAGCAGTCCTTGAAAGAAGCTGGGATATAGCGTCTTTCAAAAACCTTCTAAAACATTAGCCAGAAATGGAAACAAACTTCTTAATTTCATCCTAAATGATTTAATAAGTCCCCGGCAACTCCGCTCAGTTTTTCCCTCAGTAAACTTCAGATTCCAGTCGAGAAGCGCTCCGTACCTCCTTCTCCTGGAGAGCTTGCACAGCAACAATGGTGGCTCTGCGCTGATCCAAATTCTAGAATACACCTCTGGCGCACACGCTAATGGCTTCCTTGAGTGCAAGGACTACTTGCTGAAGATAAACCCTGTATCTAGTCAGACTGCTTTCGATTACGGAGAAAGTTAAAACGACTGTATGGCTGAGCAGAGATGACGGAAAGTAGGCTGCTGATGTGGGGGGTTCTGTCTCCAACAGAATCTGCCTGGAGACCCACTTGAGAGCATGGATGAAAACAAAAGCCGGGTGTGGCGAAAACTCAGAGCTCTGGGCGGCACAAGACCCCCGAAGCAGAAAGTAACACGCGCCGAATTAAAGATTATAAAAAAGGCGCCAACAGAAGGGGATGCTGAGGAGGGCGCCCCATCAATATCAGGTTATACGTAACCTTGTGCTTCAAGCTGGTTTGGGCAATGTGGACCCCTTGGTCAAAGCACCAACGGTGACTACAAAAACTACGAATTTTAGTTAAGAATAACTAAGCTTGAGTGGGTATTGGGAAGTCTGTGAGGTCATAAAATGATACTGACATTACATCTACTCTGACCTCTTCTATCACAACACATCTGTTTTACCTTCTGCATTTTACCAGCTTCGAATTATCACTGTGAACCAAGAGGATTTTTCATCCCTTTTAGTAAAAGAATACAGTTCATGTTCCACTCCCCTCCCCTCTTGACTTTCCAGCAAGGCTACTGACGACAACACTATTGGTCCTTTTCAGGAAAAGCATTTCCAGGAAGATTTTTCTCCTACTGCGCTCAAATTTCAGAAGTCTGCAGAGCTGATGAAGGGCTCACTGATTTCCTGGAGATTGTTCATTGACTGAGGCCTTCCAAAGATCTCTTTAATAGTATCCTACGTCAACTGCCTCTGTGATCTAGAACACTGAACTGCTGTGGGTCGGGTTCTTTTGCCTTTATTTTCACTAAAGCAAAAATGCAGACTGACCTGAAGCTTTATCACCTGGTGACAACTGACCAGACGCTGGCGTGGGCCCCGATGGCTTTACGGAATTTATTAGAGATCCCTGTAACAACACAAGCAGAACATTTATGTGAAACCACTAACCATCCTTTAGAAAAAAGAAACATGTAAAAGGAGAACATCGTTTAAAAATACGCAAGCACGAACACTTTTATTTAGCCTAATTTTAAAAATCCTTACAACTTAAGGGAGTATTTTTAAATGCCTGCTGTGTATAAGAGCATGTTGGAGGATGGAAACAGGAATATCCTGCAAGCTCTAAGAACGCAGAATTGCCTATGTGGCTTTTTTTCCCAGTGCCCAGCACAGTGCCTGGCACACAAGAGGCACTGGATTATCAGGTAGCTGAGTAAGTGCATGAATGAAATGGGTGCTGGCTCTCAATAAATTTATAACAAAATAAAAAGCAAAACTGTTTAACTTCTCCATCTGTGGGCAATGTTCCTTTACTCGTTTGTTATGACTTATGCCTACCCAGGTGTCCTCCAAGGCCAACATGGAACCCTCCAGAAGCACGACCAAATGCTAAATGCTTAAATGCCATTTTAAGTCATGGCAAACTAAGGCTCAGAGCCATGCTGAGAACTCACAACAGGCAAATTCTGAGGTCCAACCTCAAACACAATCTGAAATGACTCATCTCAGAGACATGGAGAGCAGCAGAGAAACCAGGTCTTCTTAGGGAAGATTTCAGAGATAGCTTAAGCTACTTTTCAGCCATTTCTGATAATTCTTTTCTGGTTTAACTGTTTACAATATAACCTATTTTTGTAAGAAACCGTGTTTATCAGACAAAAACCTAAATGTAGACATAACGAACATCACTGAAGAGGCAAGCTCTGAAAAACAGACATTGTAGGAGAAAGCTAGAGAAGCCGCTCCCCAGGCACTGATCCTGAAAGGGGCAGTGTGAAAACCACAGACGGGAAGAAGGTATGAGAGCTGGGCCCCAGCTCGGGCTCCAGGATTTACTGATCGTGTGAGCTTGCGTCAGTCACTTGCACCTCAGCTTTTCCTCATCAGTGAAACACACTTAAATACCCACCCCATTCTACTGCACACGGCTGTCGTATGGGTTAACGAAGATCATGTTAAGTGAAGGTAAATTAGAAACCCAAATAACCCTTACAATGAGGTATTAGAATTAGGACCCAAGATGTCAACTGGCACAAGAAGACAACATCAGGTCCCGACTAACCTACTAAGTCAAGACAGACATGAATTATAGGGAAAGGATCACAGGTCTTTGTCGGACTTACAGTGTGTTTAAATGAAGTCGCGACTTAAAACAGTACTGTCTGCAGTTTCACAGACAGACAATGCATGGCTGTTCAAAAAAGCAAAAATCAGTAAGTCACCTGCTTAGCCTGGTTAGCAGCTGCTGGGGTCATCGTGGGGTGAGATGTCTTGGCTGCAGAGTATGGCACCGAAGAACTGAAAAAAAACCAAAAGCATATTGCTCAAGAGAAAGGCACGCGGGTGGAGACTGCATTTATCCTTGAGCCCACTTTCTAGCCAATAAATGATACCAATTTTGGGTGAAATACGTCAGGGGCCCTAACCCAAGTCATGTGACACTTTTCTGAAGAATAAATTCTTTAAAGAAAATTTGAGTCTTCCGCATAAACGTCGAAGCAGTGAGCTTAAAACTTTTTTTTCTTCCCGAAATCCTAAGGAAAAAAGTTAAAACTATTCAGAAGTAGAGCTTTTTCTTATCTGGACAGTCAGCCTACTTTATCCTCTCCCTTGCCCCCATCCCTAGTTCTAAGACTCTGTGGGGCATGCCTGATCCTGAAACGTTCGACAGGATCCACAAGATGTAAGGAATGGCTGTGCTAAACGGCTCTGACGTGTGACTCACCGGGAGACAGCGCCCACTCCCTCGAGCGCAGTGTCCACGAGGCCAGCACACAAGAGAACCAGATGCACCACTCTACCACGCAGCCCGTACCTTCGCTGCGGTCTGAAAAGTGTATCCACTATGCGTAGAAACGGTATCTTTTGTTAACCCTGGACTCAGTATGCAGTGAACGGTTACTTCAGTAATTCTTTAGTGTTAGAGCATGAGGGAACAGACCTGCTTGCTTAATGCAATCATGGATAAAAGCTCTATTTTTGGTTCCTGGGAGCAATTTATTTACCTATCCTCAGTCCAAAGCAACTTTGGTAAGTATAGCAGTAGTAGGAGCGCCTGGGTGGCTCAGTGGGTTAAAGCCTCTGCCTTCGGCTCAGGTCATGATCTCAGGGTCCTGGGATCGAACCCCGCATCGGGCTCTCTGCTCAGCAGGGAGCCTGCTTCCCCCTCTCTCTGCCTGCCTCTCTGCCTACTTGTGATCTCTCTCTCTCTGTCAAATAAATAAATAAAATTTAAAAAAAAAAAGAAGGCTTATGTTTAAAAAAAAAGTATATCAGTAGTAGCTGTAGGATCTAGTTTTACTTTTCAGAATTCCCCCTAGAGTAGGGAGGATTGCTATTTTTCCACCAAAAAATTAACTTGGAAGAGGAAACACAAAAATAAATCCACACCTCATAGAAGAAAATTATCAAAAGATGGAACGCTCTTGCCAGCTCCCCATGATTCTCTGCTGCATCAACACAGGAGCCTTCCCAGACTTTGTGAGATTGAGCGACAAGAAAAAAAACGGAGTTATTTTCAATGAAACAAATCCCCTTTGCTTTTCCGTGAAGACAGAAGAAGGTATAAACGTGTTCTCTGAAGAAACACGTTTCCGCTCCCCTGAGATGTTGGGAGCAGGAGTTGGGAGCGGGGTTGCTGGGGCTGAGAAAGTCTGGGGCAGACACGGCAGACCTGGGTAAAGACGTGGTTTGAGCTCATAAAAATCACAAGGGAAATGAAAATCATTCATGCTTTTCCCACAAACAAACAAAAAATAAATTATAAGAAAAAATAAAAGCAGCAATTTATCCAACTTTTGAATATTTTTTACGCCCAAAACTTCAGTTATGACGTGATGGTAAATGAAACCATGTACGAAACAGGCTGAGTATAATCATTGCTCTAGTTGCTTGTGATAATGCTGTAAAATCTCTCGGGTGTCCTAAATCCCCAAACACACAACATTAGGAATTCGCAGCACCGCCACCCCGGGTCACGTGACAGCCCTGCAGAGAGACGCGGCTCAGCAGTCTGCCGACAAACCTCTGGACTAGATGGGACTGGCCGTGATCGCAGAGAGCGACAGCCGAGAAGGGATGACTGGCTTCTCCTCTCTAGCAGTACAGGCCTGAAAGGGACGATCAGAACTTCATCTGATGTGCTCTGTTCCACGCCTGAAAACACAAGGCAGAGGGCCTCGAGCAGACACGGGCTGTGCATCAGGGCTCCGAAGAGACACCCACAGCAGGCGTCCGCGGATGACATTACATTACTGGTGACACTTGAGTGCTGCTTTAGAAATGAGTAACGGGGTGGGCGCAGGTCACAGGAGGGTGGCCCAATTTGGTTCCTGCGGAAAAACGCTTTCAATGGCATCTAAGTCCTCTGGCTCCCATTCCCCAGACCTCTGATAAAAATTAAGCAACAACTACAGGTGAAAATACCAAATACCATAAACACAGGAGATGTCACCACGGACCGTGTCAAGGACTGCCTTGAATACAAAAGAATCACTCTGCTCTCTGTTGTTTGCCACCCCCTATCAGCGCCACCTGCCCACACGGGCGGGCTGACGTGCCCACACTGCAGGGGGCGCGTTCTGCACACGATGACAAAACTGAATTGTTAAGACCATGAAGCGTTAAAATGTCACCTAGGACCCTTCTTAGCAGTCCTTCAGATGTTAATGAACTTGAAACAAGGTAAATATACTGTTGTTGTGAAAGGGGCCAACTACTCATTCTTTTACCTATTTCAACATATTTTTTTTAAGTAGGCTCTATGCCCAACACGGGGCTCAAACTCACAACCCCCAGATCAAGAGTCGCACGCTCTACCGACTGAGCCAGCCAGATGCCTCTATTTCAACATTTTAAAGGGCTTAAAAATTAAGAAACCTGGTTATGCTTTATTTTGGTAATTCTGAATCATTATCATGAGTATCCTGTTACGTATTCATCGATGACACAGCGGATCCAAACTGTGAAAGCAACTCAAATGTCGACTAATGAACTAGGAATTTTTTGGTAATAGTTTAAAGGTAAGGCAAGTGAGGAGAAAGGACAACATCTCAAGAGCAACCGGAGAAACAGACAAAACAAAGATCAGGAGAGAAAAGGAAAGCAGATGATAGAAAATGTGGAAAACAAAAGCTATCGGTCCATTTTCTCACCTACCAGATGGACAGTCACCCTGAGGTCTGATAACAAATGTGACACTCTGGGCAAGGATACAGGCAAGCTTGTCATCATACACTGCTTGTGGGAAGATAAATGATACAACCTCTCCAGGGGTAAATGTGGCAACAGCTGTCATAATTACATCCACGTATGTCCACAAGTACACAGATGCCTCCGTGCCCTCAGCAGTCCCGCACTAGAGAGGTTAGCCTGCAGATACAGCTAGCTGCAAGCATGCAAAGTGATCAACGTGTCCAATTATTTATCCTAGCATCGTTGGTAACAAGAGGAGCATCCCCAATGTCAATCAGTGGAGGGGAAAAAAAAAAAGCTATCGGTTCATTTTTAGGAGTTTCTTATGTCTGTCAGGGGAGACTAACTGCCAACCATTGTTCCCCATTGGTAAATTTTATGTTCTTGAAGGTTCAAAATATTTTCCAAAATATCATTAAATGTCTTCTAACTCAAACTGCGGTTCTTGCATGAATGTCCAGATGCCAAATGACTTAAATAATGTAGGAACTGCTTTAGTTCTCAGAAAGGCCTATATTAAATATAAAAACGGGATTCTGTTAAGAATTCATAAGAACATGGAAAATGTTCACAATAATGTTTCATAATTAAACTGAAAGAGGAGGTTGGTTACAAAGCAGCACGTAGTCAAACTTTACTTTAAAAAACAAAATTTTCAGAGGAGAAAGATGAATAATATGTAAATAGTGACTGAACCTCTGTTGTGGGAATAAAGGTGATTTTAATTTTGTTCTTTTTAACTGTCTGCTTTTTGTAATTTCTACAATGAACATTTATAATAAGGAAACATAAGGATCAAAGTCTTTTTTAAGGTTATGGTTTTTACAAAAGTTAAAGCAGGGCAACAGCTTTAAATCAGTGAAAGAAAAAACTGTCAACCTAGAATTCTTGGTGAAAATATCCTTCAAAAACAAAAGTGAAAAAAAGACTTTGGCAAACACATGAAAGCTGAAAGAATTCAGATCTACACCTGAAGAAATGTTAGAGGAAGCCCTTCAAGCAGAAGGGAAACCACAGCAGACAGAGATGTGGACTAAACAAAGAAGAAGGACACCGGAAATAATAAAACCATCTGGGTAAGCAAAAGAGGTTTTTCTTCTTCTTTAAATCCATTTAAAAAATGATCAACTACTTATAACAATGTATCATGGAACTGATAACACAGGCGGAAGTAAAATGTATAATGATGACAACAGCACAAAGGTGGGGAGGGCAGAAATAGAAGAATACTGCTGTAAGATTCCTACACAGTGTTTTTAAAAAAGATTTTATTTATTTACTTATTTGAGAGAAAGAGAAAGAGAGAGAGAGGGCCTGCATGAGCAGTGGGGAGGGGCAGAAGGAAAAGGAGAAGCAGACTCCCTGCTGAGCGGGGACACGGACATGAGGTACACCGACAGACTGGGGTAAGTTAAAGATGAACACTGTAAACCCTAATTCAACCACATAAATAACATACAGTGTTACAGCTCATAAGCCAACAAAACAGATAAAACAGAATCATAAAAAATACTCAACCCAAAAGAAGTTACAGAAAAAGAGGAAAAATGGAACAAAGAACAGATGAGACAAATAGAAACCAAACAGCAGTATCATAGATTAAAACCCAACATCACATAATCACATTAAATATAAACGGTTTAAGTACTCCAATTAAAAGTCACAGACTGTCAGACTGGATAAAAAGCAAAGACTCAACTACGTGCTGTCTACAATAAATCCATTTTAAATATAAAGACACAAAAATAGGTTCAAAATAAAAGGATGGGAAAACGATATACCACACTAGCACCAAACAAAGAAAGTTGGATTGGCTACATTAACATAGAAGAAAGTAGATTTCAGAGCAATTAATCTTACCAGGGATAAAGAGGGTCATTTTTATAATAACTGGGTCATTTCACGAAAAGAATGTAACAATCCTAAACGTTTATGCAACACAAAAACTGATAGCACTGCTAGGTAAATAAGCAAATCCACAACTATAGTTGAAAATCTCAACACCACTTTCAGTAGCTAACAGAATAAGCAGATAAAATCATTAAGAACACAGAACACTTGAACAACACTATCAACCAACCATATTAACCTAATTGATGTTTACAGAACACTCCCAACCAACAAGGACAGAATACATGCTCTTTCGAAGTGCACTGAGAACATTTACCAAAATGATCGATACTCTAGCTCAGAGGTTGGCACACTACAGAACAACAACCAAATGCCTCTTTTTATAAATAGTTTTATTGTTAACGGCCACGTCTACTCATTTACATATTGTCCATGGCTGCACGCAGGCTACAATGGCCAAGATGAGTAGCTGAGACAGAGACCATATGTCCTGCAAGCCTGAAATATTTACTGTATGGCCCTTTAAGAAAGGGCCTTCCTGATCTCAGCTCTGAGTCATAAAAGAAGTCTCAAGAAATCGAAAGACTTCGGGTCATACAAAGCATGTTTTTTGATCATATGGAATTAAGTTAAAAATAATAAAAAGATATCTAGAAAACATCCAATTATTTAGAAACCAAATAACACACTTTTAAATAACCCATAGGTATACATATATTTAAAAAAAAAAAAAAAAAAACCAAAGGATAAATTCAGAAGTATTTTGAACTGGATGAAGATGAAAACATAACATATTCAAAATCTGTGGGATGTAGCCAAAGTGCTTCTAAGAAGTGTACAGTACCAAATGCCTGTATTAGAAAAGAATGATCATCAATGAATGACCTTAGTTTACACCTTAAAAAATTAGAAAAAGAAGAGCAAATAAAACTCAAAGCAAACAGAAAAAAGAAAAAAAAAAAGTAGAAAAATAATAGGAAATAAAAAATCGGTGAAACCAAAAGCTAGTTCTTTGAGATCAATAAAATTGATAAACCTCTAGCTAGACTGATCAGGAGGGGGAAAAAGAGATATAAATTACCACTAACAGGAAAGAGGGAAGTGAAATCACTATGAATTCTAAATACATTAAGAGGCTATTAATATGGGACTATTATGAAAAACTTCATCCCAACAGATTCAACAATTCAAACAAAATGGACAAATTTCCTGAGAGACACAAACTACCAAAGTTCATTCAAGAAGTAGATAAGTTGAAGTTGAAGAGTCAGAGGGCTATTATAGAGTATATTATATAGGTATTATAGAGTCATATAGCTATTAAAAAACAAAAACGGAATATTTTAAGCCCAGATGGCTCTACTAGTGACTTCTACCAAACATTTAAGGATGAAATAATAACAAATCTACATAAACTCTTCCAGGAAATTGAAGAGGAAAGAATATTTCCCAACTCATCCTACAAGTCCAACATTGTTCTGATACCAAAACCGAACAAAAACATCACAAGAAAAGAAAATGTATACACCAATATCCTTCATTAAGGTAGATGCAAAAATTCTTAACAAAATTTAACAAATGGAATCCAACCATACACAACAAGGGCAATGCATCATTATCAAAGATTGGTTTAACAATCAAATACCGATCAATGTAACAAGGCTACCAAGACAACTTAATGGGGAGGTGGGGGGGGAAGAGTCTTCGACAAATGGTGCTGGGACAACTGGATATCCACTTGCCAAAGAATGAAGCTGCACCACCATGTCACACAATTTATAAAAATTAAGTCAAAATGGATCAAAGACCCAAATTAAGAGCTAAAACTAAAAGATTAAGAAGAACACATAGACGTAAATCTTATTGACCTTTGATTAGGCAATGGTTTCTTAAATATGACACCCAAAGCAAGGCAAATAAATAAATAAATAAAACTTCATTAAAATTAAAACTTTTGTGATTCAAAGGACACTATCAAGAAAGTGAAAAACCACCTGAGGAATGGGAGACAACTGATCCATTTAAAAAAAGGGCAAAAGATCTAAATGGACATCTCTCCAAAGAAAATACAAATGGCCAGCAAGCACAAATGGATGCCCAACATCTTTAGCCATTAGGAAATGCATATTAAAACCACATGATATACCACTTAACACCCAACTAGAATGACTATAATCTAAAACATGGATCATACAAGTGTTGGTGAGGATGTAGGAAAAATGGAACTCTTACTCAATCCTGCTGGGAATGTAAAACAATGGAGCTGCTTTGGAAAACAGTCTGAACTATGTTTGGCTTAAAAAGCTAAACGCTGAATTAACAATATGATCTAGCAATTCTTTTTTTTTTTTTTTTTGAAGATTTTATTTATTTGTTTATTTGAGAGAGAGAATACACTCACAAGTGAGTAGGAGGAGAAGAGCAGAGAGGGAGAGGGACTCGATCCCATGCCCATGAGATCATGACCTGAGCCGAAATCAAGAGTCAGATGTCCAACGACTGAGCCACCCAGGTGCCCCTAGCAATTCTGCTTCTAAAACATTACCCAAAATACTTGAAAGCAGAAACCAGATACTTGTATACTGCACAAGGACAGTATACAATGTTCACTACATTATTCACAATGGCTAAGAGGGGGAAACCTACATGTCCATCAACAGATGAAGGGATAGAGTATATCCATACAATGGAATATTAAACAGCTATAAAAGGACTGAAATTCTGACACATGCTACAACTTGAATGAATCTTAAAAATTCAAGTGAAATAAGCCAGACACAAAAGGACCAATAATGTATGATTCCACTTATATGAGGTACCTAAAATAGGCAAATTCTTAGAGACAGAAAATAGGATAGAGGTTACCAGGGGCTGGGGAGTAGGCAGAGTGGAAGTTACTTAATGGGTACAGGTTCTGTCTGGGATAATGAAAACGCTCTGGAAATAAATAGTGGTGAGGCTTACACAACATGGTAAATGACTCAATGTCACTAAAATTGTACACTTAAAAATGGTTAAAATGGTAAATTGGTAAATGGTAAATTTTGTTATGTATATATTCTACCACAACTGTTTTGTTTCTACCATTCCTCACTCTAGCCCTTTCTCAATGTAAGAACCAGAAGCTTCCTGCTAAAACCGTAGGCCATCACAACTATTCATGTTTATCAAAGCTCATAGAATTTTACACTAAAAAAAGATGAATTTTACTATATATAAATTATGCCTCAATTAAAAAAAAATTGCTAATGTTAAAAACCAAATCAGATCAGGTTATACAACTGCCTCGAAGCATCCAACGGTCTGCAGCCAGGTCCTGACCAAGGCTCACGAGATGTTAAAGGGCACAGAACTCCCCCCCCGGCCCCGCTCCCTGGCCTCAGCTCAAAAGTGTCCTCGCTCCTGCTCCAGCCACCAGAACGCTCCTGGCCTTCCCGAGCTTGCCAGATATGCTCCTGCTATAGGCCCTGTGCTCGGGCTTTCTTCTTTATGATACTCACGAGACCTGCTTGCTCTCTGGCCTTCTGGTCTTTACTCAAATGTCAAGTGTCAAAAGTCACCGGAAGGCAGAATTTTACGTAAGACAGGAAGATCCAGCTTAATGGTGAAAGCAATATGGTCTGGTGCTTCTGAAATACTTTAGTCACTAACCCTAGGGGAGAAACACCTTCTTTGGCCACCCATTTCTAAAGTTGTAGCCCACATCCAGATAATAGTCCTGAAATCCCCTCCCTACTTCAATTTCCTCCACCACACCTGTCACCATCTTAAACACTGCATATTTTACTTATTCATTTCACTTATTGTTTGTCTTTCCATAACTAGGGCAGGGTTGGTGGGTGGTTTTTTTGGTCTGTTTTGTTAACTGCTTTATCCCCAGGACCTAGAGCAGTGTATTAAAAGTATTTAATTAAGGGGCGCCTGGGTGGCTCAGTCAGTTAGGCGTCTGACTCTTGATTTCAGCTTGGGTCGTGATCTCGGGATTGTGGAATTGAGCCCCGTGTCGGACTCCATGCTTGGTGAAGTCTGTTTCTTTCTCTCCCTCCCTCTCCCTTTGCCCCTCTCCCCACTCACGTGCTCTAAGATAAATAATATTTTAAAAAGTACTTAATTAAGCATTTGTTGAAAGAATAAATAAATGAACACCAAAATTCCTGAAAGAAATGATGTGCCTGGGTGCCTGGGTGCCTGGGTAGCTCACTTGGTTAAGCGTCTGCCTTCAGCTCAGGTCATGAGCCTGGGGTCCTAGGATCAAGTCCTGCATCAGGCTCCCTGCTCAGCGGGGAGTTTGTCTCTCCCTTTGACCCTTCTCCTTCTCATGCTTTCTCTCTCTCACTCTCTCTCAAATACTTTTTTTTTTTTTAAAGATTTTATTTATTTATTTGTCAGAGAGAGAGAGTGAGAGAGAGATCACAAGTAGGCAGAGAGGCAGGCAGACGCAGAGGGAGAAGCGGGCTCCCTGCCGAGCAAGGAGCCCGATGCGGGACTCGATCCCAGGACCCTGGGATCATGACCCGAGCCAAACGCAGCCGCTCAACCAACTGAGCCACCCAGGCGTCCCTCCCTCAAATAAATAAAATCTTAAAAAAAAGAAAAAGAACAAGAAATGATGTGTCTGGTGTGTTTTGGTAAAAAAAACCAAAGAAACCAGCAATGCCGCCTCGGTTGGCGTCC